>OY293419.1:61525627-62725627 GCA_958502065.1 Chrysolina americana | reverse complement strand
AAGAGGAATCTGCTTAAAACTATTTGAAAGTTATTTGTCTGAAAGAGAACAAACTGTTCAGATTGATCATATCAAAAGTTATCATAGAAAAGTGACATGCGGTGTTCTCCAAAGGTCAGTTCTAGGACTCATTTCATTTTTGATTTATATCAATGATTTGTTAAATACAAACATTGAAGGAAAGTTGTTATCTTACGCCAATGATACAGTTTACATAGGTAGTGGAAATACCAGGGAAGAAACAGTATCAAATGCCTAACTTGATTTATCAATTTTAAAAAATAATCCCAATCAAGACTTACTTTGAATGTGAAAAAATCTCATTTCATGACATTTACATTGCATGAAAATATGCAACAAAAAAAATTTATGCATCGAAAATACATGCTATTTCTTGTCAAAATAAAGAAAACCAGTGTAACTGTACTGAACATATTTCAAAAGCTGATTAAGTAAAGTATCTAGGAATTCACTCAGATTGCAATCTCAAGTGGCAAAAACAAATCAATGAATTGATGAAAAAACTAAGGAAAACTCTTTACAAATTCAGGTTGTTGTGTTGTTGAGAAACATTGTCAGTCGTAAATTAATCATACATTTTTATTATAGTCTATGGTATAACTGGGTGGGGAGGCCTATACAAACAATTTTCAAAACCATTTACATCAATTCAAAAGTATACCTTGAAAATTATTTTCAAGAAACTTTTTGATTTATCTTCAAAAAGTCTTTTTGAACAATATGAAATTTTAACTGTTGAACAATTGTTTTGTCGTTTTATCGTCAGCTCACAAAAAAAATATACAAATTGAAAAACGTATTTAACATAAATATGAAACAAAGAATAAAATAGATGTCTGGATATCAACTGAAAAGTTCTCTACATCTTTGATGCAATAGCATGCCATTTATATAGGTAGAAAGATTTATAATAAATAACCAGTTTCTTTGAAAAATAATATTTTTTGGATTTAAAAATAAAATCAAACTCTGGTTGATTGAGAATTCCGAAAATTTGGAAAATTATTTGTATGTGAGATAATAATATTATTATTACTATTTAAATATGTATCTATTTAATTTTTTGTCATTGTTTTTATATATTCAAAATGTGATCAGGTATTGATTTTTACTATTTTTCTTTCTTTGTATGTAGATATTATGATATTTCAGTATTTTTGTATATTTTAATATTTAATTGATTTCACATGATCATGGACAAGTTTTTAACTTATTTGATCATGTTTCCATGAGAAATTTATAACTTCTTATTATATTTGAAACGATGTATTTGTCATTTTCAAACAAATAAATAAAATAATTATGGACAACATTTGATAATGAAAAAGATTTGAAATGTTAATGAGAGAGTGGAAAAAATATATCCAAAACGATACATTATGAACCTGATATATTCAACTAAGTGCTAGCATAAGAAGCTTGGAAAATTAGGGAACATTCAAAATCGATAAAGGTGTCCATAATTTTTTTTACTGCACTTTAGTTGAACCATAACACAGTTTAGCACGTACACAGGCCTCGTCCGACTGAAATATAATTTCAACAAAAATTATCATTTATTTATTCATCAATTCATACAATATTTATACAGGGACAACCAATATGAATAAACATATATTAAAAATATCAACAATATGAATTATGTTGATGAAGTTTTGTGACTATCTTATTTCTGGTATCTTCAATTTTTTTTCACTTCGGGTATCTTTGTTAGGTTGATCGTGGCTTGTCAATATTCCCAATTATTTCAGGGTTGGTGTCGGAAGTTGTCCAGGGAAGACGCTGGATTCTGGAAAGAGCACGCCGACGAAGAAAACAAACTGGACCTGAATGATGTCGACATCATCGATAAATATATTCCTTTCACTTTACCTGTACCGATATATATCTAAAAGTAAATTGATCAAATGCATTTAACGCTTTTTTGGAATATTATTGAAATTTTCTCACAGGTGAACCCCCATTATTGCTTCACGATGTCGTCTAGTGAACTCGCTATTATTTCTCATTACTTTATGTCAAACTTGGATATTTTGATAGGAAAATGAGCATTTAGTTGTTTTTATAGTATACAGTAGTACGTATCAAATAATGTTGCTGTATGTTTGAATTGCCTTGTACCTATTTTTTAATCAGTTCAGTTTTTACAGTGATTCTAATGTTGTATCAACACACTCTGTACATCCGTGTACTTGGGATGATGCTCTAGGTATGCCCTCGGTTTTCGGCCCTTGAGCTTCAATATGATTAAAATCACTCAACTAGTCAGCAATCCAGTATGACTACAGAAACGACCGCCTATGAGTTTTCCCAGTTGATTCCAACTGAAAATATTTCATGTATCATGAAAAAACACCACGTTTATTTTCTGAGAATTCCTCCAGTCTCTGATCTCTGCGAGAGGAAGGAGGCCAATTTACAATTATCACGGGCAATAAAAAACGAAACTTATTGGGCATAACCGAGAGACATTTGGCGTTCGGCTCCCGAATCGTATTCAAAGGGACATCTGCTTAGCTTTGAAGTTGATAGGTTCTGCACGCCCAGTTGAACATTTTAATTACTTTGCAGTTAATAGGACAGAATAGTTGAGAGTATATCAGCTGAAATGTATCGGTTTTTGGACGAGTTCCATGGAATGAAATGCGACTTGTAGTAATAATAATGCATACAGATAGAAGTTCTGAATACATTCCAAAATCTTTACTAGTTATTCTACAGTGCTTTCCTGACCAGCTCCACGATGGCTATAAAAAAAATCATATTTAATTTTTACTAGCCCATCTATAGTAGAACACCCTAACATTCAACAATGTTGCAGAGTAGCCCTTGAAAACAAATTAGAAAAGGTAGTCAATGAAATCAATTTCATATTAAGCCTTGTTTGACAGTTAAATACCCAATTCAAAACGTTCGAATCAGAAAAACGTAATAATATTAACTGTACAAGAAAAAATTGACATTGGTTCAATGTGTAGGGAAAGTACAATCCAACGACAAGTCGCTGAAGATTCTAATATACGATACCCAGAAAAAAATATACAGCAGTCGACTGTTAATAAAATTTTGTCAAAATTCAAAAGTACTGGTTCAGTTTCAACTGATTTCGAAAAAAAACTCATAATCCTTCGAAAAAGATTGAGGAAGTGCAACTAAATGTATTATCTTCCTTACACCAGAACTTGTTAAATAAATAAATAAATGTTTGTTTAGATGTTATACAGCATGGGAAGTCCCATATTTCTCAAATTAACAGAACAAAGTAATACTTTCATTTGAATTTATTATTTCAATATCACTATTTTCATTTGGTTTTGAAGTATTTTTAAGACAGTTGTTTATTTTATTCCAAATTCTTTGTTATTACCTTGAGAGGACTCAAATTTAATATATTAACACATTCATCTTTATCTTTTTTTTCCATAGCATTGACTTTATTTCTTTGAATTTTATATTCAGTCAATAAGTTTTCATAATCAGAACAGAAATGTTTAGCAGTCATTCTCATTTTCTTGGGAAAAACATATTTTTGTTGATGATTCATAATTGAAAGTTAGTTGCTTATCACAGCTACTGGTATAAAACAGTTTTGTTGAAGTAACGAATTTTTAATATTTTTATAATAAAAAAAATGCTGAAAGTTGCAAAAGATCGTTCAAATTCGAAACATAGGTATGAAATCGACTACTTGAAAATGGTGCCTTTCTGTGGGGTTTCTAGCGGAAATTCATGCCATTGAAAGGTGCATTCAATTCAACCTCGACAGGAAATACCGGAACAAGGAAATCGCAATCCTCTCCGATAGTCAAGCAGCCATCAAAGCGTTGAGCTCATATAACATCAACTCAAAGATGGTCTGGGAATGCCTAGACAAGCTTTATGACCTGGGCAGGAACAACAAAGTGATCCTTCTCTGGGTGCCGGGGCACGTCGGAGTTGAGGACAATGAACAAGCAGACACCCTGGCACGAAAAGGCCACTGTTCGGGTCAGAACCATATTGCGGATTTGGAAAATCTTACTTCCAAGACGAACTCAATAAAACTGAAGAAGCAATGAAAGCAACATATTAGCAAAGACTTCCAGGGCTAAGGCAGGCCAAAGATGTCCTCCGCAACTTCAACCGAGCAAAATCGAAGACACTGATTAATCTCAGCAAAACTAGTCTAAAGACAATCACGGGATTTCTGACGGGGCACTGCAGACTCAAAGAACACGTAAGAAAGCTAGGCTTAAAGGAGGACAGCACCTGCAGATCCTGTGGGGAACAGCCAGAAACACCACACCATATATTGATGGAGTGTTATGCTGTTCATCACAAGAGATTGAATATACTGGGATCACACCAGCTGACTGTGGGAGAAATACCGCGAATAGGCCCCCTTAAAATCTTTAAATTACTCAAGGAATTGGGGCTTGAGGGGCTGTTGTAAACGAGAACACCTTGAAATAGCAGAAGAAGATGGGGCGCAATAGATCTAATTAGGTCGCAGCGCTTCAGTCACCATCCATACTTACCATTACCATTACCATTAGGTATAACATCGGAAAAGAAACAAATTTTTGTGAAATTCGAATGAATAAGCCTATTTTTAGCGATTACTTTGAATGAATATTACTTTTGACAGGTAGCGAAAGTCACGTGACCACATACGAGTAGGTCATTCTCCATATTTCAAAATAAATAACCAATAAATTTTTTTTTCCATATGATGCGAACTTCATGAAGGACACTGTAGGTACAATTTGCCCTGTCTCACAACGATATTCGAAAAATAATTCCACCAAACTATTCTTGGACTGAAACAATTTTCTCGAGATCGTACAAATCGACACGCGTAATTTACAGTTTTTTACCGGTCTGCTCATGCCCATCTCTCATGTCACGGCTGGAGTGTCGCTAGAGAGACTTGATTGATCATTTATTAACGCTTGTCGAGAGATATTTTTAATGGTGGGCGGCTGGAGACCTCGTTAAATTTTAACTAATTATAATTTGTCGGATACATTAATTACGAAAGCTGATTTTCGCATGATGATTTTCGGAAACGAATAATATCAATAATGTTCATATTTGAATCTGGTGTACCCCAGGGTAGAGTATGAGGCCCACTTTTATTCAATATATTCAATTGGCAATAATTGGGAACATAATTGTCCACCTCGTTCTCCTGACCTAACCCCACTGGATTTTTTCACGTGGAGCAGGATGGAGCACAAGCACATAATGTCCTGTCCTGTAAAAGGTCCTGTTAAGTGGCCTCCTCGTTCACCAGACATGACACCTCTAGATTTTTATATTTGGGGGTTTCTGAAAAATGAGGTGTACAAAAATAATAATGTGGATGAACTGCAAAATTATATTGAAACTATAATTGATAGAATTGATGGCCGAACTGTGTTGAATGCCACCGAAGTGTCAATAGAAGGGCCCAAATATGTGTTCAACTAGAAGGCGGGGATTTTGAACATTTACTCGATATTTTATACTTAGTGCTTTATCAAATCCGTTTGTTATAAATGTTTCCTATTGATAAAACTGTCTTATTTTCACCTTAACGAAAAAAAGTCAAATAAGATTTGTTGTTGATAATGTTATCACGAATCGAAATGCATGAAAAAATATAGGGTGTTCCATTGAAAGAAATATCATTTTACGAAATATTCTGAAAACGTGACTGTCATTTGTTTTTTGTTTTCGGCATCGAGAAGTCCATAAAAAATGCTACTAGTTTGCCCCTTTAACTGAATTCGTAGCATCAATAATAACGGAGTTGGCAATGGTGCCGACATAATTTGGAACACCCAGTATATAAAAAGAATTGAGGTATTCATTTCAACTCACATACTTATGAAACACGAAACAAAAATACAACGACTTTAAAAAATCAAGTTCGTAAAACAATAGTTCAAAAAAAACTGAGTTTCAGTTGATACGTCTAGAACAGTATTTCGACCACGCCACTGAAGATGACTGCCGCAGTTGCAGTCGAAACGTTTGAAGATTTAAACCAAAGAAGACCACGGCAAAACCCGGAAACCAACCAAAATATTAATTTCATTTATTTATGTATTCTTTTATCAAACCATACAAGCTTTCATTAGCAAACAAACTGCGCTCTAGGTATGGAGTATATTGAAAGGGGATAGTTCTAGAATTTTTGATAAAACTATCCTGTTATTAAATAATTTATAAAAAAACACATAAGAGCTAATAGAATTATTCTCTGACCGAACGCTAAGATTTTAAATTCCACTCTCAGATGAGTGTAACGTATATTTCAGGCCATCTCTTATATATCCTTTTTTTTGTACGTGAAGGATAGTTGAATGACATGACAGGGCATCTATGCATAATGATCGCTTAGTAAGGCTCGTTTAACCAACAATGGACCATATTAAATAGGGTATATGAAACACGAATTCAAACAGCCTCAATTTCCTTCGATTGTATTTTCAAACAAATTTTCAGTAAAGGTCTCTTCTGTGATGATTGGTGCTGATTTTTTCAGTCAATTGAACATTGACTCCATTCAATTCGGAATATATTCAAAGTATATATTGAGTAGAATATAGCAATGGTCCAGTTGATTCTAGAAGATCCACTAGCAGACGAAGCTGAAAAATTAAAACGATTATACGAAAAACGTTCACAAAAATGTACAAGTTGATTTGTAAATCAAATAATTGAAATTGTTTGTTATAAAGATAATTTCCAGCAAATTTTACTCTATAATCCACAGTTGAAGTTCAGTGAATTTTGCGATTATTTCAAACAAAAATTACTGATTATGAAAATGTATCAACTCTATAGGCACCAAAATATTCGAACAGCAGTTGAAGAAAACGAGTGACCCTAATACTTGACACCTAGCAAAGAAGAATACATCTGAGGAAACTACTTATTCTGCTCGTTTTTGGGATTTTTAAACTAGTGCGGAAATTCTTATTTTTCTTCTCAAAAAGATCACGAGAGAAAAGTATTTGCCAACGTAAGAGATGGATCCAAGATTGCTATCTCAAAAAATGTATACTGAATAATATGATTAAAAGTCGAATTACCTTTTCCACACATATTATCACTCTCAGGAATGTTTTCTATCATCAAGGCCTCGAATTGATCCAGTGGGCAGAATTCCCCACAACCTGGTACCCTCAAAAGTTCATGCGCAGATTGCTTATTATTATAATAAATCTGAAAAAATAACGAATTGCTGTGATATCTGAGAGTTCCGTGACATCTTGCCGGATATTTTACAGAAAACCACAGCTGTTTTGACTACCACAACGTAAACGTTGGGATTATATATCCAAGCACGGGTTCTGCAAAGCAAAATTTTCAATCGAGAACAAATATCGTTTTTCTCTTACGACACCCCTTGCCTCGTATCCTACATGAGCTTATCTTGTAGAAATTTTATTTGAGAGGGTAAACTTCCTGAACTCTCAGGGGTTTTCAGGTTTGTTGTTCGTGATCTCGAGATAATTCTACCTGACGTTACGTGTACATCTGCGGTAGGCCTTTTCAAAGGCGGCGTGGTGACACACCAAACATTCGAATCGATAATCTGAGCCTGACTGTAGATGTAGATGAAACGTCAGGTAGGATTATCTCGAAACCCGAAAACCACCGAAATATGCATGTATGTATAGAATGAAAATAGTATTTCTTTGAAGTGAGATGATAACCTTGAAGCCATATTCCTGATCGATGAAATGCAGTTCCATCAATATACTGCTTCCGCAAGCTGGAGGTTCTTTCCTATCATAAACATTCAATGTCATCAAAAGAGGAGCGATATTGGTCTCATGCCCGCACCAAATGGACATTTTTTTCTCGGGTATTTGTCCATCTATCTTTTCATGTACGTCACTGAGGATCTTCTTCAAAAGATACCCTAAAAAGTATAATTATGTTGTACTCATTTCGAGGCCTTAGTGTCACAAAAGCGTAACTACATTTTTTTTCAAAGATTCCGGTGATTTTGGAATATTTTTCATCATTATCAAGATTTTCAAATATTTGACATGGTCCCTGCATATCAAGTAGTTATTCATCTGAAAATATATATCCTATTCTGAACATTATGGTCGTTATTGATGAATTAATATGTGAAATTCAGTTATTTCTGTTTTTCTCCAAATTAATAATCTGTAGTTACGCTTCTGTGACACTAAGTCGTCGATTTATGAATACGATCAAAGTGAAAAAATGAGGCAAATATCTGACAGAATACAACTACTTCCCTGGCTAATACCACGACGGACATTGAACTACATCTGACAGATATTTGTGAGACGTTCTTTCAAGAAGACCTAATCGCGAGTGCTTATCTTAAATAAACAGTACATTATCCATCCTTTGGCTGGGGCTGACCACCTGCAGACATGCATGTTTCGAGGTTTTGGCCTTCTTGGAAGAACGTTGCCCAAATTTCTGTCAGATGTAGTTCAATGACCGTTGTGGTATCAGCCATTTTCGGTCAGATTTGTGTCTCATTTTTCCACTGCGTGGAAACGTGTGAAGAGTATTTTGACATTGACGATTTAATTCGTTTAATTTTGTTGTTACTCCCCAGCACACTGAAGCAAACGTTTAGGGGTCAAATCTCAAATGAAGTAAATGTCTCATATTTACCTGTAGCCATCTGTCTCAAATACTTCGTTCTCAAAATTGAATCGTAAAATACCATAAGCATATCCTTCAGTGGGTAGGGGTAAACTGATGATACCCAACTCGGGAGAGTGTAACCCTGTTCTTCCTAAAAGAGAATCGAGATTCCATTTTCGAAAGTCTATCAATCTAGAAGGTGGATCATTAAATAGACAAAGTCTGATCATTTGAGGAGGAAAATTAGTACTAAAAGTATCACCATTCTGAAAATGTACAGGGTGATCCAAATTAAGTCGGCACCATTGCCAACTCCGTTAATATTGATGCTACGAATTCGGGTATATCGGAAAACTAGTAGCATTTTTAATGGCCTTCTCGATGTCGAAAACAAAAAAAAACTTGACAGTCGCGTTTTCAGAATATTTCATAAAATTATATTTCTTTCAATGGAACACCCTATATTTTTTCATGCATTTCGATTCGTAATAACATTCTCAACAACAAAGCTCATATCATTTCTTCCTAAAGTGGAAAATGAGTAACTTACGATGATGTATTTTCTTTCACATAGTATAAAAAATGTCATTGGTTTGGCGAATAAAACCTCATAATTGTCCAAACACCCAATTTTGGTACTTATACGAATGACAATATTTTGTTACTAATAGCAAAATAAGACAGTAAAAAGAAAAAATTGCGCTGGGATGTGAACTCGTGAAACCCGTGATAATTATGTCGCACCATTGAGCTATTTGGTATTAATGTACAAAACGATAATTTCTATTTTGAAGCCATTCCGCTAGCTCATTTATTTTGTGAATCAAAATATGTCTGCTGTAATGATAACTTTGAAGCCGTATTTGTACAGAATAGAAAATACTGGAGGGTCATATGAATGTGGTTGGAAAAAATGTGTTTGATTCGATAAACATAATTATTATGAGCAATCAAGTTGCCTTGAAACTTTGTTGAAATACTATTTGTCAAATATTCTCAAGTATACCATGAAAATGTCGTAAATTATTATAACTGTCAACTACTGTTCGAATATTATTCAAAATGCCGTTTTCTCATCAAGAAAAATGTGATATATTAGAATCCTACTTGATTTGCCAGAAAAATTGCGTAAGAGCACTCTAACACTACAGCAATTCGTTCTCTGATCGTGAATTACCTAATCGGCGTTTTTTTGCTGTGCTTCATCGTCGATTCAGGAACAATGAAAACGTTTTTTAGAAGAGGAGAACTAAAAAACGTTTTGTAATATCTGAAGATACATAAATATCCTACTTTGAGCTATATCCAAATAATTCCATCAATAGATTTATCTAGAGAAATAGCTGTTCCACTGTCTGGTATTCAACGAATTCTGAAGAAACATAAGATTTCTCCTCATAAGTTAAGACCACTGCAAACACTAGAACCTGGTGATCCTGAGAGACGATTGGGGTTTTGTCGGTGGTTTATGAATAAATGCAGACAAGATCCAAACTTCTATAGAAATATTATATGGAGCGATGAGGCTAATTTTTCAAATTGTGAGATGTATTATAGTAGAAATAATTTTCATTATTGGAGTAGACATAATCCATTTCTAGTCCATCCCCAAAATCCGCAAAGCCGATTTAGTATTATTGTATGGTCTATTTGGAGGCAGAATTATCAGTCCATTTTTCTACCATGGTTCTTTGAACGGACCCCGTTACATTAATTCATTAACAAGAGTGTTGGAAGAGTTTTTCGATGATCTTGATCTGGAGGCTCGTCAGATGATCTATTTTCAGCAAGATGGAGCACCAGCACATAATGTCAGTGGCGTAAAAAGAATGCTGCGAGGCTGTTTTTGGAAACAGATGGATTGCTACAAATGGTCCTGTTAAGTGCCCCCCTCATTCACCAGACATGACACCTCTAGATTTGTATTTTTGTGGATTTCTGAAAAATGAGGTGAACAGAATGAAACAATAATGCAGATGAACTGAAAAATTATATTGAAACTATAATTAATAGAATTGATGGCCGAACTGTATTGAATGCCACACGTAGTGTAAATAGAAGGGCCCAAATATGTGTTCAACAAGAAGGCGGTGTTTTTGAACATTTGCTCGATATTTTATAGTGCTTCATCAAATCCGTTTGTTATAAATGTTTCTTATTGATAAAACTGTCTTATTTTCACCTCAACGAAAAAAAGTCAAATGAGATTTGTTGTTGAGTATGTTATTACGAATCGAAATATCATTTTATGAAATATTCTGAAACGCGACTGCAATTTTATTTTTTTTCGTCATCGAGAAGGCTATTGAAAATGGTACTAGTTTGCCCATTTAACCGAATTCGTAACATCAATAATAACGGATTTGGTAATGGTACCGACTTAATTTGGAACACCCTGTGGAGACGGTGAAGAAATCCAGTTCATTCATGTTCATGTGATTGATTTCGAAAACTTGATTTATTTATAAAACAAAATTTCAGTTCTCAGGAAAAAAAATATATTATTTATTAGACTTCTTACACCTCCCCCAAAGAAAATTCCTAGCTACGCCACTGCTAACAGCATGCAGATCCTCCGAAAATTGCCGAATCTCAAACTTACCAAGTATTCGAACACAAAATACAATGTGTATGATCTCATCAGGTCATAGTTCTCTCCTGTGTTTTCTCTGATGATATCGAAAGTATCCTGGTATTGACTGAGCAATTGTTTTCCGTCATTACTATTGATTTGAGCGAGAAAATCCTCAAGCCATTTTTGACATCCGAAACAGAAAAGTTCCTAAAATAACAAACCATCAACAAGAATTTATCAGCTATATTTTTCATCAACCAAAATTTGTACAAGTATCGCAAAACAGTATCGATTTAATTTTTGGACACGATTTTAGGAAATGTTAGAAGACAATCGCGATTTTTTAAAAATCGTGCTATTTTCTGACGGATCATCTTTTACCCCAAATGGCCAGTTCTCAGAATTGAAGAAGGTGGACATATCCATAATCCTAATTTCACTTTTGAAGCCAGAGTGCATTGCAATTTATCGTGTGGCATTGTAGGTCCCTTATTTTATAGACAAATTTGATCTTTTTGCTATGAAGACGCTTCATTATTATTATCAAATCAGGGTGTGAAATACTAATTTTAGTCCTGAAAGCTGCAAAATATCTTCTCTACACCAATACTATTCTGTAATCGTATCAGTAACCTCTTTCTATCATATCTGACTAGGGCAAGGACATCAAAAATATTAACGATATCGGTATGTTCAAGTTTTTCAATTTGAATTTCTTTTTATGTTTTCATCACTTTGTGTTATCACCGCGTTGAAGTCAACATATCATTAATTGTTTTCGATAAATTAAATATTCGAGAATGAGAACCTTTATGCTCAAAATTCAATACGGTGCTCCTCAAGGGTACGTTTCAGGGACAGTACTTTTTCTTGTGTTTATAAGTGATTCACCCTCTGCATATTCATTACTTAAGGGGTGTGGCTTGTTGTGTGTAATTCTTCGTCAACGGAATTGTTATATATTTTTTTTTTCAATAGTCATGGAAAAACAATAATAAACTTTCCTCTACTGCAAAAATATCCTTCACTATACCTTATCCAATCCAGGTTCTACATAATCATATGGAATGGGCTGCCAATTGAGTCCCTCCAACCAGATCAGATCTTTGGAGGGAGGAAACAACCCTGCTAACATCGCTTCCAGGGAGGCCTTCGTCCTGTTATACGAGGAACTTCTGGCATCTATCAGTTTTATGTTATACTCTTCATCCAGAAAACCGCTGTAACGTTTCCTCAAGTCTTTGCCCAAGATGTAGGCTGTCAATTTTCCTTTCTACAAGACAACACGACTTGAAAAACTTGTGTCAGGGTTGATTTGATGTACTTTTAGCAACGTGAACTTCAAAGTTCTAAAATTATTATATACTTCCCAAAGTTCAACATCTGCAGAATTGAAATGATAGATATGATTTTATATTAACAGACGTAGGGAGGGTGTTCACTAAGAATTCGTAGTTCGCTTTTCAAGTAGCTACGATTTTTTTACTGGGTATCCTATAATGAGAAAATAATTCCCCTTAGCTCCAGATAAAATTTTGAGTTTCATGCGGCATGATCCCTCTTAACTCCAAATAAACTTTTCAGGTCGAAAACGGTTGAAGATAGAGAAATTCTGCAAACGCCAATCAATAGTGATCAAATTAGTATATTCTGTTAATTTAAAATGAAAATATCAACAGACATATATTTTTGAATGAACACAGCAAATTTTCGAAAGTTTTCATTTCGATAGTGCAGAGGTTTCAGAAAAAGCTTACGAAATCTTCAACTGACTCGGAATCAATTTCAAATTTGGTGTGCATATTCACAAAATATTGAGTTATACGAATATTTGTGGAAAAAAATTTTAAAAATAGTTTCCGAGGGAAACGACTACTCTAAACTCCAAATAAACTTTTCAACTCGAGAACGGTTAAAGATAGAGGAATTCTGCAAACGCCAATCGATTCAGAATGATCAAATTAGTATATTTTGAGAATTTGAAAGATAAATATAAACCGACAAAAATATTTGAATAAACGCAGCAAACTTTCGAAAGTTCTCAACTGTGTCTCACAAAAAGCCTATAAAATCTTCAACTGACTTTGAATCGGTGTGCATAATCCAAATAATGTTAGTATTTAAGATTGAGTTTTATGATTATGAGCAGGAAAAAATTCAAATTAATATTTTATGGGATATAATCCGTCTCAACTCCAGATAAACTTTTTAACTCGAGAACGGTTGAAGACAGTAATTCAATTTCCGTAAAGGCAAGTAGTTGTTTTGTATCAGATAACCGCCTCAGATTTGTCTCCCTATTTATCAATTTAAACGACTTCACACGTAAAAAAATGCATAAAGTTCGATACTTACATTGGTCAACTGACCAAACCCATAAGGTTTGTAATAAGACTCGTTCATATAAGGACTAGTCTGGTACAGGCTGGTTTCATCTGGAGTTCGCTCTCCATGTCGAAAAATCTAAATAAATCCAACAAGTTACTATTAATTTTTCACTTTGGATAAATAACACGAGAGCTTTTTTTGTTGAATAAACTAACGTAAAAAATTCTTCATTCCTACTGAAATCTAAATCTGCAAAAGTAGTCGATGTCGTCTTACCTCAAATTTGGGACACGCTGTATAACATCGACCTGTCTGAGCTCATTTCCAACAAAAAAACTGTCCCCTCGTATTAAATTTATTCACCCAAAATATCATTGTCTGTTTTACTATCTGTTTAATTGGGTTTCAGGGGAGTATAATAAAACAAAAGCTTTTTGGTGACATTTTGGCCCAACTATAGTGTTTACTCACCACATGCACAAACACCAAAGTGTTATCATCACATTTCAATTCAAATATTAAACAGAGAAAAAAGAGCAATGTTAATAACTTCATCACGTTCGGTGAGAACGTATATATGTTGATAAATGGACTTGTAGATTAAATTATAGAATTTTACAACAAGATTACATAAGTATAATCAATAAAATGTTTTAATGATTAATATAAAGATTTGTACTATACCGGATGACACAGTATACTTGCAGGAGCCCATAGATTTTATTTGAAAAGATAACATTTTTTATTTTACAGGAGGTACGTAATCAACGATATTACTTTTTCAACTTAAAATTCGTGAAGAAATGTCTTTTGTGAGCTTGAGCTCCAAAGTCCTCCTGAGCGCCCCAGCGGTCAACAAAGTCTTGTTCTGCCGAACTTTTGTACAGAAAGGTTCAGCATTCGATCTTTTTCCCCCAAAGCATGAAGTTTAGAGACATCCAGGTGAAATAAACGGTTATCGTATGACTCTAGTTGGTGAGGAAGCCTCTCTGAAACGTGCCTCTTCCAAAGATTGGCATGCTTGCACTCTTTGACTATTCTTGAAGTCCGAACTCAATAATTTTCTCCCGAAACATAAAGCTTGGAGTCATCCAGGTGAAATTAATATGCCTCCATGAGAAAATCTTTCTGGAACATGCCCTTCTGAAGATTAACATGCATTTACTGTTCCACCGCTATTGAGATCTGATATGGAACCTTTTTTCACGAAGCAAGAAATTCAAAGTCATCCAGGTGAAATAAAAGGTTACCGTATGCGTCCAGTTGATGGAGGAACCTTTCTTGAACATGCTCCTTCTGAAGATTAGCATGCGTGTACTCTTTAACCATTCTTCGCAGCCACAAGCATCGTATTCCACCAGAACAGTGCTGTATGGTTGTCAAGTCAACAGCACGCATTCATTCGATGTGTAGTAACTTCATCACATGTTAGATACAAGACGCGTGTTGTATTGCCAACTTAATATGTTCAACAATTGTTTTCATGTCAGCAGGTACCTTTGAAACAACTTCAGTGTGTTGATTCTGATACCAATATGTTTTTAAGTGGTTGTGAAATGCTATTGCAAAATATTTTATTAGCCACCACTATTTCTCAAAAAAAGAGAAGGCATGTTTTCTGAATCTTAGTTATTACTATTGAATATGCAAAAACTTGGTAATCAGTGATATTGTTTATCAAGGTCAGATAGAAATTAAGTGATATGGAAAATAATTAAGACTGGCAAATATTGTAAAGATATAAAATCGTGGATTTTTTATAGCCACTATCAAACTATGTCCTTGGTTGTAAGTTATTTTGTATGAAAGCAACTCTTCTCGTAGCTCAACGATGAGAATAAAAATCATGTTGTTTCCCCATTCAAATCTGGACCTAATTTTGGCAAAAATAAGAGAGCTTTGCAAAGTTGTTCTTTTGAAAAATTCTAACAAATCTAAAAAATATGATTCAACGACATATGGAGCAAAAATAAGAAGAAATTGTACAAAGAATAATTGGGCGACATTTTCATTTTTCACAAATAAAGAAAAAAACAAGATTTCTATTTCTTTCAGGATTTATTATTTATATTATTTCATTTTGGTGTTACTGAACTATCTTCATCGTCATCATTATCGAACCACTCACAGGATCATTCTATAAGATGCGATCCAAAAAATACAGACCATGAACCAATTAGTTCCAGTTGGTGTGCTAGCTATGGAGGCTGGAAAAAAAATAAGTTCAATAAAAACAGTATATTCAGCTGTGGAAGAAGTAAGTCGACACGAGTAGAAAGATTAGATAATATTGAACCATTAGTGTTGACTGCCCTCATTTACCCTGGTTTACAGGTAATTCTACCTAGTGTTCGTTCAAAACAAAGGCAAATATCGTAAAAGGCGATGTGGTATCATCATGTCCAAAGTAGTAACCCCCCACACTATCATACATACCCGCAAATTAGTTCAGATCGTGCCAGATGGGCAGACAAGCTTTTGTTAAACGGCCGGAAACTACCAATGAATTCTTTCCCTACAGATCGACGTTGTTTTGTATTTTTACCTGATTCACAGATGCTATCACTTTCGGGTATGTCCTCTTCCATCAAGGCCTTGAATTGATCCAGTGGGCAGAATTCCTCACAGCCCGGTATCCTCAACAAAACGGGTTCAGATTGATTGTTATTATAATAAATCTGAAAAATCGACGTTAGCCATCAAAGTGTTTGGAAAGTGGGATTATAGTCGAGTGGAGGAATATTGAGGAAAATTCAATATATGGTAAAACTATGGAAAAAGAGAGATTAAAGGACAAATCTTATGAAAGAGGCCATTTAACGTCAACTTTAATACCTGATTATCCATCTTTTGATACTTTTGATTAGATTATTGCTCTATATCCAGTCAACACTGGGCAAACATCCACATCTCAGGGATGTCAATAACGTCAAAAATGGGATTTAGATGTCCTTGTGATATCATATCGTTGACATTCCTGCGATATTACACTGCGACACTCCTTAGATATCAAAATCAATAATAGCCGGATATAGATGTCTCTGCGATGTCATAGTGTTGTTATTACTGCGATATCACACTGTGATATCTAAATTAGTGACAGCTGGATGTAGATGTCCCTGCGATATCATATTGTTACTTGCCATAGACGTCATACTGCGACATCATTTAGACATCAAAATCCAGACTTAGATATCTCTGCTACTATATTTTTATTGAGTTATCTCCAGATCAGGTGATAATAGGACTTTCACACACATTCACTTGACTGCCGACCACAAGGACGCCATCTGTCCTCCACCACGGTCGAAAGGCGAATCCTCAGTTTGTGTAAAATGTTTATTTTGGAGTAACGCGGTAAGTTGGCAAGAAGTTGGCAACACAGATCGTATTCAATGTTGGCCAACCTGAGGCGACTGTGTGGCCGCCTGTTACTGTATTGTATAACCATATTTAGTTCTAGTTCTTTGTTCTTTGTATCGATACATTGATCGAAGATCGAAGCTTTGTCGCTTTGAATGCTTTTTTATACTGTTCATGTTCTGATATTTCCAACTGAATTGATCACATTTGCGAATTTTCCATATACTGAAAGTGAAGAGTGAGTAGCAGGTCACGAAGTGACATCGCAACAATATCTTAGAGATGTAACTGTGTTGGCTGGGTAATTCACCGATATTTATTAACATCATCAGTAATATTCCTAATGTTCCTCAATCTTCAACTATATAACCTATACATCCAGTATTTAAGACGAGGGTATTTTGGATGTTATACAGTTTATAACGTGTTCGGATGATATAATACTGTGTCTCGGAATAATGATCAGCTTTGTATGATATTTTATGTAACTCAGTCTGATCAATTGTGACAATAAAAACAAAACAAAATAGCTCAGACAACGCTGGTTCAAATTGTTCAACTAGATTGAATCAATTCCTATCCAATTTTTTCAATAGGTTTGAGATGGATGCAACTCAGAGTTTCGCCTATTAGTAGTAGTTGGGTAAGGTGTGTGGACGACGTGTTCGCTATCTTTGGTACAAAACGTCGACGTGGACTCTTTTTCACCTTTGAATTGCATTTAGAGGCAAATAGAAAGATTTTCTTACCTTGAAGCCATATTTCTGATCGATGAAATGTAACTCCATCAGTATGTAGCATCCATAATGTGGAAGTTCCTTTTTATCCCAAACATTGAAAATTTGCAAAAGAGATGCAATATTGTGTTCATGTGCAGACCATAAGGACATTTTCTTCTCTGGTACTTTTCCATCTACTTTTTCTTGGGTGTCACTCATGATTTGTTTCAGTAGGAACCCTGAAAATTAGTGTCAATCAAATTATCAGACTAATTTAACTTTTCCATTCATCCAATGTTGAGAAAATGTTGGAAATTGTAACAGAAATAATTATCTGACTATTGAACTTGCCACTGTTTCATGAAGAGGGAAACTTATCAGAAGAGGCATTTAATGAAATGAGAACTAAACAATAAGAAAACATGTAAACAAACTTGAGAAGGGATTGAAAGTTCTTTTGCAAAATAATGATCACTTCAATTCCGAATCGTATACTGACAAACCCGTGACAAAAAATCTCCATCCACTATCCCCTGCCATAATAGTTACACAATATAAAGAGATGGTCACTACACTTTCTCGAAAAAACGATTGAACTTTATAAAAGTTCACTGGTGGCTGTGACGTTATATGCAAACATATCCTTCCATTCTCCTTACATTTGAAAGAGCATAGAGATATTTTTTACATAGAGAACATCGTAATTTATGATTTTCTTCGTATAAAAGGAGGTTTTGAATTTTTTTCTTTCAGAGAATTACTGACTTTCACAACGACTACCCTTGATTCAAGATCTTTCTGATTCGCACATGAACAATACAACTTTGACTGGACTATTCATGCGTTGGAGCGACTGTTCTGAGTTTACGGAATGACTATTGTGTCGTGTGAAAAATATCATTTATCTACCTACCTGCAGCCAACTGTTTCAACTCTTTTGTTGCTACAATCATCTCGTAAACCAACAAGGTGATGTTTCTCAATGGATAAGGATACACCGATGCTGTCCAATCCGGAAGGGGTTGATTCAGTTCACTCTAAAAAATATATAAAAACTGAAAAAAGTCACTTCACTTTTAGGAAAAAACGAATTGATAAATCATGACCTGTATACCAAATTCTTTTGGCTGAATTTTCGCATTATTTTTGAGGGAAAAACTGGCCCCCAACGGGCTTCACCTCATTGAATAAAAAAAACTTTCGTACCTGTTCTTGAACGCATTCTCAATCAGAGAAAGCTAACTGGGAAAAAACAAGAATATTTCAAAAATACAAACACTTTTTTTTCCAGGTAATACCACAAGAGGACTTATTATATCGGATAAATTTTCATTTTACACAAAGACTTGGTTGCTTTGGTAATTGACGAAAGCAAATATCATGATAAAAGCCATGATACATAAATGTGATGTAAAAATAAATGAATAAACAATGATCAACTCACCAGAATTTCGAATCCAAAATACAACGAGTATAGATGGAAAAAATCGTAGTATTGCTCCGTTTTTTCAGTTATGTAATTGACGACTGGTTCGTAATGATCAATCAACATTTTTCCCTCCGTGCTATTCTCGTAAATATAGAAAAAGTCAAACCAGCTAGGGCATCCAAAACAATACAATTCCTGTAAGGAAATCGGGAATATAAACGAATATAAAATTTCAATCCATAACTTAGCAAAAAGAACGATTGTTTCAAAGAATCAAGACATGATTTAAGCCTTGAGGCTCCTTCGTACCTTGTCTGCGGACCTTTTCACATAATTGTATGGAATTGGCTGCCAGTTGACCCCCTCCAACCAGACCAGATCCTTCGAGGGAGGAAACAACCCCGCTAGCACCACTTGTAGTGATGCTTTCGATCTGCTGTAATCGCTACTCCTAGCGTCGATCAGTTTTATATTGTACTCTTCATCCAGGAAATCGCAGTAACGACTTCTGAAGTCTTTGCCCAAGTTGAAGGCGGATAATTTTCCTTTCTAAAAAAAAAGCAAGTCATTCCGGAACGCCACGGTAAATAATAATAATAGCCGTCCTCTAGCTGCACAGGCTATGCCTTTGGGCACTCTAAGGGTGTTTATGAGGATATTATTAATGTTATTACTATTATCGATATCTCCTGTTGTGAAATATCCACACAAATGAAGCTCCATTGACTTTCATCAACAATAATCCCAAGAAA
This sequence comes from Chrysolina americana, assembly GCA_958502065.1. Classification (NCBI taxonomy): domain Eukaryota; kingdom Metazoa; phylum Arthropoda; class Insecta; order Coleoptera; family Chrysomelidae; genus Chrysolina; species Chrysolina americana. Next base: position 62,705,830 of record OY293419.1, on the reverse strand, counting down.
ATGAGGAAAACCCTTGCTGCAGTAAAACAAGGGTATGACCACAAAAAACTTTCCACAAATCAAAATCACCGTTCAGATCTCTCGACCGAGTTCGTCAAAAAAACTATCATTATTAATTTGTATCCCCAGTTACTCGCCCTTCACGTTGTACTTCAATTTATTACAAATTGTCCCCACGTTGGGCGCCGAATTGTAGAAAATACGTGCCCTTTTTGTTGTGTACCAGACCAAGCAATACACAACAACACTATCAATTCACCCTTAATATAAAAATAGTAATCTTTTGAATAACTCATCAAATTATATTTAATTACTTATATTTATCAAAGGTGCCATTCTAAAAACAAACCTAACTAATAGTGACATTTGTAAACGAATAGTGAAAGTTCAACGCTAATTAGCTGTCACTATGTTGAAAATACCAGACCATACAACTCTACACTACTCAATTCCTCATTCTAATTTTTGAAAGAAAGTAACCTCTTGAGAATAACTCATTAAATTATATGTTATCACTCATATTAATTCATCAAAATGGGCAATATTTAAACGAACTACTAGTGGCATCTGTTAACGAATTCTTCAAGTTCAACACTTGTAAGCTGTCACTATGTTTCGAGCAGTCTCTGCGTATACTCGGGGGCTGCATCAGAAATCTAACCTCAGATATAGAAAAGATTCATATTTGTCACCGGTTTCGATAAAGTAAGGTCTTAAAAATTCATGAAATTGTCTTTTGAATCAAAATGAAAGAGGTTCGTGCCTCCGTGACGTTTTAAAAACCAGTAGAAGTCTCCTTCCTTTGGATATTTATTCTAGTAGTTTAAATTGAAATAACTTTTTGCCGAATCTGTTGGAACTACTCATTCCAAATATGAGCTAATAAGCCTGATGTAGTCCTCCTCGACCATCAAAGTAGAGTTTTCGGCTCCTGGTGACACGAACATCGTCCGAAAAGAGGAGGAGATTTGCTCTTTGAACTCCGCAGGCTTTATCGAAACCATTCTGTGAAAATGGTGGTTCTGATCATAGGAGTACTTGGTGGAATGATGGACACGCTGCTCTTTAATCTGAAAATCATACTGGCTTGCCATGATGCGGCAGAAAACCTAGCCGGAGCAGAAGGCCATAATGCTTGGTTCACTCCGTTTACTCAAGGCACATGATTCTCGGACCCAATAATCACTCACCCCACGGACGTGGGCAGTGTTTACTGGGGTTAATGACACACTAGCGCGCCCTACGGTTGTATCGGTGTTGCGGAGACAGGGCCTGACTAGGATATTCCTTATGGAAAAATATGAATTAAAAAAAATCAAAAAAGCACTATTATTGGTTCCGTAGCTTGTGCAGATTTCAAATTTTTATCTCCAGTATAAATTAGGTTGTGAGTTGGTTCTATTTCTTATGCCTTGCATACTGAAAAAAAAAGTGGGATAGGTACTTACATTAGTCAACTGCCCAAACCCATAAGGTTTAAAGAAAGACTCGTTCATATATTGACTAGCCTGGTACAAATTATCAGTATCCGGTGTTCGGTCTCCATGTCTAAAAATCTACAAAATCAAACTACACAGTTCTGACAACAAATTCTTAATATTTTCGTATACAGTATTCATCAAATAACACCTACTGTGAAATTGTCAAATACATCATTCTATGCACAACTAAACGTAAGTAGTTGCTACTATCTCTCATGAATTTCAGGAGGAATTCAAGAAAAAATTTGCTAAAAACTTATGACACTCCAAAATCATATGTCTGAACTTAAATGTTTCATACAGCGCTTTCTTTTGAACAACACTGTATAACAAATATAACTCCTAGATGTGGTAGCATATTTTTGTAGACTTACCGCATGTACAAACACTAAAGTGTTTTCACAGTTCAATTCGATTATTGAACAGAGAAACAAAAGCAACGCCAAAAACATCATATTAAATGTTACCAGAATTAAAAGTGTTGAAATGCGTGATTTTTGTTATCTCTGCGGATAATTGCTCTCAACTGTCGACGTGGTTATTAATTAATGATTTGTTTCTACAAGAAACGAGATAGCCCAAGTATAATCAATAAAATATTATTGCACCACAGACTTCAATGAACGATGACGAAAAAATATACCAGGTTGTCCACTTGAGACTAGCCAGCCAGAAAAATTATTTCATCTAACCCAGCTATGACATGTCAAATTATGAAGGCATTTTTGACTTTCTGAAACGTCACTTTCTTCTCATAACAGAGCTGTCTGTTCCATAATTCCTTTTATTTCGATGCTGGGTTAGATAAAACTTTGCACTCAACACGTCATGAAGAGTCAATTTTTTTGACTCATGTAATTTGCTAAAACTCACTTTGTCAGCTCGTTTTGACAAATATTACATTCGTCTGAAAATTTTAATCGACTTATTATATTTCCCAGTGTCTATGTTATTATAGACCTCTACAGCATCCAGTTCTTCGACTACATACTTCTTCTTCAAATTTGAGAAATACGATAGCAGGACTTCCTCATTTATTGTCATTGCCCCCCGTTTGACTTTCTCCTAATGCTTTGTTTTCCGTGTTAAAGTTTTACTTAAAAACTGACTATTTATTCATTGCTCTGAAACCGGTCGAGACATGCAAATGAAATTTGGTCGGCTTTAAGAGGTAGTTATTGCGTATTTTCTGACATGCAATTAAGAATTTTATATTCATCACTGGTGCGCATACGGTTAATGATGTCAATTTTTTTAAGAAAAAGTGGTATGCCACTCAGATAATTCAAACTAATAATCATTTTTGGATTCTTCGTTCAATTTGTGACAAATTTTTTTTTTTTGTGTGGGTCGCCGTTTTTATGCACGGTTCCTTATAGTGCACCTCGAGGCTCTATCTTAAGCCCACTACTATTCATTATATACACGTCCAAGTTCCACAAAACTGTGAAATACTCATCAGTACATTTTTATGCAGATGATACGCAGATGTACCATTCCTTCACGGAAATTAACGATCTGAATCCTCTTTTATCTTTCATCGACAGCGGATGTCACAATAACTATTATTTGAAAATAAGAAATATGGAATACATATTAAAAGTTTCATTATGAAGACATAGAGGGTGCTGAAGATTTGTATTGTGGTGACGACAGAGAAACACTAGGAATTAGGTGGAAGCAAAACATTAGAGAGTAGCTGAAGAAAACTAAATAGGTGGTATGAGGAAAACATAAAAAGATAATATTGTCTTTGTTTTCCATGCCATTTTCCATTTGTACGCTGGGAAAAAGCAATACAATCGTTGTTCAAATTCTTCTTCCATGTCAGATCATCTATCCAATAATAAACAACACTGGGATTTAATTATAATCGAGATTTATTTAATATATAATTACAATTTCATGCCAAATAAATAATCATTCACATATTCTCAATTATTCACTCATTGCGTAATGATAATATATGTGATAACTGAAAAACAGATGAACCAATTATGCTGTGTTGGTCTGCTCGCTGGGGAAGCTGAAAAAAAACAATAAATTGAACGAGAATACTTTGTTCAGCTGTGGAAAAAACAAAAAAACGAGAAAAATAAATGAATCGATAAAAAAATTATTTCGCATTATTTCTAATCAAATACCTGTTCCACAGATCTTGTCACTATCGGGTATATCCTTCTCTACCAGCGCATAGAATTGATCCAGTGGACAGAATTCATCGCAACCTGGTATTCTCAACAACTCCGGTGTAGATTGTTTGTTACTGTAATAGATCTGTAAAATAAAACGAATGTAAAACAGAATATCAGCACCGCAAAAATATTCTTGAGTTAAAGTCCTATACCAGAATTCACTGAACTATGAAACTACAATAAACTAACACATAATAATTTTAACAAATCACAAATTGAATACAAGCTTCGAGAGGTTTATCGGCTGTAACTTGAAAATATTTTTTGTGGAGAATGAAATGAGAAGTGCAAAATCTATTAAAACTTCCCAATCCCCACCCTCAAGAATATACAAGTTAATAGCTTCGTTGTGCCCCAGGTGTTTCGGTATTGGATATAAACCTTTTGGAATATAGTGAATCTGTTACTTGGTTCATTCATACGAATTCATACGAAAGAACCAAGTTCCCTGTTTCTCTTCCTGAACACGTCCCAAGCGAAAGGACTCAGCTTCCCGAACGCGACAAAAATTTGGAATATTTCTGAAAAACCACTCAATTTGATTTTGTATGTGTATGTTGATGGGAAAAATCTTAACTATACCTTGAAACCATATTTCTGATCGATAAAATGAAGCTCCATCAGTATATGACTGCCATAAGATGGAATTTCATCCTCATCCCAAACACTGAAACTCTGCAAAAGAGCAGCGATGTTGTTTTCATGCCCACACAATAAGGATATCTTCTTCTCTGGCACAATTCCATCTATTTTTTCTTGTGTGTCACTCAAGATTTTCTTTAAAAGATAGCCTGAAAATTAATAATGTTCATTTCATTTAATTTATTGACTTTCTAGATTGCTATGTAATCGAAACTGTAAAAATATGAATATCAAACTATTCTATCGCATCAACCTAACGAAAAATATAACACCTCGTAGAAAACCGCCAAAAATAGATATATCTGTATTAAGTGCGTAAAATAAGTGTATTTTTATTGGCACATGAGAGTGTGAGAGACCGCAGGTCGAGGCCTACAATTCTTTCAATAAACAAAAGTCTTTTTTCCATGGCGAAAAAAGTAAACATTCACGCATCAATAGAGATGCAGAAATGTCAAGTTTTTTGACAGTTGTACAATAGTATAAGGATCTTGTCTTCTAATATGGATATCCTTATTATTGTGAATTGTGAAAGTTTGGTTGACTGATAATTATTTTGATTTAATAATTCAGTTTGATTGTGAAACCAAAAATACCATCAAGACTTCTGGTGAATCAAAATTTTACCTGCAGCCATCTGTCTCAAATCTTTTGTTGCCATCATCGCACCGTAATACATCATCGTAAGGTTTTTCATCGGATATGGATACACCGATGCGGCCCAATCTGGCAGTGTATAATTCAGCTCGCTCTAAAAGAAACACACAGATTGCGAATTGCTTTAAGCAAATCCGACAACTACAAACGAAATTAAATAAATAATGAGGAAAAAGGTGAGTGCATGTGCTACACGTTAAAAGCAATAATCGAGCTCGGCTTATCAACAATGCATGACCTCATCACTCCAGAATGCTCTAATCACATCACAGAAAAATCTACAGCCGTGTAAGAAACTTGTACCTTGTGACATTTACTGTCAATAGTTGAAACCTAATTTGAAACAAGCAATGAAATCTAAAGGTAGATGACACATTGACAGGTAGGGAGAAACGCCAACTGAATCTTCAGTGAATAGAGTGTATATGATTCAATTCCGAGAGCTCAGCATCCGCGAACAGCTGTTTCATAGTTTCCTAATCATCAGAGTGGCTTTATGAGAAATCTCGAGCTCAGGGTGCATTTGTTTCAATTTCAAAATTATATCAAACAAGGCTGAGAGGTTTCAAAACAAAATTTGTGAAGTCTTCTAGAGGCAGATTTTTTTTTATTTATATGGATGAAAAGCTCCGAAAAAAGTCACTGGAAAGTTAAAAAAGATAATTACTGTTGCTTTTTTGCGTTGTGAACTAGTCTATGTGGCAGAGGCTATAGTTAGTTAGGCTAAATTGTAGGTTGACTTACCAATATTTCGAATCCAAAATACAGATAGTACACTTTGAGCAACTCGTTGTAGTCCTCTCCTGTTTTTTCAGTTATGTATTGGAATGTTTGTCTATATTGATCGACCAATAGTTTTCCATCCTCGATCTCCAAGTAATTATTGAAATTCTCATCCCAGTTACGGCATCCAAATGAAAATAGTTCCTAGAACAATATACCGTTATCAGAGTATATTTAAAAACGAGTAATAACAATTATTACTTTATTTGAAATAGAATACCTACTATAAAAAACTAAGATCAGTTAATAAAACTAACATAATAAATATATATAAAAATAGTAAGAAATAAGGTTAAAATCGAAAAATTGAAAATAACATGCAGATAAATAAATAAATAAATAAATAAATAAATAAATAAATAAATAAACACAATAAAAATATTACGTCAAGCAATAAAGCAGTTACTCGATGATATTACTTAATTAAAAACAATAAATGATTATCTTAAAGAATAGGGAAACTGAGAACAAAATAATCAATATAAATTTACAATAATAATATCAACTGTGTGATTCGACATAACAAATTGACAGAAAAATTACAACAAGAGAAGGATTGAGACAAGGAGGAAGACTGAGTCTATTGCTGTTCACCATATTTGTAGACGAGATGATAAAAAAAATCACAAAAAGTTAAAAACTATTGGATATAGGCACCTACAGAGGAAAGAAATATCAGAGGGTGCTTTTGCAGAAGATTTGATAATTAATATGACCGAGAAAGACCTACAAAAAATAATCTAGACATTCGGAATGAAACTTTTGAAGAATACGAGATGAGAATGAACAAAAAAAATGTGATGGTGATTTCTAAAGAAGAATGAAAAGCGATAAATATACAAATTGAAGGAGTGTATATAGAACAAGTAGAACATTATAAATATTTAGGAATAGAAATACAAGGAAATGGACAACAAGAATTAGAAATCAACAATAGAATATAAAACACATTAAAACTATACTACCCAATGAATAAAACCTTTATAAATAAAAAAGAAATTGCTGAGAAAACTGAAATGAATGTTTTCAATATATATACACCGGATTTTGACGTTTGGTTGCGAGTCCTGGGTACTCTTACAAAGACAAGAAACAGAATCCAGGCAATTGAATTGAAGTATTTGAGAAGAGTAAGAGGAGTGATAAAAATAGACGAACTAAAAAATACGAAAATGAGTAAAGATTTCGAAATACAAGCAACACTGAAGTTTATTGAAAAGAAGCAACTCAGCTGGTGAGGTCATTTACACAGGAAAAGAGGAAGACCAAGACAAACATGGGATGGAGTAATTGTGGAGATTTTAAAGAAAAATGGGAAACAAATATGCAAAAACCTTAGCAAGAAACAAGAAAGAATGGGCAAAGTTTGTATATGATTAAAAACATGAATATAGTGATAATGAATTGTAAATAGTAAATAACCCTACACCACAAGGTGGTAGATGAGAGCTTGATAGTATAAATGAATATAAAATCTAGTTACTATACCTTGTCTGCGGACCTTTCCACATAATTATACGGGATAGGCTGCCAATTGAGACCCTCCAACCAGATGAGATCTTTAGAGGGAGGAAACAACCCCGCTAGCATCGCTTGTAGGGATGTCTTCGTTCTGTTAAATTCGGTACTTCTAGCGTCGATCGCATTTATGTTGTACTCCTCATCCAGAAATCCGCTGTATCGACTTCTCAAGGCTTTACCTAAATTATATGCCGTCAATTTTCCTTTCTGAAATAAAATAACAGATCAAAAACCCAATAAAATCAGTTTGTAGAAAGCAATGCATCTAGCAATCCTAAGGTTACGACTAGGCCCAGCAACAAATCTGGTAGATTCTAATCAAGTGGGCCATGCTGTGAAAGAACTAACTAGCTTTTGTCAATGGTGTTAGTGTAGTCCTCCTCGACCATCAAAGAAGGGGGATTTTCGTCATTGAGTATTCATCTCCTGGCGAAACGAATATCGTCCAAAGAGAGGAGGAAAAACGGACAAAACATCGAGATTTACACTTTGAACTACACAGGCTTTACCCAAACCATTCTGTCAAAATGGTGTTTCTGATCATAGGAGTACTCGGTGGAATGATGGAAACGCTGCTCTCGAATCTGAAAATCATACCGGCTTGCCATGATGCGGCAGAAAACCTAGCCGGAGCAGAAGGCCGGTATTCTTAGTTCACTCCGTTTACTCAGGGCACATGATTCTCGAACCCAGTAATGACTCACCCCACGGACGTAGGCAGTGTTTACTGGGGTTCATGACACACCAGCGCGCCCTTCGGTTGTAACGGAGCTCTGGATACAGGGTCTGACTGGGATATTCCTTATGGAAAAAAAAATATAAATATAAAAAAAGGACTATTATTGATTACGTAGCTTGTGCGGATTTCAAATTTTCATCTCCAGTCTAAATAAGGTTGTGAGTTGGTTCTAACTATTTCGCATGCCTTACATACTGAAAAAAAAAGTGGAATGTTATGTACTTACATTAGTCAACTGCCCAAACCCATGAGGTTTGAAGAAAGACTCGTTCATATATTGACTAGCCTGGTACAAATTATTAGTATCCGGTGTTCGGTCCCCATGTCTGAAAATCTACAAAATCAAACTAGACAGTTCTGACAACAAATTCTTAATATTTTCGTATACAGTATACATCAAATAACACCTACTGTGAAATTGTCAAATACATCATTCTATGCACAACTAAACGTAAGTAGTCGCTACTATCTCTCATGAATTTCAGAAGGAATTCAAAGAAAAATTTGCCAAAGCTTCAAAATCATATGTCTGAACATGAATGTTTCATATAGCGCTTACTTTTGATCAATACTGTATAACAAATATAACTCCTAGATGTGTTAGCATATTTTTGTAGACTTACCGCATGTACAAACACTAAAGTGTTTTCACAGTTCAATTCGATTATTGAACAGAGAAACAAAAGCAACGCCAAAAACTTCATATTAAATATCCCCAGAATAAAAAGTGTTGAAATGCGTGACTTTCGTTATCTCTGCAGATATTGCTCTCAACTGTCGACGTGGTTATTAATTAATGATTTGTTTCTACAAGAAACGAGATAGCCCAAGTATAATCAATAAAATATTGCACCACAGACTTCAATGAACGATGACGAAAAAATATACCAGGTTGTCCACTTGAGACTTGAGACAGCTTTGACATGTCAAATTATGAAGGCATTTTTGACTTTCTGAAACGTCACTTTCTTCTCATAACAGAGCTGTCTGTTCCATGATTCCTTTTATTTCGATGCTGGATTAGATAAAACTTTGCACTCAACACGTCATGAAGAGTCAATTTTTTTGACTCATGTAATTTGCTAAAACTCACTTTGTCAGCTCGTTTTGACAAATATTACATTCGTCTGAAAATTTTAATCGACTTATTATATTTCCCAGTGTCTATGTTATTATAGACCTCTACAGCATCCAGTTCGTCGACTACATACTTCTTCTTCAAATTTGAGAAATACGATAGCAGGACTTCCTCATTTATTGTCATTGCCCCCCGTTTGACTTTCCCCTAATGCTTTGTTTTCCGTGTTAAAGTTTTACTTAAAAACTGACTATTTATTCATTGCTCTGAAACCGGTCGAGACATGCAAATGAAATTTGGTCGGCTTTAAGAGGTAGTTATTGCGTATTTTCTGACATGCAATTAAGAATTTTATATTCATCACTGGTGCGCATACGGTTAATGATGTCAATTTTTTTAAGAAAAAGTGGTGCCACTCAGATAATTCAAACTAATAATCATTTTTGGATTCTTCGTTCAATTTGTGACAAATTTTTTTTTTTTTGTGTGGGTCGCCGTTTTTATGCACGGTTCCTTATAGTGCATCTCGAGGCTCTATCTTAAGCCCACTACTATTCATTATATACACGTCCAAGTTTCACAAAACTTTGAAATACTCATCAGTGCATTTTTATGCAGATGATACGCAGATGTACCATTCCTTCACGGAAATTAACGATCTGAATCCTCTTTTATCTTTCATCGACAGCGGATGTCACAATAACTATTATTTGAAAATAAGAAATATGGAATACATATTAAAAGTTTCATTATGAAGACATAGAGGGTGCTGAAGATTTGTATTGTGGTGACGACAGAGAAACACTAGGAATTAGGTGGAAGCAAAACATTAGAGAGTAGCTGAAGAAAACTAAATAGGTGGTATGAGGAAAACATAAAAAGATAATATTGTCTTTGTTTTCCATGCCATTTTCCATTTGTACGCTGGGAAAAAGCAATACAATCGTGGTTCAAATTCTTCTTCCATGTCAGATCATCTATCCAATAATAAACAACACTGGGATTTAATTATAATCGAGATTTATTTAATATATAATTACAATTTCATGCCAAATAAATAATCATTCACATATTCTCAATTACTCACTCATTGCGTAATGATAATATATGTGATAACTGAAAAACAGATGAACCAATTATGCTGTGTTGGTCTGCTCGCTGGGGAAGCTGAAAAAAAACAATAAATTGAACGAGAATACTTTGTTCAGCTGTGGAAAAAACAAAAAAACGAGAAAAATAAATGAATCGATAAAAAAATTATTTCGCATTATTTCTAATCAAATACCTGTTCCACAGATCTTGTCACTATCGGGTATATCCTTCTCTACCAGCGCATAGAATTGATCCAGTGGACAGAATTCATCGCAACCTGGTATTCTCAACAACTCCGGTGTAGATTGTTTGTTACTGTAATAGATCTGTAAAATAAAACGAATGTAAGACAGAATATCAGCACTACAAAACTATTCTCGAGAAAGTCCAATACCAGAATTCACTAAACTATGAAACTACAATAAACTAACACATATAATAATTTTAACAAATCACAAATTGAATACAAGCTTCGAGAGGTTTATCGGCTGTAACTTGAAAATATTTTTTGTGGAGAATGAAATGAGAAGTGCAAAATCTATTAAAACTTCCCAATCCCCACCCTCAAGAATATACAAGTTAATAGCTTCGTTGTGCCCCAGGTGTTTCGTTATTGGATATAAACATTTTGGAATATAGTGAATCTGTTACTTGGTTCATTCATACGAAAGAACCAAGTTCCCTGTTTCTCTTCTTGAACACGTCCCAAGCGAAAGGACTCATAGCTTCCCGAACGCGACAAAAATTTGGAATATTTCTGAAAAACCACTCAATTTGATTTTGTATGTGTATGTTGATGGGAAAAATCTTAACTTTACCTTGAAACCATATTTCTGATCGATAAAATGAAGCTCCATCAGTATATGACTGCCATAAGATGGAATTTCATCCTCATCCCAAACACTGAAACTCTGCAAAAGAGCAGCGATGTTGTTTTCATGCCCACACAATAAGGATATCTTCTTCTCTGGCACAATTCCATCTATTTTTTCTTGTGTGTCACTCAAGATTTTCTTTAAAAGATAGCCTGAAAATTAATAATGTTCATTTAATTTAATTTATTGACTTTCTAGATTGCTATGTAATCGAAACTGTAAAAATATGAATATCAAACTATTCTATCGCATCAACCTAACGAAAAATATAACACCTTGTAGAAAACCGCAAAAATAGATATATTTGTATTAAGTGTAAAATGAGTGTATTTTTAATGGCACATAAGAGTGTTAATTTTAGGCCGAGACCGCAGGTCGAGACCTACAATTCTTTCAAATGTGCCATGAAAACACGAATTTTAAACACGAAATACAAACAACATTTTTTGTACAACTGTGAATGTGAATTCACATCGTTTGAAATAGATTAAAAACAAATACTTCCAATACATCTTGACGTGTTTTTTGTCCCGATAAGTTATTGCTTTTAAACCACTGTTGTCTTGCAAATATTATTCAATGTTTTCAATAAAATCGTATTCGAAAGTGTTTTCCTGTCTGAAAAAAAAAATCCAAATAACTAAATAATACTTCTCTTTTTCATACATGTTATCCTCAATGTTATCAATACTTCCAATACAATTTCACAGCATCCGGTGGTATTTCTGTGTCGTTACTTTTTATTTGTAAGTTGTCCTAATTTTGGGTATCAGCGGTGCTTGTCGTGAATAATTATTACATATAACTATTGATGCCATTGAAGATGCTGGTTCTATATTGATTGTTAAAATACCTGATACGAAGACCTATTGCGCAAAACCGTTCACTGTTTCAAATTCTGATTATATTGAGATTGAGATATACTGCAAGTATAAAAAAAGTAACAGATTGTTTTTGAAATATTCGAGAGGAAAATGTATTAGAGGTAGTGGATTTTCTCAAGAGCTATGACTCATACCGTAGCAGAGGACAAATTTACGTATCGGCAATGAGTGTGAGTGATACGTCATCGCTCTTAAGATTACCAACATGTGAGGATAAATAAAATAGGAGATATTTCCAGCTTGATTGCAAAATGGCTAGGAAAAGACTCTGCAACTCTTCTGGCCAATGCAGGGGGCAACATTGCATCCATAAAACGTCACGATGGCTGGAAATCAGCCTCCATAGCAGAAGCATATATAGAAGATAGTTTGAATAACAGAATTGGAATTTCTAACAAAATATTGAATTGTCGATCTTCTTCCAAACAAATTAATGTATGAGATAAAAATGTGGAATCAACTCTTCAAGAAATATCCAACGTTTTTGATTAGCAGCATCGTGAATCATCTTCGAGAATTTATGTTGGAAGTAATTGTTCAAACAGTGGCGGATCATGATCTTCGGCAGACTGAAGCGCAATTGACTTCAGCGCCCCTCTTTCCTTCTGAAATGTGCCTTCACAGCAGGCCATATATTTAAAAAACGAAAACAGTTTTTCTCGAATTCCATTTTTTATATGAATTCATTACATAAAATTTGCTGCTGCTGCTGCTGCTGTCAACAATAACAAAAAAGAGAAAACAAAACAAAATATTTCATGATGTTGAAAAATGAATGAAAAATATTTATCACTCAAAAGTCTAGCCAGCCAAATATGAACCTTTCTGGCCTTTTTTGCAAAGTTCGAAGTTCAGTTTTTCCATGACTTCCTTTTCGATAAAAAGAACTGAAAGGGCTTTGAAATTTTTTTGTGATATACTTTCCAGCTGATGATTTTCCAAATGTAAAAAGATTTATCTTTTGTTGTTTGATTATTAATGATTACTTTTTCGGACTGCGACTTCTGAGAATGAAATAAATAATAGAACTTTTTTAAGGTGATTTCTTTTATTTTTTATTTTCAACCCAATTTGGAATTAGGGGTTTTGAGGTAATTCCGAACAAGTTTTTCCAATAGAATTTTTGACACAAAATCCCTCTTACGTTTTTTATGCAAACATTATTAATCACAGTAGGCTAGTTTTTTGCAATGGCTGAAATGTAGCTCACCAATCTTGAAAAGCTTCATAAGATTTACATAAGGTATTTTTCAATTTTTGTATCAACTGAAAAATGAAGAAGATACTGAGGTGTTATCATTTCAAGTGAAACAGACTGTATATTCAATGATAAAACGCCATGTTCTGAAGGTAGTAGATAATTAACATCTTGAACTGAAGACTGAAGTACTGAGTAGTGAGATCGTGAACCTACGAATATGTCAAGAATCCGTATGAAATACCTCGAAGGTACATACAAAATTTTAAGCGTTAAAAAAACTGTTTTGACTATCAATAGTTTCCGATATTTTTCAATAAATAATTGACATATCAATAGTGCTGTCAAATATGAGGCAAGGCAAGAACGAGTTGATAATTAGTATTCTATGTTGTATCAACTAACAATTCTGTTTCTTTTTTCTGGTGTAGAAATTGCAGAAGTACTTGCATCATTTGCATAATTCTTTTCTACTTCACCTATACTCGTTGAATTTGTCCAAAGAACTCGATATTTTCGTTTAATGTGGTTCAATAAGTTTGATGTGTTTATACTTCTTTTATATTGAACCTTGCATATATCCCGTAAATTACCGTTTGTGCGGCGCCCCCTGCCTGGAAAAATACGAGGCGCGTGCCTCGTGCGCCTCGCCTATGATCCGCCACTGTCTTCAAACTTTACTATCAATTATTATTATAATGAATAAAATTCTTTTATGATGAATAATCAATCAATAATTGACAGTTAAAAATAAATCCTCCAAAAAGTTATATTTCATGTTTATTTTCTGAATTATTTTGGCAGTGAAAAAAAGTCTTTTTTCCATGGTGAAAAAAGTAAACATTCACGCATCAATAGAGATGAAGAAATGTCAAGTTTTTTTGATAGTTGTACAAAAATATAAGGATCTTGTCTTCTAACATGGATATCTATATTATTGTGAAATGTGACAGTTTGGTTAACTGATAATTGTTTTGATTCCATTAATCAGTTTGATTGTGAAACCAAAAATACCATCAAGACTTCTGGTGAATCAAAACTTTACCTGCAGCCATCTGTCTCAAATCTTTTGTTGCCATCATCGCGCCGTAATACATCATCGTAAGGTTTTTCATCGGATATGGATACACCGATGCGGCCCAATCTGGCAGTGTATAATTCAGCTCGCTCTAGAAGGAACATACAGATTGCGAATTGTTTCAAGCAAATCGGACAACTACAAACGAACCTAAATAAATAATGAGGGAAAATGGTGAGTGCGTGTGCTACACGTTAAAAGCATTCTAACGATCCTGGATCCGGACCTAACCACCTGTGTTTAGAAAATCGAGCTCGGCTCATAAACAATGCACGACGTCATCACTCCAGAATGCTCTAATCACATCACAGAAGAATCAACAGCCGTGTAAGAAACTTGTAACTTGTGACATTTACTGTCACTAGTTGAGACACATTGACAGGCAGACAACATATTGATTGTGTTGTTCTAACCAACGCAAGGTTCAAAATGATGGTTCTCCTGGGTTAAGAGAAACGCAAACTGAATCTTAGGTGAATAGAGTGTATTGGATTCAATTCCGAGAGCTCAGCATCCGTGAACAGCTGTTTCATAGTTTCCTAATCATCAGAGTGGCTTTATGAGAAATCTCGAGTTCAGGGTGCATTTGTTTCAATTTCAAAATCATATCAAACAATGCTGAGAGGTTTCAAAACAAAATTTGTAAAGTTTTCTAGAGGCAGAAGATTTTTTTCCATATTGTATAAAAAATAATATCGGGTTTTCTAGAGACATTTTTAATTAACATGCATGTGGTCTATGTGGCAGAGGCTATAGTACTTCCGGATTCATGATGGTTAACGTACCCAGGAAAAAAATTTTTAGGTTGACTCACCAATATTTCGAATCCAAAATACAGATAGTACACTTTGAGCAACTCGTTGTAGTCCTCTTCTGTTTTTTCAGTTATGTATTGGAATGTTTGTGTATATTGATCGACCAATGGTTTTCCATCCTCGCTCTCCAAGTAATTATTGAAATTCTCACCCCAGTTGCGGCATCCAAATGAAAATAGTTCCTAGAACAATATACCGATATCAGAATATATTTAAAAACGAGTAATATCAATTATTACTTTATTTGAAATAGAATACATACTATAAAAAACTAAGAACAGATAATAAATATATAAAAATAGTAAGAAGTAAGGTTAAAATTGAAAATAACATGCAGATAAATAAATAAATAAATTAGCAAAATTATATATTAAACACAATAAAAATATTACGTCAAGCAATAAAGTAGTTACTCGATGATATTACTAAATTAAAAACAATAAATGATTGTCTTAAAGAATAGAGAAACTGAGAACAAAATAATCAATATAATGAAGAATATTTACAATAATAATATCAACTGTGTGATTCGCCATAACAAATTGACAGAAAAATTACAACAAGGGAAGGATTGATACAAGGAGGAGGACTGAGTCTATTGCTGTTCTCCATATTTGTAGACGAGATAATAAAAAAAAAATCACTAAAAGTTGAAAAACTATTGGATATAGGCACCTACAGAGGAAAGAAATATCAGAGGGTGCTTTTGCAGAAGATTTGATAATTAATATGACCGAGAAAGACCTACAAAAAATAATCTGGACATTCGGAATGAAACTTTTGAAGAATACGAGAGTAGAATGAACAAAAAAAATGTGATGGTGATTTCTAAAGAAGAATGAAAAGCGATAAATATACAAATTGAAGGAGTGTATATAGAACAAGTAGAATATTATAAATATTAAGGAATAGAAATACAAGGAAATGGACAACAAGAATTAGAAATCAACAATAGAATACAAAACACATTAAAACTATACTACCCAATGAATAGAACCTTTATAAATAAAAAAGAAATTGCTGAGAAAACTGAAATGAATGTTTTCAATATATATACACCGGATTTTGACGTTTGGTTGCGAGTCTTGGGTAATCTTACAAAGACAAGAAACAGAATCCAGGCAATTGAATTGAAGTATTTGAGAAGAGTAAGAGGAGTAACAAAAATAGACAAACTAAAAAATACGAAAATGAGGAAAGATTTCGAAATACAAGCAACACTGAAGTTTATTGAAAAGAACTCAGCTGGTGAGGTCATTCACACAGGAAAAGAGGAAGACCAAGACAAACGTGGGATGGAGTAATTGTGGAGATTTTAAAGAAAAATGGGAAATCTTACAAAGATGCAAGAACCTTAGCAAGAAACAAAAAAGAATGGGCAAAGTTTGTATATGATTAAAAACATCAACACAGTGATAACGAATTGTAAATAGTAAATAACCCAACACCACTAGGTGGTAGATGAGAGCTTGATAGTATAAATGAATATCAAATCTAGTTACTATACCTTGTCTGCGGACCTTTCCACATAATTATACGGGATAGGCTGCCAATTGAGACCCTCCAACCAGATGAGATCTTTAGAGGGAGGAAACAACCCCGCTAGCATCGCTTGTAGGGATGTCTTCGTTCTGTTAAATTCGGTACTTCTAGCGTCGATCACATTTATGTTGTACTCCTCCAAAAATCCGCTGTATCGACTTCTCAAGGCTTTACCTAAATTATATGCCGTCAATTTTCCTTTCTGAAATAAAACAGATCAAAAACCCAATAGAATGAATTTGTAGAAAGCAATGCAACTAGCAATCCTAAGGTTACGACTAGGCCCAGCAACAAATCTGCTAGATTTTGATCAAGTGGGCCATGCTGTGAAAGAACTAACTAGTTTTCGTCAATGGTGTTAAGAGCCGTCCTTAGCAAATGCGAGGCCTGGAGCAAAATATTTTTGCGAGGCCTTTTTTAAGAAAGTGATCATGTCGCTGCGCTGACCTGCTGGGGGTCTAGTATGTAAGGAATACCCCCCAGTACAAAGGGGGTCTAACCCGAAGTTTATTTCAAATTTTTGCGCAAAAATGTTTTTTGAGCAATTCAGATAAAGTCATTTCATCTCAAAACACACCAATTATTCGCCAATTATTCATGAAATTTTTTATTCATTTGCTAGGATTGAATCTATTTTTATTTCTGATGTATACATTATGTTAATTTTTTAATCAATGAACCATTAGGAATATTGTAATAATTTAGGTCTGATAGTAAATAAATAAATTCGTATACGAAATAATTTTTTCATAATCAATCATAAATAAGCTCATATTATTGCAAAATATTAATATTATTTGCATATATTTATTTGTTCAGTATTTCTAAGTGGAAATCTTGAATATTGTCCAAGAATATGCATCACAAAATTATTGATCAAATATAAAACAATTCATTGGAAAAATTATTGCATCTTGTCATTATGTCGCTTTGTAAATATCCACATCTTGTTTATTTACGTTTTTACAAGTTAGAAACATAATGTTCTCGGCAATCGGTCTGAATGGTGCTCATAGGTAGCTATAGGTGTGATGTAATAAGTGCGTTCACATCTGTAAGTAGAAGCCTTGTAAAATATGAGTTATAAATTAATAAAAGCAGCTAGTTTCTGTTAAACCGATGAACAAATAATAAATGCAATCGTTTATAGTTAAATGATTATATTCAAAATTCCACAATAATTTTTAAAAATTAAGTAAGCATGAACGAATTCGTACAGTTTTAGTTGTATGAAAACAGCTTTAAAATCCCTTTTACACTAGTAAGTAGATAGAATGAATTAAGTATATATTTACACAATACTAATAAGACTAAGTATAATTTGTTATGAAATATGCTCAAGGTTGCAACAATTAAAATATTAAAAGCATTATAATAGAATGTACTTTTCGTACTTTCATTCCAGCGAAGTCGTTATTAATCTCATTGAAATTAATTTTGGCTGTCGTGTTGGATTCAATTGATAACGTTGCCAAAGATGATAGAATGGGTTTTGAATTCTGTTCATAAATCTCAAAGCGATCGAGCTTCATTCACTATTGGCTTTTGGATCCTCAGTGACCTCAACTAGTTCAACTAATGCAGTATAAACTTCAGTAATTTGATATCGAAGTGCTTTTACGCTTTCCAGCTTACTCTCCCATCGAGTATCACAGGATCTCTTTACAGCCAGATTCGGTACATGTTTCATTAAAATTTCCCACCGCATCGTTGACGCGGAAAAAGTAAGTAAATTCGTTAGACAACACCAAAAAACTTCATAGCTCTAGGAGAACATTTTGCAGCATCACAAATCAATGGCTAGCGCAGGGCATGTAAAATGCTTTTGGATTTATTTCCAAGATCCGTGCCTGTACTCCAGAGTGGATACCTTTCATGTTAGACCCGTTGTCATATCCTTGTCCCCTACACTCCTTGATTTCTAATCCAATTTCATCTAACTCTTGTAGAAGAACATCAGTAAGATTTTTTTCCTGTTGTTGACTTAACGTCTAAGAAACCAAGGAAATATTCTTCGATGCTTACAGCTTCATTTTCATTCTGAATAGAACTTGCATCGATATCAATTTTCACAAATCGTATCACCAAAGATAACTGCTCCTTGGGGCTGAGGTCAGGTGTGCAGTCTAACATTACCGAGAAATACTTAGCTGCTTTTATGTCCGTAAAATTCTTGCATTTTACCTTCTCAGATAGAGGCTCAATTAATTGGGTTTGAATGTTCGCCCCTAAGTAGTGATCATGAATTTCAGAGGGTCGAATTCGCCTAACATGCTCTTTAATGACGGGGTCGAACGTAGCCAACATTTCAATCAGTCCCAAAAACGTCTCATGGGTTCCAAGCCCTCTGCCAAGATGTGTCCAATCACTGTACCCTTCGCAAGCTAATTGAGACCCAGTGTTGTTACCAACTAATTTACCGCAAAAACAGAACGCCTTGTCACTAGTTTTACTGTACACAAGCCATTGCCTATGCACCTTCTCTCCGTTGCTCATAACTTTTTTGTAATAATTTGCAGAAAAATGTCTTCTATCTGAATTTTAAGGAAAACTAAAATTAATCACTTGCAAAGGCGCCTTTTGTATGATTTCATCAAATTTTCATTCATTCATTTCAAAAGCGAACCCTTTAGCTTCAGTAGAAATTGAGAGGTTGTCGGGATCGGTGCTGAAGGATCATTTACATCAAAAACTAACCCTCCAGTAGAAATTGAAAGGTTTTGAGGAACAGGAGCTGAAGGTCCTGTAGGTATGGATAAAACAACTTCCTAATATGAGTGTGACTGAAATTAGAATACAGTAGGGAGGTCAAAAGTTTCTAGAAAACTCACTGGGCAAATGAGGAAAATTCCATGAACATATCTCTGCCTCCATATTTCATTATCCTTTCAAACCTGGTGTAACTGGATTCGTAATAATTGGAATACACCGTGTACTAGGAATCGCACGTTAAAAGGTATGACCTCGTCAATCCTTGGCTCCACAAGTTTCGACTACTGAGGGCTGCCGTACGTAAGGGGACGACAGCTTATTAACGGAAAAAACAATTTCAAACAGATTCATTCCTCATCGCCTTTGTTTTTCAATTTCTCCAGCAATATTTTTGAAATTTGGAACATTGAATATGCTCACTGGACGGCACTTTTTGACATGTATGGAAAATAAAGGAAAAAAGGAAAGGAGAAAAGGGTATTCTGGTGGTTCGCCATTTCCATGAATTTGAAAATGTAAATTATTACCTACACGTTGTAATTTTATCGGGATATTAGCCACGGCATTCTACATTTAGACGTTGTTTTGACTAAATCGTCTCGACTTATTTCATATGCATAACATTGATGACACACGGGTAAAGATAAAATAGTCAAACTGTAATCAACCACAAATGTCAGAATTATTACGGGTGCGATGCAATCGAACGGAACTAAATGGATAAGTAAACAATAAATTCACTTCCAGTCGGCCTTTGATGTTTCCAGTTGAAATTTTATATTTTGCTGGTCATAAAGCGGCGAGAGAGGAATCGGCAAAAGTAAAACTCGTGTAAAAATCATGACCCCGACGCCGTTATCAAACGATGTTTTGTGGTTTTGCATTGTTTTGGTCGCAACTATCTCTTTCGTAGGTTTTGTAATTAATCAATAATTTAACATATTGCGCTGGTAATCAGACAAATATTTTAGGCACGAAGGCACGTATAACTGAACATTATTATATAATTTTCATTCAGCCAAAACTTTTTACTTATTTTTTAGTGCGAATTGGGACTCGCGGTTCGAGGCCTTGCTCACCCTTGCTCCACCCTAAGGACGGCACTGGGTGTTGGTAGAATTTCATCTGTTGTCAGTGGCTATTCATGACGTATAATGTCTATTGTAATGTATATATCATAAAAATCAAATTGCCGTAGATACAATGTTTTCCTGATGATGTAAAGATATAGTGATGAAACGTCGACCGAGACTGAATGAGCATGAAAAAGTTTTTCACGAAGTGTAATACTTACATTAGTCAACTGTTCAAACCCATAAGGTTTGAAAAAAGACTCGTTCATATATTGACTGGTTTGGTACAGATTACCTTTTTCTGGTATTCGGTCTCCATGCCGGAAAATCTGCAAAAATCGGAACACAAGGTTCAAAAAGTTCATTTTTGTACATCTGTCAAAAAAACTTGACATTTCTGCATTTCTATTTATACGTAAATGTTTACTTTTTTTCACCTAAAAAAAGCATTTTTTTCACTGCCAAAATAATTCACAAAATAAACATGAAATATTACCTACTTTTTAAAGTAAGAGCTCGGGTAAGTGTGACCGTGATTTTCATTAGTTCGCATTGAATTTAGTCCATCTGATGAACCTAAACTAATATAACAATGAACTTTTGCAGGTATTTGTTTTTCTTTGTCTTTGTAATATGCCACAGAAAACTGTTAAAAAACGTATTCTATGAATTTTATTCATATATTCAGATATACATCTCCATAGGTCACACTTCCCCGGAAATTTGGGGCAAGTGTGATTCTAGCCAAATTTAAAGATATTAATGCACGTAAATCTCTCTTTGGGGCAGGTGTGAGTAAACAGTAAAGGAACTTTCACTACAATTTATTTGTTTCGAGATATCTTTATTCAAAACATACTTAGGAACTTTTTAATATTGAATTTGAAATGCCCCATTGGAAATAAACAAAAAATAATCGTGAAAGTGAACATTTGTTGAAAAGAAAATTTTACTGGTAGAAATCTGAAAAATCGGATGAGAATTTCATTGATCCCCATCTTCTGACGAGTGGTGATGGAAGCACAGTTGTTATTTCATCCTCAGAAAGTGTATCAGTGTCTTCCACATCTGGCCAGGTATATTGTTTGGCTCTCTGAGATTTCCGTATATAATTTCGTACTATAGCTGAAAAAATATTACTGTTTAGATTGGCCAAATGAACCAGGTTCCCACTTACCCCGACAGATAGGTCACACTATCCCCAATAACATTTAATTTCGGGGTAAGTGTGACATGCAATGGAAAAATGTAAAAAAAAAACAACTTCATGAAAAAACGACAATCTATAGTCAGATTCATTGTTTTAGGTAGAAGAAAAGTGTTATAAAATGGATTCTTACCTTAGATTTTAACAATACACTCAAAGCCTGAAATAAACTCGTTATACTCGTTCGGGTTGATGAACTGTAGGTTAGAAAATTGGGGAAAATATTTGGATTTCACAAGATCTCATTTGTATTTTATTTGATGGTTATGGATTCATTATGAGTGTAGGCAATTCGTAAATAGATGGCATTGGGCTGTCGCCCCGTTTAGCGAAGATAGCGAGCAAACTCACACTTGCCCCAAATTCACACTTACCCGAGCTTACCTACTATATTTATTTTTGACAGAGTCGATTATTAATTGATTATTCATCATGAAACATTTTCATTTATTGGAATAATAATTGATAGTAAAGTGTGAACAATCACTTCCAACATAAATTCCCGAAGATGTTCCATGTTGCTGCTGATCAGAAACGTTGGATATTTCTTGAAGAATTGAACCACAATTTTATCAGATATTTTAATTTGTTTGGAAGAAGATGGACAATTCAATATTTTGTTAGAAATCTTAATTTTGTTATTCAAACTATCTTCTATACATGCTTCTGCTACGGAGACAGATTTCCAGCCACCATGACGTTTTATGGATGTAATGTTGCCTCCTGCATTGGCCAGAAGAGTTACCTACAGAGCTTCTCCTGAATCAGTGACCTGTGTAGCTCTTTTCCAAGCCATTTGCAATCAAGCTGGGAATTTCTCCTATTTTATTTATCCCCACATGTTGGTTAATACATTTTCCTCTCGAATATTTAGGGTCATATTTGACTAGAGTTGTGAGAACTTTTTGGTTCAACATTGTAGGTATAACGAGTATAATATTGTAACGATTTCGAGACCGGCCCTGATCATCTAACTAATGCACACTCGATAAGTAAACAAGTCCTCCTCTCGCAAATACATGAATCACGTGGAAGAAACGCGAACTTTCTAACTAAAGGTTCTGGGGACATCTAAGAAGTCGCCGAAAAGACTCGATTTATCGAGAACTGTGAATGCGGATATATAGTCGCTCGGCGGTAGATGGCAGGAGAGTCAGATATAGTCACAGAGAGTAACAATTATAGTTCCAGAGTTCGCGGATAGAGAGTGACAGTAAAGATAAATAAAAATAGTGACTGTGATATAAATATTGTTTAAGACTAGTTTTAAAATAAATTAACAAAATTAGCTTAGTGCAGTTTTACTACAATATCTAATAGGTTTAGTTTTATATTCCTCAAGACTCACCACATGTACAAACACCAAACTCTCTTCACAATTCAATCCAAATAGCAAACAGAAGAACGAAAACAGCGTCAAGAACTTCATATTTTTGAAGAATGCGAAATATACAAAAGCGTTGTTTCTGTTATCTCTGTCTGTATAGTCACTCTCACTCGTCGTACGAGAATTAATATAGTGTAAATATAATCTAAACTAAACAGTTTCCCATTATTGCCATACTTATTTCAATGAGCAAGGTTGGATAAACATACAGGGTGTTGATAATCCTAGGGCGATTCTAAGAAAAATTCATCATATGAGCAAAAGTGTTGTTATTGAAAAGACGAAAATCCATTTATCCATACAGCACGTATATAGGCGAATATAACGAGTTAATTGCTTTTTTCCACAACAAAATATCGAAAAACTTTCAGAAATTGTAATTCTTTTACCTATTCGAACTATTTTATGGACTGAATCATTAATTTTGAAAGTTTTCGAATTGTTGATCCAATAATTGGTTTTTTTCGATCAACAATTCAATTCAAAATGAACCCATTACCATCTGGAAACTCTTGAAAACTTTTTCAAACAAGGAGGCTCCGAAATTATTACGAATGCATGATTATGTAAGTAGTAATTTAAAATGAAAAATGTAAAGCATGTGTCTTTATAAAATTACAGTAATATTCTTTCACAAGAGTGGATAATATATTTATATTTTTAAGAATTAAGGAAACATGTAACCCGCAAGAAAGCCACAATGGTAATTTGAGTATGAAGGAATTAATTTATTTAAGCTAACTAGAATATCACACATAGGCGTAACAATGATATCTTTACGATTCCTCCTCAGAACATAACATTGAGAAACATGGAAAGTTATGACTTTAAGGTCAAGTTTTGATGAACCTAACAGATGTCAAACACTCATTTGTCAATTCACATGTCTAAAGAAAATATGGAGGAAAATATGGCTACATACCATCATAACTACGCCACTGTTCTACGAAAATTAAACACTGTAACATCAAATTATCACATTGATAAACCTAGATCAGAGTACCAAATTTCAATAATTTTCCTTAAGGAGTTTTAAAGAAAAAACTTAACTTAATTTTTTTTCGGATTTTCAACACCCTGTGTCTCAGAGGGGATGCATTTTAGGAAATAAATTGATGGAAACTTTTCAAATGAGGTGAGGAAGCTGTGTTAGAAGTTTTTCAGTCTCATACTGACCGAAATTTGAGCAATATACAAAATGGGGTGTTCTTAAGCACTCGAAAATCTCAAAAAATAGACTCATTTACTAACGATTGTTTGGGAAGCACTTGTTTCATTCATCAGTTCCTAGGGCGCCTATCTTCTAGTATTGTGTTTATTACTTGTATTCCCGTACCGTTGCCAGTTTATTCTTATTTCGTAAACCTTGCTAGCTATTACATTTGGCTTCCAAGTGAACCGAAATAAAAACACTGAATTAAGTCAAAATGAGGGCAATGAGGCATTCTCATTTCATAACCAAGGGATTAGGGAGTTTCTGAAAGTAAGTGTTCGAAATGACCGCCACCACTTTCTATGCAGAGTTTCACACGACGAAATATCGAGTCACAAGCACGCTGAAAACTACCTTGTTGTCGCATCCTTTGAACGGCGTTGTTATTTTACCTAGGTTCCAACTGCCTACCTAATTGCTTCGAAATTTTCGTTTATTATCCGATTGAAATATGGAGTTCTTGGAAAAGTACCGCGATTTCAAATATCGTGTGCGTAATACCTAACAACACTGACATTTTCATAGTGGTGAATCCAATAGGGACTGTAGGAATTTCGATAAACAGAGATGTAAATGGGTAAAGAAAATACGAATGCAGTCGAATACCGAAACACAACAAGAATCTAGGTACCTACCCACATAAAACGTATGGATTCGTCAAACGATTTAACCAAAATTCATTTTTGATATGCACGTAAAATAGTCACAAATATCCTAATGAATGCAAGAAGCATATGATCGAAGAATACCACGTGAGCTTTGCCCTTAAAGGGGAACTGAATGATGAGGGTTGTTGCGGTCGAGGCCAAGCCAACTCAGTGACCCCCACAGCTCCGAGTACCTGCGTTAAGCCTACCTCCTTGAAGGGGAACTGTTCGAAGAAATAATATCGATTACTTTATCAAAACATTTTTCAACGTCGGCAACATTGTCAAAGTTATTTATTACCCACCAGCCTTTTTTTGTCACCGCTTCGGTTAGATCTAGGGGCCGTTGACCTCTGGCCTGAGGTTCCCAAAAGTTTGCCAGAGTTTTCCGAATACTTCAAAGTCCAATATTTTCCAAAATAACGTTTTTTCGAGAAAAATGTATTCTTTCATTTCGCTTTAATTTTTCGTTCTCTATTACTTTATTACCCATTTCATTTATTGCTCCAATTTCGGAAATACTCTGTATATCATTGATTGAAATACTAATCAATATTATAAAAACAATCGTTAATCAAAAATCATTTTAGCTTCGTTTCAAAAATATTTTCCCTGTCTAGATTTTTAATCATCAGGTAATAATATTAAATAAATATCTACTTATTTTACTACTAGGTATTTACTATTCATGTTTGTTCTGGTTCCTGAAATAAAAAATTTTATGATGGATATAAAAATAGGATTATTTTTGGGGAAATAATAAAAATAAAGTATACAAATTAGAAAATCTCAAGTTTCTACGTTGTACTGCGAAATACATATTGTTTTGCTTCTATTTCCACAAAAATTTATTACGGTCGAGAAGAGTGGTCTATGTTGACTCTTCAAGTTTGGGAAGTTTCAAAAATATCGAACGAAGTTTGAAGATATGAACCATTGCAACAGCGGGAGTCATAGTAAAAACTGGGTTTTAAAAGGACCACGCGAAAATGGCTGAATTTTTCATATGTTGTAGCTGGAACCATTCTAAGTAAAAATCTCCATTGGCCCAACTCGATCTTATGACTAGAATCGGCGCTAGAGGGCGCCAAATCATGAATTTTGTGATTTTTGGAGAAATTCAGCTGAATGAAAAAATATCAATATCTCATTTATATGCAATATTGTGTGCGACTGGCCATTCCTAATGTTCGCGAGAAATATTTCTCCATAATACAGAAAAAAAATACGCCGTTATTTTTATACAGGGTAGTCAACAATATACTCAATTATTCAGTGAATGAATTCGCCTGAGAGGTAAAGAGTTGATTGAGTTTATCATTGAGGATCAAACACTCTGTATTCATGGTAGTCATGTGACACATGTCAAAATCGTTTATTAGCTTTTCCAAGATGCAGAAACGATCCCCTATAACGAATTTTTTTAACTCTGATAATAAAGATTTTTCCCATATGCTACAATCCTTATGGCCCACAGTGTATAAAGGTGGTATACAAAACCTTGTATAAGCTACAACAGATCCTGGTCACTTACAAAGATAAAACAGAAGACGAAGAAAAGTCTGGGATTTATGACATTAGCTGCGAGGACTGCGAGAAGTATGTGGGTCAAACTAGAAGGGCCATGAAAGTTCGGTTCAAAGAGCACATTGCACATATCCATTGTTTTGGTGTTTCAGGTAGCTTCTTCCCAGGAGTATGGCACTACCCCCGTCTCCGCCTATGGAGGGGTGTAACCTAACCGACAAGTAGCAATTGTAAGCTCGCGCAGATCGATCAATTTGCATGAGACATTACCCTAATGACACGACATTATGCTATAAACACCGTTTGGTAAAAGCACATCTGACTATTTCCCGGCTCCCTCGGCCAACAGCATTAAAATTTTACCGTGTTTATCGGTCATTACAGCTCCGATCAAAATTACATGGACGAAATTCGATTACAGGATTTTCGAAAGTAAATAAAATGTTTTCGAGGGGAAATTATTAGCATTTGTTGGCTGCGTAAGTGTGAATTGGCCATGTGTCAGGAAGGGGGATGGAAACTTAACCGATATTTGTGAAGAATGTTTTTGAATGGTCGATTGAGTGATTATTTGTTGCTTCTTACTGATGACCATACTCAAACGGAACAGCTGTCGGATATTGAATAGAATATAGGCAAGAAGTAGTACGCCATTTTTGTGTAATCTCCAAGCAATGTAGTTAGTTATAAGAGCTGAATGATACGTATTTTTGCGTCAAAAGTTGCCCTCCTGAAAAACAAACTTGGCGTGTTTTGGGATTCCGTCGAAAAGTTCTTTCCCAACCTGTTATCCCTTGCGGAACGTTTTTGATGGGCCACCCTGTATAGATGCAATCGCAATATGCCAGTTTTGTCATCATCAGAGATTCACAGAGCATAAAATTTGATATACGACTACGCAGTTATCCCACGAAAATTGTATTCTTTTTTTTAACATAAACTTTGATCATGCTTTTCATCAATCCATAACCCCTAGTTCTTTCTTCATTCACAATGGGTACTATTATATTCTAAAAAATGCATGACTGACATCGAGCTGAAGATAGATTTTGCTGAATCCAAAACGTGTACCTCTCTTTGATGGCCCTTGTTGAGGACTAAAACTTGTGGATATTATGTGATTTTTTCATTCATTTAAATCACTGTGAACTTTATTATCCATTTTTTTTACAAATTGTAAAGTTTTCTCAAATGTATATCGAAGAGCTGATAACGAATCATACCACAAAAATTAATATCGATAGCGATTTATCAAAAATAGAAAAATTTTCAGCTTTCGTTTTTTTGTACGAGTGAATTTCTGATGCTTAATTTCCTTTTTATGCTAAACCTTGAATCTGAGCATAAACAAACTATATATTTTTGGAATCAGCATGAAATTTTGCATATATGGTGCCAATTTCAAGTGATTATAATGAGTTTGTTATTTTCATGATTTTTGGAGGTCTACCCCTTGGGACTTTTTCCGAGTAAATTTTGTTTTCCGCTGATTAACCGAAAAATCTTGGATTATACTAATTTAGTCATTCTAAATCGATTGGCGTTGGCAGAATTGCTCTATCTTCAGCCGTTCTCGAGTTGAAAAGTTTATCTAGAGTTAAGATTAGCCATTTCCCTCAAAAATTATTTTTTCATATTTTCTGCTCATAATCCTAAAACTCAATCTTTTGTGAATATGCACACCAAATTTGAAATCGATTCCGAGTCAATTGAATATTTCATAGGCTTTTTACGGAACCTCTGCAAGATCGAGTTGAAACCTCTAGATAGTTTGCTGTGATCATTCAAACATTTTTGTCTGTTTACATTTCTGATTGAAATTCACAAAATATACTAATTCGATCATTCTGAATCGATTGGCGTTTGCAGAATTGCTCTATCTTCAACCGTTCTCGAGTTGAAAAGTTTATCTAGAGTTAAGATTAGCCATTTGCCTCAAAATTTATTTTTTCACTTTTTTCTACTCATGATCGTAAAACTCAATCTTTTGTGAATATGCACAACAAATTTGAAATTGATTCCAAGTCAATTGAATATTTCATAGGCTTTTTATGGAACCTCTGCAAGATCGAGTTGAAAACTCTAAAAAGGTTGCTGTGATCATTCAAACATTTTTGTGTGTTGATATTTCTATTCTATATTTTATTTCAGGAACCAGAACAAAAATTAATATCGATAGCGGATTATCAAAAATAGAAAAATTTTCAGCTTTCGTTTTTTTGTACGAGTGAATTTCTGATGCTTAATTTCCTTTTTATGCTAAACCTTGAATCTGAGCATAAACAAACTATATATTTTTGGAATCAGCATGAAATTTTGCATATATAGTGCCAATTTCAAGTGATTATAATGAGTTTGTTATTTTCATGATTTTTGGAGGTCTACCCCTTGGG
The DNA here is from genome assembly GCA_958502065.1 of Chrysolina americana. Classification (NCBI taxonomy): domain Eukaryota; kingdom Metazoa; phylum Arthropoda; class Insecta; order Coleoptera; family Chrysomelidae; genus Chrysolina; species Chrysolina americana. The sequence goes on along the minus strand of OY293419.1, from coordinate 62,677,091 downwards.
ACTTTTTCCGAGTAAATTTTGTTTTCCGCTGATTAACCGAAAAATCTTGGATTATACTAATTTAATCATTCTAAATCGATTGGCGTTGGCAGAATTGCTCTATCTTCAGCCGTACTCGAGTTGAAAAGTTTATCTAGAGTTAAGATTAGCCATTTCCCTCAAAAATTATTTTTTCACTATTTTCTGCTCATAATCCTAAAACTCAATCTTTTGTGAATATGCACACCAAATTTGAAATCGATTCCGATTCGATTGAATATTTCATAGGCTTTTTACGGAACCTCTGCAAGATCGAGTTGACACCTCTAGAAAGTTTGCTGTGATCATTCAAACATTTTTGTCTGTTGATATTTCTGATTGAAATTCACAGAATATACTAATTCGATCATTCTGAATCGATTGGCGTTTGCAGAATTGCTCTATCTTCAGCCGTTCTCGAGTTGAAAAGTTTATCTAGAGTTAAGATTAGCCATTTCCCTCAAAAATTATTTTTTCATATTTTCTGCTCATAATCCTAAAACTCAATCTTTTGTGAATATGCACACCAAATTTGAAATCGATTCCGAGTCAATTGAATATTTCATAGGCTTTTTACCAAACCTCTGCCAGATCGAGTTGAAAACTCTAGAAAGTTTGCTGTGATCAATCAAACATTTTTGTCTGTTGATATTTCTGATTGAAATTCACAGAATATACTTATTCGATCATTCTGAATCGATTGGCGTTTGCAGAATTGCTCTATCTTCAGCCGTTCTCGAGTTGAAAAGTTTATCTAGAGTTAAGATTAGCCATTTCCCTCAAAAATTATTTTTTCATATTTTCTGCTCATAATCCTAAAACTCAATCTTTTGTGAATATGCACACCAAATTTGAAATCGATTCCGAGTCAATTGAGAATTTCATAGGATATTTACGGAACCTCTGCAAGATCGAGTTGAAAACTCTAGAAAGTTTGCTGTGATCATTCAAACATTTTTGTCTGTTGATATTTCTGATTGAAATTCACAGAATATACTAATTCGATCATTCTGAATCGATTGGCGTTTGCAGAATTGCTCTATCTTCTACCGTTCTCGATTTGAAAAGTTTATCTAGACTTAAGATTAGCCATTTCCCTCAAAAATTATTTTTTCACTTTTTCTACTCATGATCGTAAAACTCAATCTTTTGTGAATATGCACAACAAATTTGAAATTGATTCCAAGTCAATTGAATATTTCATAGGCTTTTTATGGAACCTCTGCAAGATCGAGTTGAAAACTCTAAAAAGGTTGCTGTGATCATTCAAACATTTTTGTGTGTTGATATTTCTATTCTATATTTTATTTCAGGAACCAGAACAAAAATTAATATCGATAGCGGATTATCAAAAATAGAAAAATTTTCAGCTTTCGTTTTTTTGTACGAGTGAATTTCTGATGCTTAATTTCCTTTTTATGCTAAACCTTGAATCTGAGCATAAACAAACTATATATTTTTGGAATCAGCATGAAATTTTGCATATATAGTGCCAATTTCAAGTGATTATAATGAGTTTGTTATTTTCATGATTTTTGGAGGTCTACCCCTTGGGACTTTTTCCGAGTAAATTTTGTTTTCCGCTGATTAACCGAAAAATCTTGGATTATACTAATTTAATCATTCTAAATCGATTGGCGTTGGCAGAATTGCTCTATCTTCAGCCGTACTCGAGTTGAAAAGTTTATCTAGAGTTAAGATTAGCCATTTCCCTCAAAAATTATTTTTTCACTATTTTCTGCTCATAATCCTAAAACTCAATCTTTTGTGAATATGCACACCAAATTTGAAATCGATTCCGATTCGATTGAATATTTCATAGGCTTTTTACGGAACTTCTGCAAGATCGAGTTGAAAACTCTAGAAAGTTTGCTGTGATCATTCAAACATTTTTGTCTGTTGATATTTCTGATTGAAATTCACAGAATATACTAATTCAATCATTCTGAATCGATTGGCGTTCGCAGAATTGCTCTATCTTTAACCGTTCTTGAGTTGAAAAGTTTATCTAGAGTTAAGATTAGCCATTTCCCTCAAAAATTATTTTTTCACTTTTTTCTGCTCATAATCGTGAAACTCAATCTTTTGTGAATGAGCACACCAAATTTGAAATCGATTCCGAGTCAATTGAATATTTCATAGGCTTTTTACCGAACCTCTGCAAGATCGAGTTGAAAACTCTAGAAAGTTTGCTGTGATCATTCAAACATTTTTGTCTGTTGATATTTCTGATTGAAATTCACAGAATATACTAATTCGATCATTCTGAATCGATTGGCGTTTGCAGAATTGCTCTATCTTCAGCCGTTCTCGAGTTGAAAAGTTTATCTAGAGTTAAGATTAGCCATTTCCCTCAAAAATTATTTTTTCATATTTTCTGCTCATAATCCTAAAACTCAATCTTTTGTGAATATGCACACCAAATTTGAAATCGATTCCGAGTCAATTGAATATTTCATAGGCTTTTTACCAAACCTCTGCCAGATCGAGTTGAAAACTCTAGAAAGTTTGCTGTGATCAATCAAACATTTTTGTCTGTTGATATTTCTGATTGAAATTCACAGAATATACTTATTCGATCATTCTGAATCGATTGGCGTTTGCAGAATTGCTCTATCTTCAACCGTTCTCGAGTTGAAAAGTTTATCTAGACTTAAGATTAGCCATTTCCCTCAAAAATTATTTTTTCACTTTTTACTGCTCATAATCGTAAAACTCAATCTTTTGTGAATGAGCACACCAAATTTGAAATCGATTCCGATTCAATTGAATATTTCATAGGCTTTTTACCGAACCTCTGCAAGATCGAGTTGAAAACTCTAGAAAGTTTGCTGTGATCATTCAAACATTTTTGTCTGTTTACATTTCTGATTGAAATTCACAGAATATACTAACTCGATCATTCTGAATCGATTGGCGTTTGCAGAATTGCTCTATCTTCAACCGTTCTCGAGTTGAAAAGTTTATCTAGACTTAAGATTAGCCATTTCCCTCAAAAATTATTTTTTCACTTTTTTCTGCTCATAATCGTAAAACTCAATCTTTTGTGAATGAGCACCAAATTTGAAATCGATTCCGAGACAATTGAATATTTCATAGGCTTTTTACCGAATCTCTGCAAGATCGAGTTGAAAACTCTAGAAAGTTTGCTGTGATCATTCAAACATTTTTGTCTGTTGATATTTCTGATTGAAATTCACAGAATATACTTATTCGATCATTCTGAATCGATTGGCGTTTGCAGAATTGCTCTATCTTCAACCGTTCTCGAGTTGAAAAGTTTATCTAGACTTAAGATTAGCCATTTCCCTCAAAAATTATTTTTTCACTTTTTTCTGCTCATAATCGTAAAACTCAATCTTTTGTGAATGAGCACACCAAATTTGAAATCGATTCCGATTCAATTGAATATTTCATAGGCTTTTTACCGAACCTCTGCAAGATCGAGTTGAAAACTCTAGAAAGTTTGCTGTGATCATTCAAACATTTTTGTCTGTTTACATTTCTGATTGAAATTCACAGAATATACTAACTCGATCATTCTGAATCGATTGGCGTTTGCAGAATTGCTCTATCTTCAACCGTTCTCGAGTTGAAAAGTTTATCTAGACTTAAGATTAGCCATTTCCCTCAAAAATTATTTTTTCATATTTTCTGCTCATAATCCTAAAACTCAATCTTTTGTGAATATGCACACCAAATTTGAAATCGATTCCGAGTCAATTGAATATTTCATAGGCTTTTTACCAAACCTCTGCCAGATCGAGTTGAAAACTCTAGAAAGTTTGCTGTGATCATTCAAACATTTTTGTCTGTTGATATTTCTGATTGAAATTCACAGAATATACTTATTCGATCATTCTGAATCGATTGGCGTTTGCAGAATTGCTCTATCTTCAACCGTTCTCGATTTGAAAAGTTTATCTAGAGTTAAGATTAGCCATTTTCCTCAAAAATTATTTTTTCACTATTTTCTGCTCATAATCGTAAAACTCAATCTTTTGTAAATGAGCACACCAAATTTGAAATCGATTCCGAGTCAATTGAATATTTCATAGGCTTTTTACCGAACCTCTGCAAGATCGAGTTGAAAACTCTGGAAAGTTTGCTGTGATCATTAAAATATTTTTTTCTGTTTACATTTCTGATTGAAATTCACAGAATATACTAATTCGATCATTCTGAATCGATTGGCGTTTGCAGAATTGCTCTATCTTCAACCGTTCTCGAGTTGAAAAGTTTATCTAGACTTAAGATTAGCCATTTGCCTCAAAATTTATTTTTTCACTTTTTTCTACTCATGATCGTAAAACTCAATCTTTTGTGAATATGCACACCAAATTTGAAATCGATTCCGATTCAATTGAATATTTCATAGGCTTTTTACGGAACGTCTGCAAGATCAAGTTGAAAACTCTAGGAAGTTTGCTGTGAACATTAAAACATTTTTTTCTGTTCATATTTCTATTCAAATTCTGATTTGATCATTCTGAATCGATTGGCGTTTGCAGAATTGCTCTATCTTCAACCGTTCTCGATTTGAAAAGTTTATATAGAGTTAAGATTAGCCATTTGCCTCAAAATTTATTTTTTCACTTTTTTCATTTCTTGATCGTAAAACTCAATCTTTTGTGAATGTGCACACCGAATTTGAAATCGATTCCGAGTCAATTGAATATTTCATAGGCTTTTTACCAAACCTCTGCCAGATCGAGTTGAAAACTCTAGAAAGTTTGCTGTGATCAATCAAACATTTTTAACTGTTGATATTTCCGATTGAAATTCACAGAGTATACTAATTCGATCATTCTGAATCGATTGGCGTTTGCAGAATTGCTCTATCTTCAACCGTTCTCGATTTGAAAAGTTTATCTAGAGTTAAGATTAGATATTCCCTCAAAAATTATTTTTTCACTTTTTTCTGCTCATAATCGTAAAACTCAATATTTTGTGAATAAGCACACCGAATTTGAAATCGATTTCGGGTCAATTGAATATTTCATAGGCTTTTTACCAAACCTCTGCCAGATCGAGTTGAAAACTCTAGAAAGTTTGCTGTGATCAATCAAACATTTTTAACTGTTGATATTTCCGATTGAAATTCACAGAATATACTAATTCGATCATTCTGAATCGATTGGCGTTTGCAGAATTGCTCTATCTTCAACCGTTCTCGATTTGAAAAGTTTATCTAGAGTTAAGATTAGATATTCCCTCAAAAATTATTTTTTCACTTTTTTCTGCTCATAATCGTAAAACTCAATATTTTGTGAATAAGCACACCGAATTTGAAATCGATTTCGGGTCAATTGAATATTTCATAGGCTTTTTATGGAACCTCTGCAAGATCGAGTTGAAACCTCTAGAAAGTTTGCTGTGATCATTCAAACATTTTTGTCTGTTTATATTTCTGATTGAAATTCACAGAATACACTAATTCGATCATTCTGAATTGATTGGTGTTTGCAGAATTGCTCTATCTTCAACCGTTCTCGATTTGAAAAGTTTATCTAGAGTTAAGATTAGCCATTTGCCTCAAAATTTATTTTTTCACTATTTTCTGCTCATAATCGTAAAACTCAATATTTTGTGAATAAGCACACCGAATATTTGAAATCGATTTCGGGTCAATTGAATATTTCATAGGCTTTTTATGGAACCTCTGCAAGATCGAGTTGAAACCTCTAGAAAGTTTGCTGTGATCATTCAAACATTTTTGTCTGTTTATATTTCTGATTGAAATTCACAGAATACACTAATTCGATCATTCTGAATTGATTGGTGTTTGCAGAATTGCTCTATCTTCAACCGTTCTCGAGTTGAAAAGTTTATCTAGAGTTAAGATTAGCCATTTTCCTCAAAAATTATTTTTTCACTATTTTCTGCTCATAATCGTAAAACTCAATCTTTTGTGAATGAGCACACCAAATTTGAAATCGATTCCGAGTCAATTGAATATTTCATAGGCTTTTTACCGAACCTCTGCAAGATCGAGTTGAAAACTCTAGAAAGTTTGCTGTGATCATTCAAACATTTTTGTCTTTTTTTATTTCTGATTGGAATTCACAGAATATACTAATTCGATCATTTTGAATCGATTGGCGTTTGCAGAATTGCTCTATCTTCAACCGATCTCGAGTTGAAAAGTTTATCTAGAGTTAAGATTAGCCATTTGCCTCAAAGTTTATTTTTTCACTTTTTTCTACTCATGATCGTAAAACTCAATCTTTTATGAATATGCACACCGAATTTAAAATCGATTCCGAGTCAATTGAGTATTTCATAGGATTTTTACGGAACCTCTGCAAGATCAAGTTGAAAACTCTAGGAAGTTTGCTGTGAACATTGAAACATTTTTTTCTGTTCATATTTCTATTCAAATTCTGATTCGATCATTCTGAATCGATTGGCGTTTGCAGAATTGCTCTATCTTCAACCGTTCTCGATTTGAAAAGTTTATATAGAGTTAAGATTAGCCATTTGCCTCAAAATTTATTTTTTCACTTTTTTCATTTCTTGATCGTAAAACTCAATCTTTTGTGAATGTGCACACCGAATTTGAAATCGATTCCGAGTCAATTGAATATTTCATAGGCTTTTTACCAAACCTCTGCCAGATCGAGTTGAAAACTCTAGAAAGTTTGCTGTGATCAATCAAACATTTTTAACTGTTGATATTTCCGATTGAAATTCACAGAATATACCAATTCGATCATTCTGAATCGATTGGCGTTTGCAGAATTGCTCTATCTTCAACCGTTCTCGATTTGAAAAGTTTATCTAGAGTTAAGATTAGATATTCCCTCAAAAATTATTTTTTCACTTTTTTCTGCTCATAATCGTAAAACTCAATATTTTGTGAATAAGCACACCGAATTTGAAATCGATTTCGGGTCAATTGAATATTTCATAGGCTTTTTATGGAACCTCTGCAAGATCGAGTTGAAACCTCTAGAAAGTTTGCTGTGATCATTCAAACATTTTTGTCTGTTTATATTTCTGATTGAAATTTACAGAATATACTAATTCGATCATTCTGAATTGATTGGTGTTTGCAGAATTGCTCTATCTTCAACCGTTCTCGAGTTGAAAAGTTTATCTAGAGTTAAGATTAGCCATTTGCCTCAAAATTCAGTTTTTCACTTTTTTCTTTTCATGATCGTAAAACTCAATCTTTTCTGCTCATAATCATAACACTCAATCTTTTGTGAATAAGCACACCAAATTTGAAATCGATTCCGAGTCAATTGAATATTTCATAGGCTTTTTACGGAACCTCTGCAAGATCGAGTTGAAAACTCTAGAAAGTTTGCTGTGATCATTCAAACATTTTTGTCTGTTGGTATTTCTGATTGAAATTCACAGAAAATACTAATTCGATCATTCTGAATCGATTGGCGTTCGCAGAATTGCCGTTCTCGAGTTGAAAAGTTTATATAGAGTTAAGATTAGCCATTTGCCTCAAAATTTATTTTTTCACTTTTTTCTGCTCATAATCGTAAAACTCAATATTTTGTGAATAAGCACACCGAATTTGAAATCGATTTCGGGTCAATTGAATATTTCATAGGCTTTTCATGCAACCTCTGCAAGATCGAGTTGAAACCTCTAGAAAGTTTGCTGTGATCAATCAAACATTTTTACCTGTTGATATTTCCGATTGAAATTCACATAACATACTAATTCGATCATTCTGAATCGATTGGCGTTTGCAGAATTGCTATATCTTCAACCGTTCTCGATTTGAAAAGTTTATCTAGAGTTAAGATTAGCCATTTGCCTCAAAATTTATTTTTTCACTATTTTCTGCTCATAATCGTAAAACTCAATATTTTGTGAATAAGCACACCGAATTTGAAATCGATTTCGGGTCAATTGAATATTTCATAGGCTTTTCATGCAACCTCTGCAAGATCGAGTTGAAACCTCTAGAAAGTTTGCTGTGATCAATCAAACATTTTTACCTGTTGATATTTCCGATTGAAATTCACATAACATACTAATTCGATCATTCTGAATCGATTGGTGTTTGCAGAATTGCTATATCTTCAACCGTTCTCGATTTGAAAAGTTTATCTAGAGTTAAGATTAGCCATTTGCCTCAAAATTTATTTTTTCACTATTTTCTGCTCATAATCGTAAAACTCAATATTTTGTGAATAAGCACACCGAATATTTGAAATCGATTTCGGGTCAATTGAATATTTCATAGGCTTTTTATGGAACCTCTGCAAGATCGAGTTGAAACCTCTAGAAAGTTTGCTGTGATCATTCAAACATTTTTGTCTGTTTATATTTCTGATTGAAATTCACAGAATACACTAATTCGATCATTCTGAATTGATTGGTGTTTGCAGAATTGCTCTATCTTCAACCGTTCTCGAGTTGAAAAGTTTATCTAGAGTTAAGATTAGCCATTTTCCTCAAAAATTATTTTTTCACTATTTTCTGCTCATAATCGTAAAACTCAATCTTTTGTGAATGAGCACACCAAATTTGAAATCGATTCCGAGTCAATTGAATATTTCATAGGCTTTTTACCGAACCTCTGCAAGATCGAGTTGAAAACTCTAGAAAGTTTGCTGTGATCATTCAAACATTTTTGTCTTTTTTTATTTCTGATTGGAATTCACAGAATATACTAATTCGATCATTTTGAATCGATTGGCGTTTGCAGAATTGCTCTATCTTCAACCGATCTCGAGTTGAAAAGTTTATCTAGAGTTAAGATTAGCCATTTGCCTCAAAGTTTATTTTTTCACTTTTTTCTACTCATGATCGTAAAACTCAATCTTTTATGAATATGCACACCGAATTTAAAATCGATTCCGAGTCAATTGAGTATTTCATAGGATTTTTACGGAACCTCTGCAAGATCAAGTTGAAAACTCTAGGAAGTTTGCTGTGAACATTGAAACATTTTTTTCTGTTCATATTTCTATTCAAATTCTGATTCGATCATTCTGAATCGATTGGCGTTTGCAGAATTGCTCTATCTTCAACCGTTCTCGATTTGAAAAGTTTATATAGAGTTAAGATTAGCCATTTGCCTCAAAATTTATTTTTTCACTTTTTTCATTTCTTGATCGTAAAACTCAATCTTTTGTGAATGTGCACACCGAATTTGAAATCGATTCCGAGTCAATTGAATATTTCATAGGCTTTTTACCAAACCTCTGCCAGATCGAGTTGAAAACTCTAGAAAGTTTGCTGTGATCAATCAAACATTTTTAACTGTTGATATTTCCGATTGAAATTCACAGAATATACCAATTCGATCATTCTGAATCGATTGGCGTTTGCAGAATTGCTCTATCTTCAACCGTTCTCGATTTGAAAAGTTTATCTAGAGTTAAGATTAGATATTCCCTCAAAAATTATTTTTTCACTTTTTTCTGCTCATAATCGTAAAACTCAATATTTTGTGAATAAGCACACCGAATTTGAAATCGATTTCGGGTCAATTGAATATTTCATAGGCTTTTTATGGAACCTCTGCAAGATCGAGTTGAAACCTCTAGAAAGTTTGCTGTGATCATTCAAACATTTTTGTCTGTTTATATTTCTGATTGAAATTTACAGAATATACTAATTCGATCATTCTGAATTGATTGGTGTTTGCAGAATTGCTCTATCTTCAACCGTTCTCGAGTTGAAAAGTTTATCTAGAGTTAAGATTAGCCATTTGCCTCAAAATTCAGTTTTTCACTTTTTTCTTTTCATGATCGTAAAACTCAATCTTTTCTGCTCATAATCATAACACTCAATCTTTTGTGAATAAGCACACCAAATTTGAAATCGATTCCGAGTCAATTGAATATTTCATAGGCTTTTTACGGAACCTCTGCAAGATCGAGTTGAAAACTCTAGAAAGTTTGCTGTGATCATTCAAACATTTTTGTCTGTTGGTATTTCTGATTGAAATTCACAGAAAATACTAATTCGATCATTCTGAATCGATTGGCGTTCGCAGAATTGCCGTTCTCGAGTTGAAAAGTTTATATAGAGTTAAGATTAGCCATTTGCCTCAAAATTTATTTTTTCACTTTTTTCTGCTCATAATCGTAAAACTCAATATTTTGTGAATAAGCACACCGAATTTGAAATCGATTTCGGGTCAATTGAATATTTCATAGGCTTTTCATGCAACCTCTGCAAGATCGAGTTGAAACCTCTAGAAAGTTTGCTGTGATCAATCAAACATTTTTACCTGTTGATATTTCCGATTGAAATTCACATAACATACTAATTCGATCATTCTGAATCGATTGGCGTTTGCAGAATTGCTATATCTTCAACCGTTCTCGATTTGAAAAGTTTATCAAGACTTAAGATTAGCCATTTCCCTCAAAAATTATTTTTTCACTTTTTTCTACTCATGATCGTAAAACTCAATCTTTTGTGAATATGCACAACGAATTTGAAATTGATTCCAAGTCAATTGAATATTTCATAGGCTTTTTATGGAACCTCTGCAAGATCGAGTTGAAAACTCTAAAAAGGTTGCTGTGATCATTCAAACATTTTTGTCTGTTGATATTTCTATTCTATATTTTATTTCAGGAACCAGAACAAAAATTAATATCGATAGCGGATTATCAGAAATAGAAAAATTTTCAGCTTTCGTTTTTTTGTACGAGTGAATTTCTGATGCTTAATTTCCTTTTTATGCTAAACCTTGAATCTGAGCATAAACAAACTATATATTTTTGGAATCAGCATGAAATTTTGCATATATAGTGCCAATTTCAAGTGATTATAATGAGTTTGTTATTTTCATGATTTTTGGAGGTCTACCCCTTGGGACTTTTTCCGAGTGAATTTTGTTTTCCGCTGATTAACCGAAAAATCTTGGATTATACTAATTTAATCATTCTAAATCGATTGGCGTTGGCAGAATTGCTCTATCTTCAGCCGTTCTCGAGTTGAAAAGTTTATCTAGAGTTAAGATTAGCCATTTCCCTCAAAAATTATTTTTTCAGTATTTTCTGCTCATAATCCTGAAACTCAATCTTTTGTGAATATGCACACCAAATTTGAAATCGATTCCGATTCAATTAAATATTTCATAGGCTTTTTACGGAACCTCTGCAAGATCAAGTTGAAAACTCTAGGAAGTTTGCTGTGAACATTAAAACATTTTTTTCTGTTCATATTTCTATTCAAATTCTGATTTGATCATTCTGAATCGATTGGCGTTTGCAGAATTGCTCTATCTTCAACCGTTCTCGATTTGAAAAGTTTATATAGAGTTAAGATTAGCCATTTGCCTCAAAATTTATTTTTTCGCTATTTTCATTTCTTGATCGTAAAACTCAATCTTTTGTGAATGTGCACACCGAATTTGAAATCGATTCCGAGTCAATTGAATATTTCATAGGCTTTTTACCAAACCTCTGCCAGATCGAGTTGAAAACTCTAGAAAGTTTGCTGTGATCAATCAAACATTTTTAACTGTTGATATTTCCGATTGAAATTCACAGAATATACTAATTCGATCATTCTGAATCGATTGGCGTTTGCAGAATTGCTCTATCTTCAACCGTTCTCGATTTGAAAAGTTTATCTAGAGTTAAGATTAGATATTCCCTCAAAAATTATTTTTTCACTTTTTTCTGCTCATAATCGTAAAACTCAATATTTTGTGAATAAGCACACCGAATTTGAAATCGATTTCGGGTCAATTGAATATTTCATAGGCTTTTTATGGAACCTCTGCAAGATCGAGTTGAAACCTCTAGAAAGTTTGCTGTGATCATTCAAACATTTTTGTCTGTTTATATTTCTGATTGAAATTCACAGAATACACTAATTCGATCATTCTGAATTGATTGGTGTTTGCAGAATTGCTCTATCTTCAACCGTTCTCGATTTGAAAAGTTTATCTAGAGTTAAGATTAGCCATTTGCCTCAAAATTTATTTTTTCACTATTTTCTGCTCATAATCGTAAAACTCAATATTTTGTGAATAAGCACACCGAATATTTGAAATCGATTTCGGGTCAATTGAATATTTCATAGGCTTTTTATGGAACCTCTGCAAGATCGAGTTGAAACCTCTAGAAAGTTTGCTGTGATCATTCAAACATTTTTGTCTGTTTATATTTCTGATTGAAATTCACAGAATACACTAATTCGATCATTCTGAATTGATTGGTGTTTGCAGAATTGCTCTATCTTCAACCGTTCTCGAGTTGAAAAGTTTATCTAGAGTTAAGATTAGCCATTTTCCTCAAAAATTATTTTTTCACTATTTTCTGCTCATAATCGTAAAACTCAATCTTTTGTGAATGAGCACACCAAATTTGAAATCGATTCCGAGTCAATTGAATATTTCATAGGCTTTTTACCGAACCTCTGCAAGATCGAGTTGAAAACTCTAGAAAGTTTGCTGTGATCATTCAAACATTTTTGTCTTTTTTTATTTCTGATTGGAATTCACAGAATATACTAATTCGATCATTTTGAATCGATTGGCGTTTGCAGAATTGCTCTATCTTCAACCGATCTCGAGTTGAAAAGTTTATCTAGAGTTAAGATTAGCCATTTGCCTCAAAGTTTATTTTTTCACTTTTTTCTACTCATGATCGTAAAACTCAATCTTTTATGAATATGCACACCGAATTTAAAATCGATTCCGAGTCAATTGAGTATTTCATAGGATTTTTACGGAACCTCTGCAAGATCAAGTTGAAAACTCTAGGAAGTTTGCTGTGAACATTGAAACATTTTTTTCTGTTCATATTTCTATTCAAATTCTGATTCGATCATTCTGAATCGATTGGCGTTTGCAGAATTGCTCTATCTTCAACCGTTCTCGATTTGAAAAGTTTATATAGAGTTAAGATTAGCCATTTGCCTCAAAATTTATTTTTTCACTTTTTTCATTTCTTGATCGAAAAACTCAATCTTTTGTGAATGTGCACACCGAATTTGAAATCGATTCCGAGTCAATTGAATATTTCATAGGCTTTTTACCAAACCTCTGCCAGATCGAGTTGAAAACTCTAGAAAGTTTGCTGTGATCAATCAAACATTTTTAACTGTTGATATTTCCGATTGAAATTCACAGAATATACCAATTCGATCATTCTGAATCGATTGGCGTTTGCAGAATTGCTCTATCTTCAACCGTTCTCGATTTGAAAAGTTTATCTAGAGTTAAGATTAGATATTCCCTCAAAAATTATTTTTTCACTTTTTTCTGCTCATAATCGTAAAACTCAATATTTTGTGAATAAGCACACCGAATTTGAAATCGATTTCGGGTCAATTGAATATTTCATAGGCTTTTTATGGAACCTCTGCAAGATCGAGTTGAAACCTCTAGAAAGTTTGCTGTGATCATTCAAACATTTTTGTCTGTTTATATTTCTGATTGAAATTTACAGAATATACTAATTCGATCATTCTGAATTGATTGGTGTTTGCAGAATTGCTCTATCTTCAACCGTTCTCGAGTTGAAAAGTTTATCTAGAGTTAAGATTAGCCATTTGCCTCAAAATTCAGTTTTTCACTTTTTTCTTTTCATGATCGTAAAACTCAATCTTTTCTGCTCATAATCATAACACTCAATCTTTTGTGAATAAGCACACCAAATTTGAAATCGATTCCGAGTCAATTGAATATTTCATAGGCTTTTTACGGAACCTCTGCAAGATCGAGTTGAAAACTCTAGAAAGTTTGCTGTGATCATTCAAACATTTTTGTCTGTTGGTATTTCTGATTGAAATTCACAGAAAATACTAATTCGATCATTCTGAATCGATTGGCGTTCGCAGAATTGCCGTTCTCGAGTTGAAAAGTTTATATAGAGTTAAGATTAGCCATTTGCCTCAAAATTTATTTTTTCACTTTTTTCTGCTCATAATCGTAAAACTCAATATTTTGTGAATAAGCACACCGAATTTGAAATCGATTTCGGGTCAATTGAATATTTCATAGGCTTTTCATGCAACCTCTGCAAGATCGAGTTGAAACCTCTAGAAAGTTTGCTGTGATCAATCAAACATTTTTACCTGTTGATATTTCCGATTGAAATTCACATAACATACTAATTCGATCATTCTGAATCGATTGGCGTTTGCAGAATTGCTATATCTTCAACCGTTCTCGATTTGAAAAGTTTATCTAGAGTTAAGATTAGCCATTTGCCTCAAAATTTATTTTTTCACTATTTTCTGCTCATAATCGTAAAACTCAATATTTTGTGAATAAGCACACCGAATTTGAAATCGATTTCGGGTCAATTGAATATTTCATAGGCTTTTCATGCAACCTCTGCAAGATCGAGTTGAAACCTCTAGAAAGTTTGCTGTGATCAATCAAACATTTTTACCTGTTGATATTTCCGATTGAAATTCACATAACATACTAATTCGATCATTCTGAATCGATTGGCGTTTGCAGAATTGCTATATCTTCAACCGTTCTCGATTTGAAAAGTTTATCTAGAGTTAAGATTAGCCATTTGCCTCAAAATTTATTTTTTCACTATTTTCTACTCATGATCGTAAAACTCAATCTTTTGTTAATATGCACACCGAATTTGAAATCGATTACGAGTCAATTGAGTATTTCATAGGCTTTTTACGGAACCTCTGCAAGATCGAGTTGAAAACTCTAGGAAGTTTGCTTTGAACATTAAAACATTTTTTTCTGTTCATATTTCCGATTGAAATTTACAGAATATACTGATTCGATCATTCTGAATCGATTGGCGTTTGCAGAATTGCTCTAACTTCATCCGTTCTCGATTTGAAAAGTTTATCTAGAGTTAAGATTAGCCATTTGCCTCAAAATTCAGTTTTTCACTTTTTTCTTTTCATGATCGTAAAACTCAATCTTTTGTGAATATGCACACCGAATTTGAAATCGATTCCGAGTCAATTAAATATTTCATAGGCTTTTTACCGAACCTCTGCAAGTTCAAGTTGAAAACTCTAGAAAGTTTGCTGTGATCATTCAAACATTTATGTCTGATTATATTTCTGATTGAAATTCACAGAATTTACTAATTCGATCGTTCTGAATCGATTGGCGTTTGCAGAATTGCTCTATCTTCAACCGTTCTCGATTTGAAAAGTATATCTAGACTTAAGATTAGCCATTTCTCTCAAAAATTAATTTTTCACTTTTTTCTGCTCATTATCGTAAAACTCAATCTTTTGTGAATAAGCACACCAAATTTGAAATCGATTCCGGGTCAATTGAATATTTCATAGGCTTTTTACGGAAGCTCTGCAAGATCGAGTTGAAAACTCTAGAAAGTTTACTATGATCATTTAAACATTTTTGTCTGTTGATATTTCTGATTGAAATTCACAGAATATACTAATTCGATCATTCTGAATCGATTGGCGTTTGCAGAATTGCTCTATCTTCACCCGTTCTCGATTTGAAAAGTTTATCTAGAGTTAAGATTAGATATTCCCTCAAAAATTATTTTTTCACATTTTTCTGCTCATAATCGTAAAACTCAATATTTTGTGAATTAGCACACCGAATTTGAAATCGATTTCGGGTCAATTGAATATATCATAGGCTTTTTATGGAACCTCTGCAAGATCGAGTTGAAACCTCTAGAAAGTTTGCTGTGATCAATCAAACATTTTTAACTTTTGATATTTCCGATTGAAATTCACAGAACATACTAATTCGATCATTCTGAATCGATTGGTGTTTGCAGAATTGCTCTATCTTCAACCGTTCTCGAGTTGAAAAGTTTATCTAGAGTTAAGATTAGCCATTTGCCTCAAAATTTATTTTTTCACTATTTTCTACTCATGATCGTAAAACTCAATCTTTTTTGAATAAGCACACCAAATTTGAAATCGATTCCGAGTCAATTGAGAATTTCATAGGATATTTACGGAACCTCTGCAAGATCAAGTTGAAAACTCTAGAAAGTTTGCTGTGATCATTCAAACATTTATGTCTGTTGATATTTCTGATTGAAATTCACAGAATTTACTAATTCGATCATTCTGAATCGATTGGCGTTTGCAGAATTGCTCTATCTTCAACCGTTCTCGGTTTGAAAAGTTTATCTAGACTTAAGATTAGCCATTTCTCTCAAAAATTAATTTTTTACTTTTTTCTGCTCATAATCGTAAAACTCAATCTTTTGTGAATAAGCACACCAAATTTGAAATCGATTCCGGGTCAATTGAATATTTCATAGGCTTTTTACGGAACTTCTGCAAGATCGAGTTGAAAACTCTAGAAAGTTTGCTATGATCATTCAAACATTTTTGTCTGTTGATATTTATGATTGAAATTCACAGACTATACTAATTCGATCATTCTGAATCGATTGGCGTTTGCAGAATTGCTCTTCTTCAACCGTTCTCGATTTGAAAAGTTTATCTAGACTTAAGATTAGCCATTTCTCTCAAAAATTATTTTTTCACTTTTTTCTGCTCATAATCGTAAAACTCAATCTTTTTTGAATAAGCACACCAAATTTGAAATCGTTTCCGGGTCAATTGAATATTTCATAGGCTTTTTACGGAACTTCTGCAAGATCGAGTTGAAAACTCTAGAAAGTTTGCCATGATCATTCAAACATTTTTGTCTGTTGATATTTGTGATTGAAATTCACAGACTATACTAATTCGATCATTCTGAATCGATTGGCGTTTGCAGAATTGCTCGATCTTCAACCGTTCTCGATTTGAAAAGTTTATCTAGACTTAAGATTAGCCATTTCTCTCAAAAATAAATTATTCACTTTTTTCTGCTCATAATCGTAAAACTCAATCTTTTGTGAATAAGCACACCAAATTTGAAATCGATTCCGGGTCAATTGAATATTTCATAGGCTTTTTACGGAACTTCTGCAAGATCGAGTTGAAAACTCTAGAAAGTTTGCTGTGATCATTCAAACATTTTTGTCTGTTGATATTTCTGATTGAAATTCACAGAATATACTAATTCAATCATTCTGAATCGATTGGCGTTCGCAGAATTGCTCTATCTTTAACCGTTCTTGAGTTGAAAAGTTTATCTAGAGTTAAGATTAGCCATTTCCCTCAAAAATTATTTTTTCACTTTTTTCTGCTCATAATCGTGAAACTCAATCTTTTGTGAATGAGCACACCAAATTTGAAATCGATTCCGAGTCAATTGAATATTTCATAGGCTTTTTACCGAACCTCTGCAAGATCGAGTTGAAAACTCTAGAAAGTTTGCTGTGATCATTCAAACATTTTTGTCTGTTGTTATTTCTGATTGAAATTCACAAAATATACTAATTCGATCATTCTGAATCGATTGGCGTTCGCAGAATTGCTCTATCTTTAACCGTTCTTGAGTTGAAAAGTTTATCTAGAGTTAAGATTAGCCATTTCCCTCAAAAATTATTTTTTTACTTTTTTCTACTCATAATCGTAAAACTCAATCCTTTGTGAATATATGCACCAAATTTGAAATCGATTCCGAGTCAATTGAGTATTTCATGGCTTGTAGCATAAAATAAAGTTTCTTGTTTTCCTTTAGTAAATATTATTGTTATTTGAATAGTTTATGAATAAAAGCTTGTTTTTAAAAATTATTTTCGTACCACTGTCATCATAAATTATATTTTAATAACTATCAAGAGTGTTCAAAGAAGACGTTCATACAGTAGCGAGTTAAATATAGTTTGAGCACTATCAATCAATCCATTTTATCATCAAAGTAGTATAGCTGTATACAAAACTTTGTATAATATTTGTATTTAAATTAAATTTTAAGTCCTAGTTCATACGGTTTCCTTCGATTTGACTCATAATAAACTGACCAGATGTATTTCAAAACTCTTTTCCAATTAGTTCAGTGATTCCCAAACAACTCCTGAATAAATGCGTACAATAAACAAAGTCAGTCACTCTATTCCAGCTATATTTGCTGCGATCAGACGTTTCGTACGACATTCGAAAATCTTTTTGTGTCGCTGTCATTCTGTCAAGTCATTGTTTTCTCGTCAATCAAGTTACGAACAACGAACGTCAGCGTAAAAATTGGGATAAATGCACGGAACGGGAATCATTGAAAGTAATCCTAGCGTGAAAAATTGCTCACAGCAACTGTTTTTATTCCATTGATTGCTTCGTAAGGGTTGTGATATTAGCGGTGTTGGTAGGGGTGCGAGGAAGCACTTGTTAGTTTCTCTGAAAAAAAAACGATTTCGTTGGGTCTGGATAATTTGCAGAAGGTTGGATGGATCAGAAGTGAAACAAAATCTTCAGATTCAACAGTGAACTTTGTGGGTACTCTATCTCTCACAGACCCAGCCTTGCCACAATCTGATTGAAACAGTGGAAAAAATGCATAAACACATATAAAAAGTTGATTCAAAGGCAGAAGTATACTCCAGTCTTGAAAGAGTCATTGTACATTGAAGTTTTATTGAAAACTTCAACCGTTCTCAACTTGGACAGTTTACCTAGAGTTGAGACGGGTCATTTTTTTTCACACTTATTCGTGAAACACAATCTTTTGTGAATATGCACGTCAAATCGATTCCAAGTCAATTGAAGATTTCATAAGCTTTTTAAGGAACCTCTGCAAGATCGAGTTGAAAACTCTGGAAAGTTCGCTGTGATCATTCAAACATCTTTGTCTGTTGATATTTCTATTTTAAATCCTCCGAATATACTAATTTGATTATTTTGAATCGATTGGCATTCGCAGAATTGCTCTATCTTCAACTGTTCTCGAGTTGAAAAGTTTATCTGGAGTTAAGAGTGGTCATTTCCCTCGGAACATTTTTATAAATTTCTTTCCACACATATTCGTTAAACGCTTTCGTACTAAACAGTTCGGTTTCTCAAAATTTTCTTATCTTTCAACGTTTAAAAAAATATGGACCCGAACTTCTCAATGTTACAAACTGTATAATAATTTTTAGCCTAATACTCAAACTAGTAATGCTTTTATCTGTTTGTTGCACCTCAGATTGGAATCGAATGAAGAAAGGTTGAAAAAAGTAACCAATTTCTCATGGCGAAGAGATGTCGGCTCCCGACCATAAAACTGTGAACATTAACCTCTCTATCAACGTCTGCATATTAACAACGATATTGTAATTTGTTATGCAACACATCCTCGTCAATGAACATTATTTACGAATAATATGGTACTAGTGATAATTACATTCCTTCTACGTAAGTTTCCCGCCATATTTCAAGTGAAACAACTCATTTGACCGTCTGAGCCGACTTATTAAAATTCAAGATGGCACTAGTATCAATCAACCCGGCTTGTCTTTCTGTCGAATTTTTAATATTTACTATCACATACGCCAGTAGCGTAGGCTGAACGCTGACGCTGTCTTGTTCATACTAGATAGATATTATTTCGATTCATTTGAATCCCAAGAACTTGTACCGATTACTTTTGATCTATGATGTATGAAAAAGTGATGTTCGCCTTCGCCTTCGCCTTCGCCTTCGCCTTCGCCTTCGCCTTCGCCTTCGCCTTCGCCTTCGCCTTCGCCTTCGCCTTCGCCTTCGCCTTCGCCTTCGCCTTCGCCTTCGCCTTCGCCTTCGCCTTCGCCTTCGCCTTCGCCTTCGCTGTAGGTTGTATGTCTGGGACTTTTTTTTCTGTGCTAGTAAGTGCTGATAAATCAAAAATATAATAATGATATTCCCTCATGATCACTCATAGAGTGTACCCAAAGTTATAGCGTGTGCGGGTATAGGACGACTATTATTATTATTCACCGTGGCGTTCCGTGGCGACTAACAATTCATTTTTTGTTGGCGTATTACCACTACACCACTGTTGCTCAATAACCCTGAATAAATAATAATAAAATCTCTTTATCTTCGATCATGGGAACCATAGTTTTCGGTGTATTCGTGTGATTGAATTATTTAAGAGGTGAGACCGGTGGCCCATCCGTTTTAGCGAGAATTTGGCAGTATGCTTTCGAAATTCAAATGAACGTGTATCCTGAAGATGTTTCGGGGAACAAGCAGTTTCTACGGGGTTTACAAATTATTCTCGCTCTTCTGAAAGGTTTCGAATTTGGGTTTAGCTATGGCACAGTTCTTGTGCACTTTATATTTCACCTTAACTGTGAGAATCGCACTTTGACATAGATACAATCAGAAAACTCTAAAAAAAATCAAACATATATACAATGACATTCAAAAACTAGGCAACGAATGAGAAAAACACCAACAATAACAAAATGTATTTCTCATCAACGTAGGCTCGTCTTGAAACCAATTTAGCCCCATATCAGACAAAAAGTGATTTTCAGTTTCTCGAAAAATCGAATTTTTCAATGTAAGCAAACTCTCAAAAGTTATATTTTGTGATCTTTGTTGGAGCGCATTAAACATTGTGAACATCAATCCTTTAAATCAATTACTGGAACTTTCTTATATCGGAAATTGATTTAAAAACTCCGCTTGTTCTCTAGGATGACCACAGCGATGTAATGAATGGCAAAATCCTTGAGAACTGTCAATTATTCCTCTACATTTTATAGAATTCATCCAGATGAGGATGCCCGATATAAACACAATAATATATATATTACATTTTTCAGAATGGACAGCAGAAAATTCAAAAACTTTCTCTTCTTACTAAGCTTGGTGAAATTCCTAAATTGTAAATCTTCCGTAGGATTTTTTATTAGGATCATAGTACCACCATAGATGGATCGGGCGATCTTTGGTGAATTCATGGCCTCCTAGACCTCCAGATCTAACCCCATGCAATTTTTTTTGGGTGATATTTAAAATCTGAGATTTATATACACATACCATTCAGATATTAAGAACACCTCGAAAATAGGATAAGAAAATGTGCTGCCCAAGTTCTGTTTTGATGAATTGATTCAATGTTCTCTATTCTCTGAATAAAAAATGACGCCTATAACATCGATTTCAGCTTCGGTGCATAAGAATAACATTGTTGCGTTCTCAGTAAGACACAGAAAAAGGAACAGTCTGCTGTCTGCACTTTCACATCCACATAAATCAAACTGAACGAGGTGAACACATGTGCCACAGTCATGCCTCGTAAAAGTTCGCTTTGAGACGCCGTTGAACGAAGCAGTCCAAGCGTGAAACTGAAAAACTGCGTCATTTCGTTTAATTTCTGTTGAAATGAAGAAATAAAATTGAAAATGTTAACCTTTGGAATGGAGCAGACTTCGAAATTTCGTTTACACCGATGCAAAGGGCATTTTTGTACCATCCTTTGGCGTTCACATTTTTTTTAATTTGGTGTTGGAAACAATCTAGCTGAAGAAATATATTTGTTTCGTTTTTCTATGAGCTTTTTCAACAACCTTACAGGGCACACATTCAGATTTGCTTTGTTTATAGTCAACCACTCACTTTTGGCTGCACCTCTTTCATCTCCATCTTGATCTGTTTTAAAAAAGACTACTTTTATCACCTCTCCAGGCTAGTTCATAAGCGGCGATATGAAACAGTTTTTCTTGAAGTTCCATTCTATAGAATTTGCTAGAAAGAGTCCTGCGTGAAACGTCTGTGGATAAAAACAAATTCTGCTTGCAGCCAGCGACGCTCTTCTTTTAGCCTCGTTGCTCATATATCCCTTCATATACCCAATTGTGAAAAGCATTCGCATATACAAGCTGAACCACTATGGCGTCGATGGCACCGCTCATAAATGGTTCGAATCTTACCTAACAACTAGGAGTCAGATTGTGAAAACCACAGCACCTTCGGAGAAGGCCAATATAAACAGCGGTGTTCCGCAGGGATCAATACTTCGACCAACACTTTTTCTGATTTATATTTACAGGCTCCATCCAATACCATTCTGTTATGTAGACACTACAAGCTCAAAAGTCCACGGCCTCCCCATTTTCTGGCGAAATATAAACGTGGAACAGACGATTTAGGATGCAAAGCTCTTCCTGAGTCCATTTCGTCACTCCAAAGGAGTGAAGTAGAATCGGAATGGCAAGCATATCAGTTGCAGCAACTTTGTTCTTCCCAGGCAGTTCTAATGACCAGATATGTCGGATTTTATGCTGATACTTGCCGCGGAGAGAGTTTTTAACAGTGGTTACCTCCTGGGTGTGGCGTTGTTCCTGTTCCAATCCTGGGTAGGTATACGTCTCTCCGATATCCAGATTATGTAGAATGCTTCCGTCTACGAGCTGAACGTCCTCTTAAGGACTGATGAAGATCCTTTTCTCCGGAGGCATATAGTTTGAGGTCATTCATGTGAAACAGGTGGGTGACCTCATGACTCCATTTAGGAATTATGTATTATGAAAAGGGTGAATGGTTTCATATGAATCTGAGTATTGAAATTTTATGAATTTTACATTAAAATTCCGCATATGCATTAAATTGTGCATTATGAATCCGATAAATCCGACTTTACAGTGAAGAAATCGCTGCTATGTCTCTCTGTTACATCCCTGTTACGTTATTAGAAGGCATATTTGCGGCGTCTCAGATCTACATCGCATAGAGGTCGCCAGCATGCATCATGAGTGTGACAAAAGTGAGTCGCTGGGACGTCTGTGCGACGTAACGATGCAAGTCGCAGGTCACGAAGTGACATCGCAGCAATATCTTAGAGATGTATCTGTGTTTGCTGGGTAGTTTAAGGTCATCCATGTAAAACAGATGGTTAAGCTTATGCCTCTGGTTGCAGGGGTTGCCGCAGTTGTATCCGCGGGTTTTCCGTAGTGCAACGGACAATGGCAATGGTGAGATACAGAAGAGAAGTGGGCTGAGGGAGTCTCCCTGAAGCACGCCTCTTCTAAATATAACCTGCTCTGGTTGGATTCCGACTTGACCAGATGTTATGGTGAAGCGAGTCGTACAGATCGGCATCGGCTGTTCAATGCATCTCATTATTTGATCGGATACTCTATCTATGCTTTAGAATTGGATGTACAAGGTGTACCATAAAAAAGCGTAAAAACGTAAAAAATTCTCTCGTACAATCGAGTTTTCGAAATTTTATATTTTTCAATTTTCCAAAAATCGCAAACTTTCCTCAAACGTCTCTCGACGAGCTAATTTCGAATTATGATTGAATTGGTCGAAGGATATTAACCAAAAAAGGGCAAAAATTAAATTGTGCGAGAGAATTTTTGACGTTTTAACGCTTTTTTATGGTACACCTTGTATCTGAGCATATCAAAATCATATATTTTCGAAATCAGCATGAAATTTTGGGTATATGGTGATAATTTCAAGTGAATTGGATGTCATTGTATTTTTCATGATTTTTAGGGGTCTACCCCTTAGGACTTTTTCCGAGTAATTTTTCGATTCTTCCGATTGGTTTGACATTCTCAGAGTATACTAATTTTGTCATTCTGAATCGATTGGCGTTCGCAGAATTGCTCTATCTCAAACCGTTCTCGAGTTGAAAAGTTCATCCAAAGTTGAGAGCGGTGATATTCAGGCAAAACATTTTTTCCAACTTTTTTTCTTCCATGTTCCTGAAATTCAATCTTTTTTGTATATTGGTACAAAATTTGAAATCGATTCCGTCTCAAATAGAGATTTGGTAGGCTTTTTACGGAACCTCTGTTATTTCGAGTTGAACCTTTCTTCGAAAATGCTTGTTTATTATTTAAAAAAAAATTGCAAACTCTCCTCATACGTATCTCGGCGAGCTAATTTTGAATTATGTATCAAAAATTGAATTGGACGAAGGATATTAACCAAAAAAGGGCAATTTTTTCGTAAAAATCACAAAAATTGTCGTTTTTTCGTTTATCCTTTGTTGAATTCAATTTTTGATGCCTAATTTGAAATGAGCTCGTCGAGATACGTTTTACAAAAGTAAAACTAAAATATATTTTGCCTGTTCTAAATTAAGTCGGCACCATTGCCAATTCCGTTATTATTGATGCTACGAATTCGGTTAAATGGGCAAACTAGTAGCATTTTTAATGGCCTTCTCGATGCCGAAAACAAAATAAAAATTGATAGTCGCGTTTTCAGAATATTTCATAAAATGATATTTCTTTAATGGAACACCCTATATTTTTTCATGCATTTCGATTCGTAATGACATTCTCAAAATAAGACAGTTTTATCAATTGGAAACATTTATAACAAACGGATTTGGAACTTAATTTGGAACACCCTGCATATATTATGATTCTCGTAGATCATATTTGAAATTTTTTGTAACTATTTTTATTTTCATCTTAGTAAATATCTCTGTTGTGGCCATTTTTAAGTAAAAATTATTTCATAAATAAAGTTTAGTAATATTTTCAGGTAGAATTGCATTCCAAAAAGAGTATGGTTAAGAAATTACCAGGTAACTGTAAAATAGGGGGAGGGGGTCGTCAATCGAATGTGGGGACCATGCATCACATCTCACATCAATTTATGAATTTATGCAAGAAACAAAGTTCAGCTTTTTTCCTTCCTATATTATTTCACAGAACGAAGCTGGGAGCGCCATCTAGTAGTGAATAGAAAAATCATAGCATCATAAAGCAATAATTGATTTTTCGATTATATGCAGCCACGCAAACATGGATAAAATATGATGAAATTATTCTGTAAAAAATCAATGAATTCAAAATATTTCCAATGAAACATTAAAGAATTCATTAGTTTCATCACGTTGCAATATTTCACAGACGTAATAACTGAACAACAACAAAACGACGAAACCTTAAAAAAATTTAGGTAAATTTTCAACAAATACCCAATTCAATGATATGTAGTCATATTCGAATATTGAAAAATATGCTTTCCCAATTTATATTACCCTGAGCTTTCCACTCTTGGTCTGTCACAGACTTTTTACACAAACTAATATCGCCATGATTCAAAATAGCTGATTTTTTGGAGATTTGAGGGCTTGAAGAAAACTTATAATCCTCAGTTGAATTCGTTTCGACATCTTCAGGAAGATAAGAATGGGATTTTCATGAAAAACAAATTAGAAAAGAACATAGTAAATTTAGGGAAATGTACAGAATAAAGGAAAATTTCGTGTTTGAGTACAGGTGGACTATTTTGTAATTTTTAAGAGCAATGTTTGAGTATAGGAAATAAAGGTATTTACTGACATTCTTTCTTAATGTCACCTGTCAATCTTAGCATCCTTCAGATGTGGATAGCTAAAGGGTGATTCGACTTGGGCACAATGTTGAATTTTTCCCATTTTGAACATACAGAAAATAAATGAAGCTTCCAAAATTTGAGTAATATAATTTAAATGACAAATATCATGAACCTTAATGTTAAAATTGTGAAACAAAAAGTATTGATAGGGTACCACTGTTGTTTCTAGGATACTGCTGTTAGTTTTTCTTATTGGGCTTTTTCATGTGATGGTAGTTTGGCAGCATCTTCAACAGAGTCTCCATCTGCAATGTCTGCGGCTAAAAGACAAGTTTTTGATAAGTTAAAACACATTACTGATACTGAAGAACAGCAAATACTATTAATGATTTTTCCAGCAAAACAACCAAATCCTATTCCCTACTAACCCCTGGTTTATCGAGTCCTTCCCGCATGAGACACCTAGATCCATAGACGATAATATTCTCCTTCAGGATTTGCTCTTCAGTCACCCTACATCCAGCACCTATCGTGCACCCATTCGATACAGTGACTTTGTTGCCGACAAAGCATTTCGACTCAAACACATTACTGTTTCCAATTTTCGGAGATTCCACGGTGCAATCGACCTCAAAAACATTGTTGGAGCCAATGATCAGTACCGGAGTAGTATTTTCCTTGTTTTTCTGGTCGAATGGCAGCCTGAAACGATCTGTGCACTATGGAAACTTCTCGATGTCTTCAAATCAAAGAAACGTGAATATAGCTATACCTGTGTATTATTTTGACTTGTTCCTCAATCAGGCAACAATCTCCAATGATGATAGGGCCTGCTTCTGCACTGATAATTGCGCTGGGGTGTATTATGGTTCCCGAACCAACAGTTATGTCTCCTCGTAGCTTGCTCTCTTCGCATACTAGTGCTCCAGGAAGTATTTTGATACTGAAAAATTGAAAGGGTATTTTCAAAAAATGGGCAACTCAAAAAATATCAATGTTTACTTGTTTCTTAACATTTTGAAGTTCTAGTCTAACCCTAAACTTGTTTACGTTACTGTCACGACTGACATGAAACAATAAAACAGCGGAAACTGACAGGTGACAGAAACTGAGGAACAAATACGACTTAAGGTGACTTCCCAATGCAGCGTTTTTACTTTTCGGGATACACTAAGGGAGCAGTATTTCTCAAATAGATGAAACTCTTTTCGAAAATGTAAGTTCTCTGAACTTCAGCACAAAGAATAACTGGGAAAAATTATTATTGATGGTTAATATATTGTCTCTGAACGATTCTGTCACAAATAGCGCTTGTAAAACGCTGTTCTTATAACAAGTTTTTCCAAATTTTTCAACCTGACTTTGCTCCCTAGGTGATTTGTAGACTTATCCAAAGACTTCACTGGCAAAATAGGAACAGCAGCATCTTCAATCAAACCATTCTGAACGTAGTAATCAATCCTTCCTAGTGAAGTGGAATATCTTCTAGAGTAATTGATTTTGCTCTTTCTTGAAGTATATATTTGATTTTGGATTTGTTGTTTGCCATTGGTAGCACTCACTTGCTATCATATCAATTATTATCTACCAATCTTATCATTTTCATTGATTTGTATGTGTTGTGGAAAGTAATAGTCATTGAATTTCCTCCAATAGAAGTAGATAAATCGATTGATCCATCAATAATGATGAACACTAAAATTCCAGACAATGCTCTAGAGAAGCTGTATTGCGATGTGTGCTACAAGTTTCTATCAGTTAATCCGGTGAAAGTTTTTGCGAACAAAAAAATTAAATGTGGCAGGTGTTCGGGCGAACATGGAGACGATGGAGAAGGTGTGGTATCTCTGTACCAGCTGATAGCGGATGAATATCACTTTCCTTGCGTAAATCGGTACGACGGGTGCGATGCACTCCTCGCCACTTCTGAAGTTGCATCACACGAGGAGACTTGTGAAAGTAAGCACTTCGTTTGTCCAATTTGTGAGAACGATGAAAGGATTCCTACTTTCCTTATGATGAAACATTTCCGAGAAAGGCACCGAGGAGCTTTTCTGAAATCACCCGTTTTCACCGTGGACCTGAGAGAATCGCTGCAAATTGAGAAGTGGTTCTTGTACAAATTAGAAAACAAACTGTTCTTCATCAATTGCATTTTGAATGGGTCTGAAGACACTGTTTATTTGAATGCCGGCCATTTAGGAGTCTGCAACAAAACTGAAGAAATTACTCAGAAGTTTATCCTTCACTATGGAAACGCTAGAATAGCCACTGAAGAAAAATGCTGTATTCCTTACAAAACGACAAGCAAGCTGTGGTTGTCAACATTATTATGCGAGCCAAAGGAATCGATTATGGTTTGTTTTGAAATATCCATTAATAGCCATCTACCTTCCATGGCACCTTCAAGTAAACGATCCCAAAGTAATTCTCATATTAGTAGATCTCGACCTACTGTGGTAACTTCATCTAAACAAGCACATACTAAATATAATATTGAACGTCCACCTTCAACAGTAATAACTTCAACTAAAGAAACTCAAACTGATTCAAGGACTTGGTGGCCTCGGCCTCACAGACCTCTACCATCCGATTCTCTTGACGGGGGAAGAAGGACACTGGTAAGATTTGTTAAAAGTCTCCCCCAGCATAACCTCCCATCGTATTATTATGAGGCATAACAATTATCAGTAACTCCTGCATTTACATAAAACATGAATTATGTTCAAATATATGTTTTAATGCTCGACCAGTTCATTATTCTAAAAGAAAATCCCCTTTTTACCAGGTACATATAAAGACCGATTCAGATACATGCGTGCCCACGCAGGGTTTTTGAAGCACGGGCGGTTTGAACGCCTTTTACTCACGTTTCTATCACAAGAACATAAATTACTTGGTTCTGTAATAATTCTGTCAATGCTGGAGTACTGCGCTATTTGAGATTTTCAAATAATCCCGATATATAATATCAATATTGTGTCTTTTTCTTAGACCGTAATCTGTCTAGACTTTATATGAACTTCCATAAGATTTTCATTCATGAATTCGAAATGGATATCCATTAGAAGATGTTTTAGAGATGGTTTTATGAACCGAAGCTAATATAAAATGAATACAGAGAGTACAATAATATGAATATATTTACACAGTTTCCCTTATTCCTCAATTCCCTAAACATTGTGAAAAATATCTCATGGATATCATTGAACGATATCTTCTAGATATTCCAGAAGGATACCCAGTCAACACTGGGCAATCATTCACATCTCAGGGATGTCAATATCGTCAAAAATTGGATTTAGATGTCCCTGTGATATCATATCGTTGACATTCCTGCGATATTACACCGCGACATCCCTTAGATATCAAAATCAATAATAGCTGAATATAGATATCTCTCTGCGATGTCATATTGTTGTCATTACTGCAATATCACACTGCGACATCCCTGTGATATCTAAATTAGTGATAGCTGGATTTGGATGTCCCTTCGATGTCAAATTGTTACTTGCCATAGACGTCATACTGCGACATCATTTAGACATCAAAATCTATTCATAGAGATATCTTTGCTACTATATTTTTATTGAGTTATCTCCAGATCAGGTGATAATAGGACTTTCACACACATTTAATTGACTGCAGACCACAAGGACGCCATCTGTCCTCCACCACGGTCGAAAGGCGAATCCTCAATTTGTGTCTAATGTTTTTTTTTGAAGTAACGCGGTAAGTTGGCAAGGAGTTGGCAATACAGATCGTATTCAATGTTGGCCAACCTGAAAGCGAGAGGCGACTGCGTGACCGGCTGTTACTGTATTGTATAACCATATTTAGTTCTAATTCTTTGTTCTTTGCATCGATGCATTGATCGAAGATCGAAGCTTTGTCGCTTTGAATGCTTTCTATACTGTTCATGTTCTGATATTTCCAACTGGATTGTCCACATTTGCGAATTCTAGTGTCCATAAACTGTAAGTGAAAAATGAGTATCGTTGTTGAGTATCAACAAAATGAGATTCCATTATTTTTTTCTTTACTATCTATTGCATTGTAGCTTTCAGTTGTCTTATATTGTTTCATTGATTTCCGGATGTGGTGATGAGCCTTCACGGAGAGAACGAAAAAAAATGTGAAAGCAGCCTGTTCCAATTGATTTAGGCATGCCAAACAAATTAGGCTCGACAGGAAAAGAAACCGAAGCAAATGACTTTTAGTTTTTTAATTAAGTTTTTCATTTTTTACTTTGTTAATTTTTAATTTTGTACTTTGTTGATGTTGTGCCAGAATGTTTTCATTTTTTGAAGAATTTTTTTGTGTATTTTTTTGTTATATTTAGCTTTTTTATATTGAAAATATATTTTCTGTTTCTATTTGTTGTTTCTGTCTGGACTATCGCATAAAAGTTGACGTCTCTTGAATATAACAGTGAAGAACTCGATGCTATGTCGCTCTGTTACATCCCTGATACGTTATTGGGACGCATATTTGCGGCGTCTCAGAACTACATCGCCCAGAGGTCGCCAGCATGTATCATGAGTGTGACAAAAGTGAGTCGCTGGGACGTCTGTGCGAAACATATAATATATTTATATTTCTTTACAATAAAATAATTGGACCAATTCAATAACAAATTTAATAGAACAAAACAAACCAAAATATTATAAATGTGGCACATATCAACAGAAATTAAATGAATATTTGATATTTGAAATGACTGATATCAACAAACTAATAAATATGTAAATAAAATACTACGAATTGAAATATCTTGATTAATTTTCTTTCACTGGCTTTTTCATTATGCGGTACTCCATTTCTCACTAGCAATCTTTGCAGCACCTGTGAAATGAAATGCAATTTAGCAATTGGAATAAAGTCACATAAATACCAAAGGCGAAACAAAGATATTCGTACATGGGGCATTTCTTATAGATGTCAGAGGTTTCCAGAAAGAAGAAAACCTTTCAGAGACATTTTTGCAATATTGCGACACTACCTAATTGATGGTAGTTACGAAGAAATCTACTTGAAAAAAGTTGTATTTTGACTTGAATATTCAAAAAAAAATCAGTATTTCGGTTCTCCTGAAATATGATAAAAAATGAGTTTCGTCTTTGTTCGTTGAGAGTGTCGAATTGATCGAAAAATGAGATTGAATTAGATTTATTCACAAATAATAATTATATCGAAATTGAATAACTAGATAACCAACGCAATCACAATAGAAACGAAACATATTTGAGAAAATTAAACAGTTCTTCATGATCGCAGTCTTGTTGCAATTGGTTCGTGGTATATGTCTCAAGCGACATTTGAGGTCTTTGTATTTATTTTTCTTGACTGCAGATTTTATAATTTTCAACTCTGTAAAGGAGTGTTCTCTCTTCAGTCCATCAATAAAGTTCCAGAATGATGGTTTCTTAGCATTTATCTGTCTCAGAAATCCAGAATGCCACCCTTCAATAGAGTTATTTGTCAGAGGAAAATTTTCATATTGAATACTCTCGAAACAGTTCCACATTGATGGTGCCAAGAGTGGCTTTTTGTATTTGTTTGATTGAGTTGTTTTTCCAATCCAAGTTCTTTGAAGTAAACAACATATTCTTCAATTTCGTCTGGTAGCGAATTCCGTATGCACAAAAAATGAAATGCTCTTGTGACCATAGTTTCAGGAACAAATGCCAAAGCATTGAATAGTTTCTGTGCTGATGAAAATTCTGCATCTGTGTCATACTTTTCCTTCAGTCCAAGAGATTGAATTTTTCTATATAAACATTGACTGAAATGGAAATGGCATCCCTTGTGACCTATTCCTGGAGAAACTAGGCTTAAGGCATTTCCAATCGACTTCTCAAAGTCTGTCATTATTAACACCACCTTATGATTAATAATCAAATCTTTAATCACTTGTAGCATCAAACAAGGGACAGTTTGAAACGTGCCATCCATCAACCAATATTTGTAAATTTTTTGGAGTGGCGAATAATAAGATTCGGTCATAATTATTGTTTCCAGAATCATACGCCAAAAACTGTATTTCCTCATCAGCAACCTCATATTCTTCTGGCATAATCAATTCTGTCAAGGAATTAGGTTGCGGGGGCAGAATGTCTTCTTTTTTTCTTATATTTCAAATAGTTCTTTTCTTATTCTCTACTGAAGGCAGAAGAGCACATGTTTTTTCAGTTATCTCGCTGGAGGCATGCGAGATTATTGTTTTTGGTGCTTCCTTTGATGTGGAGGCCAACTCTCTGATTTCTTGAAGAACTTTCCGTGTTTTTAATTTACCAGATCTTCCTTCATGGGTGTGGTCACTTCGCTTCACAAAAAGGCAATTCTTTTCTATCACTCTCACTCATCTACATGATGATTTCTTGTGTTCTTCACATTTCCAATATGTCGTGTCATTGCGGTATTCTTTTACATAAAAATATCCATCCAATATCAATTTTTTATGACTAGATTGACTATTTATGTAAGACATATTTCAATATTTCGTACAACAGAACTTTTGACGTTACCGACTCTGACATTTATTCTGAAATGTTATGTTGATTACTATAGTTATATAATCACATGATAATTATTAGATTGGGATGAAAATAATTCGAAATTAATTTGAAAGAGGAACAACCAAACCAAGGAGCAGAAGAGTTCATGAACTCAGACCAGGAGATTTTGAACGCCGCATGGATTTTTGCCAATGGTTGCTGGAAATTGTAACCAAAAGTGTGATTTTGCGTTAAATTGTATTTGGACAGACGAAGCTTGTGTTGAAAAAATATTTAAACTTGCCAAATCTCACTCTGTTCATTGATGGAGGAGGTGATATAACTGGATTGAACCATCATGGAGACTGGAAATCTACACAATGAAATAACTACAGCAGATACTATTGCTAAACATATAAATAGTAATAAAGCATCTTCTTTCTATACAGCAACCAAAATTCCACATATTCGTTTTGATTTCCAAAGCGCTCATTTGTGACCATTGATGAATCGAATTATGTCGCACGAAATTATAACAAATCCTTCATTATATATGTTCCCTTTATGATTTACTTGAAGATTCATATTTATTCTTTGATAATTCTGGTAATGAATTCAATGTGATCCTTGCCATTACGGTAATATCATGTGGTGGAGCAGTAATTCAAAAATATATAATCACGACAAATGATGTATTCATATCGATTGCACGCTGCGCCATCTCTGAAAGAGTAGAACAAACCGCGATCCACTTTCTGGTAGCTTTCGGTTCTGTACATTTCGGTTTCACCGTTCAATCTTCTGATGAATTCAAATATGCCAGTTTTAGGTGTTTTGATATATTGATTTGACGATTTTAATTCTTATGACTTTCGAATATCACTCTTTGCAGACTTACGATATTCTGTTACGAAATTTTATCATTTTTCCAAAGTTTTGGTTTTGTGATTTACTGATTTGATCGAGTATCTGTCTCCATATTCTCGTTTATTCTCATTTTATGATATAACAGATTCATGTAATGTGCAGTTCATCGAATTTCGGTTCTCCAAAAGTCTGATGTGATTATTTCGGATTCTGACCTAATTCGTTATGGATGTAAATTTATTCTTGTGATGTTTAGGTTTCAGAAAGTTATTTTTGATCTCATTCGGTTTTCCGGTTTATTGTTACTGAACTGAACTTTGTTGATTCGATACTTTTGATTCATAGACTGTTCCAGTTCTACATTTTACCATTCTGATAGATTATATGTAATTGGCACCCGGTTTTGAAAGATCTGTGACCTGTTATCTTGGTGAACGCT
Organism: Chrysolina americana; assembly: GCA_958502065.1. Lineage (NCBI taxonomy): Eukaryota > Metazoa > Arthropoda > Insecta > Coleoptera > Chrysomelidae > Chrysolina > Chrysolina americana. The sequence goes on along the minus strand of OY293419.1, from coordinate 62,644,241 downwards.
GTATAGCATTTTTTCTGATCAACAGCGCTTTGCTTCGGTTTTAGACAACAGTAGCTGCAGAAAATACAAATATCTTCGATTTACTGTGGCATTATTATACTGGGAACACATTTATGCTAATAATTCATATCCCAATCAACTATCCGGAATCAGTAAACTGAAACCGAATGCACTGCCACTTAATATTAAGCAGCGACTGTGTCTGAGCATGCGCTTCAGTTTATTGATTGTACTGTTACTAATTTGAATGTTATTAACAAATAAAGTTGTCGTAAATAAAGCATAAGTATAATGGCTATTATTATTGACTCGTGGTATAATCGAAAGAAATACATTGTGAATCTTATTGAAGATTATTGTTGAAACTTCAAGCATACTTCAAAGCCAGTGTTTCCTACTTGACAATGAACTTGTTCCATATATCACTTGAAGATTAACTTTCACTCTTAAATACTCGAATTCGTAGTGTTTCCGCTTTGTCTCCAGATCCAAATCTCACTTGAAATGTCTTCTCTTCTCACAGTCAGCAAATGTTGAAAATAAATACGCCCATAAAGAGAGCAACTCCATGACAGTGTAAAATATATACTGTCGACGGATAGCTCTCTTTACTTTCGAATTTATGCCTGGAATCCTGCTTTGACTTCTCTCATCGAGCCTGTAAAATACATTCGTTAGTTTCGTGGTCTGAGTATAATCAAATTATATTGAAAAAATAGTGTTTTAGACGGAATTATAAATGATAAATCGCGACGATCTTGATCTTGAGGATGTTTTCCGTTTTGTGAAAACCAGAACATAAATTAACATGATATTTTTCGCATAATATCAGACTCAAGTGCCTTATATGGACGATATGTTCAATAAACCATGTTTTATATGCCCTTCCAGTTTGCCCAACATTCTTCTTTGCACCGTTATGGCATATTTGAGAGGGCATCCCTCTTTGTGAAGAGTACAAGAGTTTTGAATGGTTTTCTCAAATCAGTAATTTATAATCGGCTTGTCAGTTATTTCTGCCATATCCTACGGGAATGAGGCTTGAAAATCCTGCTAAATTTGACTTAAAAAATTAAAATATTCATTCGAATTCAATAAATTTATTCATTTTGACTTGCGAAAATAGACCAATACCAACACGAAAGTGTTTAGAACCAGATAATTATGAACAAATAAGAAAGAATATTCTAACTTGTCACTTTCACAACAATCGAAATATTTTCTTGCCATACTCAGCTGTTGTTTTTGTCTAAAAATGGTTCAAACTTCCATTATTCAAACACTTGTTCGGAAATACTAGTTTTCATCTATTCTTGTCTAGAATAAAGATAGAAGAATTAAATTGAATCTACACCCTTAAAAAAGTAAACTTTTTTCACAGGGCTCCTTCAAAATGTCCAGATAACTCCCCTTCACCCAGAAATGATGTTCACAATTACTGGAAACCTTCCCCCACTCTTACCAATTCTTTGAAGTCCATTATCTAATCGAACTAAAAAATTACGTCACAGTCTATTCTATTGTCACGGTTGAATCTTCCGCAATACACTGAAGTGTACATCAAATGTCTTGGTTAGGTTACCCAGTTCCTAATATGCTAATCATGAGTCTACCAGCATAATTACCACTTATTTTCACCTGCATCTAGTTTTTGTGTACTCTCCAAATTATCGTCAGTGGGATAAATAACCCAAAGACACAATTATTGTAATTTTTTTCCAGTGGTGGCGTAGAAAAGTTTTTCAGGGTTCGCGATCACCTGAAAGAATATGTGCAGATGATTTTGCGATCAATATTCGTTATTCTGAATCGATTGGCGTTCGCAGAATTGATATATCTTCAACCGTTCTCGAATTGGAAAGTTCATTTTGAGTTTAGAACGGCAATTTTCCTCCAAACATTTTTTCTATAATTTTTCTATTAATTTTCGTGAAATTCAATCTCTTCAAAACATTTTCACGGAATTTGAAATCGATGCCGAGTCAATTAAAGATTTCATACGCTTTTTACGAAACATCTGCAAATTAGAGTTGAAAATTTTCGAAAATTTGCTGATGTGTTCAATCAAAAATGTTTGTTCGTGTATATTATTACTCAGAATTCACAAGGAATACTAATTTTGTCATTTTGAATCGATTGGCGTTCGCAGAATTGCTCTATCTCTAACCGTTCTCAAATTGGAAAGTTCATCGGGAGTTGAGAGCGGCAATTTTTCTCCAAACATTTTTTCTATAATTTTTCTATTAATTTTCGTAAAATTCAATCTCTTCAAAACATGTTCACGGAATTTGAAATCGATGCCGAGTCAATTAAAGATTTCATACGCTTTTTACGAAACATCTGCAAATTCGAGTTGAAAATTTTCGAAAATTTGCTGATGTGTTCAATCAAAAATGTTTGTTCGTGTATATTATCACTCAGAATTCACAAAGAATACTAATTTTGTCATTCTGAATCGATTGGCGTTCGCAGAATTGCTCTATCTCTAACCGTTCTCAAATTGGAAAGTTCATCGGGAGTTGAGAGCGGCAATTTTTCTCCAAACATTTTTTCTATAATTTTTCTATTAATTTTCGTAAAATTCAATCTCTTCAAAACATGTTCACGGAATTTGAAATCGATGCCGAGTCAATTAAAGATTTCATACGCTTTTTACGAAACATCTGCAAATTCGAGTTGAAAATTTTCGAAAATTTGCTAATGTGTTTATTCAAAAATGTTTGTTCGTGTATATTATCACTCAGAATTCACAAAGAATACTAATTTTGTCATTCTGAATCGATTGGCGTTCGCAGAATTGATATATCTTCAACCGTTCTCAAATTGGGAAGTTCATCTGGAGTTGAGAGCGGCAATTTTTCTCCAAACATTTTTTCCATCATTTTTCTATTGATTTTCGTAAAATTCAACCTTTTTGAAATATGCTCACCAAATTTGAAGTCGATGCAGAGTCAATTGAAGATTTCATGGGATTTCTATTATTTATATTAATATTTTAAAATCATCTGCATAGGCTAAATCAATGCAGTACTCAAAGCTGACAGAAAAGTTATGAATATAAATTATAAACATGAGGAGGCCCAAGTGCGATCCTTGTGGCACCCCCGATGTAATATTTGTGACTTCGGATTTTCTCACAGATAAGTATGACACGATCGAGGTTGACAGGAAGTGATGAAATTCCCGTGGATAATATGATCCTCAGCGGAAAAGAAGAAGAAACAAGAAGTAACAACCTCATAAGAACTTGAATAATGTCGATAGCTTGAGTGACAGAAAATGAAGAGGACACAAATTTAAGATGAACGAGAGTTTATGAGGATTAGCTGAAGAGTTCAAACAAAGTTTTTTAAAACAGTGCAGCACCCAAACAAACAATACAACTTTTAGATTATTTATAAAAAAGGGCAAGATTGATCTTCGAAAGACCATCCATTGATAATATCTACTGATCTACTGTAATCATAAAAAATTATCGATCTTTATTATGGTTGAGCATGGCCAGAAAATCAAAACGCCTCAAAGCTCTCCTTCATTCAGTGAAAATGCGTTAGGATTTCCTTATTTTCAAATAATTATTCATAACGAGTTGATAGGCTGGGGAAGCTTATCATACTAATAATTGCTTTGCGAGAAATTATCAGCCTCGCATATGTAATAAGCATGTACAGCCGATTTTAGAGGGAAATATACTGAAAACCTTCCTTCAACGATTCTCATGTGAAAATTACTGTTCAGAAACTTCCTTTTCACTTACACTTATACGGGGTGTTTCCAAATAAGTGCGAAAGTAATTAGGAGGTGATTCTTTGTCAAAAATTAATGGGTATCTTTCATGTAAACAAGTTCTCAGGCATGTCCTTCAAAAAATAAGAAAAAAAATTGTAATTGGTTTTTCTTCTAAAATGATCGACTCTAGGTTTCCCTCGGATGGCTTATTATAGATTCAGTAGTCGTTTATCCTCTTCACGATCTTGTACGGACCTTCCCACTAGTTCCACAACATTGGTTTAGGGTTGTACAGCTAGACTAGGTCACGACAAATCCCGTCAAAAAAATACTTTTATGAGCAAATAAAGTTCATCGTAAACGATTTTGGGGTAAAACTCAATTTTTTGGTACCGAGGTACCATCTATTAGTACTAATGATAAGGAATTCATTCATACTTGGTAATAAAATGTGCGATAAATAGAAGTTGATAAGACTGTTTCTTTAAGGCAAATTGGGTTTGAATTGGAAATTCAAACAGTATCAAGCAATGACCACTGCCCATTTTGTAGCTGAAAGTTCAAAATTGAGAAGTGATATCGGTGGAGAGTGCAATTCTTCAGGATTCCATGATTTTTGCAAGCAAAAGAGTATAGAGGCGATACATACTGTTCACTATACCCCGCAGCAAAACAAAGTTAGTGAACACATGAAAAGAACTCTGATGGAAAAAGCAAGATCCATGATTCATTATGCTAGTATTGTCTGGGTTCATGTGGGGAGAAGCTATTCTTGAAGCAACCTAAATGTCACTGTATATCACAAATTGAAGTAGCGTACAATTTCATCCTCATCAATCGAAGATCGAAGCTAAATATATTTTCCTTAGTACAGCTGTTTGAGAAGGAATATCAATTCAAAATATTTCAACCGATTTGAACATATCCCAAAACCAACCACTTTAATTGAAGACAATCAAGGATCTACATAGCGATCTCAAAATGTCCTCAAGATCACAAGCATATCAAACATACAGGTACGAGGTATCATTTCATCGAAGATAAAATTGAAGGTGGAAGATATTATTACCAAGGCCCTAGAGAAATCAAAAATCGAATACCTCAAGAAATATTCCAATAAATGGGGGTATTAAAATGAATAATTTAATGTTGTTAATATGTATAACAAAAAATTGTTGTCATAAGAAAATATTTGTATTGTCAAAAGTAAATCTATAAAAGAAAAAGTTGCTTCTATTCTTAACCCATTCACCAAATAGTATTTCTGTTCGTCAGTATTTCAAAAGTGCTTTCCTTGCCTCTTCGTGTTAATATACATATTATTATACAAATATTCCAGTGTTTTATGGACATACAAACAAAATATTCATGAACAATATGTAGAGAACATTTCTACATAGATTTTTTTTGGAACAAAACAAACAACCCTACACTATACTATCAACCTTTGTCTCTTCCGATAAGGATGATCAAGCAGGCTGATTTTTTTCTGTAAAAGGCAAACGCTCTAGCACCACGACCACTTCTCCTCTAGTTTTAAATTTAGCGCCATTTTTTTAACAAAAACACCTGGAAAAAACTGAAGTCCCTAGTGTTTTGTGGAAAATCTTAATATTTCCACTGTTATGGACAATTTCAATCCTAGTACGAGGTTCCTGAGGCTGTCCCGAACCTAGATATGAAGAAAAATCTAAAAACGTGTCAGTAGTTTCAAAGCCAAAAGCTGTGTGGTGGCATGACTGGATACGAAGTCCTCTATTGGAATAAATCGGCACCATCATGGCACACTTAAATGAAAAACCAGAAGTGAAAAAAAATACATTTGTAGGTCTTAAAGTGCCGCTTATTATGTATCCCAAATTTCAATCAATCTCCTTCAAAACTAACGAAGATACGGGGGTGTACCATGACACCCAGTATATTGGCCACATTTAGTAACATTGACATCTTCTTTCTTAATATATATAAATTACGTGTCACGTTGTTTGTCCGCTATAGACTCCCAAACTATTTAACCGATTTCAATCAAATTTGCACACCGTGTGCAGTTCGATCTAACTTAACAGATAGCATAGCTCACATCTCAATTTATAGCCGCAATATTATTTTATTGCAAATTATTTGTTGATGGCGAGAGAGTGAGACAGAACACAGTACACGTTCTCGGTCTCCTCTTTGTGCGATGCTTCGTAGTTTCCACACTATCGTCTATATTATTCGACAGTCACAATTATCTGTCAGTCCCAAACGATTCTAACAGATGGCGGTATCTGCTGACTGGATTGAGTAAGTATTCTAACAGATGGCGCAGTGTTAAAAGTACTAACGTTTCACATAAGTTACAATTTAATGGCATAACCACCACGTGTTGCTGAGGCTAAAGTATAACTTAAATTTATTTCGTAGATAATTCAAAATAATAAACATTATTGTTAAAGATTTAAAACTATCTGCCCTACCTACCTCATTAATAAGTTTAAGTGTTACGTGTTATTTACTAACAACTTTGTAATGTACTCATTTGTTACAGACTTGGATACAAAAAATAAAAAAAATTAAATTTATTTCTTTTGTATTGATTTTTGCTCAATATCAATGATGGCGGTCGCCATTTATTTTAACAAATGGCATCTGTGTAAAAAAGCATGGTAGTCCCCATGACTGTTGTTCTCCTACCGTTTCCCTTGAATAATTTACTACTATGTAATATAATAAAAACCTCAGCCACAGCAACGCGTGGCCGGGTCTGCTAGTTTTTTATATATCTTAGCCAGGCCAGGAGTCGAGTTTAAGAACTTTTTATTATAATTCATGTGATGCTTCATCCCAGAAAAATTTGTCGGTCGTAAAATGAATCGCACTGTATAAACATTACCCCATTCGCTGTGGCAATATTCAAATGAACTTTTATGTAGTATCACGGCGATAGGAAAATCCAGAAGGGGGAATATTGCCAATCCGTGAGTTTTCACACGTCCGCTATCAACTTTTAGCTGTCGAAAAAATTGATACCATTAGATAATACGCTGGCATTTCATTAAGTATTATCAGTCACCTCTGAGCGTTACATAAAAATTCCTGGGACAGTGCGCAAAGGGTAATAAATTCGAATGTTTGCTCGTGATAGTCATATTTACCTGATAAGGGGCCCTAATTTATTTAATAATGAAACAATGGCACAATAAACTAATTAGATAACGCTATAAAGTACCAACTGAATTGATTACACAACCGGTAGATTTTGAAATTGTCAAATGCCGGTTTTGAAAACATCATCGGAATCACCGTAAGTAAATTTTGCGACACGTGTCAGCGAAGGTTCTGGTGTCAGCAGAAACTTCGACAGATTTGGCAAGCACAACTATCGTGGAGAAACAAAGTTTCTACTACATACCGGGTGACAACGAGGTGAGGTACGCCCCCCAATTTTTCTATAGTTTCAAAGATACAGCTTTAAACTTGGGTACGTCAATATTTTACTCAAATACACATATTTTGAGTCCATTGCCGAAAATTCACCTGTTCCGGTTTAACCGGAAGTGACCGCAAACTTTTTTTTCAAATGACACCATGTACAATTTTTTCCATTATCCGGAATTTGTGGTAACACCGTTCATCAAAATTGAAAATTGGTTGAAGAAGGAGATAGGGGAGCATGAGGGAATATCGACTACTTAAGAAAATCTCATAATAAATTGCATCAATATAATACAAAAGTATCCAAAAACGTACAGATTCCTAGCAAATACATTCTTGCATAAAAAGTCTATAACAAATTTGTCATGAGTACGATATTTTTTGTTAAATAAGGTAAAACAAAAAACGAAAAAAAAAACGGATAAAATCGACCAGTCGGTTAAAAGCGATCAAAGTAATGGGTAAAATCGATCAATCGGGTAATATCGACTAAGGCAACAGATTAATGTTGAACTAATTTTTATTAATCGTAAACATTACATTTTTGAAGTGGAAAGATATAGCTCGTAGTTTCGAAGATTTGAATACGATCGATATTACCCCGCGGTCGATATTCCCCCATGCTCCCCTACAGTTTATTGTTCAATCGAACAAAGTTGGCCATGAACACCAAACTCAAATCATCACAACTGACGAACGGCGTCAACATTTACGAGAGGAAGGTTCGAGGTATGATACAGCTGAAAATTGAGCTTCTCATGTAATTGCAGCAACCATTTTTTCCAACAATTATCAAAAACTTCCTCAAAACGGAGTAGTACCCATAAAGAAAGGCTCACAACTGCCATTTCCCAAATGGCACCATACTCTTTTCATATTGTAGTTATGAATTATCAGATGAAATGAAAATATAATATATTCCCGTACCAAATTCGAAACCTGTATATTTAAAACTATAGAAAAATTGGGGGGCGTACCTCACCTCGTGGTCACCCGGTATATGATGCTTGCCGTTCCAGCTTCAGGAAACGAAAAAAACATTCAGTACTAAAAAACCTAATCAAAAGAAATAATTCCAACTACGGCTGAAAGTACCCTTCTCTCCACACATTTCCACAAAGTGGAAAAATGAGGCTTATATCTGACAGAAAACAACAACTTTCCCCTACGGACACTGAATTACATCTGTCATCCATTTGTGCAATGGTCCTCAAGGAGGACACTATTTGCAAATGCTGATGATTGTAATATCATCCTTCATTTCGTTGGAAATGACCAACTGCATAGAAGCATGTTTCGAGGTTATTTCCTCTCATCAGTGCAAGGATAGGTCGATTTTTCCACTTTATCCTTATGGGTTTTTGAATCGGGAATTGTGATGATTACAAGCTTGTTTTCTAAAATGTCAACATTTTCCATAGACATTTTCGGTAATTCATTTATTCTGCAAGCTCCGCCAATTCAAATTAAAAACGCTGGGACAGTACGAACAAATCCACTAACCTGTTATTTCATTAATATCTACTTTCGATTTTTTCTCTCTATATTCCACATTTTTTTCTTACTAAATCTTATCACAAAGCGCAATACTTGTCGATTTCTACTCTTCAGCTCCAAACAAGCTCGTAACATAGAATATTTAGGCCACAAAGATGATGGAAAGTATTCATTTAAGAGTTCCACGAAATAAGCAAGTAATACCGTTTCTCCAGCACCTTGAACCTGTTCTGTATTTCGCCACTCACAAAACTGAAGGTATTCTTTTTAATAATGGATTTTAATTTATCCGGAAATCTAATGATTTTTGCCACAGTTTCAAGAAAGTTTAAATTAAGACTTTATAAATTTTTATGGCACGCTAATATGATTTAATAACCAAAGTTGATAGGAGTTGATAAAATACCAATTAAATTGATGAATCTCTCTGGACAGGTATTTCTCCAGAGAATATCTCGAAATGGACCTTTACACGGACTATGAGAAAACACGTAATTAGAAAGTATATATGCTAATATCACTTGGGAATTTTTATTTATTTTTTCTGACTGCCAGTTTTGTAAAACTTGAAAAAAAGGGGTTTCGTGACGTCACGTTCATCAAAATTAAACGTGGCAACGTCGTATAAGTCGTACACCATGGAATCTCAAATTATCATTATATCTGGATTGTGTTCTATGATAGCTGTCATTCGTCTGTTTCAATAACAATTGTTTTTCTCTGTTTAACTCATTTACTTACCTTATGTGATACAGGATAGATGCTAGTAGATCAAATCATGCTGGAAACTCTTGAATATTTTTTATTTTTGAGGTTAATGCGGTTCTCAAGTTCAAAGTTTTGTTGTTTGTGTTAAGTAATTTCTGTATTCCTTATAACCGTGAAAATGTCTAAAAAGTGCTGAACATCAGTGAAAATTCAAATAAACTGTTTGTGTTCTGTGGTAATAGCAACTTTTGTTCCATAAAAACTGTCATTATAATTTGCGGTGTTGCCAACAATAGTTTTTCATCAAAAGGCAGGTTCGCTCAGAAAATTTGAAAGTTACAAATAATATAAAAAATTGCTTTTACGTGAAACTTTTTAATGTGTTGATCCAGTGACAAAGTATCAATTATTTCTCGATGGCTTATAATCAGCCAGTAGCTATATTTTGTGGGAGAAGATATTCCCTATTTCGGAACGTGGACTATGGTGGGGGATGTTTCCGATGAACGTGACGTCAGAGGCACACTTTGAAATGTGATATTTCTCTGAAATAAAAAAAGTAGAGTGGCACTCGTTGATAAATAGACATTTTAGACTATTAACAATCGATTGAAACGAGTTTTACAATTAATTTTTTGTAAGTGTGAAGGTCCATTACACATGTTAATAAAGCCGTTTTGAAACATGACAAAAAATATGATATTGATAATTATAGGCCCATTAAAATACTTTTAAACTGAGTAACAATAGTATGATGGAAATCTTATGGAGTTAGAGAAATTATGTAAGTATCATAAGAGGTGTACCCCAAGGGTCAGTGCTGGGTCCTCTACTGTACATACTATATATACACCAATGGTGTGTCTGAAGTTGTTGATGAATAAATACGTGGTACAATTTGCCACTGGAACTGAAATTTTATATTTTTCCAAGATTTTTCGAGTGTGACAAGTTGAAGAACACGAGCCACAGGCGAAATAATAAATATTTCGCACTAGTTCAAAATACGTTATTTTCTGTACTAGTTTGTTTTCAAGTAGGTCGTCGAAAAATATTTCCCTATTTCGCTTTCAATTAATAATCGTTGTTGTTAAATCAGTGAAAATTTACACAATATTACACCTACCGCGTCAAGTTCTCTTTCCCAATGAATGCGCACTTTTTATGAACTGAATTTATCGATTATGTCATTGACTACAGTCAAGAAACAACTGCTAGTTATGATCGATCTTTATCGAAATTGAGTAAATTCGAGGGAATAAGCGATTGTACACGGCAAATAAGTCAGGTAGAGTATTTCTCGATAAGCATTATCAATGTTTGTGTCGACGATTAGAATTTTTATTCGTTTAACCTCATTTCAGCCAGTAGCGCCGATGATTTTTTCCACTAATTCGAAATAAAGGATTACATTTTTGTGGATAGGTGAATATCTGAGATTTTCAGTGTTTTATATCATCAGCAGATTGCTCAGTTACTTCCTTCAGACCGTCTGACCATGGTATAACATTGTGATCTGACCATAATAATGATAAATATAAATAATGTGTTAGGCTTTACAGTATCTCGGAAGTTCGTATTGAAGATGAGCCTCATGGTTCGTTTCTGCGCGCTATGAAAACTCTGGAAAAGTCCCTTGTCCTGTCCCCAAAATTTCGACACTATTAAAATCTGAATAACTTTTTTCGGCTTTGGACAATTTTTAGACAGTTTGAATTCTGTTCGCACTGTTCAGCTATAATTTCGTAATTCTTCAAGGTTATTAATGCTCATTAATTTCTTTGGTATATAAACAATTTTTTTCTGACCGATTTCAATAAAATTTTGTTCATTTTTAAAACGGAATAAGCCGGTCAGAAATAAACGTATTTTTAGTACTAGTGTTAAGTGATTTTGACCCATAAAGTGAAAACGACAGCCAGCTTCAGGAATTTTGGAGAAAAAAATAAATCAAATTTTTTTTCGTACTTTCGACACCCTGTATCTCAGAGGAGATGCATTTTAGGACATACCTTGATAGGAACTTTTCACCTCGAAATGAGGTGAGGAATCTGTAGTCGGATTTTGTCGGTCTTATTTTGACTCACCCTGCATATTTCGAACGATGCATCAACTTTCAGCAAGAATAAAATTTTCTGAAAGAGCAAAATTTAAAAAGTTATTTTTTATTTTCAACTATATGGCGAACACTATAATTTCAAAATAATAATTCAAATCTTTAGATAATTTTGGGAACAGTTAACTGAATTTTCATTCGGTTATTCCAAAATATATGTTGTGTAGATTCAAAACCACTGAAATTACTTAAAAAACACTTCATCGGCCAACATTTCTTGAAACCGAGTTTACGGCAAGCCAAATACGCTGCTCCCCGTATATAAATATAGCCTAAATTTCTATCACGAGATTGATTTGCCCTATGTTCGCCTCAAAACAACAGTTTCCCAACCAACAACCACCCCTTGCCGTGAAGCGAATAACAAAAACCCACATACCTTTCACGACGCCTTCTCCACGGTGCACTAGTTCCCACCACCTCCTGCAGCACAATGTGGACACACAGTTTTTCACCTGTCGCCCGGGGCGTAGTACCTGACACGTCGTCCTGCAAGCATAAGTACTCTGCTGTGACGTCACCAGTCTGTTATCATTAGCACCTGTATAGTGGGGCAGATAGCGATGTTACGCTTTTAAGTTGCGAGTACACCGAATTGTTTATTTCTATTGAGAAGGGTAAGCACATAATCTTACGGAGACATTGTTAGAGAGTGTTATAATGGGGAATTGTTTGTTCACCTTGTGGATTTTCTTGGTAGGGATTTCGTAAGAGATGAAATCCATTCGGAAAAATAACCGTATTATGCAACTCCTTCAGGATTGAAGTGGAATCCATTGATTTCTAATGAACTCAACCTAATATTGAAAACTTAAGCCTAGTCAAACCTTCACACCAGGCCCAGATTAAGACAGGCGAGCTACCGAGCAAAACTCGGGAAGCCGCAGAGTGCGAGGCCAGTTTTTGGCCGAGGGCCCAATTTTCAGCCTCATTAAAATTGAGTAAAATTCAAAAACAAACTTCCTACTGCTAGTTTTGTAATCCTATTAATCTTCTACAGGAGTTTACTTCCACAACCGTCTACCAAAGTAGTGTTTGATGTTTTCAGATCTCAACACAATGTTGAAGTTTTCCGAAAAATTATATTTTGTGACAGCATTCCCGTTCCAGAGTGACAATATTAAAAAAAAACGCTCGATTTCCAACACTATTGTTGAAAATGAACATATTCTTGTGTTATGGAAAATGTTGACAGTAAAGTGCTTTCTTTCAGGCATTTCAGTAACCTCAATCTACCCATCCAATATTAATGACCAACTTCCATCCACTTGAACGTAATGATATGCATCTATAGATGCGTTCCAAAAAAAATCACTGTCGTCACGATTATGAGATTTGAAGGAAAATAACTATAACAGATAGGTGTGCAATATTTCTGATCAATCCTTAAATCCTCAAGTCGGATAGAGACATGAATTTTGATGAATATCCCTATTGGTATTCCTAGTCGTTTCCGATTTTATATTTCACTTTGGCATGTTGGCAAAAAGGATCCATGTAGACCCACTTGCCTTGCTTGTCTATGATACACATTGCTTTGTACCATGAAAACACATGGGAATAATGACTCATTTTGGTGATTCTCAATACATCTTCCTTAATGTACATTGATTCTAACAAAATTGCAAGCAAACAAAAACAATTCACATGCGTAATATACACAAAATAGGGAATTGGGAATCAAAATGAACTAACTTGTTCGATTGAAATTTATTATTTTTGTACAAATTTATGTTGGAATATTAGATATAGGAAATAACTATTGTCTAATTTCCACTGGTAATTTATTTGTTACGATGGTTTTCAGCTTTTGAGCTATCCTTAAGTAACTTGAGTGCTATGTCCCCCATTATATGGTTGATACAAATCTCTATCCGTCTTCGAAATTAGTTTTCTTCTGCTCTTAGATTTTACGGGTTGTTGGTGTATATCTATACGTATACGATTTCTTTCACGTATTCCCATAGTGAAAAACAACTTAAATGAGATCTAGGGATCTAGCAGGTCCTCGAAACCATTTCTTTCAGTCACTACCAAACCGACATCTTCCGTAACATTCAACACTAAAAAAATTATTAAAATTATAATTAACGAAGGATTTCTGTGTTATTCTCATGCTTTTTTTATGGAGCAAAGGCATGTGTGTCAGTGAAAACGGAATAACATAACAGAAAATTTTAAAGTTCAATAAGTCGATGTGCTCTAATTCTATTATTATTATTATAAAAAAAAATGCACCGATTGTTCCATTCCAATTAAAAAAGTTCTGAGTTGAAAAATCATTTTAGTCACCCTGTATAATTTCGCGGATATGTGAATGGATCAGAAATATCGCACAAATCTGTCTAGCAAATGGTATGTTTATTATTTCCCCTTGAATTCCATAGATGGCATTATTTTGACAAAATCATAATTTTCAGAGATATAGACAATAATAATATTGAAAGGCGCGTGGAGATCACAAAAATTCTTCAAAAAATTAACTAATGTACATGGCTTTCCATTTAAAACAAGTACTCCATTCTGCTTATAGACTCTGGTGTCAAGTTTGCTCTAGTTTTTGAAACATATTACAAGTCATCATAAAACTCCAGCAATCGTACTCTGACGATCCACCCGTATAAACAAAAATCGAATAGTGCATATTTTCAACTTCAAGATATTTATATATTCCGAGATATTAAGTCGGAATTCTGACTTAATATTTTAGCATTGGCAAATTGGGACTATATGTACAGTCTAAATGATATCAATGCAGCAACTCAATTTTTCTACGATGTTTTATATAACAGTGTCGAACTTTTTGTACCCATAAATCGTTTTAAAACATCAACTTATCCAATTTGGGTTTCCTATGAATTAAAATCTCTAATCTCCAGGAAAAAACGACTTCACAAAGAATTTAAAACTACCAATGATGAACACATTTATGACGATTTATCCCGAGTACGTTCCCAATGCAAAGAGCTGAGTAAAACCTGTTACAAAAATTATCTAAACAATATGGAATCTGATATTCAACAAAACCCAAATATGTTTTGGAAACATATCTCTAATTTACGCAAAGCATCACTCTATGTTTTTGGAGACCCAGACCAGCTCTTGAGGAAATGATTCGGTAAATTTGTTTGCACACACTTTGCAAAAGTGTATTCATACACAGACTGTCAAATTCCCAACTACAGTTATAAAAATACAGTTGATATACACAAAATTAATGTTGGATTGGTTGATGTTTTTGATTGGTACTCACAGCTTGAAGCTAAAAGTATTCTTATGGGCCTGAATAATGGGCACTTCCGAATTACTGGAAAAATAGCTATATCACACCTATATTCAAATCAGGAAGTAGGGAAAATATAACAAATTATAGAGGAATTTGCATTCAGTCTGCGATACCTAAGTTGATGGATGAACTAGTAACTTGTCAGGTAACCTGGGCCTGCAAGAATATAATAATTCCACAAGAACAATCATTTGTTATTGTTAGAAAAACTGAAAGCTCTAGGTTTTGGAACCGGTATACTAAATTGGATAAAAAGTTTTTTCAACACAACGTTATCAGTGTGTTAGAATAAATAATTACATTTCAGAAACAATTCCTGTAGCTTCCGGTTTACCACAAGGATCACACTGTGGACCGTTATTCTTCAATCTGTTTGTGAATGACATTGGGAATTGTCTTCAATATGCAAAGTTTTTACTGCTTGCACGCCACATACAGTTAACCTGGTGGTGGTGGTGTTGAATGCTCATGGTAGTGGATTTTCAACTGGACTTTCAATAATTTTTGAGAGAGAGCCAGGATCCTAAAGAATTCTTAGGATTCAGTGATGATAGAACGCACAAGCGTATTCAAATTCGTTGTAATCATCTTCATACTTTTTTCAATAAAAATAATTACATCCATGAGTAGAAAAATTACTGTATACAACGAATTCTTCATTCTTATTATATTATATTAACTCTTTACAGAATAAACCAGTTTAGTGATTTATTGTATTTGCTCTGCGCGATAACAATGCGACGTTGAAATTAATATTAATATTTACATTCAGCCAAACAGATAAGAGCCCATCTTGTCTCGATGATGATGTTTCCGAGCTGTGTTAAGTTTTCCAAGGATTAATGTAATAGGTACACGTACATTGAAGCGTTGAAGGTTATTTCAAAATCCGAATGGCGTCAGCGGATTTCATAGTTTTCATATTCATTTAGAGTTGCTTTGATTTATCTCTGATATACCATAAAGTCTTGGTACATTTCCATCAAAATTTTAATAGAATGGATAACAATTTCTTATCCCAAAGATATGCAAAATAGCGAGACTGATTTTCTGAAACCTCGTATACTCTAACAAAAAATTAGTACCTATCCAAGATGATGGAGTAACTTTATATACCTAGTATAAGCCAAATTGTCAAAACCCACCCATTTTTATTATCCATAAAACCAGTTAACATTTTTCGTATTCGAAAACATTTCTGAAACATAACTGAAACATTCCACCCTATGTTGCCTTATTGTTTCATCTGTAATGTTTCGTAACAATTCAAGAAACATTCAAGAAACATTTCTAGTTGGTTCATAATGTTACAATTTTATTGTTCCTGAAATGTTTCAGGATCCTTCTACTGAATATTTGAAATCTTCTACTCAATGTTACGTTAATGATTCAGGTACATTCCTGGTATATTTCTGGTTTGTTTCGAATATACTTTTTAGAAATAGTCATGAGAATGTTTGAGATATATTTTTGAAAGAATGTTGCAATGCAATTCTATGAAACATCGCGAAATGTTTCAGAAATGTTTTAAGCACAAGTATGAATGCATAGGGGTTATTATATCGGTACATCGATACTATCGGAGTAAAAACAAAGATATTTTGAATTAATTCAGTTAGTCATAGTTTTAGCTATTTTTGAATGTTTCTTTCATTCATAATCTAGGAGATTCTGGTATAAACTTGTATCTTTTCGATATTCTTAAACGATTGGCGTTCGCAGAATTGCTCATCTCAAATCGTTTACGAGTTGAAAAGTTCATCTGGAGTTGAGAGCGGTAATATTCTGGCACAAATTTTTTTCAAACTCTTTTTCTTTCATTTTCCTGAAATTCAATCTTTTTTGTATATTCTCACCAAATTTAAAATAGATTTCGTCTCAAATAGAGATTTGGTAGGCTTTTTATGGAACCTCTGTTATTTCGAGTTGAACCTTTTTTCAAAAATTCATTTTTCAAAAAATTGCAAACTCTTGTCAAATGTATGTCGACGAGCTGATTTCAAATTATGCATCAAAAATTGAATTCAACCAAGGATTGACGAAATAACCTCAATTTTTTCGATTTTGAAGAAAAAATCATCCTTTTTTGGTTAGTCCTTCGTCCAATTCAATTTTGTAAGCATATTTCAAAATTTGCTCCTCGAGATATGTTTGAGGAAAGTTTGCAATTTTTCGAAAAATAAAGAATAAAAAATTTCAAAAATTAAATGTGCGAGAGAATTTTTGACGTTTTAACGCTTTTTCATGGTACATCTGGTATTTGAGCATATCCAAATCATACATTTTCAAAATCAGCATGAAATTTTGGGTATATGGTGATAATTGCAAGAGAATTGGATGTCATTGTATTTTTCATGATTTTTAGGGGTCTACCCCTTAGGAGTTTTTCCGAGTAATTTTTCGATTTTTCCGATTGGCTTGACATTCACACAGTATACTAATTTTGCCATTCTGAATCGATTGGCGTTCGCAGAATTGCTCTATCTAAAACCGTTCTCGAGTTGAAAAGTTCATTCAAAGTTACGAGCGGTGATATTCAGGCAAAACATTTATTCCAACTGTTTTTCTTCCATGTTCTTGAAATTCAATCGTTTTTGTATATTCTCACCAAATTTGAATCCGATTCCGTCTCAAATAGAGATTTGGTAGGCTTTTTATGGAACCTCTGTTATTTCGAGTTGAACCTTTTTTCAAAAATTCATTTTTCAAAAAATTGCAAACTCTTGTCAAATGTATGTCGACGAGCTGATTTCAAATTATGCATCAAAAATTGAATTCAACCAAGGATTGACGAAATAACCTCAATTTTTTCGATTTTGAAGAAAAAATCATCCTTTTTTGGTTAGTCCTTCGTCCAATTCAATTTTGTAAGCATATTTCAAAATTTGCTCCTCGAGATATGTTTGAGGAAAGTTTGCAATTTTTCGAAAAATAAAGAATAAAAAATTTCAAAAATTAAATGTGCGAGAGAATTTTTGTCGTTTTAACGCTTTTTTATGGTACACCTGGTATTTGAGCATATCCAAATCATACATTTTCAAAATCAGCATGAAATTTTGGGTATATGGTGATAATTGCAAGAGAATTGGATGTCATTGTATTTTTCATGATTTTTAGGGCCTTAAGAGTTTTTCCGAGTAATTTTTCGATTTTTCCGATTGGCTTGACATTCACATAGTATACTAATTTTGCCATTCTGAATCGATTGGCGTTCGCAGAATTGCTCTATCTAAAACCGTTCTCGAGTTGAAAAGTTCATTCAAAGTTACGAGCGGTGATATTCAGGCAAAACATTTTTTCCAACTTTTTTTCTTCCATGTTCCTGAAATTCAATCGTTTTTGTATATTCTCACCAAATTTGAATCCGATTCCGTCTCAAATAGAGATTTGGTAGGCTTTATACGGAACCTCTGTTATTTCGAGTTGAACTTTTTTTGAAAATATTTGATTTTTATTTTTCAAAATATTGCAAACTATTGTCAAATGTATCTCGACGAGCTGATTTCAAATTATGCATCAAAAATTGAATTCAACCAAGGATTGAAGAAATAACCTCAATTTTTTCGATTTTGAAGAAAAAAAATATCCGTTTTTGGTTAGTCCTTCCTCCAATTCAATTTTTGATACATAATTCGAAATTTGCTCGTCGAAATACGTTTGAGGAAAGTTTGCAATTTTTCTAAAATTGAAAATAAAAAATTTCAAAAATTTAATTGTGCGAGAGAATTTTTGACGTTTTAACGCTTTTCATGGTACACCTGGTATTTGAGCATATCCAAATCATACATTTTCAAAATCAGCATGAAATTTTGGGTATATGGTGATAATTGCAAGAGAATTGGATGTCATTGTATTTTTCATGATTTTTTTTATATTTTCGATCGACTTAAAATTCACAGAGTATACTAATTTTGTCATTCTGAATCGATTGGCGTTCACAGAATTGCTCTATCTCAAACCGTTATCGAGTTGAAAAGTTCATCGAGCGGTGATATTCAGGCAAAACATTTTTTCCAACTTTTTTTCTTCCATGTTCCTGAAATTCAATCGTTTTTGTATATTCTCACCAAATTTGAATCCGATTCCGTCTCAAATAGAGATTTGGTAGGCTTTTTACGGAACCTCTGTTATTTCGAGTTGCACTTTTTTTGCATCAAAAATTGAATTCAACCAAGGATTGACGAAATAACCTCAATTTTTTCGATTTTCAAGAAAACATTATCCTTTTTGATATGGTGGAGGTACTTAACAGAGTGTAAGGTATCCCCCTTTATGTTGATCTACTATCTACTGTGCTTCATAGTAAATAGCCGCTTAGTAGCACCCGCATTGGAGCTTGTTACCTCTGAACTGAACCTGAAGTGAACCGCCCCTGACTTTATAAATGGGGTTTAATTGGAACATGATTTATCGTCATCTGTAAGATCACTTCTGGAGATACCCGGAGTTACTCGGAGCTTGTCCCTGTGGCAATTGGAAAGCGGCTAATCCCAAAATCCCCTATTGGGCTCCCATACTATACATTTCAAACCTCAAAATTTCAGAAGAAAATAGGATCTAACGAATTATTTTCACTATAAGTAATTTTTGAGATCTAAATTGATGATCCCTATTTATCATTTTCCTTTCTAGAGCGGGAACTTATCAAATGAACATACGCTGTAGATACCTTGGCTATTACGCAACCACAAACTCGCCAACGTGAAAAAAGTCCCTTCGCAACAGCCAAAACGTAGGCAGCCATCACTGCATGCCTCCTGGAAGGTCAACGGTAATAAAATACCCAAAAGATTAGCATTATTAGAACGGCAGCAATACGAAATCGTCATTTTATCAGTCCCTAGTCATCATTGTGAGTGTGTTGAGTAAATAGTGGTATCTTGCCAATCCAATATTTAATTAGAATCATGTCATTCGGTTCTTCTGTGAGGCTGTTCGTTAGAAATATACAGAGTAAGTAGGCCACACGATATATATTTGCATGTTCATTTGATTCTTGATCACAGTGTCACTGCCAAAGTGGCTGAAGAGTGAAGATTTGAGCTCTTTAGTTGATCGACGCTATGACAGTGGCATGGAACACGGATTATAATAATACATTTTCAAGTATTTGTGCACGTAGGTAAGTATATTACCCAAATAGATACGTAAAGGAATATCACAGGCATTATTTTCAAACGATTTTATTACAAATTCTGTTCTACAACTGCATTTAACAAGATAATTGATCTTCCTCTGTCTACTACTACTGGAATCTACAAAGATAATTCCGAAATGCAACAATAACACTTTTAGACATTGCAATATGAACGCAAAGTCTTGAAACCATTGAACCTGAATATGAATTATGAAACACCAACTTGTGATTAGAGCTAAAGATGTGCCGACTACTACTTCAACCTTGAATTAATTAAAAGGTGCTATGCGCCGACAGGGTCGGCTCCAGCCAGCAGGTATATCGCCTAGGTAATGAAAATACATCATAAAACACCGACCAGAAAATAATTCAACAGCCCCCTACGTCTGTCTATAATGAAAATAAATGTAATAAGTAATACAGTCTGTCTCTTTAACCTACATAATAGGTATATCCGTCGGCAAGTCTCCAACAGAAAACTTTTTTTTTATCCGTTAGGAATTTCTCAGTCAGGCCCTGCCTCCGGAGCCCCGACACTTCCGAAGGGCGCGCTGGATCATTTATCCCAATAACCACTCCCCGCGCCGTGGGGTAAGTGACTATTGGGTGCGAGAATCATGTGTCCTGAGCAGGTGGAGTGAACCCACTGCTCCAATCCCTGCTTTTTCATGATCACATACCAAGCAGAGAAGGGGATCTGAACTCCTGATGACTTTACAGGCTCCATCCAGTACCATTCTGTTATGTAGACACTCCAAATTCAAAAGTCCACGGCCTCCCCCAGTAAACATAAAAACATAATTCAAACATAACTGTTACATCACATTGTGACTTGGTGATGTTATTCAGAGATATGCTTGATGTTACAGATACGTTGCGTCCATATGCCTTTGTGCCTCTTTTAAATATTACAATGTAATGTTAATTACTTAACATTACATAAATGTATCATATTTTGCACAACTTTATTGTGACTTTATTACATACATATAATGTTACTCAAAACATCTATGCAACATTTGTAAAATGTAACATTGTAACATCAGGGTGGAGCATATACTCATGGTTTACCAACACTTTTTTCTATATTTACAGGTATATTTCTGGAATTTCAATAGTCACTTTTCAGTAGATGAGTAACAAAAATAGCAATTAACAAAGTTGTTCATCTACCAAAGAGTGGCGATTGAAATTCCAGAAATACAACTTTAAGTGTAGAAAAATAAGTGTTGGTAAACAATGAGTATAAGCTCCACCCTGTATACTAAGAAATAAAATATGTATATAAGGAGGTAATGATGTAAAACATACCAATGAATCAAAAAACTTTATGGTCAATGATTAAAATCTCATGGATAAAGTATTATAAAACAAGACAGTTACATCATTAACAATTAAATTAAAATTAGCAGTATAAAAAATATAATCTTGAATCACTACTATGAACAGACCAAAGTACCTAATAATATATGACTTACCACTTGAATCAGATGAAAAATTTATTGATAGATCTACCAAAGTTAAGTGTTATTAAAAGAATAATATTGAATGAAAACCTATTTCTTTTGAAAAATAAAAACAGATATCACTGAATCAATAATTATATGGTTGTTGTTTCGGTCACTTCTCCTTTCTTTTTAGTTTCTGCTCTGCTAATGTCATCCAATCCATCACTATGAGTCAAACTCTTCATCTGTGATTGAACTGCAAACATCTTTCACATATTCTGAAATGATAGTCATTACAGTCACTGAAAACTCATATTAATCTTTATGATATAAGAAAACGACCATCCAATAATTATTAATAATTCTAGGTTGCCCCTAGAGGTGAAAGAAAAATAATTACTTACGTTTCAGTAGGTCCATAATTATCAATTCAAAACGTTTGGATTTTTTTCTTTGCCCAGTCCAGAAGGGCTCATCTTCAATTAGTTCGGAAACAACAACTGCTATTTAAGTTTTTGTAATCTGATCATTCAATAAGTACCAGTTTGTACATCAAAACTGATAGAGGAATGTGAAAGGACACTACCAAACTGAAAAGAAAGAGAAAATGCAGTTAGTTTATTGATAATTTGAATTACACAATTCAAGTGATTTCTCTTCAATCTCAAGAAACGTTAATATTATCATAGATTAATGAAATTAAGAAAGATCAGAACACTCTGTATAAAATATATAATTCTGATTTCACTTACAAATTAAGCAGCTCCAATATTGTTGTTTTAGCAAGCTAAATTCATTGGTTTCAGTTCCAAAAATTCCTTGATCAATCGGATCAAAATAATTTGACACAGCTCCAGATGTCAGCAACCATTTCCATACTGTCCAATATCTGACTAGCATGAACTACAACTGATAGCTTTTCTACTATTCATAGCATCATATGTAGATACTCTCTAATCAATAGTAGATATCACTACATTCACTACATAACCTAAATGCTAAAATAACAATTATAAGTAGTGGATGGAGTAGTGGAAAATCATAATCTTACCGTGAAAATTATGAGTTTTGCAATCCTATTGATTCCAATCACTTTCAAGTAGTTTGAATTATATTTTAATTCTATGAACTCAAAACTCCTTACCATGACCGCCATGATTATTAGGATAAAATGAACGATGGCGTCTTGGCGTCAGTGATATATTTATTTCATATTTACTGGGTAATATTGTTTGAACGTGGATATCATTTTTTTAAGTTACGCAGATGAATGACGTCATGACGTGGTCATTACCCAAAAATTACATTTAAGAAACCTTTAAGATAATATTAATTTCAAGGCTCCCTGTACACATGTCAGTAATGTTTTGACAAGGTTAGACAAAAATATCAAACAAATAACATATCTACTCTGTCTAAGACATATCTGGACAACATATAATCAACATTATATGTATTATCTAATGAATATTATTGGTTACATTATTTTGATGTTACATAAACATATAGTTGAAAACACTGTGTTGGAAACGTCAAGATGACATTATTATAATGTTAGTTTGCCAATATCACAAAATTGCACAAAAGTTATATCTGGAAAATATTTTTGTTATTATCATGTTTAGTGGGCCCCGTTGTCTGGGGAAGTACAATCGTGGAACAGACGATTTGGGATGCAAACTCCTATGAAGATGCATCATTTTGCGAGTTTTTACGTCGAATTATCGCAGCTCTTCCTGAGTCCGTTTCGTCACTCCAAAAGAGTGAGGTAGAATTGGAACGGCAAGCATATTAGTTGCAACAACTTTGTTCTTTTCCGACAATTCTAATGACCAGAGCTGTCGGATTTTATGCTAATACTTGCCGCGGAGAGAGTTTTTATCAGTGGTTATCCTAGGTATACGTCTCTCCGGTATCCAGATTATTTGTATAGGATGCTTCCGTCTACGAGCTGAACGTCCTCTCCCTATTCCTCGCATCGTCCTCTTTTCAGATGAACCGTGGCACATTTGTCGATCCCAAACTCCACCCCGATAGCATGCGTGTACTCTTGCACCACCCGTAAGGACTGATGAAGATCCTTTTTTCCGGAGGCATATAGTTCGAGGTCATCCATGTGAAACAGGTGGGTGACCTTATGCCTCCGGTTGCTGGAGGTGCCGCAGTTGTATCTGCGGGTTTTCAGCACCCAGAAAAAAAGTTGTATAAAGTCTTAATGTCAGTGTGGAAAGAAACAATTGTCATCCACATTTAAAGTCCCAAAATCTTGAATAATGATTCAGTATACTTATTCTCGAGTTCCCTAAGAATGTCTCATCCCCAAAGGTCATCTGAAGGTCATAATGCAAGTTTTTGAAATATTAAATGAAAACTCACACCAGTTTTTAACCACAGATATGTCTGCAGCTATGTGTACTCAATTTATCGTTATTGTTATTGCAGTATTATCTGCAAACATAGTAAATTCACCCCTGATATTAATGTTTGCTAGCTCATTAATGAACAATAAAAACAGAAATGCACCAAGTACTGATCCTTGTGGTACCCCACAAGTCACTGACTGAGACTTCGATATCTTATGATCAACACACTCAAATGCTTTTGTAACATCGCAAAATATTGTGCCAACTGCATAATTCTCATCAAAATTGAGAAATATTTTCTCCAGCAAAGCAAACATGGCATCATTTGAGCTTTTTGTTGTTAGAAAGCTTTGTAATATGCTTATATGTAGCAAAAATTGAAGTATCAGATATTTTTTAAATAATTATATTTATATTTGATGTAGCCTTATTTATTGAATTGTATTATGACCCTAACTTTGTCAGTGAGATATGAATAAAACAAATTTTGACATAAATCTGACTGTATTCATGGCATAAATATGTAAATTAGATGAAATACCTACTTTAAGTTTCGGAAAGTTTTTTTTTTCACAATTCCTCTTAAACTGTTACCGAAATCGCCGCATTTTACCTAATCTACAAAAATCCTCGTTACGCGAATATTATCGAGTTTGTTTTTGTGAGAAATGTTTATTTTTAAAAATTCCCAGCCACGAGATAAAATTGCGTAATCATCTGCTGTTCTCGATATAAATAAACAAGTTTCGATAGAAATATCAAAATATAATCGATCTGATATTGTTGTCAAATTATTTCAAGTGCATCTTTGTGCAATAAATATTGATCGAGTTGTGCTGTATAATAAAAATAGACAACGTCACGTCACTGTTGACAACTTGAGGATTGTTGTTTTTCATTCTTTGCTTGTTTGGTTTGTGCCAAAAAAAAAGTTTTACATGATTTGCCAAGGATTAGCAACTACATTTCTTAGCCCATTATTTTCGGGGGAGAGAGGTTATTTTGACAGACGTTTTCTGAAGGACACAACGACAATTTTCTGCTATATTTCGAGAGTATTATATATTACTGCGAGATAGATTCAATTGTCACGATTTTCACTTATAATCTCCCTAGAGCATGAATTATTTCCGGAAATTTTCTAGAAGTGCGAATTTTTTTAAAAAATTCGCAACAGGAAAATTTCCGGAATATTAATTCATACTCGCGGGAGATTCGGTAAGAAAATTGTATGCCAAAACTTTTTTAAAATACAAATTAAATTGGCGACATACTTGGGCTTTGTCTCACAACAGCGAATTGCGAATTATATTTTTTGCGGATTTGATATCAAATATTTTAATTTCCCTATGCTCTAGTGAAATGTGGTTTAAATAATGAAATAGAGAAGCAAATATTCTACCAAAATCACATACTTTTATAGTACTAGAAGAAAGGGAATAAAGTTAAGGTCTACTTATATCGGACGTTAATGAGTTACATCGACGGCACCTTAATTCATTTATTAATCTCGGATTTGTTGTCAAATATTGTAATTTCTTTATGCTCTATCAAAATGTGGTTTACATAATTAAATAACAGATAATAACATGTACCTATAATTAAGTTATAAATAAATATCTATCCAAAATATTTTACGTCACTGTGTTTATGACAGCTGTCAAGCCAGAGGGAAATTTTCACTTATTAATTTCCCTCTACGCAGGGAAATTTCCGAAGAAATTAGGTTATTGTCATAGCAACATGTCAAAATGCAGGCATCTGATTGGCTAAAATTAACTGGTATAAAATGTTCACCTTTATTTCACGACTGATGATTACTTATCCATGGATGGTTTTCAGATAAATGTTCCTCACTTATATTTTCAATCTCCCGAACAGAAATTGAAGGATTGCATAGGGTATATATTACAACGAAAGCAATTCGAACGAAACAATGTATTGGGTCTGAGAAATATTTCTTTCAACGCGATATCTAATCTCTTCTCTTTTCAATGCATACTACGATTGTTTATGAGGGAAAGTCGTTATTATTATCATCTTCCGGGTACTTATATTAAATGATTTTCATAAATTTCCCTGACAATCGCTTCCTCTTACTATTGTCAATCTGTGAAGACAAAATATTGAATAATATTCCTCATGTTACTATTTTTTTCAGCCAGAAACTCCAGCAATGTTGCCTTCATTGGACTGGGGCAAATGGGCACCAGGATGGCCAACAATCTGATCAGTAAGGGTCAGAGTTTGAAGGTTTACGATGTAGTTCCTGCAGCCGCCGCCAGTGTCAAGGGGGCGCAACAGTGCAGCAGTGCTGAGGAGGCTGCGAAAGATGCCTCAATTGTCATCACGATGCTCCCGAACGGGGATATTGTCAAGGAAACACTAGTGGGAGAAAAGGGGATTTTGAAAGGTTGGTAGCTCAGTTACTCGAATAAAAATGTGTATTGAAGAAACGCTTTCATAAGATGTTTTCCATCTCAGTAATGCAATTCTTGCCTAAGTAGGTTAGGTTAGGTTTATAATCAGTGAGTCCGCTCGGCCATCCACTGCAACCCGTAAGGGTCTATGGCTCATGCCAATTCATATATTTCACCAACTTCTTGACGAAGCTGATTAGTTTATTTGGTGTATGATCTTTCAGGTCCGAGGGAGAGAGTGAAACTCTGTCAAACATTGAAAGCCTGATTCGGTTCGTATGACGGGGCAGGCACAAAGTATGTGCTCTGCTGTTTCATCATCTTCAAGACAGAGACGACATGTCGGGTCCTCCGACAGTTTTAGTTTTGTCATGTGATGATTCAAACGACAGTGATCTGTGAGTAGGCCTGTTAGACATCGCAGGTCATCCCTGCTGGAGTCTAACGATGTTTTGGTCAAATTCTTCGAGGAATGTATGAATAATGCCTTGGAATGAGTCAATCCTGCACAGCCAACACAGATACATCTCTAAGATATTGCTGCGATGTCACTTCGTGACCTGCGACTCACATCGTAACGTCGCACAGACGTCCCAGCGACTCACTTTTGTCAAACTCATGATGCATGCTGGCTACCTCTATGCGATGTAGTTCCGAGACATCTTTGCGATGTAGTTCTGAGACGCCGCAAAGATGCCTCCTAATAACGTATCAAGGCTGTAACAGAGCGACATAGCAGCGATTTATCCACTGTTATATTCAAGCTTTCAGGTTGGCCAACATTGAATACGATCTGTGTTGCCAACTTCTTGCCAATTTACCGCGTTACTTCAAATTCAAAATAAACATTTAACACAAATTGAGGATTCGCCTTTCGACCGTGGTGAAGGACAGATGGCGTCCTTGTGGTCGGCAGTCAAGTGAATGTGTGTGAAAGTCCTATTATCACCTGATCTGGAGATAACTCAATAAAAATATAGTAGCAAAGATATCTCTATGAATAGATTTTGATGTCTAAATGATGTCGCAGTATGACGTCTATGGCAAGTAACAATTTGACATCGCAGGGACATCTAAATCCAGCTATCACTAATTTAGATATCACAGGAATGTCACAGTGTGATATCGCAGTAATGACAACAATATGATATCGCAGAGACATCTATATCCGGCTATTATTGATTTTGATATCTAAGGGGTGTCGCGGTGTAATATCGCAGGAATGTCAACGATATGATATCACAAAGACATCTAAATCCCATTTTAGGTGATATTGACATCCCTGAGATGTGGATGTTTGCCCAGTGCTGACTGGGTAGCCGCCAACCAACTGGGTGGTTTATAATTCCACGCCAGAGTAGCTCTATACAGTTTAACTAAGTTAGGAAGAAGCAATTCCAGTCCGTTTTGAAGCAGAGCTGGAAATATACCATCCTCACCGGGGGATTTGAATGGCTGAACTGTTTTGATGGCCAATTCAACTGCAGGTGTCGTGATAACTTTCTTAGCGACCTCCCAATCATTCCTTCTTGGACGTTTCCCTTCCTCAAAGAGGGGAGTTTAATTGTTATCAAGGGTCAAGCTTCCAGGAAAGTGGTTTTTTATCAAAAGCTCTAACGGTTCATTTCTAGAGGTCGTTTAATCAATGGGATTTCAGCAATCGACTCTCTAGACAGAATCTTGTGGATTCTTGTGCTGCGAGGTATGTTGGATATACTCTCACAGAACTTCCTCCGAGATTCCCGCTTTGCCTTTCTGATCGCCTTGTTATAGTTTATTAGAGTTGCCTAGGTATACCTATCTCTCGTTCTTTGTCGTTCCTTGACTGGTTTATGATATCTCGTAGAACATTGCAACAAAATTCATTGAGATAAATAGATCCTATTATCCATTACGTATATTTTCATATATTTTCTCCTGTTCCACTAAATCGAGTACCTCTCGTTCTAGCCCTTCGAGTTTTATTACCAAATCTGTATTTAAAAACAAGTGAAGTTGAAAGAAGTCGTTCTATTATCTCGTGGCTTCATTCAATGATTCATTTTATAGTAAGGATTCCTCAAGTTGTATCCTATCAGAGTGTGATGTCTGATTCACAATATCCATTACAGTTATAAATATCATATACATAATGAAAATGTCCATTGTTATATTTCCAGTCTGCTGTATCGTTTGAGATTTTTAATGGTTTTTCACTTGGCGGGATTCTAACAACAGATGTTATGTTTACAAAGGAAATTAATTTCAGGATTATCCATACGTCGTGAATTTCGACTCGGTGATTGTTTTTTTTGTCCAATGGAAAGTTAATGATTACTATCACTATTTTCACTATTAAGATTTCCTTCGTAACAAGAACTAATGTAATACCATTCACATTTCTCTGAGGTCTTTCACCTCTCATAACAAAATTTCTTTATCCATTGCTTTCACACCATTCATTATTATCATCATATGTCTACCTACTTGAGCCTCAAATTTTCCAGTGCTGTCTCAATCTACTGTTACATTTCTCCGATTTCTACGCCATTTTTCTATTCAATATTTCGAATCCTCTTTCGCAGGAATCTCCAAGAATTCCATTTTGGTGGATTGTTCAACCATAGAACCAAAAATGGCCCAAGAGCTGTCTAGGATATCTCACGAGAACAGCATCAGGTTTATGGATGCTCCCGTATCGGGAGGCGTAACTGGCGCCCAGGGTGGAACTCTCACATTCATGGTTGGTGGAAAAGAGCCCGACGTCAAAGAGGTCGAGCCGGTCCTGTTGAAGATGGGAGCCAAGATTTTCCAATGTGGCTCTATCGGCGCTGGGCAGATAGCAAAGTTGTGCAACAATCTGATTTTAGGTAAGAATATTTCGTTGTAATAATGACACTTTCGGAAAGACTATGGAGAAACCACTCTGCTTGAACATGCTGGATTTAAATGGAATGATAAGATCGGTTTTCTGGGCGAAAAATTAGCCGTTGATCTTATGAACCGATTGGTGTGGGATTTAACATACAAGATTTTTCCGCATATTTGCCTACGAATTTGTTGTTTTATTTTATTTCTAACCTTATATCGTCATAGTTACGCTATCAATAAAGAGGGTCTTAACTCCCTTGGGACATTATAGATTGTATAATTCCCTCTACCTTTCACAAGTAAAAATAGAATAAGGAATGCTGATACACAGGGTGTTCCAAATTAAGTCGGCACCATTGCCAACTCCGTTATTATTGATGCAACGAATTCGGTTAAATGAGCAATCTAGTAGCATTTTTAATGGCCTTCTCGATGTCAAAACTTGAAAAAATTGACAGTCGCGTTTTCAGAATATTTCATAAAATGATATTTCTTTCAATGGAACACCCTATATTTTTTCATGCATTTCGATTTGTACTAATATTTTCAGAAACCTTTCGTCCTGAAGTGGAAAATGAGCGACTTATGTGGAAATATTTCTTTCTGTCACTAGTACAAAAAATTTCTTTGTTTTGGCGAATAAAACCTCATGATTGTCCAAACACCCAATTTTGGTACTTATACGAATGACAATATTTTGTTACTGATAGCAAAATAAGACAGTAAAAAGAAAAAATTGCGGTGTGATGTGAACTCGTGAAACCCGTGATCATCATGTCGCACCACTCAATTGACACCACTAAGCTACTTGGTATTAATGTACAAAACGATAATTTCCATCTTAAAGCCATTCCGCTAGCCGCATTTATTTTGTCAATCAAAATATATCTGCTGTAATGAAAATTTTTAAGCCATTTTTGTACAGAACAGAAAATACTGGAGGGTCATATGAATGTGGTTGAAAAAAATGTGTTTGATTAGATAAAACATAATTATAATGAGCAATCAAGGTGCCTTGAAACTTTGTTGAAATACTATTTGTCAAGTATATCATGACGATGTCATGAATTATTGTAACTGTCAACTACTGTTCGAATATTTTTCGAAATGTCGTTTTCCTATCAAGAAAAATGTGATATGTTGGAATCCTACTTGGTTTGCCAGAAAAATAGCGTAAAAGCACTCCAACACACTACAGCAATTCGTTCCCCGATCGTGAACTACCTGATAGGCGTTTTTTTGCTGTGCTTCGTCGTCGATTCATGAACAATGAAAGAGTTTTTAAGAAGAGGAAACCTAAAAAACGTTTTGTAATATCTGAAGATACAGAAATTAACGTTTTATCCTACTTTGAGGTATATCCAAATAATTCCACCAGAGATTTATCTAGAGAAATAGCTGTTCCACTTGTCTGGTATTCAACGAATTCTGAAGAAATAAGATTTCTCCTTATAAGTTGAGACCAGTGCAAACACTAGAACGTCGTGATCCTGAGAGACGATTGGGGTTTTGTCGGTGGTTTATGAATAAATGCAGACAAGATTCAAACTCATATAGAAATATTATATGGAGCGATTAGGCAAATTTTTTAAATCGTGGGATGTATAATAGAATGAATTTTCATTATTGGAGTAGACATAATCCATTTCGAGTCCATCCCCACAATCCGCAAAGACGATTTAGTATTAATGTTTGGTGTGGTCTATTCAGAGGCAGAATTATCTGTCCATTTTTCTACCATGGTTCTTTGAACGAACCCCGTTACATTAATTTATTAACAAGAGTGTTGGAAGAGTTTTTCGATGATCTTGATCTGGAGGCTGTCAGATGATCTATTTTCAGCAGGATGGAGTTCCAGCACATAATGTCAGAAAAGAATGCTGCGAGGCTGTTTTGGAAACAGATATATTGCTACAAATGGTCCTGTTAAGTGGCCCCCTCGTTCACCAGACATGACACCTCTAGATTTTTATTGTTGGGGATTTCTGAAAAATGAGGTGTACAAAATGAAACATAATAATGTAGATGAACTGAAAAATTATATTGAAACTATAATTAATTGAATTGATGGCCAAACTGTGTTCAATGCCAGACGTAGTGTCAATAGGAGGACCCAAATATGTGTTCAACAAGAAGGCGGTGTTTTTGAACATTTACTCGATATTTTACAATGCTTTATCAAATCCGTTTGTGATAAATGTTTCCTATTGATAAAACTGTCAATTTTTTTTTGTTTTCGGCTTCGAGAAGGCCATTAAAAATGCTACAAGTTTGCCCATTTTACCGAATTCGTAGCATCAATAAGAACGGAGTTGGCAATGGTGCCGACTTAATTTGGAACACCCTGTACATTTGTATTTATTTATGAAATGAAAAATGAACCATATTTTATTTATTCACGTCATTACAAATGATGAATGTACACTTTTGAAATGTGCCCAGAAAATTACTTCCGCCACTGGAAACAAGTTCTTCTTTTGTTTGGCTGGAGCTTCTATTCACTACTGTCGAGGTACCTGCCTCTTCTTATGGCAAAGTGGACAACATACGAGTCGTTTTATTCCTTAATTCGATGCTATCCTCCAAATACCCCTCCGCCATCGTGGAACTTTTCCAACCTCCGTGTCTTTTTGAATTAGTCATAGTTGCTTCTGCATTAGCTAGAGCAGTAACAGCAGTGCGACGAAGGCAATGTCCCGTATAGGAAGATTGGTTTGGCAATCCTAAATATATTGCGATTTTGACGGAAGCTCAAGAAATATCTTCAAGACGCAAAGACATAAGTCTTAAAGAAGGCAAAGCTGAGAACTCTTTTTCATGATGACATATTTAGGAGCTAAAACGGCAGAATTTTCCGACTTATAACTCATGTATATAGTCACCATATTTTAGCATTGCGACCATTTAGTCCATAAGGAATTTGGACTATACGTTTCTGACTGCAACAATAAATATTACTACCAAATCTACCGCAAAACATAGGAAATACCTTACCAGTTCTTGAAAATATGCCAGAAATACAGTTTCAGTGGCATCTTTTGGCATAACATTTTTTCGTGCAGCCACTCTAGATATATCTTGTATTGTTTTTGGTATACAGCTTCACTTTTCGATGGAATTAATGATTATCTTGCTTTTTCAGCTTTTTTCAAAATATCCTCTATTATATTTGGGGTAGAAAATACGTTTTTAACGCAAACACAGCTTGATAATAAAGTCCTGTTTATGAACAAATAACATAGAAACAACTTAGCAACAACGAAACACCTATAATCAACGGTACCTGATTCAAATATAGCGGGAAGGTAACGAATTGGTACATTTATTCCTTTAAAAAATGAACGTGATAATATTGAAATCGGTCAGAAATAAAAGTATCCATGTACCTCGGGAATTAATAAGCCTGAATAACCCTTTAGGCCAAGCTATAGAGCCACAAATGATTGCTTTTTGGACAAAAATACTACCTGGAAGCCACCTGTGCCATTCCGTGCAGGACAGTCCGTAGTTTATTCCCACCACGTCCTCAACTCAAAAATGTCATTTTTTAATTTGTTATAAACAATAAACAACGTTTTTTTTTAGTTTTTTTATTGTAAAGTGGAAACTATTGAAGCAGTGTTAACAGTGCAGACGGGTGAACTGTAGAGAATTGAATTCCGAAGAGAATGACGGATAAAACGATCCGATCGGATAATTAGAACCGGAGAAAAACGGGAAAAACCGATTTTTTTTTCTTTAATTCATAACTCTGCCATTTTTCAATATTAAGAGCTGAAACTTTGCACGATAGTAGCTATTGACGTGCACCTGGATTCAGTCCGATTAACAGTTTTTGCACAATCCTCATTTGAATTTTTTTTGGAAATACTTTCGCGGACAGCTGGATGCGTTTGATGTCGTCCGATTGAAATTTAAAAAATAGGTTTGGAAAATAGACGTGAGCAGTAACAAAATGTCTATTCTGATTTTTCGATAAAACGCGTTTAAGTGTGTTAAAAACTAGTGAGAACATGAGGGAAAACGACCTACCGCGCGGGAGCGATCGAGTGGTGGGGAACTGTGCGAATCGGGGAGAAACGTATATAATATAGTAATAGGCGCGCGCATCGCGCAACTTATAATTCTTTGCATTTGTTTATCTCGGCATGTGCTGCAGCTATTTGATTGGTCTGTTTCTTGATTTTGGGGTATCTGAACCTGAGGAATTCGATTCGTGACTCAGATTTCATGAGTGATGAAAGAATAAGCAGGTATTCTATGTTTTTTGCTACATATCTTTATTTATATACAATATATGAATAGATAGCACCTTTTTTATTACAAAACAAAGTAATCAATTTGCATACATAATAACTGTACAATTTTATTTTAACGCAATTACAAAATCCTTCTTTTTTTGGCAGGCTCATCGCATTCTGCTACTTCTCTATTAAAATTGATATTGTCTATTGACATGAAATCATCGCTTTCATCCTCGGATCTACATTCATCATCAGACATAATTGTATCATTATTATTTATTAGTAAATTGTACCACGTATCTTCGTGGCAGTGTGCACAAAGATTCGAACATCTCAAGCTGTGTTTTTTACAAGTACATGATGCATCAAAACATCCTTTTTTCCTGCATGAACACGAAATCTGATCAAGCAATGTTTTAGGGATTAACGATTATTTTGTTCGGTCCACCCCCAGTCAGAGGCTTTCAGATTTTCGTTACCTAGCCACGTTTGGACTTTGCCTCTCTTGGTTCAGTTCTTAAAAATCATCAAAAAAAGACAGGCGTCCAATATCCCATTTTCGATGAAAAAAAGAAGACTTATTGTAGATCCAACTCCAAATCCAAACCTACATATAGATCTCATTTTGATATACCGCAAAAATGGGTCAGACTTTAAAACCTGCGATTTCGGCGCTATTCCCACCGGACTATAAACGTTTCTCCTCGATTCGCACAGTCCCCACCACTCGATTGCTTACGCGCGGTCGGTCGTTTTCCCTCATGTTCTCACTAGTTTTTAACACACTTAAACGCGTTTTATCGAAAAATCAGAATAGACGTTTTGTTACTGCTCACGTCTATTTTCCAAATCTATTTTTTAAATTTCAATCGGACAACATCAAACGCATCCAGCTGTCCGCGAAAATATTTCCAAAAAAAATTCAAATGAGGATTGTGCGAAAAGTATTAATCCGACTGAATCCAGGTTTTGTACACATAAGGCGCACGTCAATAGCTACTACCGTGCAAAATGTCAGCTCTTAATATTAAGAAATGGCAGAGTTATAAATTCAACAAAAAAATATACAATTTTCCGGTTTTTCCCGCTTTTTTCCGGTTCTAATTATCCGATCGGATTGCTTGATCCGTCATTCTCTTCGGAATTCAATTCTCTACAGTTCATCCTTATGCACCGTTAACACTGCTTCAATAGTTTCCATTTTACAATAAAAAAACTAAAAGAAACGCGATTTTTTGTTGTTTATTGTTTATAACATTTTAAAAAATGACATTTTCGAGTTGAGGACATAGTGGGAATAAACTACGGACTGACCTGCACGGGATGGCACAGGCGGCTTCCAGGTAGTATTTTTGTCAAGGACAATATCTCTATTGCTTGGCCTACTTATAATTTCCTTGATACACAAATAACTATTATTGCAGGAATCACAATGATTGGCACCTGTGAAGCCATGAACCTAGGAATCAAACTAGGTCTGGACCCCAATCTACTGACATCAATAGTGAATGTTTCTACCGGAAGATCCTGGTCCTCAGACACCTATAATCCCGTACCTGGAGTCATGCCCAATGTGCCATCGTCCAATGGGTTTGTACAAATGTTTCTTAGCCTAATTTTTCTGTCTCATATCTTCCAACTCCGCGGAAAATTTTGCTGTCGGTAACTCGACAAGAATGATCCACAGAACTCAAATGAAAAATAGTAGTTTGGCAAATAGTTATTCCATTATTTCATTTACTATCGGCCGCGGGGTATATCGCTTACCGTGTACTTGCGGAAAAGTGTACCTATATCGGAACCACTAAAAGATCCTTAGGAACAAGAGGCTAATCTCTGGGTTTGTGGAATGGCCTCCAAGATCACCAGATCTAACTCCTTTAGATTTCTTTCTGTGGGGTTACCTGAAATCTACTTAAGACGTCCTCATCACGGTTCGGTCGTTGTCAAATACTTACACTACATCCAGCAATATTTGCATTTAGAGGGTGAATGCAGAAAAATGGCTATGCAGACCTATTTTTGCAGGCCATTTTCTATGCAAATTCAAACTTTCACGTGAAATTAATGGAGGTAGAGCATATATAAAGGTTGGAAATAGGTGTAGAGATGTGATGAAGATATAGTTCAGCCTAGAAATGAAACTGCGTATACTTTTTCAAATGACAACATTGAAAACTTGTCGTCTCAGATTTTAATGAAAAGTTCCCAATACCTGCGTTGAATATTTTACGAGAGCTATAGAAAGTATCAGCTCCTAAGTATCAGTCGTTTGGTAGAATTAGGCCAAAACAGTTATTTCTGTTGCTGATTCTCTACTTGAGGTAATGGATGTCATTTTGATACCAGATGGCATCACCATTGTTATACGCATCACATGTACAATGAGGAAAAGGAGACAGTATATTATTCAGTTCTTGTGGAGATATACTGAAATAATCTTTATAAATTCTCAATTTTTGACTCACCTGTTAGGTATCATGTGATTAACGGTCGCATTTTACTAGGAGACTCGAGTGACATCTGCACATGGGAATCTCAACCGGCTGTCCTAATTCTTCTGCTACTCAAATTCATTCGTATATTTTACCCTAGCGCCTCTAGCGACCGACAACGGCGAATTGATTGAGCGTTTCCCATCTTAACTCGAAGCAGTGTTGCCACAGCTCGCACGTTTTGCCTCTGGTTCGCTCTCTCGCTCCCCTTTGTCAAATCTCGCACGTTATGACTGGTTAGCCTTGGAGGACTGAGGTCCCAAGTAAAAGAAGAAGAAATATTCGGCTGAGTTCCCACGTAAAAGAAGAAGAAATATTCGAAAACTGCACTGGGACTCCGATGATTAGAAATGTTTCATAGCATCGAAATGTGTCGAGAATGTGACGTCATATTCGCACGTTAGAAATGGAAAGTATAGTACCGATATTTCGAATATAACGTCACATTTCGATTCTATATAACGTTTGTAATCATCGGAGTCCAGGGCCTGGTACGGTACTAGTGTACTGTGTACTGTCTAGTCTAGATTTTTTTGGGAATTGAAAATATTAGATGCCAGCGATACGGTGTCGAAAGGTCAAACCATTTTCGAGTACATTGAACCAACCACAAATTCTGGAAAGTCAGGAGCATGCGCAGTTGAAAAAAGGTGCACGAAATTTAAGGTGAAGCGTATACTTCTTATCAACTGCGCATGATCCTGAAATACTCAAACCAATATTCCTCACAAAACCCGAACATAACAAATATCGCTCATTCAATCACAATCTCGCATGTTTTCGACAGAGCGTGCTCGCACAAAATTTCATAGGTCTGTGGCAACACTGCCTCAAAGCCTTCTTGTTTTTTGAACTCGGCAACTGAATCGCTCTATGTAACAATGTTACATCGCGGTTTCGGCAATTTGTTTATGTAAATTCTTGTAAAATTCCGATAGCAGTAGAAGATTCAACAAATGATGGGTTTAAATCTGGTTTAGTTATTGATTTTAGCAGATTTTTGATGGTCCTTTTTTCTAGGTATGAAGGAGGGTTCAGTGTGCCGCTCATAGCGAAAGATTTGGGACTCGCTGAAGCAGCAGCTTTGAGTTGTGGCACCCCGCTACCGTTAGGTGCTCTAGCCCATCAGCTCTACAGGGCGTTGATACTGAATGGCTACGGAGACAAAGACTTTTCAGTGGTATACGAGTTCTTGAAAGGAAAAAAATAAATTGATCGATTGACAAAAGTCTGCACGAAAGATCCGACTTGTCGGTTGGTATTTTATTGTTCCTTTCTCGATTATTCTTGCGTTTTATTTTTTGGAACAGCCTGTATCTATTGTGAAGAAGCAGAAGAAGACAATTTCTTGTTGAAACATGTGATTTTGTAAAGGGAAGTAATCAGAATCGTAAACATTGAACAAATTTTTTTATACATATTTTTTTAATCCTTGACTGTTTTGGTTTCATCAGTTGATCTGTTTCCTCTATCCTTCCGTCAATGAGATTTAACATATCTAAAAATATACGAAATTTAAATTTGATTTTATCATTCTCCAGATTTTTTTTGTTTTAAGATTTAAATTGATCGAGAGTAAAACTAATAACTTTCATATGATTGGCAGAAACATTCGTAAACGTCATAGATCCCCATTCATGTTCAAATATCATTTCGAAACGAACCTCATTAACTGAGAGGCTTCGTATTTCTTGGTTTGTTTGTCCTCTAAACTATAGGCCAACGTAAGTTCTGGGTTGGAGTTCCGTGTACCATAGAATTCTATAGTCGACACTTATGTCTCTTTCTATCCCATGAAATCAAAGATGATGACATCTCACTTATTTGATCGATATATGCACAGAACTCATAATAATTATATGTCTTATTTAATTATTAGTTCTATGGTACACGGAACCTCACTCCTGTATTGGGGAAAATCTTCTTTTCTCAGTACATTGAATTAATAATAATAATAATAACGTTTATTCGTAATTCAATGCTACAAGTACAAAGAATATACCCCTTAAAAAAATGTTTGTCCGATGTACAATATTTTTTTTTAAGTAACAATTATATTATAATAGGGTATATTTATAAGCTTATTTTGATATGTATGTTGGATTAGCATGAACAGTCAAACAGTATTATACTGGTATGAGACTGTTCACGAACCTTTTATTAGTTACAAGTTTCAATAAATTAAACTTTTAGAATTACAAAGAAAAAGAAACGCTAAAACAAAGAATCAATCCATTTAATTTCAATTTCTTTTTTGTAGAAAATATCTTTTTATTTTGATTTTGAATTCAGTGATATTTGTACAATTTCTTATGTCTTCGGGTATTTCAGATAAATTTTGTATGTGCCAAAAATCAGTTTATCTTTTAGGGACCAAATTCATTCATGAGAATATAGTTCAAATATGATTGTTTTTTGTTCAATTAATTTAATTACGTATGTAGTTGATATCAGATGAAGCGAGGTTATAAACACAAAATCATCTTCATTTTCAACTTATATTTCATATTCTACTTTATGAAATGTTTGATTCATAAAAGTGCATGTATTTCGGTCATATTTGTAATATTATTATTATGTTATTGTTGATATATGCGTTATATATGTATATATAGTATATGTATGTATGTCTGTATATTTTTATACAAGTAATTTATGTTTTCGTGGTATGAAATTTGTTATCCTATGCATTTTTATTCTTATATTTGGACAATAAAATCAATATATAATAATAGTGTGTGGCAATTTTTTTTGTTGTTACATGTTTTTTAAAGCGCAGACAAAATAGGTATAGCCTAGCACTGACTGAACCACACGTATGAATGATGAGTGACAAGTTTGTTTTGGTTCCTTCCATAGCCGATTCTGAACCAGTTCTCAGCAGTGACTCGTTTATGTTTTGGATGT
Organism: Chrysolina americana; assembly: GCA_958502065.1. Classification (NCBI taxonomy): domain Eukaryota; kingdom Metazoa; phylum Arthropoda; class Insecta; order Coleoptera; family Chrysomelidae; genus Chrysolina; species Chrysolina americana. Next base: position 62,605,624 of record OY293419.1, on the reverse strand, counting down.
TAAATGTACCCAATATTGTCAGAACTTTACTGAGCGACTATTTTGGGCGATTCTAGGACCGTTCTAGATTAGAACCACAACAGGCCTACTCCTGATCATGCGCAAATCATCAAATTAATAATGTCCTATGGGTTTTCAACACGTATTACCCATTTGTTTGGAAAGGTTTTTCAAGCTCCGCCCAATCGTGACGACAGCACCTAGGTAGTCTATATGACAGTTTCAAGCACCGGGGCTTGTTTCATACTTGCTGGTGGTAGATTTTGACAGATGTCACTTTCTAGCCAATGATTGAGCTAGAATAAAAAGTTCTAGTGCATAAAACTCTTAAAATTTCCACTGATATCAATATATCATTGAAACAGAGCGAGACGCAAAATACTCACTCGGGTTTGACCGCAGATAAGTCATAATGTATAACTCCCAAGAAACAGTAATATGTTAATAATAAGGAACATCAGCTGAAGGTTGTTGAAACGAGGAGGACCAGTTTCCAAAATATTTTAATGAATGATGTCGTGAAGTCGGTGAAGTTGACTCCAACCTAGGTAATACCAACACTACCAGCGTACCAGCTAGTGGAACTAACGGGTGCGTCCACGAAAAAACAACTTATGCAGTGACAATTGACAATGACAGGTCGATCGCTTTGCTGTCAGCTGTCCTTAATTATATCTTGCGGTTTTGTGACTTTTGTAGTGGTCAATCTATCTAGTGGGCTGGGTTGATGAATTTTATCTGTTGGTGAGGAAGAGGTGAACGGTTTTATGGAAAGGAAAATATTTACAATAGATACAGTAATTAATGCAAATTGATATCTCAACCAAATAAAATGAGCAAACAGTGTGCAAGGTGTGAAAAAACAGTGTATCCCACTGAGGAGCTGAAGTGTCTCGACAAGGTGAGATTTGTTTATCATCGCGAAATTGCAGATCTCTTGCTCGAAGACTGCTAGGATTTTTCTGTCGATTCGTTTTTTTTTCATGGCTACTAAATAAATCTAGTGTAGTTTTGAGAAAAATTGATGAATAAGATCAAGGCTGTAAGCTGTTTCCCAAGAAACATGTGAATTGAATGAGTCATGAAAATTAAAACCACTTACCACTTCCTTGATTGATATTTTTCGAGGTAATTGAATTTATTTGAGGAATTTTGAAACGAATCGTCTTGTTTTGTAGGTTTGGCACAAACTATGCTTCAAATGCAAGGACTGCGGAATGGCTCTGAACATGCGATCCTACAAAGGCTTCAACAAGGAGCCCTACTGCGAAGCGTAAGTACCTAGTTGGCTCTGGTCTATTTCAAATTCGAAATCTTGATAACTCGATCAGAACCATAGGAAATCTCGAACATATGGAAAGTAAAGTTACACAAAAGTTCGATAAGATAGTTTTTTCTGTATCTTTTTTGCATGTTATGTCTGTTGACATGTTTTCTTCTAACTTCCAGCCACATACCCAAAGCGAAAGCCACTACTATGGCGGAGACTCCTGAATTGAAACGAATTGCAGAAAACACCAACATGCAGTCCAATGTGAGATATCACGCTGATTTCGAGAAGAGCAAAGGCAAGTTCACTCAAGTAGCGGATGATCCTGAGACACTCAGAATCAAGCAGAACACTAAAATCATCAGCAATGTTGCCTATCATGGGGATCTTTTGAGAAAAGCAGAGATGGAGCAGAGGAGGCATAATAATGAAAATTCTAACGGTAAGTTTTCACATGCATTGAGTATTTGTTGTGATATAAGCTGTTTTAAACACAAATTTCGGTAAAATTCCGTTAACTAATAGCACCGAGCTGTCAAAAAAATTTTAGATCTTACGTATTTTAGTATCAAGTGTCAAGTAATTTCAGAGATATTGGCCCATTTTTGAGTGATGAGCGGCATTTAGCAACCATTTCTGCCGCCAAAAAGTACTCAAAAATCTTCCTTCATTACACTAGCACAATGTACACACTAATTCACCCGTTTTACATGATTATTTCATTAAAAACGGCATTATTTATCAAAAAATTCTACCTTTCTTAAAAAATATGAAATACAACAAATGTGCGAAATATTTAGTGAATTTATTCACTTTGCAACTTTTCACGGCCAATTTTTCGAGCCATTTAACTTCAACGATAAAAAAAGCGACGTTGCCAGTTCTTTTTAAATTTCTGCAAACCAAGTGAAAATTTCCTTTGTTCGTGATTAGTTTTAAAAAATATCGACGATTCTAGCATGTATTATTTTTCAGATACACACCCTAATTCATCCGTTTTATGCTATTTTTTCATCAAAAACGGATTCTTTTGTCAAAAAATTTAACTTTTTTTCAGAAAACTTGAAATACATCAAATATATGCAAAATATTCGGTGAATTAATTCATGTTAGGTTAGTAACTTTGGAACTTTGTAAATTTGCATGGCCAAATTTTCGAGCCATTCAACTTCAACAATCAAAATATGCAACGTTGTCAGTTCTTTTTAAATTTCTGCAAACCAAGTGAAAATTTCTTTTGTGTCATGATTAGTTTTAAAAAATATCGACGATTCTAGAATCTGTTATTTTTCAAATACACACCCTAATTCACCCGTTTTACACAATTTTTTCATCAAAAACGGAATTGATTTTCCAAAAAATTCAACTTTTTTTAAAAAACATGAAATACATCAAATCTGTTCAAAATGTTCAGTGAATTAATTGGTGTCAGGCCGTGCAAATAGACAAAGTTCCAAAGTTACCAACCTGACACCAATTAATTCACTGAACATTTTGAACAGATTTGATGTATTTCATGTTTTTTAAAAAAAGTTGAATTTTTTGGAAAATCAATTCCGTTTTTGATGAAAAAATTGTGTAAAACGGGTGAATTAGGGTGTGTATTTGAAAAATAACAGATTCTAGAATCGTCGATATTTTTTAAAACTAATCATGACACAAAAGAAATTTTCACTTGGTTTGCAGAAATTTAAAAAGAACTGACAACGTCGCTTTTTTATTGTTGAAGTTAAATAGCTCGAAAAGTTGGCCGTGCACATATACAAAGTTCCAAAGTTACTAACCTAACATGAATTAATTTACCGAATATTTTGCATAGATTTTTGGTATTTCAAGTTTTCTGAAAAAAGTTAAATTTTTGGCCATTTAACTTCAATAATAAAAAATGCGACGTTGTCAGTTCTTTTCAAATTTCTGCAAACCAAGTGAAAATTTCCTTTTTGTCTTGATTAGTTTTCAAACAGGTATTAATAATTGAAAATATGATTCAGAAGATAACACGACACATCTTTTGAATATAAGACACGCCAGTTGAAAATAAGGCACGCTTTCGGTGTGTCTATTTCATTTGGATGCCCACGTTTTTGGCCATGGACCTTATGTCTTAACGTAAAAGAAGAGAACACAAACCAACCTCACTTACTTGAATAACCTAACCATTCAGGATGACGGAGGCGTGTCTCTTTTTTCTGGTGATTTATAGAATGCGAGCGCAGCGAGCATCTAATTTTGTTCCACTTTTCCATACTAATCAGATATCGGATTACCAGCAATTTGGATAGCTGGTGTAGGTTGTGTCCCCTTCTTTCACGTTGAAAAATTAGATCCATGGCCGAAAACATAGGCAGCCAGAAAAAAGAGACACGCCGGAGGTTGTGTCTTTCTTTCGGTAATTTATAGAATGCGAGCGCAGTGAGCATCTGCTTTGATTTTCCTTTTTTCGTACTAATCAGTGATCAGATTACCAGCAACTTAAATAGCTAGGTTAGGTTGTGTTCCCTTCTTCTGTATGGTACATGGACTTTCGGCAATATTTGTATCTTGGTTGTGTAATAATTGAAAAAATGCCGTCTTCGTCTGCAACTGACAACTTTTTTTACCATTGTGCCATCGCCAGGCTTCAAAGATCCTGATGTGAAGAACGCCAACACCAATCCTCCGTCACAAAGTTCGTACCAGCCCCCTGCTTCTCAAGCCCCCCAAGTCCCCCAAGCCCAATCCTTGCCTGTTCAGGCTGCTCCTGTGGGGAACCCGACAGTAGGAAAAGTCAGTGATTACGACCCGCAAACCACCGGCGGCCAATTCCAGAGCCCTTATTCGTCGAGGACTTCGCAGACTCTGATTTATTCTTCAGACGTGGGATCTGTGAACAGTCAGCCGCAGCGTCATATAGGTGAGTGTTTGAAAAGCCAGTCACCGGAATATGTAGTACCGCAAGGATCACCGTTGGGGCCGGTTTTGTCCAGTGTTTTTTTTTCGATGACGCGTTTCAGTTGAATGATGGTGCATTTTTTTGGACAGCAATTTTTTTACTCCTAATTCTGAGCCACCCTGTATGAATTAAAATGATGTCATTCAAATTCGATCGAGATATATATTTATATTCATTATAAAATAGTTGCCGTACTTCTGAACAGCACCGGCCTCCTACATCTCCAGATTCAACCCTACTGGATTTTTAAAAGTCAAGATTGATATCAAGTACACGTATATTGTTTATCAGTAATTCGTTCGGAGAAAGTTGTCACTAAAAAAAACATAGATCGAACAAATGTGGTCCAGAGCGTGATCCTTGTGGTACCTCCTGTGACACGTTTTGCATCCTACAGGTTCCGTGCACGACATGGATCCCGTCAACCACAACTACGGCTCGCTAGGCCGCGTCTACATGGCGATGTACGACTACGGCGCCCAAGACGAAGACGAGGTGAGTTTCAAGGAAGGCGACTTGATCATCAACGTGCAGAGCATCGACGGCGGTTGGATGACGGGCGAGGTGCAACGCACCGGCCAGGTGGGCATGCTGCCCGCGAACTACGTGCAGTTGGCCAACATTTAGGCTACCGAACGGGATAATTCCATCGTTTTGACGGGTTCGGATTGAGGCGGGGTCTGGTTGTTTTTGATGTCCCTCGTATACCTGGATAGTCTCTGGGGTGACATTTTATCCCTTCATCATAGTTTAAAACTGCAAACGAAAAAAAAAGTGTCATAAATCATCACGGATTGCTCTGAAATTTTAAGGCCCGATTATTGTGGTAGAATATAAATTGTTTTTGTTTAATTTGTATCTCGTGAATTGAAGGAGATAATTATTAAAGTTCTGATGATGCATTTTAAGATTAAGACTATTATTGAGATTATTTTTATGAAAAATAAATTTTTCTGAGTTTCAAATAATTTTTACATTGTGTAGAAAAATACGCAGGTCTTTGTAAAATATGTTCACAAATGCATGTAAAATATAATTTCTAACGAAAATTATTTAAAGTAATTAGATTATTACAAGAAAAAATTAATCTGTGAAACGTTGAATCTTGGTTAAATATTACCTTTGCCATTCTTTTGTATACTTGATGTCATTTCGATACATACACCTTTAGTTCCCGTTCTCCGCATGAACCAAGCCCGCCTCACTTTGAATATGACTCTTCTAGGAAAACTATACATACACATGTCCATTTTGTATAAAAGTACTATCGTAATTTTTAGGAAGTTAGTCTTATTTTCAAAAAAGAATGGAACTCTTTCAGATCATTATTAAATTCATCAAAATGCCCTTTAAGTGGATCAACGTGCTAAAATCTGACTTGATTAAATATCAAAAATCGAAGTTTAGGGAGAGAAATACATTTTTGCATAAGAAAATAACAATTTTGAAAGTTTTTTTATTTGTTCAAATTATTTCTGAGTGAGTTCCATTATCTTCCTATTTCCTAACACAGGTGCTTTGTCCTACAGGGTGTTTTACAAATATCTTGTTTTTTTTATTTTTTTGGACAGATTCCATAATTTTCGAAGATAAAACCACTTGTAGGACCGGTATTCTCTCGAAACTGAAATTTTGGTCTTTCTAGAAAAAAAATTATCTCCTTGTTTAGACTTTTTTGTTATACAGGGTTTCTGAAATATTGGAATCGAACATCTTCATCATTCAGTAAGAAAAGCCACCCTGTGAGTAACTTTTTTCTTTCAACCAATTGTCTATAATATAAATAATTATGCTATACATTATAAATCGTAAACTTAAGAAAAGTGATAAAACCGAATTCGATCATATTTTTCCAACAAATGTCTTTTTTTTTCCAAAAGTATTCCGTAGTAGCCATTTTACTTGCCATTCGAGGTTTTTATCGATGTGTTTTCAACTACGGCCAATTTTCAAACCGAAATTATTTTTAACTAGTAAGTACAGGGTGAGAAAACAATTCACGTTCCTTTTGATAAAAAAAAATGTGAATTTCATTGGGTACAAGAAATGCTGGACAGAATCAGTGAAATTCTTGGTAAAAAACTCCTGAAATTGTGAGGAATGTTTCAGGCAAATTCTTCCAAGAAATTCAAAGAAAAATAATGAATTTTTATGAAAAAAAGTCCTTAAATTTCGTAAAATTCTTGTTAAAACACAATATTTTAAAAAGTTAATTATTCTACAGCTGAAATCTTATTCAAAAAGAATTTTCAGAAATTCATAAAACTTTTTTCAAATAGAATTTTATAAAATATTTTCGATACTGTCGAATGTTTTCATTTTCAATAAATACGGCATGCTCGATCTTATGAAAGGTTCTGTGAATCCCATGATATTCTTATCGTATGAATTTCGCTGAATATGTTGGGAAAAAAATGGAATTTGTCATAAAGTTTTCTACAGTAAGGAACATTTTCGGAATTCTGTGGAATATAACGAAAATAGTTCTGAATTGTCGCCCTGTATGTATGTATAACTATCGAATTCATTCCCACTTGCATTTATTGAAATTATCATTCCCAAACATTCGAACTGAGTGGATTGTTTGTGCCTTTAATTATACACAATATTTACAATGTTGACTTTTGATAACTATTTACAATATTTGTATTTTCATAGTATAAATGTCGTGATTTGGTGAATTATGTTCAACTCGTAATTAGTTTTTTAAAATAAACTGGAAAGCTAGAGATCTCAAATTTGCTGCGACCATTAAGACATTCACTTTTTTATTTTAAAAATGTCAAACACGTTCCACGATACTTTGAAATATGCCTTAATCAAACGTACAGAAAGTTTCGTGCATTTTTATCCTGCATAACTGATATACAAGGGGTTTTCGAAAATAATACAGCTTTTCATGTTTTGTTTTCCAAAGCACCCTTTGAACGTTAGTAATTTTCTATCTTTATTTCGAAATTCGAGTTATATTGTAATGGTAACAAATTTTGAGGAACAGATATTAATATTCATTGATTCATTTAGTAAGAATGCCATGATATTACAGGGTGAATAAAAAAAAGAGTTATGAGTTTTCCGCAAATAATTTGAAATAGCAAAGAACCGCATGGAAAAATAAATTCGTTATCAACATTTAGGTCTAAGGTAAATAAAAAAATAGGTACTATTTCTACACAAAACTTCTTTAAGAAATATAAGAATTCGTTTTTTTATATCTCCGGTTTTTCGAAAAAGAATGATAACTTATGAGACATCATTGAAAAGGTAATGTCTGGTTCTATTTAAAAGGGAAAGAATCCGATATAGCGCCCATAAAAAAAATAAAGTTGATGATGGTGGCCAGAACACGAAACGTCGGATAGCAATTTTGAAAACACCATTATGTAGCAGGGGAAAAGTGGCATTGTGGAAGTCCGATTTATTTTCGAAACCTTCGAAAAATAAAGTCAGAAAAAATAAAAACCGTTTTCCAAAATTTCTATTTTTTTCCGGATATCTATGGATTTACTAGGAATTTCAGAATTTTCTCACCGACATACTGTTAGTCAGGCAAATGCGCAACTTTGCCCCGATTTAACCATCTTCGTATCTCTCATAGTTTCCGAGATCCCAATGGCGAGGATCGAATTTGAAACACCCTGTATATCATCTGAATTCTGATGTTTTGCTGTTGTTTGTGTCACCAACTGAAAGACGAGATAATCTTCTGAAATACTGCAAAAAAAATTTGTGGTTGCTCTGTAGAGAAATATTTGCCTGTATAGATTTTTGTGATTCGGGTTTAATAAAAAAGGAAATTTGTCAACTGTGCAATCACTGATTCAAATATCAACCGTTTTGGACCACCAGTCTCATCTGCGGAAATATTTCGCTCCTCCTCACATCATAACATCCGAAGTCCGCGAAGCTTTTTTTCAATCACCCTGTATATCCTGGCTGGCCTATTGCAATAATTCTGTGAAACGATTAATTAGCTTGGTGCTTCTTTGAACTCTGTGAATCAGGAATCAGATCGTCGATATTTCGAGTATAATGTGCTTTGAATAAATATTATTTTTTTGTAATTGTTAATCACATCACTTATTGGCGCTCGTCTGTAGAATATTCTTTGATTTCAACATGTATTAATTACTAAAGTTATAGGAAATACCCTTATATGCTTTAATTTTGTGAATTATAGTTATTATAAAGTGTTAAATAAAAGTAATACGAAAACTTGTGGTTTATTTTTAGTGGGAATCGGGTAAATATTTACTTTATGCAATATGGTTCGTCTGTTTTCAACTTGTTACTCGAAATTTGTAAGGTCGAAGGTTATCTGCGTCAAATGAAGGTCCAGATTCCAAAGCGGTGTTCATTACATTACAGGATGGGAAAGAACTTTTCGGCAAAATCCAAAAACACAGAACAGGAACTGATTTTCCAACAAGAAGGAGCTCCTACGCATTACTCCTTAAATGTGCGCAATTATTTTTTCAGGACGATATATAGGACGACGGGGCCCAATTGAATGGCCACCTCGGTTACCCGACCTAAGTCCTTGAGATTGTTTTTGTGGGGTTACATAAAAAGCATTGATTACAAAACACCACCAGACACAGGCAAAGAAGAATTATTACCGTATGTCGCGATGTTACACCGCGAATGCTCCAAAATGTATGACAACTGTTTGAAAATAACTTGTACCACTGTATGCAGGTTGGCGAGCAGCAATTCGAGCATTTACTTGACTAGTAAATAAGTTTTAAAGTACAATTGAATCGATTTTTGCGTTTTTCTTCACACATTATTGTTTAGGAGTTTCAACGCTCCATATTTTCTAAAAGAGTAGATCTATTTTCTGAAACTAGGCAGCACTGTATAGGGAATGACGAGCCCCTTGCAATGAGGTATCACTTAGGAGGATTAGGGTTTTACTAAGCTTTTTGGGCCATAATGTGCCCCCCTCAAAAACAATCTTGACGTGATTTTTGATTTGGCCGAGAAATTGTTTCCCACCCTGTATTGCCTTGCGGTACGTTTTCTAAGGATTAAGAAGACCTCGTTAATCCTTGGCTCGCACAAGTTTCGACTTCTGAAGGCTGTCGTTCGTAGGGGAACGACAGCTTGTAAACCGAAAAAACTATTAAAAAAAAACGTAAGCTTGTATTATGTCATTTCTGGCTAGTAAATTTAAACATTTTCAATTCCAATTTGTGTTCAGAGAGCTCCAATGCATAAGCTTATCGGATATTTCCGAAAGCGGGTCTCTTGAAATGTATTTCAACCGTTAGCTTGAATTTACCGCCTGAAAGTGACATTTTACACGCCAAATTTTGAACGAAGGTCACGAAAATTTAACCTCATGTGACACTTCTGTGTAGGTCAGAGGTTGTATTTCGTGCACCATAGAATTCTATAGTGACAGTTATGTCTCTTTCTTTTCCTTGAATTCAATGATAATGACATCTCATTTATTTCATCGACGATAGAATTCTATGGTACACGGAATCCCATCAGAAATGCTAGTATTCCCAGGTATTCTGTCTACTAGTAATTATTCATTGAGCCCATAGCTGCTTTCCAATTGCCAGGGGTAGTAGTCCCCAGTGGAGCTTGTTACCCCTGAAGTGAACCGCACCTGACTTTATAAATGAGTTTTAATTGGAACATAATTTGTCGTGATCTGTCAAATCACTTTAGGAGCTACCCGGAGCTCCTCAGAGCTACTCCCTGTAGCAATTGGAAAGCGGCTCATTGGCAGTTTGATCATGAGCAACGGGTTTTAAGAACGTAGTGCACTTCAGTGATGTTCTTGGAATAAATTAATTCGTACAAGAAACTTTTTGTACATTGTAATGGATTATAACAGATTTGATGATTTGGAAATATAGCACCGCAGGCGAAAATTTTTGAATATCTAATTCGATTTTAACGAATTTTCACAATTTCTTTTAAATTTGTCAGTTTCTACATTATAATTTTAACATTAGACGTCAGTAATCGAGTCGACTTGTGCGCACGCTCAGTGTAAATATGGAATAAGACATCGTTTAAAGGTTTTCCTGCAGCTGTAAAAGCGCATGGGCCACCGTATTCATTCAAGTCGCCCCGGAGCGCAGATTCTTTATTTTTCATGTTGATTTTTTACTGTTGTAGTCAATTTAAAAAAAAAAACACTTTCAAGACTTTAAAAAAACACAGATTAGACAAGTTTCCCGATGCGTCATTTTTTCTGTTTACGTCGCGTCTCACGCATTCTGATTGGAAAATTCCCGGAGCAATATGCCGAATCGCCAATCAGAATGCGTGAAGAAGGCATGACGCGAAAAGCAAAAACGATGCATTGTGCACTCACCCTAACGCTTTATTGGCTGTGCTGGGTTGGTCATATGCGGTGTTCTGTGATATTACTGTTCTGTGGAATTAATTATGATTTCTGTTTTCTTGAATTTCTGTGGTTCTGTGTCAGATGAACTGAAAGATGTGACGGCAAAAACGAAAACTTTGAAAACAAAAACAATTTGTTGCACCGCAAATACATAATTATCGGATATGAGTTGGGTGATATCATTAGTATCATTAAATACGGAAATGGCTACGCGGTTTGTCAAAAGATAAAGTTCGATGCCACCTTACAGGTTATATTAAAGAAAAACACTGGAAAACAAGATATTTGTTGAAGAAAACTCCCGTTAGGTATTATGAATGGATGCGAACATCTAGAAGACTGCGAGGACGAAAATTTTCTCCTGGACGACGACAACGCGGGCCAGAGGAGTTGCTCGAAATGTCGAATATTTTCGGTCAATGCACATAGAGAAAATTGCCGATGGGGCGATACAGTCAATGGGGTGGTTTATAATGGAAATAGTGGACCAATGTTATCGGCGATTGTCGATGATCACAGCGATATTATGGAGGATTCACCCCTGTTAATTAATGTAAGTTTTAGAAAATTTTTTAATGTATAGAGTGGGCCAAATTGGGCACTTTTAGCAAAAGTCCTGTTTTCAAACTAGATCGATGAAAACTGATGGCTGTGTCTGAGGGTCAAATTTCATGACAAACTCAATGGTGAAAACCGCATTTCGATATCTATCATCGTTTCTGAGTTACAGCATGTTTTTCAAAAATGTGCATTTTCAAAAAGTTGCTCTGACTTTTTTACTGCCAAAAATGTCTTGTTTCTATTAAAACATTTCTGGAGCACTTTTTTATGTAGAATTCAATGGTGAAAGTTACTTATTTTTTCAAATAAGTTATTGATGAAAAAATATATTTGTTTAACGAACCACCCTGTATATTCCTGCATATTTCAATACAGCTTGAAATTACATTTTCAAAAATGTATCACACTTGATGTTCTGCCAGATTCATCTTTGAAATACAGAGCTTTTGAGTTTTTTCATGTAGACTTTAAAACACACACTTTGAACAAGTAGGCTTTGGACGACGCGGCGACAAAACAGAAAGCAAATGTTTACTGGTAGCTGTCAAATTTTGATTTAAGTAGTAAAGATTTAATTCGTGGTTTCTGTTCAGTTTTCAAACACATTCTCCGCATGGATTTTTGCCAGTAGTTCCTGGAAAATTGTAACCAAGAGCGTGATTTTTCGTTAAGTTGTATTTGGACAGACGGAGCTTGTGTGAGCATTGCCGGCATTTTCAACTGCAACAATTCTTATTCTTGGGCAAAACAAAATCCACATGCTATTATGGAGCAGACAAGTCAAGGAAGATTTGGATTTAGTGTGTGGGCAGGTGTTTTCAGGGGTAGAATTATCGGCCTGTTGATTTATAATGGCACTCTCACATTTCAGAGGTATGTAGAAATTTTAAGGCAAAATATTGAACCACTTGTTGATGAATTGCCACCAAAGGAGCTCAGGAAAATATATTTTCAACAAGACGGGGGTTCGCCCTACAACACTGCAATTGTCACCAACTTTTTGGCTGCAAATTTTGTTAATAATTGGATAGCCAACCAAGGACCCAACCGTTGGTCGGCCAGGTCACCGGACCTAACGCCTATGGACTTTTACCTCTGGGGAAGGTTGAAAGATCTTATTTTTGAATTGCTGACCAATTCTAGATACGAATTGGAAGCGGCAGTGATGTAAGCTTTTGCTTCTCTCAATCCTATTGAACCAATTCGGTATAAACCGTTCAAAAGAGGTGTCGCGTGTGTGTAGGAGAAGCTGGTAGACATTTTGAACACCTCTGAAGAAATATATTTGAGGCATCGAAAAGCTAAGGGAGGTAAGTGACATTTTTCAAGATTTGAAGATAACTGCAGAGTCAGGCAATTAAAGTACCTATAGGAAAAGTTTGTGGCAAAGGGATATAAGTGAATCTTTGACAGGTGCTGACATCTGTTGGCGAATAGTTCAACGATGCAATAAAATAAGTGATTCGTTTGGAAGCCAATAGAGGTAAGGGGCAGATTTACCAAACATTAGGATCATGTAATTTTCACCTCTTGGCTTCTCGGTGCCGCCTCATTTCATTGATTGTTTTTTATCATTATTTTTATTATTGTTGGAGTTTCATTTATTAGTAGCCAATATAGTATAAATTGTCAGATTTATTGAAACTATGAGTTTTATTTACTGCTTTGAAAAGCTTTCTCAACATTTGATAGCTACTACTGAACAATTTATTTCTATTTTTTCTCTGTTTACTTGTTCAAAGTGTGCCTTTCAAAGTCTACATGAAAAAACCTGAAAGCTCTATATTTCAAAGATGACTCTAGCAAAACATCAAGTGTCCTTCATTTTTGGAAAGGTAATTTCAAACTCCATTGAAATATGCAGGAATATACAGCCAATCTCTAACTCACATATAAACTGAAATTAACTGTTTCATACAGGGTATACTTTTTTCATGCCATGTAAAAAAAATGACGTTGATGATGAGAAAGTGTCTTTAGTTTTTCCAAAACTCTTCAAATAACTCAACTAATAGCCACAAGCTATGAACAATTTTTTTTTTAGACTTATTAGTTTGGCCTCCAGAACAAAAAATCCAAATGAAATTTTTGGCGGTCTCAAGTAATTTCGGAGATATATGGGCCTATTTTTGGTGAAACCGGAAGTGATCGGAAAGTGAAAAATACGCGAAAACTCTCCTCTTCACAACGGGTGTGAAAATAGCCACGGTTTTTCCTGCCACGCTTTTTGATCTGGCAACACCGCAAGGTCGACGTCGATCGCCCACACAAATAACACGTTACTCCCAGGTTGACTTCGTTAGGCGATGTTAAGATGCAAAAATCAATAAGGATTATGAATTGTTATCATATTTGGATGGATTTAGTGAATTGTTAAAAAGCAATTTTTTGTTAGAAAACCATTCGAATTCATAGCAATGATGAATGTAATAGCATTAAAGGGAAAGAAAAATGCTCCTTATATGGAAAATAAGAATAATTCAGGTACCTGAATAACAAACAATAATCCATCAACACAAATCATTGTCGGGTCGTCAGAGGGGGTATAGAGGGATTTTTCATTTTCAAAATGACTTCAAAAATCAAATCTGACTTGGCACACATCATGGTGGGGTGCAGAATATCCATTTCCATCTGAATATCAATAATTAGTCAACAGAAATCATTGTCGGGCCGTCAGAGGGGGTATAGAGGGATTTTTCATTTTCAAAATGACTTCAAAAATCAAATTTGACTTGGCACACATCAGGTTAGGGTGCAAAATATCCATTTATGTCTGGATAACAATAATTCATCAACAGAAATCATTGTCGGGTCGTCAGTGGGGGTATAGAGGGATTTTTCATTTTCAAAATGACTTCAAAAATCAAATCTGACTTGGCACACATCATGGTGGGATGCAGAATATCCATTTCCATCTGAATATCAATAATTAGTCAACAGAAATCATTGTCGGGCCGTCAGAGGGGGTATAGAGGGATTTTTCATTTTCAAAATGACTTCAAAAATTAAATCTGACTTGGCACACATCATGGTGGGGTGCAGAATATCCATTTCCATCTGAATAACAATAATTCGTCAACGGAAATCATTGTCGGTCGTCAGAGGGGGTTTAGAGTAATTTTAGAGGAATTATAGAGAAATTTTTTATTTTCAAAATGTTTATCGTTATTCAGATGGACCTGAATATTCTACCCCCCACCATGACGCGTGCCAACTCAAATTTAATTTTTGAAGACATTTTTAGAATTAAAATCCTTTTATAGCTCTTCTGGCGACCCGACAATTATTTCTGTTGATGGCCTACTGTTATCCAGAAGACATGGATATTTTGCACCCCACCATGATGCGTGCCAACTTATATTTGATTTTTGAAGTAATTTTGAAAATGAAAAATCCCTCTATACCCCCTCTGACTACCCGACAATGATTTCTGTTGACGAATTATTGTTTTAGTCGACACCCGATTGAACTTGATTTATTTCACATGAATATTTTTTTACAAATGAAGATTGATCGAGTCTTTCTTGTTCAATTTTCGAATTCTAAGGATTGGGCTTCTATTTTTCTGAATTTCGTTGAGACAAGTAGTTCGGAGATCTATTTTTGAAAAAACTCAACGTCTTTCAATAATAATTTAATGAATTTAAAATAAAATTAAAATATCACATTAGAATAATTATCGTTTATTTCGTTTTGCATGGATGGAAATGGCATTTCACGACTATCTTATAGATAAATTTTTTGTTTATCGCTTTTGAATGTTTGGAATGGCTAATGACATAATCATTGCCATCACTCTTGCAATTGAAATTTTCGTGTGTTTATTCATAAAGAAACCTTCATAACCGAAAATTTTTGAGTCAGAAACAGGAAATTCTCGAACGTGAACCTTGGTGAACCTTTCGGAAATACATCTAGAGAGATATATTTGACAGTGAGTGGCATTACATTATGGAACTGTACGTTGAGTGAGGTGATCGAAGATTTGTGATATACTTACAGGGCGAATCTTTGACTGATATCAAGAAAAAAAATCATATGAGCATGTGTCCGCAAATGTATCGTTCGGAGATACCTTTATTTTCAATTATTTCGAATAACTTTCGCAAAAAGTAAATTTTTTTAACAAAATTCGGTGATCGGGGTTGTTTGAGGTTGAAAATCGAAATTTGTTATTAATTTTTATGTAAAACTCAAAGGGCGCTGCGTACGCTATCATTATTTATTTCGATTTGCCCTAACTTTTTTGACAGTGAACTTTTGGAATTTTTTATATTTGAATCCTATTCCTACACCTTTTCTTAGCAAAAATGGTATACTTGCTCAACAACGATAGGGGCAACTGTTTTTGAGAAACTGAGTACTTATGTGATGGATTTCGAGAAAATAAACAACTTTTCTTCCACAAAGAGTTGTCGAGAAATAATTCATTCTCAAGATCCATGATGTTGAAAAACCTATATTTTTTAATAATGAAACACCCTGTATTTTGAGGAAGAATAATTTTTCGATGCATCTTGATGAGAAAAGTAATTTATTTATTAATCCATAAATTTTCTACCAGGAGTATCCGCATATTTCGAAACTTTTGAGATAAAATTGGTAACAATCAACAAAGATTAATAGATATTGACGTCTACGAATAACAAAAACCAGATTGATTAAATCTGAAGATGTCCTTAATATTTTGTTTCAGATAATTATTAATTTTTCGTTGATCAATGCGTTTAACCTGATTCCTATATTGATTGATGTTGTTGCTGTCAGCATGGAGTATAGAAATACGGTATGTGAAATTTTATAGTTTGTTATTCGGGGAAAAGAGTTTCAATCGAATTAACGATTTCAATCAAGATATTCTATTGAATGAGAGAAACTTCGCTCAAGTGGTGAATCTTTTCACCACACTTTCGAAAGGACTTGCGCTCAAAAGAGCAGTGAATGAAATTGGAAATTCCTGACCTATTCGATTTTATTTTGCTAACGTAACTGATACCAAAAAGGTGATCAAAATTTTTATTACTACCATGATTATCATCAGCGCGAATAAATATAATTGAAGCAGTCGTCTTTTTTCAGTTTCATTCGTTATTTCTTGTCTTGTTTAAACTACGTAATTGAAATCAACGTATTTTTGTCTTATATTTACTCTACCAATTATTATTATTTAGTATTTTCTCAAGTTCTAGGAGAATCTTCTGAGGTTAGTTCACAGATGGTTTTGCTTTAACAACTACGTGTCTTGAATTTCGAAACGGTGAATATCAAAGTGTTATGTGTGTAACGAGAGATGCGGATAGTTTTCGTTGATTATAGTAATAAACAAACTTTAGTTCGAGGAACGTCAAAGTTTATTGGCATGCAGGTGAATCAACTGTTGTCGGTAGTTATTTCTTAAGTTACCAAGGGTTGAAATCTCGTTGAAATGTGTTAAGGTTTTGTACTGTTTGTACGAATACACCATTGTGAATTTTCGTTTCAACACATATTTAGAAAATGTTTTGGGCATGGGTCTCTCTCTCTCTGTCTTCCTGTCTCTGTCAATCTGTCCTTGTCTCTCTGTGTCTCTGTCTCGTCTCTCTGTCTCTGGGAATTTTGGGATTGAGGATAAGTAGCCAATTTTTTACCATGGATCAATTATTTCCGAGCGGTATCGAAATTTACTTCAGGACGATTTGGAAGAATGGGTTGGTAATAACTTATTGTTCGAGCATATCTATCAAACAGATTTCTTGACAAATGTATAGGTACGCATCCAGCAGTTATCTGGCCTCCACAATCTCCATATCTGACTCCTCTTGAATTTCACCTTCGGGGGTACATTATAAATAATGCGTATCAACGTAATTTTCAAACGGAAGAATTGCATCAACTGCGATCAACTGGTTATAGAAGCAATTCATACTATTTCATCAGATTTACTCATCAATATTTTGAGAGAAAATATCAACAGCAAAAATTTTGATAATGAACACAGCAAACTTTCGAAAGTTCTCAACTCGATCTTGCAGAGGTTTCGTTAAATGCCTATGATATCTTCAACTGACTCGGAATCGATTTCAAATTTGGTGTGCATATTCAGAAAAGATTGAGTTTCACGAATATTTATGAAAAAATTAATTAAAAATAATTTTCGATGGAAATAACTACTCTCAACTCCAGATAAACTTTTCAACTAGAGAACGGTTGGAGATAGAGCAATTCTGCAAAAGTCAATCGATTCAGAATGATCGAATTAGTATATTCTGTAAATTTCAAATTGAAATATCAACAGACAAAAATGTTTGAATGATCACAGCAAACTTTTGAAAGTTCTCAACTCGATCATGCAGAGGTTCCGTAAAAAGCCTATGATATATTCAATTGACTCGGAATCTATTTCAAATTCGGTGTGCATATTCACTAAAGATTGAGTTTTACGATTATGAGCAGAAAAAAGTGAAAAAATAATTTTTGAGGGAAATGGCTAATCTTAACTCTTGATAAACTTTTCAAATCGAGAAGGGTTGGAGATGGAGCAATTCTGCAAACGCCAATCGATTCAGAATGATCGAATTAGTATATTCTGTGAATTTCAATCAGAAATATCAACAGACAAAGATATTTGAATGATCACAGCAAACTTTCTAGAGTTTTCAACTCGATCTTGCAGAGGTTCCGTAAAAAGCCTATGAAATATTCAATTGACTCGGAATCTATTTCAAATTCGGTGTGCATATTCACTAAAGATTGAGTTTTACGATTATGAGCAGAAAAAAGTGAAAAAATAGTTTTTGAGGGAAATGGCTAATCTTAAGTCTAGATAAACTTTTCAAATCGAGAACGGTTGAAGATAGAGCAATTCTGCAAACGCCAATCGATTCAGAATGATCGAATTAGTATATTCTGTAAATTTCAAATTGAAATATCAACAGACAAAAATGTTTGAATGATCACAGCAAACTTTTGAAAGTTCTCAACTCGATCATGCAGAGGTTCCGTAAAAAGCCTATGAAATATTCAATTGACTCGGAATCTATTTCAAATTCGGTGTGCATATTCACTAAAGATTGAGTTTTACGATTATGAGCAGAAAAAAGTGAAAAAATAATTTTTGAGGGAAATGGCTAATCTTAACTCTTGATAAACTTTTCAAATCGAGAAGGGTTGGAGATGGAGCAATTCTGCAAACGCCAATCGATTCAGGATGATCAACTTAGTATACTTTGTGAATTTCAACTCTATCAAAGAATAAAACAAATACTCGAAAAAAAGTCCTAAGGGTTAGACCCCTAAAAAACGTGAAAAATACAAAATTATTAGATTCGCTTGAAATTCTCACTATATACGCAAAATATCACTCTGATTCCGAAAATATATGATTTGTTTATGCTCAGATAGAAGGTATAGCATAAAAAAAGGATAAAACGTCAAAAATTTCACCGCACGATCTAATTTTGGAAAGTTTTTATTTTCCATTTTTTTTTTAATTCGCAAACGTCTCACAAATGTTTCTCGGGTAGCTGATTCCTGATTTTCTGTTCGAAAAAACATTGTGTAATCCTCCAACAGTTCGTTAATGCCAAGAAATTATCACGTATGAAAAATATTAATAAGAGTGGCCCGAGAACGGATCCCTGTTGCACTCGATATATCTCCTTATTCAACCGATAATTGTATGAATTTTTTTCCAGGATATTTACAGGGAATCGGTGGTTGAGACGGAATTTCATTGCCATGACTCGCTATCCGCTACTGAAGATAAAAGCGCCTGGAAGAAACTCTGCATGGCAGCTGCGTTTTGTTTTTCGTTCATGGTAAGTGCTCGATCGAAAAAAAATGTAACGGGACAATGTATGAGAAGAAGTGTGTTCGGAATGCCAGTGGTGTCACGATATAGAAACAAATACTGGGTGTTTTAAGGTGGACGCACATTTGACGTATCGTTAAAACTGTTGAAAATACACGAACGGTTTCAGAGTTACCTGACGAATAGAAAACAGTTTGTATTAAGGCTTGTTTAGGAAAAGGATTATGTTGTGTAAGGGAGGATGCAGAAAATGTGCGATAACTAGGAATGAGACAGAATTATTCTGGGGGGGGGGGATTACTCGCATTACACCCCCCACCCACCAATATCGTTGCCCTTGTCAACTCTATCACAAATGTATCATTTAATTAAGAAACCAGAGATGAAACAATATAATTTGTTCCCGTTGAATGTTTTGTTTTGATTTTTCTGGACTGTTTTTAATTTGTTTCAGATTGCGGAAGTGATCGGTGGATATTTAGCCGGGAGTTTGGCCATAATGACCGATGCGGCGCATCTGTTTTCGGATTTTATAGGATTTTTGATCTCTCTGCTGGCGATTTGGGTGGGGAGGAAGCCACCCTCGAAATATATGACGTTTGGCTATTACAGGGCCGAAGTTATTGGTGCTCTTCTAAGGTAAGAAAGTTTCGCATGGATGGATCGATAGATATACCTACTTAAATAATGCATTATTTGGTATAGTATATCCAAACTCAGTTGAATATGACTTCATAATTTTCTATATAAAAGAAACGGTACAGTTCGATTATTTTATCTTTACCCATGCGTCATCAATTTATGATCGAAGAAATCACACACCCTCTATCGAACATCTCTTTCTAACAACCGCTATGAGCGAATCAAAATTCGTTAACGTTTGTCTACTAAGCTAAGAATTATGGTATTGTGATGATGACGCACGGGTAAAGATAAAATAATCGAACTGTATACCAGATTGAGTATATTATACGTGTAACCGTTGCACAGTGGGGTACTTGGCCAATCCAGCCGGTCAAAATTATTTATTTGGATTTTATGATTTATAATGGCTTTATAATTGACTTTGAGCTAGAAAAAGTAGTTCGCAATAGATGAGGTTCCATAGAAACAACTACATTTGAAATTTGAATGATTTTTTTTTATTAAACTCAAATTTTATTATCTAAGATGATCTTCGATTTCTTCTCGGGTAATATCTACAGTTCTTCAACGAATCTGATTCGAATGGGACGACGATATGGCGTTGATGATGGGTTTTGGTTTTGCAACAATAGTTTTTATTAATTGGTACCATATTCAAGAGTTGAAGAGGCACAAGGCTACTTCGAACTCGCATTAAACTTTTTACTGTCACTTCTAATAATCTCATATTTTCGCCGAGATAAATCAGCTTCCACGAGTCTTTGCTAACAGCGTAAGTTGTTTTTCTTTGTCTTTTTGCTCCTTTTTGGTTTCGTCAACTTCGTTGGTCTCGTTGGGGAAGTAATAATTTGTTTTAATATATTTGAAGCATCTCTTTTTCCAGATGTTCATAATTTCGTTCGTGCAACTTGTATCAACTCGTCGTCATCTGCCGCAATACAAATAACTACATTTTTCTTCTTCTACTTAATAATAATGTCGTCTTTACTATGTGGAAATGTAATGTGAACAAAACTTGTGATGAGTTGTCGACGTTCGGCTGAAACCGCTTTTTCACTACTTCTTTCGCTCAATTCGGTGAACGATTTTGATAGCCGACTCAAGCTTTGCTGCTGCAATTCTCGGTATTATGAATGTTGTTTTCAGCCATTCATCATGGTTTTGAAGGAATGTTGTTTCTATTTTAACTGCTTTCTTCCACCTTTGGTTGAATTCCGACCCAATATACGAAGGTTTGTACTTCAACTTCTTTATTTCATCATCAAAGAAGTTTCCGCAAAACAAAAAATATCTCTCCAAACTGTTGAATATTTTTTCAATATTAGATAAAAATATCCCTTGCATTTCATCATACAGTGATCTACGGATCACTATTCTCACGCCTGACACGCCAGCTGACCCTGAAACAGAATAATTATAACGTTAACAAAATGTGAGTTTTCAATTAAAATTTTCGATTTTTTCACTATTATGGTTAATTACCCCTTACCCGAAAAAGTGCGATTACGTGCGGCTGATCTGATGATGATTATATTGTACAAACTATTATCCCACAATACCAATTGAAAAAGTAACCGGGACGAACCCGGAAATGCAACAAAATCCTTTTTATACGTAAAAATTCGGAGAAAAATTTGATTATACTAAAGTTATTTTTCGAAAAACGATAAAACAATATTTTATAAGAAATAGAAGAGCAAATAATTTCACAAGTATGTGTTCTTACCTTCTTGATTCAAATCCATAAAAATATTCTCACAAAAATGTTTACCTTTTAACTGAGATGATCACATTTCGAAAGCCGAAGAAGATACGTACCCTCGCAGAGATGGTAATGTTTCGGCCGATACTAGAGCGTCGAAGCAGTCAATGAGAAACGGGGATGGGTTGCCTATTATTCTTTTTTTTTTCACCTTCGTGAATATCTTAGAATTTGATTTATGACCGGCTAGATTAGCGAAATACCCCACTGTGCGTTGGTCGCCTGGAAACCAATCAGTAATGCGCTGACCGCCTGGTGTTCGCCAGTCTGGCTTTATTTATGAAAAGAAGAACAGTAGCGTACCGAGTATAATATTTGTTACATTCCTATTGAAACAAGTGTAGTGAATTTTGTAAACCTATTTTTGTGAAATCTCTAGTATTTAGTGTTTTTTTATTTTAATATTTGTGTATTTAAATTTTAAATCCATTTTAACGTTTATACTAAAACTGTAATGTTGATTTTCACACTTTTTGTTTACAAAACAGAGACATATATTTCGCTAATACAATGGATTCTTCAGACAGAAGACTATTACAATGTTCTTCTTTTATATTCCAAAAACGTTAATTGAATTGGGAACTCGCAGAAAATCATACTTTTGAACACAATTTTGAAATACTACATGTTGGAAGGAAAAGGGTGGGAATTGAATCTGCTTAAAATTTTGGAAATTATAAAGAGAAGATTTTTCAGGATCTAATGAACGATCAAACAAAACTTAATATTGCCCCTCTGCTTAATTTGTTTTGCCGTTATACGAGGTCAATGTAATTAATTATTGACAAACAATATTTGTTATCATAGAGTTATCCGAAAGCAGGTATAAAACTGTTCCCAAATCAATTAATGTAATAGTAACTCAGTATACTTCTGCTTGAAGAATCCATTGTATTGGCAAAACATATGTCGCGATTTTTCAAACCTAAACTGTGAAAATCAATATTAAAGTTTCAGTATAAACGTTGGTGTATTTAGAGTTGCAACATGGCATCTTGAAATTTTCGGAAGGATATCTCATCTCACCAGTTTGGGGCATTCAACTATTTTCAGAGTGGTTAAACAAGGGAATGTTGTAGATCATTTTCGTAAAGGAAAACCTAAGATCAGAAATTAAACAAAGTTAATGAGTCCACAAAAGATTTTCTTGGAATGCAAGTTTATGATTTCTATAAACAAAACGAAGTACCTACCTTGGAATCAATCAAAAACAATTTATTTGATTATCTTGAATATACATATAAGTCGCAGAAGACACTATGCCAAATTCTTTAGACTGTGGTTTCAAACACAAAAAACTAATTCAGCGAATGGCAATAATGGAATCACCCCGGCTCGTTCTGCAAATTAAAGAGTACTTGCAACAAATAAAAGAACATCGGAAATCGAAGAGTGATACAGTATATCCTGACGAGACTTAGTTGGATATGGATGGGCAGATAACTCCCAAAACTGTTTTTCAAGACTGAGAATGGAGCGTGCTCAGGAGTGTTCTTCAGGAATCCGAGTATTGGCATCAGCTACTCACTATGGGTATCCATACCTCTGTCTTTCAAGCATAAGTGTACGCCATCCTTCATTGCGCGTAGGAAAATAATAGGAGAAACGTTGAAAACGCGCATATCAACATCCTATTGGACAGTCAAGTGGCACTGAAGGCCTTGTCTAGCAAGGAAGTAACGTCCAAACTGGTATGGGAAAGAAGAAGTGAAAACTCTATCAGACCGGAATCAAGTCAAACTGATATGGGTCCCAGGTCATCAGGGAATCTCAGGCAATGAGAAAGCAGACGAAGAGGATCGGAAATGCTCCCAAACCAAGGGCAGATGCTATGGGTACCGAAATGTACAATAAGAGCGTCTGTGAAAGACTGGATTAGGGCAAGCACAAAAACTACTGGGACAATGTCCCAGGAAACGAACACGGGAAAGAATAATATACAGCGTGACTCACGGTCGATGGTTGGTTAGACGTTTCTGGAAAACGCAACTTGGGATTTTTCTGAAAATTTGGCGTTTAACGTTCTTTCACCTGTTCCACCGATCTAAAATATTTTCAGCATTGCGACGTTGCCGCTTCTATCAAAAAGTCCTAGCAACTTTAATATTTTAAATAGAACACCCCGTATAGTGACACATTTTTAGAATCGCCCTTTTATTACAATGCTTTTTTGTTGATATTACCCTATCTCTATCGGGTTTCGAGATAAAAAATAATTTGTGTTAAATATGGCCCAAAACATAGCCCTAATTGAACTTATGTAAATAAGTACTCTCAACTCATGAAAAGTTGATATTTTGATGTTAGTTTGGACAAACTCAAAGTATTTAATCTACACCAAGAAATCGACTCCTTATCATACAGGGCCCGCTAAAATTACTATTATTTCCGTTTTGCATGAAAGTGGTCAAAAGTTCATTTCTTCAAATGAAACCCCCTGTATACTTCTCGATAAATTGAAAGATGAAGAGAAATGCTTCAAGATGATATACCTAAATCATCAAGTTTTCTTAATAAAACCGCTTTTTTAGGAAATAGTTCTTTGCGTATTTAGCGCAAAGAGATTGATTGATTCATATGATTCTCAATATCTGAAAAACTGTTGATTTGGCAACATTGCCGATATCACCGTTGAATCGGACATCATCAAAAACCACCCTGTCGAAATTTACGTAAATTTTCTCAGGGCCGTTTCTGAAATATGAGATCGTTCCGATACTTTTGAAAGACCAAGAAAAATAGCGTGATAATTATTGTGAAATTTTTAAAAATACATTTGTTTTTTTCATTATCAGTGTCTTGACAATCTGGCTATTGGCCGCCATCTTTTCCACGCTAGCCATCAACAGGATCTACTACAGAGATTATGAAATCAACGCCAACACGATGATCATCATAGCCACTCTGGGTCTGGCCGTCAATGTTATGTGAGTATTGGCATATTCGTATCGCAATTGAAATAAAGTATGGTATGATGAGAGCAGATTCTTCGGGAATTTTTAATACAGGGTGATTGATTATCCTAGAGGACGATAATCCTCGAGTTCGTTCCGAGAAAAATTCTTCATACGAACATAGATCCGCAACTGCTTTATTTCGGAGATACAAGCCGTTGAAAATTTCAGTTGAAATACTGGTACGCCACTGTTTTTTTTGTTTTTCAACTATACAGGGTGGCCATTAACGTGTGTTACATATGGATTTTTGTTAATAATTGCACAACCAAAATACAAACATTGACGAAAGTTTGTGCATGTTCGATAATCATAATAGGTATCTTTAGAATGGTTGCAAGTCGAACAGCATACAGGGTAAGTCAAAAAATATAAAAATTGTACAAGAGTGAAGATTTATTAGCAAAATGCTACGAGGAAAAGTTGTTCATAATCGAGAGTTGTGCCTAAATACCAAAACATGGCCTTCTAAGTAATGTTTTAATTTTTTTAACGTAATATTCTGAGCGTGTAAAAACTGGTAATTTCCTAAATGGTTGAGTGAATCGCCACAATTGCCGTTACTGGCCTGACACCAATCCAAGGACTTTCCACGAGTCACACACGCAACACGTCCAGAAGTTGAATGCCTGGGCTGGTATTTTTGGAAATTCCTGCGTGGGACCTTTTTTCCTTCCTGGAAATTCAACAGGCGACATGTACTTGGATTCACTACAAAATGCCATCGACCCAGCTCTAACAAATATCGTCGAGAACGATCCCGGATACGATGAACAGGAAGTGATTTTCCAACAAGACGGAGCTCCTCGGCATCGCTCCCCAAATGTGCGCAATTATTTTAAAGACACGTTTCCAGAACGATGGATAGGACGACGGGGCCCAATTGAATGGCCACCTCGGTCACCCGACTTGAGTCCTTTAATTTTTTTTGTGTGGACACATAAAAAGCATTGTTTATAAAACACTTCCAGACACATCAGAAGGGTTGTAAAAAGAATTATTAACGTGTGTCGCATAGTGACACCTCACGGTTTGAAAATAACTTGTACCACTGTATGCAGGTTGGCGGACAGCAATTCGAGCATTTACTAGACTAATGAATAAGTTTTAAAGTGCAATTGAATCGATTTTTGCATTTTTTGTCACACATTATCGTTGGAGTTTCAACGCTCCATATTTTCTAAATAGTATACAGTCCACTCAGTTTTGAGACGAGAACTGTAACACCACCAAATTTGGCATGGTAGTAGTTGATACTATGTCGAATAATAAAAAAAATTGTTTACCAAAATTCCGGGGGTGGAACCCAAAAAAAAATTAATTTGGAAAAAAATGTTTTTTTTTGGTTTTATCTTGGAAAAAATCAGGTTTAAAAAAAATATGGTTTGAATAGGGTTGAAGATCATTCAATTTTCTACAAGAGTGATACTCAGTAATTCCCTATAAAATGGGCTCGTATTCTCAGAAAACGTGCTTGAACGCCGATATCAAATTTCAGGCTCGTGTTAGCCCGCCGCTGCAAGTTCCGGCAGTGCCGCACGTTAAATGTGTCATAATTTTGCTAAAAATGATCAAAAATTGAAAATAAAAGTGTATTTTGGTCGTGAAGACTTCTACTTCTTCATGCAAATATAACATGTGGATATCTGAGTTCCTAAGTGGTTGTTTTTATTACGTTACATAATCCAACTGCGTTTTTTACGAAGATATTTCAGTTAATCCGGAATAATTGCACTGAAGCAGGAACCATTACCCTCTTTAGACACTAGGCAATTATTCAAGAGTAGTGAGACAGGTCTTACTTACACACGACAAAAAAAAACTTGGTTTCACTCCCGCCCAATTTTCAACTCCCTCAAATTCCGACATCCTAAAATAAATAACATCATAAAAAATAAAGTATGCAATTTCAGGCTGGAGGTTTGCACTTCACATTTCTGTTATTGAACTCACGAAAACAACTCCAAAATGTGTTATATTTTTTAAAAATTCAGAGGCTGTCCAAAAACTCATTCTATTTAAACGGTAGATAATTTTGACGAACCACGGGATTTTTAGAAACCCCTGAACATCCGAATCGAAAGAAGATGAATTCATCTGTTCATTCCATATACAGTGAGGACCAAAAGTCCGTCGCCCCCCCCGTAACTTCTTTATTCTACATATTACAAAAAAATGTTAAATACATAAGTTGTAGGGTTTCGTTCGATCTCTTTAATGGTTTAAGTTTCATTCATACAGAGTGTCTCAAAAAAGCACGGTGACTTAGAAGTTAATTTTTTTTATTGGGACATCCTGTATTTCATTGCATTATTACATTCTACGTTGAATTCTGAACAAGTTTGATACATGGTTTTCTATCAAAAAAGTTAATAGTTTTGGACTTATGAACACTTGTAAATAATTATTTCGACTACTTTTGCACCAGTTCACGAATAAATTAATGAGGTAGGCTATGCACGCTAGGCGCGTTTATTTTATCCATGACAACGAAAAAAAACTCTTATCTGTTTTTGCCAAATGTCATTGACATTTTGTAGGTTTTCAAAACTTTGTTTCAAACGGTTTTCAATTTCTCTTGTTGATTAATATGGCTCGTTCAGTAGCAGACAAAGTTGAAGCCGTTATCATATTTGGTGAAGCTAACCGAAATTACCACGCTGCTATTCGCATTTTCAATGAACGGTTTCCAGAACGTCCGATGTGTCGAAAATATCTGCAGAAATTGGTGGCAAAATTTAACCAAACTAGCACTGTGAAAGATGCTCCGAGATCTGGGAGGCCGAAAATAATTACGGAAGATGTTGAAATTCAAGTACTAGCCGAAATGGTAAATAACCCACAACAATCAACTAAGCAAGTAGCTGAGACATGTGATGTTTCTAAAACATCAGTAAAGAGGGATATAAAACAAAATAAATTCCATCCTTACAAAATAAAAATTTTGCACCAATTGGTTGAAGATGGTCCAGACCGGCGACTTGAATTTTGCGAGACCATGGCAGAAAGAATTGTTGCAAATCGACTTTATCTGCTTTAGTGATGAAAGCACTTTTTACCTAAATGGAAATGTGAATACCCAGAATTGTAGATATTGGAGTGATGAGAATCCCCATGAATTCCGCGAGGGGCATACTCAATTTCCCCAGAAAATTAATGTTTGGGCTGGTATTTTAGGTAACCACATTGTAGGTCCCATATTCTTGGAAGAAAATTTAAATGGTCCCAGATACCTCCAAATGCTGCAAGACACAATAAGTCCCAGTATCGATGAGATCGTTGCGCAAAACCCACATGAATTTTACTTGGAGCGCCACCACACTATTTTCGGGAGGTGAGAAATTACTTAGATGAAAGGTATCCAGGTAGGTGGATTGGACGTCGAGATACAACAGAGTGGCTAGCTCGCTCACCGGACCTCTCACCGCTTGATTTCTTTCTCTGGGGCTATGTGAAATCCGTAGTTTTTAAGACAGTTTGTGGGTCGTTAGATGAACTGCGCCGTCGAATTATTGAAGTGTGTTCAGAAATAACACCTCAAACCTTGATTAATGTTAGGGAAGAGTTTACAACCCGACTATTTATGTGTCAAGAAATGCATGGTGGACATGTCGAACATCTTTTGAAATAGATAAAAACTCACCGTTTTTAGTTATAAATTAAAATATCTCTTCAGTTTTTAATGATTCTTGATCTGTATTTATGGACTACCTTATTTGTTAATAAAATGTTTCAACTTCATTTGTACTAGTTTTTCGTGAGATTCAACAACTCTAACAATTGTAAAATGGTACGACGAGGTAAGTTACACATGCAACATTGGATAGCTTTCAAAAAGTTAGGATAGGAAAGTGGAATACATTGTGATCCATTTGTTACGATTTTCTCATTGAACTGGCGCTAAAGTAGTCAAAATAATTATTTACAAGTGTTCATAAGTCCAAAACTTTTATAAACTCTTTTGATAGAAAACCATTTATCAAACTTGTTCATAATTCAACGTAGAATGTAATAATGCAATGAAATACAGGGTGTCCCATTTAAAAAAATTAACTTCTAAGTCACCGTGCTTTTTTGAGACACTCTGTATGAATGAAACTTAAACCATTAAAGAGATCGAATGAAACCCTACAACTTATGTATTTAACATTTTTTTGTAATATGGAAAATGAAGAAGTTACGGGGGGGGGGCGACGGACTTTTGGTCCTCACTGTATACAACATAGTCCAGGATCATCGAGCCATAATATCTAAGCCAACAATGGCAACACTTTTGGAGCAGTTTTCTCAGTATGATGTCAGTTCAGATCATGAGCTGCGAGCAATATGCATAGAAACCCTGGTGTGATCACAGATTCGATTTTGTTTCTACCAAAGTTGTTGATACTGTAATTGCATTGATACCGTTGGCTTCATTCGTCGACGGATGGCGCAGAAGTCAAAAATAGCCAAGTTTCCAACATTCCACGGTGCTTTGATTTGTCATTTGATTGTTTTTGATTGTTGACATGACACTTGTCGCTTGTCCAACCGTCAATCGTCAATGACAAAATTAATCTGTAATTTGCCGCCATCTGTGCTAAAGCAGTGAAACGGTACCAATGCAATAAAAATAACATGAATCAAGTAGGCCGTACATCAACACTTTTGTATGTCGGTATCACAGGTATAAGTGATCACACCAGGATTTCTATGCATCTTGGCTGCTAGCGTAGTATCTCGAGTCCGGATTCCGGCTTAGTATAGACATGTCAAACCCTACTGTCAAGCGAAGTTTTTTGTTCTTGCTGTGAAAATTTGAGTTTATTTAAGAGAAGTTTCACGGTAAAAGACACTAATTGAGATTATAGATCCGTCCGTCTGAAAGTGAGTACAAATTCATTTCAGAGAAGACAAGACATCAAAAGTTCTTAGAGTGGATTGGAGTTGTATTGAATGCTGTGGTATCTTTTACAAAAAGGAGGGGCGAAATGTGTCAGGGTATTGAATTATTCTGGCAAAGAACAAGAGTGTTGTCAAAAGTGCATATACCACAATTTTCTCTCTCCCAAAAAGGTGATATTCCATTTGAATTTGTTATGCAGAAGTTTTTCCTAAAGGAATTATTTGAGTTGATAAGTAAGTCATACGAATATTCTTTCCCCAGGGGTATTTGAAGTAAAAATAATGGAATCTTATATATTATCATAGACTGATTTTTCTGAAGTAAAAGCAAGTATACAAGCTGTGTGCCAACAAATCTGTTTTCAGGATTTTGAAATTTGTACTTGCAGAATTGAGAGTACGTACACAAATCCTAGGTATTTTTTCGTCCCAGAACAATTTTATGAATAAAAACGTTTTTAATATAATTTCATGAATAATAATAATATATAATTTTTTAGAGTTGTTTCGAGAAAATGTTATATAGAAATGAATGTCGGTCGGATAAGAGGGAACATAGGGGTAGATTTAAATGGTTGAATCTCAAAAAATGCAAGTAGATTTTGCCAGGATTGGTGTCTTTTCACTTCAGCAAGGCCGGAAACATTTATTTCTGTGAGCAGAAAAAGGGGGTTTTCATACAGAAATCTTGATGAACCGGCGGACGTCTAAGTAATTGAAAAATTTCGACAGATATGCACACTCAGGGCTTCAAGCTCTAAGAAGTTCAAGTATGGCAATGAAAAATTTCATAGCCCTGACCCTTGAATTGGTTTATATTCTCCTCCAATGGAATCCAAACTCAGGAACAGTTCAGGAAGCTTCGATTTCTCGTATTGCTGTTTGATCTGTGACCAAAAATGTGTACAAGAATGAATCGACCGCTTATTACAGTTTCTGAGACACCAAACAAAAGTATTGAAAAAGTGGCAACTACTTGTTAGGACGAAATTTCGAAAGCAGTTATGAAGAGCCCATGTATATTTAGTAGCGGTTTTTGCAAAATATCACCGAGACTGGCCAATCTCAAATTTTTTTCTCACCTTTTGTCTATAATGGCGGCTATTCCTTATCGCAATTTTAGGACGACTAAAGCCGTATACACAATGGAAGTTTTATGTAATATGTTTTAAGTTTTGGGATTTTGGATATCAATTTTACAAATAAAACAAGATGCAAAACAGAATTGAAGAATGAATCTTGAATTTTTCCAACAAGATTGTTCATGAGGCGTGATCAGAATAATAATGGCAATGACAGTTTCGTCTTAAAAAAAATTCCAAAATAATGAAAATTAAAACTAAAAACATAAAACTTCCATTGTGTTTCAGCCTTAACACAGTTTCTAGAGCTCGAAAAGACGGATTTTCTTCAAATATGAGGCATTAACCTCACCGAATCTAACCTAACCCAGCCTCCTAAAACTACAAGACTACTTTGTAATTTCATTTATTTTACCGAAGCCGTTTTACGATAGTTTTTATACTTTCCTAGAAAACTCCATTTGTTTTATTTTTATTGAAGTAAAAATTTTTTGGCAAACAATTTTTTTTTCAACTAAACATGTCAAGAAATCACGTGCCAAGTTTCATAGTGTTACAATTCATTCTTCGGTTTTGGCATAAATTTGTCTGTGGATATTGAACTAAGAAGAGTTAATCGATAAACATGTTGATAAGGTCTTCAGAGCGCAGAAAAAAACATTAAGAGCAATGTTCACTTATGGAGAATTATATCCTATACATTTGGAATCATTGGGGGCATTTTCCATGATATGGAAATAGTTAAACTCTGGTGACACTCGGAACTCGTTTTGTTTTAATGCAACCAATACACATCTTTGACTATCATTTTCAACTATGACAACCTTAATCTAGAAAGTCTGATTAGAAGCAACAAATCCTGCACCAAATTCTTAGGTCTACACATTGATGATATTTACACTGACGTTTGAGGAGTATATAAGAACCCTCCATGAGAAATCACCTTCAGTAGCTTATTTTTTCACTAAACTAAGCTAATATGATTCTACAAATTAGAAGACGATGAAAGTCCGAAATGGATGCATGTACTCAAATTACATCATCGTCTACAGCCCTTCAAACATAATCTGATTGTGTTGATAAAATAAGAATAAACGAATTGGAATTTATTAGACTATTATCTCTATTGAGTAGGTCCCTGTCGTAATTTTTATGTCATGTGATCATTAACCGGTTTTTATCAAATGTGAATTTAAATGTTTGAACAGACTATTATTTACAAAAATTACCGTCTCAATTTGTTCATCCGCACTTCATAACCCAATCAGATTTGCTTCAATAGACACATACAGGGGTCACCATTTAAAACGAAAGAGAGGAAATATCTGATTCCACGTTCATTTAAAAAAAATTGCTCGTACACGTAATCACATTTGTCGAGGGGGAGGTTTTTTGTTACCATTTTTAACACTGCAACTTCAACCCTCTAGGGAGGGTGGGACCAACCCTTACTATTTCAAATGGAACAAGGGGTCGAGTGATACCTCTTTTAAAAGGGCATTTAGTTCTCTTTCAAATGACATCTCATTCGTGAATTTCGGTGAGATAGTTTTTGAGATAATAATAAAATACTACTAATCCTTCTCCGGCAGAACTCTCTCAACCGAAAAAGAGGTCTAGCGCCGCCACTGCATCGAAAGCAAATATATATTTTTGTATCTAGAATGCGAAATGATACTTTTGCGTTTGAGAATGGAAGTAATTTCGCCGAACTTCAGCGAGGCAAAATAGCCCCGAGAACGCAAAGTATTTCGCATTCGAGATGCAAACAATATTGTTACGAAAAATGCAATAAAACTAATATGAGAATGAAATATTAATAAGTAAGTAGGTATTTTTTTTTTTGTATCGAATCTTCCAGGTTTCCAGAGAGAAACCCCTCAGAAGCTCCTAGGAGCTTGTGCGAGCAAGAAAAAGATCCGGGACCGATGGCCGTGCTGGGCTTTGAACCCACGACCTTATGCTTGTAAGGCGGGCGCTCTACCACACGACCATCGCGGCCCATCTGTCATTGTTAATTGACATTTCGTGACATTTCATGTTTGAAACAAAACGAACGATCTGCTAGGTGATATTGTTTGCAAGACTATCGTAACGGTAGCAACAACCAAGAGTATTTGTTTTCTTTGACCATTTTCAGTCTTGACTTTGTGTACCTATGAGTTGTATTTGAGAGAGTGAGATATAAAAAATGGTTTACTCTTAGAAGGCAGAAAGGAACTGCTAAAACTGTATTATCGCAACAATGATTGCGCTACAGCTGCTGCTAGAATTTTCAACGCGCAGTTTCCTGACAAGAATGCTCAGGCCAAATATGTGATGGAGCTTGTCAGGAAATTTGATGAAACTGGCTCGGTGCAAAATTAAAAACACAATCGTGCCAGGACGATAACCAATGAAGATATGCAAATATAGGGGTTCTTGGACTTTTAGAAACCGACCGTACTCAATTTAATAGTCTAAGAACATTGTCAGAAGGATCTGGGGTGTCTGCAACTTCAGTTCACAGGATATCAGGGTTGCCAGTGAGTCACTATTGTCACTTATTCAGAGCTCAGAAGTGGTTAGAATAGAGGTGCTCGTTAGAATACCTTGCATCATTGAAAATTTAGAAATGATAAAGAAATACCTTGTACCAAAAAATTACCAAACATCATTAGTCAAAAAAATACTGAGCGAAAAACAACGCTGAAAAAACGAATAGAACAACAAAATCGACTTATAACAAAATACATGTAAAAAATCTTCCAGGAAGACTTGCAGCAGTTATTGAAGATGGACATTCAAAAATAGCGTTTGAAAATAAAATTACCATTGGAAGACATTTCTCTTCACACCAAAAAACTCCCCTAGATTACATCAAATGTGGTCAACCAAATTGAGTGTGAGAATTGCCCTCAAGGCTATATAGGACATACTAGATGTTACCTGTGAAAATGGATAGCGGATCACGAAAGAGATGCAAGAAACTAAATGTTAACAACTCTACCGCTTTGGTTGAACACATCACAGAAAAAGGTCACAGTTTTAACTTTATGGCACCCATCGTTTTTGATACGCAACCCTTTTTATCTAAAGGACTACTCGGTGAAATTATTCCCCTATTCAAACATAACAGTGTCAATACCAGAAGGAATATTGAAGGTTCAATCACAATATTTTTTAGTTTGAAGTTAATCATATATTCATGTCTTCGATGTTTTTATTTCTCCTTCTTTTTGTGCTCTTTTCATATAACTTTCAGAAAAAAAAAAACATTTGTACTTGTCTCTCAGTATTCGTGTATGTGGTAATGTTTTAATATTTCAAAGATTCTTATAATATCCGTTTTTGAAATTATTCCAAGCATTTTAAGTAGATTAAAACAAAATTTTCGTCAGTCTTCCTGAATATCCAAACTTTTATTCTTTATTTTAGTACATCGTGGCAAGTAAAACAAATTTTCAAAAAAAAATCCGTTGTTACGGAACCCTGATGATGAATTAAATATAGTTCGAAACGTTGGACCAAAAAAAAAAATTTTTCTTTCCAAAACTTAACTTTGAATGCTGGGTAAAAATTTCAGTGAATTTTTAATTACAATGTTCAAAGTACAGATTACTTTAATCTTGATAAATATTCTTATCCTTTTATTGTAGTATTTGTCTTGTCCTTCATTTACTTCCCATATACCAAACATTTCTCATTAAAATACTGCAAATAAGCTTTGATGAAGGAAAATATGACCAGCTTTAATAAAAGTTCCTCAATTGGTTGGGAAAATGTCACTAGACAAAAAAGTCACTATTATGTCACTATTTCTGTGAAAATTAATTCACTATTCTACTATTTTTGGCCCTCTGAAGCGCTGGCAACCCTGCAGGATATTGAAAATTGCAAAGTGTTGTCCTTATAAAGTCCATCTTGTTCATGAGCTCAACGAAGATGACTATGACCGCCGGACAGAATTTTGCGAACTCATGTCGAATCGCATATTAGAAAATCGCATTATTGTCTACAATATCTGTTTCTCAGATGAATGTACATTTACTCTTACCGCGGCAGTTAATAAACATAATTGCGGGTATTGGTCCGATGGAAACCCTCATCTTTACAGAGAACATCATACTCGAAGACCTCAGAAATTAAATGTATGGGCGGGTATTCTTGGCAACCATATTATTGGTCCCATTTTCAGCAATTAAAACTTGACTGGAGAAGTTTACCGTGATTTATTACAAAATGCAATATTATAAGGGTAGCACATGAAGATGAAAATCTTATAGGGTAGGAAGTGGTTTTCCAACAGGATGTGGCCCCTCCGCATTATTCTGTACTTAAATCAGACATTTCCAGGAAGATGGATCGGTCGGAGGGGGGGCATTGAGTGACCAGCTAGGTCTCCAGATCTAACGCCACTCGACTTTTTCTTATGGGTGTATCGTAAGACCAAAGTTTATGCAACTACGCCCAACGATTTAGAAGATCTATCACACCTTTATCATTTCATTATTAGTATTTTTTTAGTCCAATAATCAGATTAGAAAAAGCACATTTAAACTAATTCTAATTATTATCCCAAAAACTATCTCACCGAAATTCACGAATGAGATGTCATTTGAAAGAGAATTAAATGCCCTTTTAAAAGAGGTATCACTCGACCCCTTGTTCCATTTGAAATAGTAAGGGTTGGTCCCACCCTCCCTAGAGGGTTGAAGTTGCAGTATTAAAAATGGTAACAAATAACCTCCCCCTTGACAAATGTGATTACGTGTACCAGTGATTTTTTTTAAATGAACGTGGAATCAAATATTTCGTCTGTTTCGTTTCAAATGGTGACCCCTGTATATTTCGATAACATTCACAAACAGGTACGAAAAGTATGCAACTAGACAAAAAAATTAAAAAGCTATGGTGGAGATAAAATTTGTAGATATACATGTTTTTACAAAATATTTGTCGAGTTAGAGTAACACTGCCAAAAGTATCATTGATATTGGAAGTGTACTTGATTTATTCGTGAATTTTTATGGCTCAACTTGGCATATACCGGGTGATTGAGCCAAGTATTCGCGGGCTTGTAAATTTCTTATTTGTGGAAAACGTCCAATTTGCATTTTTTCACTAGGACATTGAAAGCCATTTATTTATTATTATTTATTTTTTTTCCAAACGAATTGTCATATTTTTTTAGGTTTATTAGGAGTATCTAGAACTTTAAATCTTCATAATATCGTCGAGAACGTAAACTATTCTGAAATTGAACTGATTATTTAATTCACACATTGCTACACCAATGAAATTTCATGACTGAAGTCTCATGATATGTAATATGAGCAGCTATTTAGGTAAACAACCGGATATTTACGTAAACACGGCTATTCATGTAAACAAAGCTTTCTTTTGTTTGTTTAAGTGTCAAACGTTGACAACTCAGTCGCTCAAAATTGAAATATCTTGTTGTGGGTTGTCTTCTATGACAGAAATCAATGCATATATAAGCAAGTCCATCCCAGAAATTACCGTGAAGAGTGAACAGTATATGAACGAATATATTTGAATGATTTTATACTGTTCATGAAATAATCTTCCTGAATATCACTCGACCATGACAAATAGAGACTATTATTTTCTTTAATTCATCTCGAGTAACTTGTATTTTGAGACAATTCAATTCTAACATATATGAACATTAATAATCAGATTATTAATGTTCATATGGTCTCATTAAATTGTCAAAATCGAGGTACTCTCGATAGAATTATGAATAAAATAATAGTGGGCTATTTGTCATGGTCTGGGGATATTACCTACGATGATTTTTTTCGTCTATTAAATATCAGTCATCAACCAATCATGCGTTTGTTTCCCATTTGACAGGACCAATCAACACGCTCTATTAGCGACTATTTGCATAGAACACAATAGTCACCGACTGTCAGCCTGATATTCATATATCAAGGAACCTGTGCATTTGACAGTACTCCAAATAAATACATCTTAAACGTCAAAAAGAATCAATCATGTTGAAGCTGTATAAAGCTCGTGGCTCACGGTCAAATGGTTTGGTCAAACTGCCTTCAAGTGACGTCATTTCTAGTGGTTTGCTTCAAGATTGGAGAAATAAACCGATAGAAATTACGTCACTTCAGAGCAGTTTGATCAAACTATTTGACCGTGAGCCACGGCCTTAAGTGTTTGAAAATGAATCGGTTTGGAGAAACCAAAAACGAAGAGATAGATAGGGTAATCGAGGCTACAATCACTGACGATACAGTGTCATTCATATGACTGATTTAAAGAATTGGATTCAAAAAATAATCTTCATAAATATAACACGACCTTGATTAATTGTCGATTATTTAATTGCTGCTAAATTTCTCTTGTATTTATTTATTCTACTCGACATTATTTTGGCATTAATAATCAGAGATAAAAGCCCTCGAGCTTCGCTCTCGGGTTTTCATCAGATTATTAATGCCAAAATCATGTCTCGTTAAATTATTATAAAATACAGTCGAAATTTAGATGCAATAAAAATAGTCGACTATTTATCAAGATTTTGTTATATTACCCTTGAATATCTTTTATGCATAGTTAACAGTCATTAATTATACACGGATGTTTAGAAAATGTAACATCATGGAAAAAGTTGACACTCATGGCGTATTTTGTTGTAGAGGACTTCGATATTTGCAAGGGCTTCAATTCTTTGAGATAGGGCCAGAGAAAAGTCCATTGTGATAATATCTGGTGACCTAGCAGCCCTTTTAACACTCGTACTACTCGATGTTTTCGTGATAAAAATGTATATTTTGTATTAATAAAAAAAATAAGTTGACATGAAAATCTTTGACAGATGAAAACGTGTAGATATTCGAAATCAGTCATTTAATGGCTTTCAATAAACCATTGGAAAAATATATAAGGGACGTTGTGGGTTTTTCTACAAATAAGAAATCCCGGTATATTATAAAATGTTGATTTGAAGCAAACTGACAACCCTTTTCTGACAGAGTTGGAACGAGAAGGGAAATTTTGATCGAATGTTCTTAGCCAATTAACGAAGACACAAATAAAAATATTATTTTTGAGCCATCCGTGATGATTTATGCAAACTCCAAAGATACGCCACTGTATAATTGAAGTTGTGTAAACACGACCATACTCCGGCGAAAGGTGAGCCTTGCACTCGGAAGTCTCCAAGTTTTATTGTTTTTTTGTTCTTTTATAAAATGAAACAGGCTTCCGTCGGCCCTTTCGCTCGCCATGTTTGCTCCGATGTCGGCAATTTTTTTCGGCTCGTCGTTCTGAAAACCGACCTCAAAGAAAAATTTCAACCACTTCAGAAAATGTTCTTACTATATTTCAAGGACTTTTGTTTCTTGAAGCTAACAGTGATCGCTGAAACAGTAAATGGTGAAGAATGAACATATACAGACGTTGTCTTAAATATAAATATACAGAGTGAGTCATGATAACACCTACAATCCCCAGGGCTGAATATTCTTTGTCGAGATACGAGGGCGGCAAAAATATACTCCGCCAAAAAATATTTGAAAAAAAAAACAACGAAGAAGTTGGTGGAGAATACCACGTGGATGATGGAGAGTTTTTAGTCCGAAACGTAATGTTATGATTTCATAATCGTACGAATCGTTACGTCAAAAAATGTCGGTGCTCCACAGGGATCTGTACTTGGACCCCTGCCATATTGCAGCTTCCTTAAAAAAAATTTATCCGTATAATTTTTCGACAAAAAATGTGCAGATACAACAGAAATTGACAAAACTGTTTCGAAATATTTTCGATCTGTACATCAACTCAATTGATGATATTCTGTAATAAACAATTAGTGTTAGATGATTACATATAATAATATTATGAAAATTGCCTTTGAACAAATTTATTTTTCAAGGATTTATGTGGTAAAGCATCGTGACTAGAAATTACACAGCGGTAAGCCAGCTTTCAGGGTTGATTCGTTGCGTTTTTTTTTTAATACTGAATGTTTATCAATTATTGATTATCATTTGTGAGAAAAACATCAGAGAATCTATTTATTGCTCAAAAAACGGTAGAATGAACAATGGCAAACATTCAAAAAGCGATTTTAACCATATTTCAAATGGTTTATGAATCTGTTTTGAAAATTTTCTAGCTGATGCGTAGGATTTTTTTTATTAAGTGTTTGAAGTGCAAAGTGGACAACTCCCCCCTCCGCACCCGCTGCCATATTAAAAAAAAAACGAAAAGAAAAATCGTAACTTTTTTCAGATTTTCCCTTTTATCTTCGTTTCGGTGCATTTTACCCCCAGAAAAGTTTCGAATCAATGTTGTAAAAAATTGAAATTCCTATAATTTACGTTTTAAACTTTGTTTATAGGACTGATAGTTTCGGACATAACCTAATAAAGTCGCATTTTCCGTAAATTTGACACACTTCGAACTTCAGAACGCCGTAAATCAATAGTAATACTCCCTCATAAACACTCATAAGAGTGGACCCAAAGGCTCGTCCTTTGCGGCTAGAGGACGGCTAGTATTATTATTTGCCGTGGCCTGTTCTAGGAAACATTTTTTAACAAGGTGGTGTATAGAACCACAATATCAAATAATTTTTTTATGGATTGATTCAAAACCCTGTACTTATGGATTGATATGCGGGGAAAATTAATACCACTAATATATGGGTGTCTCTAAACTTCAAGATTTCGAGACCGGCCCTGATCATCTGATCAATAATGCACACTCGACAAGTAAACAAGTTCTCCGCTGACAAACACATGAGTCTCGCGAACGTTCTAAGAAACCGAAGATTCGAGAGAGAGCCATCTAGATGAATCGTTCTGTGGTCCCGATCAGTCGAGAACCGTAAACGGAATCTGCTTGCGAGTATATAAGCTGGATAGCAGATGGCAGGATAGTCATAGACAGTCACAGAGAGTTACAAATACAGTTCGGAAGTTCGCGGATAGTAGAAATAAATTTGAAGTTAGTGAAGTCAATGTTTTAGTGAATAATTGTTTAGGTAGTGTTTGAATAAATTAGAAACATTAGTTTAGTGCAGTTTTACTACAATATATAGAATGGTTTGTCGAAGGGTAATATATTTTGAGAAAAGAACAAAAACCATGAACGTATTCCCCCGGAAAGAAATTAAATGGAACAAGGGCCTTCAGAAAGAAACAGGACACGTTTTTGTTCGAAACGAACGTCCTGCATCAATTTCATCCATTTGCAAAGGGAGTGAAGGGCCCTCCGAAAAAAATTAAATGGAACAAAGGCCTTCAGAAAAAACGTGCCGACTTGAAATTCTCAGGAAACGTCCATTTTTTCCAAAGTTTGTATTTATTCTATGTCTGATGAGACTATTGGATTGTCTAGTGTGGTGATAATGAATGGTATTAATTGAATTAAACTCCAGAGATGAATCTTTCCTGTTATTGATAACATTATGTACGAATATACATATTTTCAATTTGTATAAAGAATTGTTGCCTAAAAGACTGTGTGGAACATATAAATGGGATGTTGGTTCAAGGAATGGCAATTTAAAAATACATCCAATACTTTTGCAAAGGTTTAAGTGGACGTAAAATGGTAGAATTGGCAGTTTCCCATACTGAAATTAAATATTGTAATTTTGAATAAATTAAACCAAAATGTATCATTTTTAGATGTTTTATTGAACAAAATACTCATTATAGGAGATATTTTTTTCGAAGTTTTCCAATATGGCTTTTCCGAACCAGTAACAATTATATTTTTACCGAAGCCACTAGTGGTTTTACTGCTGGATCGAAAGCTACTGCGAAAAATTTACTGCCAGCGATCAATGTGGCGGGGGGGAGGGGAAATTGTGCATTTTAAACGCTTAATAACCAACCCAGACAACATACCGAACATTTATTGTTTAGCAGAAACTTTTCGCCATGAAGTAACACAAATATTCAGCACCCGAAGCTTGTCGGTCTCGCATGGACTCACCCCCCGCTCAGACAGAGCGTATTCCGCGAGCGAATCTAGCGCACCGCCGCTAAGTCAATCGTCCCCCCCGAAAAAGGGGGCTCCTAAACCTCGACGCCGTCCGCCCGGCACAACTCCTTCCACATGTCTTCGAACTCCTCGGGGATGGTGAGCGCGTACGACTCGTTCTCCCCTCCGGCGGTGAGCAGCTCCCTGACCAG
Source organism: Chrysolina americana (assembly GCA_958502065.1). Taxonomy (NCBI): domain Eukaryota; kingdom Metazoa; phylum Arthropoda; class Insecta; order Coleoptera; family Chrysomelidae; genus Chrysolina; species Chrysolina americana. The sequence continues at coordinate 62,565,203 of OY293419.1, read as the reverse complement.
CATCCACTTGTTCTTCTTCTTGCTGACCGTTATCCGCCTCGTGTTGAAGCCGCCTTCGCTCTTGGATCGGAGGTGGTATTTGGCGGCGATGGCGTGGATCTGGGCGCGCTCGTCTTTCGTGAAGCCCGAGTCGAAGCCGAGCGTGGTCGTTTTGTTGGAGAGCGCGTAGTCGTACAGGATGCGGTGGACCTCCTGCATGACGTTCTTCGAGCCGAGACCCTCTCTGGTGATGTTCTCGGTTATCTTGTCCGCCACTGTCTTCTGTTCGCCTGGAAAGAGAGAAATTTGAAAGGTGCAGCTTGGAAAAGAGACGAGCGCGATTTGTAAACTCCGCCGCTGTAGCTGCAGAAAAAACGGAAAACAAACCCCCGGGAAAAAAACCGGAAAAAAATCCCTTGGAAAAAAAAATCGGAAAAAAGACCCCCTGGAAAAAAAAACAGGAAAAAACCCTTCGAATAATATGTAGCTATTATATTATATATTTATTTATATTTTATGACTCGATTGTTCCTGAACGAACTAACCTGGTGATGGTGATAGTTTCTTTAACATGACACACAGTTGAAATTTCATTACTTTCTGTGTACTGGCCATTGTTATCGCATATGGGGGTACTTTTTCCGGGGGTTTTCTTTCCAGGAGGTTTTTTCCCGCGGGGTATTTTTTCCGTTTTTTTTTGTCCGGGGGTTTTTTTTCGGGTGTTTTTTTTCCGTTTTTTTTTTTCGGAGGTTTTTTTTTTCGTTCACCGTAGAAGGGGTAGCAGTACTTTATTACATCGGAAAGCTTGGTAAGTATAGTATATCCAAACTCAGTTGAATATGACTCCATAATTCCCTATATTAAGGAAACAGTAGACCAGATTGAGTATATTATACGTGTAACCGTTCGCCGCCAGAAAACCAATCAGTAATGCGCTGACCACCTGTTGCCTGTTGTTCGGCAGTCTGACCTTATTTATGAAAAGAAGAACAGTAGCGTACCGCGTATTATATTTGTTACCGGTGTGAAAATAGCAGTCAAAGATAGCAGACCAAATCTCCGGAAATACCCAATCGACCAGTGGCGTCCAATTATTTTTATCGAAGGAATATTGTAAAAATTCGAACGAATTGTGCCAGAGAGATATCAACAATGTGAAAGAATACGTGGTACCCTTCTCTCTAAGCGTTTCCACCAAGTGGAAAATTACAGGCAAACATCTGTCAGAAAACAACTACTTCCCTGGCTAATACCACGACGGACATTGAACTACATCCAACAGATATTTGTGATTATCCTTCATTTGGCTGGGAATGACCACCTGCAGACATGCATGTTTCGAGGTTTATTGCCTCTCATCAGTGACAGGGTAGGTCGAACAACATGTCCTGTCCCTGCCAAATGAATAATAATCAACTGTTTAACTAATATTTCCCCACGGATGACACAACGATTTACAACAAAGTTGATCGCAGCACCATCCGCACAGAACAAGACAAAACACTCCCAAGTAGCACAGACTCCGAGAAGGAGAAAACTGTAAAAGGAAAGAAGTATTCAGAGTTGCAACATGGCATTTTGGAGACCATTCGAAGAACGTGAGGAACCAGACTCACAACGTGAAGAACAATGGGAGTTAAAAATCTTAAAAAGGAAATGAACGACAAATGTGACAATGAAATTTTCGGAAGAATATCTCATCTCACCAGTTTGAGGCATTCAACTATTTACAGAGTATTCAAAAAAGGGCATGTTGTAAATCATTCTCGTAAAGAAAATGAAAAGATCAGAAATTAAACAAAGTTGATGAGTCCACAAAAGATTTTCTTGGAATGCAAGTTTATGATTTCTATAAACAAAACGAAGTACCTACTTTGGAATCAATCAAAAACAAATTATCTGATTATCTTGAATATACATATAAGTCGCAGAAGACACTACGCCAAATTCTTTAGACTGTGGTTTCAAACACAAAAAACTAATTCAGCGAATGGCAATAATGGAATCACCCCGGCTCGTTCTGCAAAAGCAAGATTACTTGCAACAAATAAAAGAACATCGGGAATCGAAGAGACATGTATATATTGACGAGACTTGGTTCGATATGGATGGGTAGATAACTCCCAAAACTGTTGACTCGAAGCACCATGTTCCCGAGAATAACGTGTAATTATTGTACACGCGGGTAGTGAAAATGGTTTTGTATCGGACACGTTGCTGTTGTCAGCAATATAATACTGCAAAATTGAGGAATATGCGTCTATTAAATCATGTATCTTACGGGAGGTGCTGTAGGTTTTCCTACAGCTGAAAAGTGAATACATCACCAAAAATCAGCAGGGCGCCACGGTGAATAATAATAATAGCCGTCCTCTAGCCGCAAAGGACGAGCCTTTGGGTCCACTCTTATGAGTGTTTATGAGGGAGTATTACTATTGTTACGACATGCACAAAGATGCCAGTTACCTACCTTGTTCTTGTGTCCCCAATCCCTTTCCTCCCCAGCCCATCTTCAGCATCATTTGGTGCGCTTTGCTGCCCTCCAGTCCGCTGCTCGTCGACGTCTCCTCCTCTTTCTGCTTGGCCAGCGTTTCCATCGACACTTCTTCGAAATGGCACTTCGAAGTGATGAAAAAACACTTGCCTCTCAGTTCTTCCAGTCCCATCTCGTACAGAGCTTCTTTGGCGTCTTTCTTCGACGAGTACATTCCTTCTGCTATCGATAACCCGTTGAGAATCAATTTGGAATAGCCGGACTCTTCGTCCCTGTCTATGGCCAAGTTGCAGTTCTTCACTTGGTGCGCTGCGTTGTGCATCAACACGGGTGGGATCTCGTTGTTGTTCTGCAGCAGCACCAGATCTCCCACGCCGTGAGGCTGGGATTTCACCGCGTCCATCAGCTTCTCCACCCTCACCTCCAACGCGGACAGCTCGGGTTGTGGACGCGGTTCTTCGAACGCTACCTCTTCCTCGGCGGCGGACCCCCACCTGCTCTGCGGCTTGTTTCTCTCACTCTGCGGCCTATCGTAGGGGGTTCTACGATCGAACTGCCTTCGGAAGTTTCCCTGGTGAACATCTTCGCGTCCGAAGTTACCCTGGTGAGCATCTTCGCGCCTGAAGTTGCCCTGGTGAGAATCTTTGCGTCCGAAATGACCCTGGTGAGCCTCTTCGCGTCCGAAGTTGCCTTGGGGGGCGTCTTCGCGTCCGAAGTTTTGGTATCGCGGCTCCTCTTGGTTTTGGTTAGGAAACGGGTCGCTGCACTGTCGCCAGTAACTGCCGTCGTTACTTTCAGGTGGAGTAAAGTTTAAACGGGGCCGGTTCTGTTTGCCCACTTGAAAGCAACCACCACCGTTACTCAAGTTGCTTTGATCGACGAAAACTGACATCAGAGAAGGTATTTTGTTGCTAGTTTGGCCGATACTTGCATTAAACGTATTGGGATTGCAAAGCCACGGACTTATATTTCTTCCACTGCTGCTGCCGCCGTTGTTGAAATTGGGTTTCCAGGGTTGTCTGTCATCGTTATTTCTTTCTCGGTTGGAGCTGTTGCCTCGAAAGCCCCGATTTCGATTACTCTGCATGTTATCGCGCTCCGATTCCCAGTGATATCGAATCGACGAAAAATTAGTAGGGAAAGTTATTTTTTCTCCTCTTGCGTTGACGTTTTTGTTTTGACTTGCGACTAGTGACAATTGACATTACTATTTGCTAATAGCACTTTCTGTTTGTCACAGAGATTAGCACCGAGTAACTCCGAGTAGCTCCTCAAGTAATCAGACAGACCTTGGAAAATAATGTTCCGATTTAACCCGTTTATTAAGTCAGGTGAAGTCACAGAACTCATAATTATATATCTTAGGGTGGGTTGTACAAAACAAGTTCAACTAAACTAGCTAAGGAACTGGCAATTTCATTGGCAATCCCCAGCAACTGACAAGAGTTTAAGGCGGATTCATGTAACGTTAATTATAATTACATTTTCACTAACGGTTGATACCGTTCATGGAACGATTGAACTATGAACTTGCGCATGCGTTGTTTGTGAAAGAATGTTGATATTGTACTTTCAACACTGTTGCACCAGATCTATTAGTATACCTTGATCCATTTTGAAACAATCAATAATAAATAAAATACAAACTGTCGAAATCACCTCGACAGCTACCCAAACAAACAAAGAACAAACCACATAAACTATGACATGACCACAGATCACATTATAAAAATGAACGGCGGTGGTCGGTGAACCACTATAGCTTTGTTCTGGTTCTGAACATTATATTAGTCCTGGGACGTCAGGATTATGCGCAGTTGAGAAAAAGTGAGCGTATATGAACCTAAAGAGCACACTTCTCGTCAACTGCGCATGATCCTGACGTCCCAGGACTGATAATTTTCAGAACCAAAACAAACCACAGATTATAGAAACTTAAGTTTCTGTAATCTGTGAACAAACCTTCATGTTTACACGCATGCGTATTTAGTGTTTTAACTAAGAACATAATTTTATAATTGAAAGTTAACCAACTTCTTAATGAAGCAGTGATAATGTAATGTGTTTGCATGAACGCCTTCTATGAAGTACCTACTAAAATTCAACTTTTTCTTATTGTAATGTAGTGAAAATGTAATCATAATGAACGTTGGATGAATCTGTCTTTACTTGAACTGTCGGTGAACTTGTAATGCACAATCCGCCCCTTCTGTCTGTGGGTGTAGTTCAGTTCGAGGGTAATAAACTCTCACCTTTTAGTACCTTTTTTTGGTGGTTTCTTTTGTCCGCATTTTGGTGTAGCGTAAAGCGTCATAGACATGGAAAGTCATAACGTCACAAATGTCATTGTTGTCAAAAACTGATTCCAAACAAACCTGTCAAATTCAAATCAGTTTGGGATTGCGGGTTTTTAGTAGAAGATTCGAACTTCGAAGATTGTGTTATCGTATAAATATTGGTGTTTTCTTTGATATGACAAAGAGAAAATGTGACTATAACATCAAATTCACTATGCTCATCTATTTACAAATTTTGAATCGGGAACAGTTCTAAACGTTTTTCAAAGTGCCATCAGTGGGTGTTTTTTGAACTAATATATTTTGTTTCAAGTTTCATTCAGTAGGTCGGGCTAGGCCCGTTTTCACAAGTCGATATATCGATGCTTGGTTAAAATAAATATAGATCATAATTTGGATTTTATTTACTGACACGATAGCATCAACAAAATTAGACAAAAAAACAAAATAATTGCAGAAACAAATACTGCTTATGCTTTTATACAATTCAAAAATCCTTAATAATACATTCACAGTTGTAAAAATGGATGTGGTGAAATAAATCACCTTCCTTTCTCCAAAAAACATTTTATCATCAACCTTTTCACTTGGTGAAAATTCATTACCTGAGGTTGAACAACCAACCCCAAAACATCTGATGAATAATAATCAAGAGCCATAGCCTTCAGATTCATTCCAGCAAAAGTGTCCTTCGCCCCACATAACATGAGTTTCATGTTCCACATATTCTTAGTCCATGTTAATTCTGTATAGACAAACACATTATTCCTAACCATGAGGAATAGTTTCATAGGCGACTTGGAAGGGTGTAAGTCCACAATAACTTCTGAATCAAACGATAAGAAATAATCAGGAAAGTGATCATCAAAATGTGTCCTGATTTCAAACAATTTTCCCATCATTGTGCATGATTCCACCGGACATAGTCTAGCTGGCTGTTTATCGCATTCAATCTCATGTGCACGGACATCTGTAATAGGAATGTTCACGTCGCAATTCCAAATACAAAATAAATTAATTCCTTGAAAATCGCCAAATCTCAGAACACGTGTAATATTGGTTGAACAGAGTAACAGCCCAAGGGCGTTTGCACAGGTGTAACAAATATCACATTTTAAGTAAGTTTCTTCATCTCTTTCAACGGTTTCAATAAAATTAGGATTACTAGTGGCACGTGTATATTTCAATTCCCCACATTTGAAGCATTGTAAAAATATTCTCTTTTCATCCATACAGTTATCAATAAGTGTTGAACGAACTGAATACCTACGCAGCAAGGGCTCGGTCAGAAACATCTTTCTGGGCCTTATCAAATCATCTTCTGATATATCCAATCCAATCAAAGAAGCATTCTTTCTTATCTCGTTTCCACTCGCAGCTGAGTTTTGAGTTCCCTTCGAATCTGAAGCTTGCTGAGCAGATACCATCGTAGAATCATGATGAGGTTTCTCGGTTGGAGGTATTTTAGACGGTAGAAGTCTACTTATATTTATTTCAAAACATACCGTCATGAATTCCATTTGTTCGAACGATAACGTGCTCGCTAACAAACCCTTAGTGTCTGTCTTGTATGGATAACATAATGCTTTTCCACTAGCTGTTTTACTGCGTCCGTAGTGAAGAGTAAACTTCTGAGTGATTATTTCTGCTTTGTTGGGGACTCCTAAATACCAGGCATTCAAATAAACAGTATCCTCCGACTCCCTCAGAAAGCAATTAATAAAAAAAAGTGTATTATCCAATTTGTAAAGAAACCACTTTTCAACTTGCAATGATTTTTTTGGGTCTATGCAGAAAACCGGCATATTCAAAAGAGCTTCACTGTGTCTGTCTCTGTAATGTTTGATCATCAAGAAAGTCGGAATTTTTTCATTGTCCTCGCATATTGGGCAAACGTAGTATTTACTTTCACAACTCTCTTCGTGGAAAACAATTTGGGAAGAAGCGAGAAGTATATCGCAACCGTCGTATCGATTTACGCAGGGGAAGTGATATTGATCAGCAATCAGCGAATACAGAGATACCACGCCTTCATCTTCTCCCTTGGAACACCTCCCGCATTTTATTTTTCTTTCCGGAAAGACTTTCACTGGCTTCACTGATAGGAACTTATAGCAGACATCGCAATAGAGCTTCTCTAGAATACAGTCTGGGATTTTAGTAACCATTGCCCTTGAAACAAAAACGGGTAGCAAATTGAATGTAGAAATGTTCTATTCCTAATAAAAATAATATTGAAAGTTACACATAAGCTATCACATCAATAAACCGTTAAAAACTTCTGATAAAATACTTCTACTCTGGAAAGAAATTTGAAAGTTTTATTTTTTGAATTAAATAAAAAAAATTATTTCATATGGCGCTTTCGTTTTGAGAGTTTCAAGCTCTGTGGTGGGATTCTGTGTACCATAGATTTCTATAGTTGACAGTTACGTCTCTTTCTCTTCCATGAATGCAACCGTAATGACATCCCACTTATTTGATCGACTATAGATTTCTATGGTACACGGAATCCAACGCCTGGGGTGGTATTCCGTGTACCATAAAATTCAGTCGATCTAATAAGTGAAATGTCATTATCGTTAACTCTATGGGAGAGAAAGAGGCATAACTCATTCGTTAAGGACTAAATGGTGGTCCTATAGGTTTTTTCGGGTTTTTCCTGCAGTTGAAATAGGAAATGCGCCATCAAATTTTCAAGTCGCCCCGGAGCGCAGATAGTGGGGAATATCACCATTTTTATCATTAATTAATCGAATTCAATTTTAATATTAAACCAAAACCAAAAAGCTTTGTCTATAAGTTTTTTATAACTTCCGACAATAAAGTATATTTTGACTTTGACTTTGACTAACTGCAGGGGTGGTATTCCGTGTACCATAGAATTCTTTAGTCTACAGTTGTCTCTTTCTCGCCCATAGAGTTTTCGATAATGACATTTCACTTATTAGACCGACCATAGAATTCTATCGTACACGGAATACCACCCCTTGTGCTCTTTATTCTATACTTGCTTTCAATAATTGAACAAATGGCGAATTTCATTGGTAAAGCTATTGTTGCCATAGTTTCGCACCAGTGTTGCATCTACACTGTAGTGTTTGTTTCCAAAATGTGAACTAGTTCATAACTCTGTTTCCGTAATCTGTGGTTCATTCTCAGTGGAATACGAAATATGACTGAGACATGCCAAACCTTTGCGAACATATAATGATCAAAAAGTGTTTCAAATCAAATACCATTTCGAAATTTTATTTATACTGATAAATTAACTTATTATGAAATGCCCTGATCTCTCGGAATAATTGCCAGCTCTCGATGCTCACGAATTCAAATCTTTCAGAATGGGAGGGATCTTGCACGGCCTCTGCCACGCCCACGGCCACGCCCAGCACGCTCACGCTGCCAACAACAACATAAACGTCCGCGCCGCCGCCATACACGTCCTCGGTGACCTTTTGCAGAGCGTCGGGGTACTAGCGGCCGCTCTCATCATCAAATTCTGCCCGAACGCGCAGATTGCCGACCCAATTTGCACGCTCGTCTTTTCGGTGCTCGTTATTTGTACGACGATTCGGGTGGCCAAAGATTCCGTATGGTTCCTGATAGAGGGCAGTCCCATCAACACGTGGAAGCTGAGGGCGGAGCTTCTAAAGATCGGGGCTGTGAAGCACATTCACAGTCTACATGTCTGGTCGCTGGCGCCTGGGAAGAATGCCGCGGCTGTTCATTTGGCTGTAGGTGAGTATTGTTATTATTTATCATTGTTAGATTAGGATGAATCATGAGTGTATGATCACTACGGATCATTTCATTCCAAATCAGTTGGTGCTTTTGGTGATGTCTTCTACTATCGGGTCACTTAATAAGATTACCGAGGCGGAAAGTACGCTTCAGTGAGCATCTTTGGCATTTTCTCGATTGTATATTGTATGGTTGCATAGGTATTTGAATCCTTTACCGAGAAATGTACCTTCCTGAACTTCTTCCAGTTATGTGGATCAATATAGATCGTTTTTGTTTTTTCAGATCAATTCTGTGATAGAGATCTTTTACTAGAGAAAGCTACTGCCGCCGTACAAAAACAAATCAACGTGATGAGCTGCACCATACAGATAGAAGCATACAATCAGGAATTGATCAGTTCCTGTCAACAGTGTCAAAGTGTACAATCTCGATGATAATCCCTTAATCTCAGTTGGTATTGAAACACAGCGACGTTCCTAGGGTGATGCCACTCGTGTCGTTTTGTTTGTTTTTATTATTGTTTTATTTTTGTTGTCATATATTTTTTTAGGAAAAAATGTATTTTTTTTCACTCCATGGAAAAATCCCACTCTTGAAATTTCATCAAATATGTATTAGGTCCACTATCGGAAACTAAAGAACCAATCAACTCAACTATTGGTTGGGCCGTGGTGGTCATGATGGCAGAGCGCTGGTCTCTTAACCTAAGGGTCATGGGTTCGATTCCCAGCATGGTCAGCGGTCTCGTGCATGGCATCACACGTTAAAAGGTAAGGGCTGCGTCTTCTCTAGCTCGGACAAGTCTTTCGAAGACTTTTGAGGGTTGTACTCTTAAGGGTGTGCAGCTGGTTGACGGAAATAACAATTTTAACAATAACAATTCCTTTAACTTGCCAGATGAAAGGGACAGCCAAAAATTGCCTAATTTTGACTAGCTATAACTTGGATATTTCTTGGGCGAAGATGGATTTTCAACAAAAGGTGGAAAGCGTCATCCTCGGTATATGCGTCATTGGCGTCGGGTTTCTTTTTTGCAATTCGTTCTCTTCGTACAGTTTGAGAATTTAGAGCCGGAAACATGGACCTTTTCACGGCTATGAGAAAACACTGCAATTAGAAAGTATAAACGCTAATATCACTTGGGATTTTTTTAGTTATTTTTTCCGACCGCCAGTTCCTCTATAATTCGAAAAAAGGGGTTTTGTGACGTCACGTCCATCAAAATTAAACTTGGCAACGTCGTATAAGTTACACCATGGAATCTCAAATTATCGTTACATCTAGATTGTGTTCTATGATAGTTGTCATTTGATATCAGATTGGTTTGTTCGTCCGTTTCACGGAGCAGATCAATAACAATTGTTTTTCTCTAGTTAACTCGGACTCTTGAATATTTCTTTTTCTGAGGTTAAAACGGTTTTCAAATTCAAAGTATTGGTATATGTGTCAAGTAATTTCTGTATTCCTTATAATCGTGAAAATGTCTAAAAAGTGCTTTGTAAACTGTATGTGTTCTGTGGTAATAACAACTTTTGTTCCACAAGAACTGTCATAATTTGCGGTGTTGCCAACAATAGTTTTTCATCAAAAGGCAGGTTCGTTCAGAAAATTTCAAAGTTACAAATATCATAAAACATTTCTTTTGCGTAAAATTTTTTGATGTGTTCATCCAGTGACAAAGTTTAAATTATTTCTCGATGGCTTATAATCAGCCAGTAACTATATTTTATGAGAGAACGATATTCCTTATTTCGGAACGTGGCATGGTGGGGGATGTTTCCGATGAACGTGACGTCAGAGGCAAACTTTGAAATGTGATATTTTAAGTAGGTTGATGAATAGACATTTTAGATTATTATTAATCGATTGAAACGAGTTTTGCAATTCATTTTTTGCAAATGTGAGAGACCCTAGAATTTTTTTCAGATGAGTGAATTGTTGGGCCGATACCTCGAGACTTGAAATAATTTTGATAAATTGCGTTGCTATGGAAATATCGTCATTTTATGAAATTCCGCTTTTATTTTCAAATGCGGCCTTTTTAATTTAAACAATAACAGCCACCATCTAAACTGCAACAAGGGATATTTCTGCTGAAGATAATTAACACCAGTGGCACGCAAAAAGGGGTTTGTGATATTTGGAAACCAAAAATTCGTTTTGTTGAAAAAATTCAACAGCTTTATTGATCGTTACAATAATTATCAAGGTGCCATATCTTTAATTAGCATGATGCTGACAAATCAGAGGCGTGCAAAAAGGGATTCTGTAATACAGACAAATTAAAATTACAGTTTAATAATTTTTTTCTCATTTATTTACAAGGTCTAATATAAAAGAAATTATTCGAAGATGTTCCAGAATGGTTTAGAAGTCGAAATTTTGGGAAAACGTTTCTTATTTATAAATATATAAGTATGCAAAATCTTATGACCGGTAGCATGGGGCCCAAAAGAAAACACCGCCCTCGCTCTTTTGTCGCCAATTTTATTACACGGCGCTGATTGTTTACTGCCAATAAACACTTGTTTCCTTTCTCTAGTAGGTACTCTTTTCAATAGAGAAGAATGTATGGGTTAGGGGGTAGGGGCGCAAGCAGGTTCCTGCGGGGGGGCTCGCTGAAAGTTAGCTACGCCACTGCTAGGTTAATATCAGTTCGATGTTAGCTAATGAAATAAGTATAAATCAACGCGGGTTTCTAGATGGACGATCATGATCATACCATACCAACTTCATTGTATCTGCTTTAGAGAAGGGTCTTCAGGTTGATTGTGTTTACACAGATCTATCTAAGGCTTTTGATAAAGTTAATCATGATATTCTCATTCAGAAGTTATCTCATATTGGCGTTCGCGGATCTCTTCTAGAATGGTTGAAAACTTACCTATCAGATCGCCTCCTATTTGTCAAGTTGAACGCATGCATATCTGATGATTACATCGCTACATCAGGTGTGCCACAGGGCTCCCACCTAGGGCCTTTACTGTTCAGTGTATTCATCGACGACATCGTCAGAGAAATCTCTGATTGTAATTTCCTCATGTATGCAGATGATGTCAAAATATTTCGCGTTGCACAGAATCCCGGAGACTGTATCATTCTCCAGGATAGCCTGAATGTTTTTTCATGTGGTTGCTTGATAAATAAAATGAGCATGAATCCTTCGAAATGTAAAGTCATCAGCTTCCACCGCACAATGCAAAGACTGAACTTCAACTATGTTCTCGATAATATTGCAATCCAGAAAGTTACATCGATCAAAGATCTTGGAGTCGTGTTTCAGTCTAGTCTCTCATTTTCTTTGCACATGAGCAGTTGAACAATTGAGTTTCATAAAGAGGCATTCCAGAGATTTCGTTCATATGAGTACAGTGAAAATCTTATTCAATCCATTAGTAAGATCTCATCTGGAACATGCTTCGATTATTTGGTGCCCTTATGCCCAAGTTCACATCGAAAAACTGGACTATCGATTTTTTCTCAGCTTCCTTATGGCAAATGTAGGTTAACTTTTTAGTACGTCATGTTATGTTCAATTCTGTACCTGTAAACATGTTTTTATTTATAGTTAACCATACTCTCTTTTATGTATTATTGTTTTATGATATACATTGTTTGTAAATGGGTATCGTCCCCGTTTATATTAAATAAATAAACATCTCTGCTCGTTAACAGTACACCCATGACTCATCGTTCTATCCGCATCGAGAATGTACGGGAGCCATCTGAACGAGTCACCATATAGTCTCGATAGTTCGAGAATGGTAACAGGAATCTGCTTGCCGGTATAAAAGACGCTCAACATCAGATGACAGGCAGAGTTGCAGATATAGTTGTTTGTTGGAGGGTTCGCAAATAGACAAGAGTTAGCCACAGCTATTACTTTAAATGTATAATAGTATATTACGTAACAAGAGTTGTAAGTAACCCATTACGCACGAAATGCGCGGCTTCGTGCATAAATTTCATGAGTGCGTAATGGGCTTACAACTCGTGTAACGTACTATACTTTTTCTACGCCCATTCATTTTCTTAAAATTAAATAAAAAACATCGCAACTATCACTACTATCAGACATATTGGAAGATAAAGTTGAGAAAATGTTCAGATACAATTATATTTTGTTCAAGAAATTGACAATATAAATGTCATGATATTTATTTTCATAGCATGCTACTTGAGAAAACGTGTCCTATTTTTTAATAAATTGCATAACGTGCTGCCTACATATTTAGGGGCATCACTCTTTCAATCCTAAATATATCTCGCTAATGCTAAAGTTTTTGTTTTTAATTGACTAAATTTGTGTAAATAGACCAAAATAAAGTCTTATGTAAATAAAAATTCGATTGTAATTTAATTAAACCAAGAAATTTAAGTTTTCTTCTCAAAACGCACGTGTATGTTATGAGATCTCATTACGTGCATGTTATTGTTAAATGTCATTTACAAGGAATGTTGACGGTGCGATTTTTGACGTTTACAGACATGGGCGTAGTTGTAGTTTACGACTTAGGAGTGGGAATAAATTAGCGAAATATAGTCAAGAGTATTTTAACAATATGGTAGTCCCCAGTTGGTGTAACATTTATACTTGCCTTAGAAGTATTTTTGTACGTTTCATCTTTTACTAGAATAATAGAGCAAACCAAGGAATGTGCAATGACAAAAACCTGATCAAAATAAATAGTAATAATTAACTTGGGTTTGTTTTGAAGACACCACAGCTTTGACAATATTGATACCTGAATTTTAAGAAAATGGTTTGTCCTACCTTCATTCAAAGAAAAATTTTGGTTTTGTGCTTGGACAGTATAAATATTTTTCAACAAAATAGTTGCAACAAAAACACTGCTAATTTTTTTGTACAATTTAATAATCAAAAACGTTAAAATAGTTGTATTACATAAAAAATCGAATACATGTATTCATTCAGGATTATTTTAAATTTTTTATATTGTTAAGCAGAAATTATCAAATATTTCATCACCAATAGACTCAGTTATCATAGAGTATAAAAAATGAGAAAAGAAAATTTGGTAGCGCTTTTTTTACACTATTTCTGTAAAATATATGGGTTTTCTTTCTCCAAAAAACATTTCATTCTCACAACTCCCGCATAGGTGAAACTCAGAACTTGATGTTGTTTAATCAACCCCACAATATTGTTCCTTAAGCCATCAATAACTGCAGCTTTGAGTTTCAACCCAGCAAAAATGTCCTTCTCACCACATAACATGCATTTCAATTGCCACAGACCTTTGGTGTCCGTCAGTTCTACAAAGACAAACACATTATTTCTGAGTAAAAGGAATACTTTTTGGGACTGCCACAACTCATAACGGGTTAAATCTAGTAAAAGAAAGGAGGTAAATGATAAAGAATATTCTGGAGAATGCTCTTTAAAATGTGTTTTGATTTCAGACAATTTTCCTTTCATTACACATGATTTCACTGGACATAGTCTAGATGGCTGTTTATCGCATTCAATCTCATGTTCAATGATATCGCAAAAAGGAAAGTGCAAGCCACAATTCCAAATACAAAATAAATGAATTTTTTTTAAATCATATCTTAAAACATCTGTGTTTTGGTTTGAAGAGACTGGCGTGTTTTTTGTGAGGATGTTACATAAAAAACATTTCAAGTAAGTTTTCTTATTTATTTGAATGGTGTCATGGACATACTGTCCACATTGAAATATTTTCGTTGAATCGATTTCTTCGCAATTGAAGCACCATAAATATATTTCATTTTTGTCTTGAACATCAATTGTTGGACCAATCGTAAAACTTTCCAGCGCAGAGCTAGTCAGATATATCTTCCTATGCCTTATCAAGTCATCTTCAGAATAAACCGAATTCATTTCTATCAAAGAAGCATTCTGTCTTCTCTCATTTTCACTTACCGAGTTAGTAGTTTGTGTAGAAATTGACACTTGTTGAGCAGATATGGAATCATATTGAGCTTGCTCAGTTAAAGGAATCTTAGGAAGTAGAACTTTACTTATGTTGATTTCAAAACAAACTGTGATCAATTCCCTTTGATCAGACGATGACATGCTCACCGACAATCCCATAGAGCCTATCCCACTGTATGGAAGACATAATGTTTCTCCACTGGGTGTTCTATTGCTCCCATAGTGAAGAAAAAATTTCTGAGTAATTATTTCAGATTTGTTGGAGACTCCCAAGTACCTGGCGTTCAAACAAACAGTATCCTCCGACTCCCTCAGAAGGCAATTTATGAAGAACAGTATGTTATCCAATTTGTACAAAAACCATTTTTCAACTTGCAGCGATTCTTTTGGGTTTATGCAGAAAGTTGGTGTACTCAAAACAGCTCTTTTGTGTCTGTCTCTGAAATGTTTGATCATCAGAAACGACGGAATTTGTTTATCGTCTTTGCAAATTGGACATACGTAGTGCCTACTCTTACAACTTTCTTCATGGGAAGCAACTTGGGAAGAATCGAGGAGTGTATCGCAACCATCGTATCTATTCACACAGGGGAAGTGATAATGATCTGCAATCAGCGAATACATGGATACCACACCTTCATCTTCATCGTTGGAACACCTCCCACATAGAATTTTTTTTTCCCGGAAAGACTTTCACTGGTTTCACTGATAGAAACTTATAGCATTCGTCGCAATAGAGCTTTTCCAGAATACCGTCCGGGATTTTAGTACCCATTTTCCTTGTAACAGAAATAGGTAGCAGAACCAATACAGCACCACAAGCACAAATGCTATTGTAATGTAAAATGTAAATTGTTGAAATTTGAAATCAAACTTTCTAATTTTTATTAAGGTGTGACTTCTGTGAACTAAACACTAAACAGTGAACCACAGACCACCTACTCCACTTTGCAGTATCCAGTGAACAGTAACAGTAAACAGCGTGAACACTGTAAACGTGAACGTGTGAACACCGTGAACCACAAAACTTATCAGACCTAGCACCTAGCCTACATGCCACAGAACTACACACTACACGGTATGTTATAGTTCTGTGCTACTTGCCTAAAATAGCCGCTTTCCAATTGCTACAGGTAGTTGCTCCGAGTAACTCCGGGTAACTCCTAAAGAAATCATGTTCCGATTAACCCCATTTATTAAGTCAGGTGCGGTTCACTTTAGGTTCATTTCAGGGGTAACAAGCTCCACTGGGTGCTTCTACCCCTGGCTATTACCACAGAACACCTTAAACTGCACTACGAAGTAGGACACAGATTAGGAAGTGGTGCCCATGCAGGGTTTTTGAAGCACGGGAAGTTCAAACGCCATAATTTACACAACAGAATCACTGGAAAATTCAAATATAACACTACTCCAGCATTGACAGAATGATTACAGAACCAAATAAAATATGTTCTTGTGATAAAAACGTGAGTGCGCATTTAAACCGTCCGTGCTTCAAAAACCCAGCATTGGCACGCATGAATAAGAATCAGCCTTTAGTGTTCTGTGAGTAGGGTTACAGAAGTGACACTCCGTCGGTGCCAAATTGAATAACCTTGGGTAGTTTATTTGTCATCACTACATGGCTCTTGCCTCTGTAAAGGAATATTTAGCCAGCTCGTGTGTGGAAGCCACAACTTCTACGTGTCATAAAAATTCGTTTTTTCTTGGATTCAATCTTGTTTTTAAACCGCATTCAAGATGACGTAGTCAATGATATGCAAGAAAAAAAAACATTTTGAAAGGGTCACGTCAACCGACACAAATATAAATATTGTTCAGATTTATTTCAAGGCGGATTTAGCGGATGCATAAATATAATTTATTCACCGATGTACAATTCGTAACTAGGTATGATTCCGTGTACCATAGAATTGTACTCGACAACGAATATGTGAGATGACATGATTAAATTCATGGGAGAGAGACTAAATATTCACCCCACAGGGGTGTTTTCCCGTGTACCGTAGAATTTTATCGTCGACAGTTATGTTCACAGACCACCTAAGATGATCTGTGGTTATGTCCGTCTCTCCGATGGATTCAACCATGATGTTATTTCTCATTTCCCTTATTCGAAGAAAAGTAGACACGGAATACCACCCACCCCTACGGGTGGGGCGCCAATGATTAGAAATGTTTCATGGCATCGAAATGAGACGAAAATGTGACGTTACATGCGAAATCTCGATACTCTGAATTTTCCATGATGGAGTAATTCAAAACAAAATTTTGTAGTTGACGAATATCATGTCGTTGACGGGAAACGTTACAAAAGAAAGCATTTTGATTCCATTAAACTTATCTGATCATCGTAATATCACTTTTTAAATTATGCATTATTTAAAGATTCTCAAAATGTTTCACAAACATCGGTAATTACCCGAAAATGATTAGAATTTACATATGAACATTTCATATAAATTGTTCAAAATAGTACGTAAATCACAAAAATGTAATAAAATTAAGGGCGTGTGAAGTTCCAAATTTTCAGACTTATAAATGGACGCGTTACGTGATAATAAGCTTTTCCTCATCCCACGGTATCTCCTATTCAACCGCTTACCAACCCTATAACTTGAAAAATAACGGAGTTGAGAAATTTTCAAAAAATTGCAAAATTTTCCAGTTTTTATCCGTTATTAATGAATGATTCAATCGGGTCATAAATAATCTCATTTTGTTCATATTTCAATTTCCTAAAATTTTTCTCATTGGAGCAACTAGATTGCTGTACGAGTTCTCATTTTATAAGCAACAAAAAAACAAGTTTTTTGTGTTTATATGCTTATAACAAATTAATAAACGACAGTTGAGCGGCCAAAACATAACAGAATATAACTAATATACGAACTGTCTTTCATGTGATATGTCACAGTTCAAGCTCACCAAATTTGTTTGGATTTTTTTCAAGATCACGGAATTTTATTGAGTTTTTCTTTCAAGCTCACCAGATTTGGTTGAAGTTTTTTATTGAAGTTCTTTCAAGCTCGACGAACTGTCGAATTTAGTTGAAGTTTTTTCAAGTTCTCGGAATTTTGTTGAAGATCTTTCAAGTTCGTCTAATTTGGATCAAGTTTTTTTTTCAAGTTCACGGGATTTGGATCGCGTTTTTTCAAGTTCACGGAAATTTGTTAAAGTTTTTTCAAGGAAGAGAAAAGTTCTCGGAATTTTGTTGAAGATCTTTCAAGTTCGTCGAATTTGGATCAAGTTTTTTTCAAGTTCACGGAATTTTGTTGAAGTTCTTTCAAACTCACCGAATTTTTTTGAATTCCATTTCATCTTCATAAACGTTGATATACGTTCTCCTACATATAAATTCATCTTTGTAAACCAGCAACTGTGAGTATTTTTAATTATCCAAAAGAATTTCTGCACGTCTGGCAATTATTCTGACGGCATACTTTTGCAGAATGAATATACCCTTTCAGCAGAAAAACTCAAATGGCTTTCCTATATGCAAGAAAAACACTGTATCGTCTCACCCGGTAGAGCATTCAATTAAAAAAGACCATCCTCAATATTAAACTTTATTGAACTCAATCATTAATAACAGGTATGTAACAAACAATCCAAACCGAATGTTACCAAATACATAAACCTATCATCATCACAAAATTAAACATCATATTATAACATAAGAAAAATAAACCTATATAACGATTCAACATAACTGAAAATAAAACTCCAAAATGCCACGTACATCAAATAATTAAATAAGTTCGACATATAAAAAATATTAGAAAAAAAAAACGTAAAGCCAACTATCAACGATAAGTAACCTGCGATCGACCCGACGCGAAAAATAAGAAGCCCCGGAAAAGGCTCTTGGGCGAGTAGGCTTTGGAAACATTCGACTATCGCCTCAATTACGGCCTACTGTAACTTGATCTTCGGGTGTTACCCACTAACAATCGCCATCGCTTTCCCGGCCGCCTCCGTTTTCTCGCGCCCGATCGATCTCCCTCTCTCTCTTTCACACACTATCTCAAGGCACTTACTCCACGGCGATGGGCGGATTCACCGCCGCCGTCACTAGCGGTTGGTCCTGGTCGCTTCTCGGAGTCGTCGCGTCGCTGCTGGCCGTCGGGTTGTCGGTCGTCGGGTTATCGGTCGACGCATTCGGACTTTGGCTGTCCGACGCCGAGCTCTTGCTTCGGTTGAACTTGCCGCCGCCCCCGCTTCTTCGACGGTACGAGTAGTTCCGGTGGCCCTTTGGCTGGATGGCCTTCTTTTCTGGATCGAAGAAGCAATCCAATATCTCGAGGAGCTCCTCGAGGTCCTTCTCTTTGGCGTTGGCGACCTGTCGAAAAGTTTTCGTCGTATATTTCGTGTTCGAGAGCGTTCATGGGATACGAAACTGTCACATTTACACATTTACATTGCCATTTTGTCCCCACTATACGAGGGTATTTTCAGATTTACCACCCATTTCGTCTTTTGGTCACCATCATTAATTTTTATTTTCTTATAGGCGTTTTATTGAACTATTACAAATTGAAATAGAGTTTTTCATTTTGATTCCAACGATGTATAATATGTGATACTTTATTACGTCACAACCTTTTATATTTCACAAAAACTAGAATTTTCAAGTAGGCTCTGACTGCGTCATTAACACTTGTTGAATGAGCTGATTGGATTTCTTGGTTTGAAAAACCAATTATATGTTTATTATCATTGTGAAATTGTGACGGCAGACGTGACTTCGTGATAGATAAAAGCGTAACAACGAATCAACTCATTCAACAAGTGTTCATGACGGAGTCAGAGCCTACTTAAAAATTCTTTTTTGTGAAATAAAAAAGGTTGTAACATAAAAAAGTATCACATATTATACATCGTTGGAATCAAAACGAAAAACTCTATTTCAACTTGTAATAGTTCAATAAAACGGCCGTAAGAAAAAAAAAAGTTGATGATTGTGACCAAGAGACAAAACATCGGATGGTAAATGTGAAAATACCCTCGTATAGCGAGGACAAAATGGCAATGGAAATGTGATGTTTATTTTTATACCCTTCATCAAATGAGACCAGAAAAAAATAAAAACGATTACCCAAAGTGAATCCCTGAGGAAGTCCATATAAAATTCCGATCGATGTTTTGAGAGACATTTCTCCGAAACGACTGAATCATACTATTCACTATAAGTGAAAGATATGAAATAAATATCATCGAGACTCATGAGTCCATTTCTCTAAAGAAATTTTTTAAAGAGAATTATAACTACATAAATTGCTTCGACGAGTTCGTTTGGAACTCACAATCAAATAATTTCTTTCACACCAGATAGTCAATTAAGTAAATTAATTTTAAATAAATTTCAAACACTAGTACATTGAAGTACCTTGAAAAGTAAAAGAATACTTTCAAATACTTTAATTACTCCATTACCAAAAGAAACTTAAGGGAACTGGTGATTACAGGTATTTCAAGTAAGTACATTCAAAATACACGTTAAAGTACTTCAAGAAACAAAAAGTCCTCGAGGCACATTGAAGTACTTTTTTAGTAATATTGAGTACTTTCAAAATTTCAAATACGCATTTCATCCACTAGTACATTAAAGTACTTCGACTGCAAAATATTTTCAATTGTTAATTGTAACGATTTCAAAGTTGAACTATCACCTTGAAAAGTACAAAAATACTTTCAAATACTTTAATTACTCCATTACCAAAACAACCTTAAGGGAACTGGAGATTACAGGTATTTCAAGTAAGTACATTCAAAATACACGTTAAAGTACTTCAAGAAACAAAAAGTCCTCGAGGCACATTGAAGTACTTTTTTAGTAATATTGAGTACTTTCAAAATTTCAAATACGCATTTCATCCACTAGTACATTAAAGTACTTCGACTGCAAAATATTTTCAATTGTTAATTGTAACGATATCAAAGTTAAACTATCACCTTGAAAAGTACAAAAATACTTTCAAATACTTTAATTACTCCATTACCAAAACAACCTTAAGGGAACTGGAGATTACAGGTATTTCAAGTACATTCAAAATACACGTTAGAATACATCAAAAAACAAAAAGTCCTCGAGGCACATTGAAGTACTTTTTAAGTAATATTGAGTACTTTCAAAATTTCAAATACGCATTTCATCCACTAGTACATTAAAGTACTTCGACTGCAAAATATTTTCAATTGTTAATTGTAACGATATCAAAGTTAAACTATCACCTTGAAAAGTACAAAAATACTTTCAAATACTTTAATTACTCCATTACCAAAACAACCTTAAGGGAACTGGAGATTACAGGTATTTCAAGTAAGTACATTCAAAATACACGTTAGAATACATCAAAAAACAAAAAGTCCTCGAGGCACATTGAAGTACTTTTTTAGTAATATTGAGTACTTTCAAAATTTCAAATACGCATTTCATCCACTAGTACATTAAAGTACTTCGACTGCAAAATATTTTCAATTGTTAATTGTAACGATTTCAAAGTTGAACTATCACCTTGAAAAGTACAAAAATACTTTCAAATACTTTAATTACTCCATTACCAAAACAACCTTAAGGGAACTGGAGATTACAGGTATTTCAAGTAAGTACATTCAAAATACACGTTAAAGTACTTCAAGAAACAAAAAGTCCTCGAGGCACATTGAAGTACTTTTTTAGTAATATTGAGTACTTTCAAAATTTCAAATACGCATTTCATCCACTAGTACATTAAAGTACTTCGACTGCAAAATATTTTCAATTGTTAATTGTAACGATATCAAAGTTAAACTATCACCTTGAAAAGTACAAAAATACTTTCAAATACTTTAATTACTCCATTACCAAAACAACCTTAAGGGAACTGGAGATTACAGGTATTTCAAGTACATTCAAAATACACGTTAGAATACATCAAAAAACAAAAAGTCCTCGAGGCACATTGAAGTACTTTTTAAGTAATATTGAGTACTTTCAAAATTTCAAATACGCATTTCATCCACTAGTACATTAAAGTACTTCGACTGCAAAATATTTTCAATTGTTAATTGTAACGATATCAAAGTTAAACTATCACCTTGAAAAGTACAAAAATACTTTCAAATACTTTAATTACTCCATTACCAAAACAACCTTAAGGGAACTGGAGATTACAGGTATTTCAAGTAAGTACATTCAAAATACACGTTAGAATACATCAAAAAACAAAAAGTCCTCGAGGCACATTGAAGTACTTTTTTAGTAATATTGAGTACTTTCAAAATTTCAAATACGCATTTCATCCACTAGTACATTAAAGTACTTCGACTGCAAAATATTTTCAATTGTTAATTGTAACGATATCAAAGTTAAACTATCACCTTGAAAAGTACAAAAATACTTTCAAATACTTTAATTACTCCATTACCAAAACAAACTTAATAGAGTGAATACTTCAAAAATAATAATAAAATAACGTATTTGGCTTGTAAATTACTCCTCATTGATCTAATAAAAGTATTGTTCATGACAGATACATAATTTTGATATGTGTGTGTGTTTTTTTTGTTCAGATTGCGAACATTCCTGCACAAATGTATTTGTATTTGTTGAATTCGTATAATATAGACAGAGAATGAATTACCTCGCTTTTGATAACTTGTTCTAGTCCCTCCTTGGCACCCGAATCGTAAGCCAGCTTCAGCCTGTCGTAGTTGATGTTGTTCTCCGCCAAGAGCCTCCTCAGATAGCTGGCGTGCTGTCTCTCGGACCGGCTGGCTCTCAGTAAGGCACCAAATACTGGCCGGAATGTATTCTGTCTCTCTAACAATACCTGAGCAGTACCAAAATCGAAACAAAAAATTAATCGTGATATTTTGAAATCAAGTATCTGTGTTAGTACTATCTGTCATTATTCATTTCATTGTTGTAATTTCTTAAAATTCTACGTTTATTTTGAAATTTTGGCAAGGTCGAGGGTTCAATCCCCAAGTGGTACCATTTTTTTTTTTTTAATTACGCTCAACGGAAAAGTTTTGTAACAAACTCTCGTGTTGAATTAAAATTATTTATTCATTTACTTTATTGATCCCAAGAAACATTTTTGTTTATAGTGGGATAAAAATGATAATAATACATACATTGAATAATGGCAAAAAATACATAAAAAGGAAGAATCAAACAATTGATGGAATTAAACAAGTATCACAAGTTTATGAAAACTAAAAAAATGGTGGAATCAGAAAATATTCACCTGTTTTCAACTCAACCGATCATTTTTTTTCCAAACTAATTTTGAATCGTATTTTACCATATTTTTTCAAATTCATTGTAAAATTTGATTCCATTACCTAGTATTGATTTTTGACCAATATTTGTCTTAGTTTTATGAATTGCTATATTATTGGAATATCTGGTTGAATAATTATGTTGATCACTATTAATTTTGAATATCAAATTATGTTTCATATTATTTTTAACTAAATGAATAAAAGTACACAATTTCATTTTATATAATGAATGAATGTTTAGAAGCTTATTTGGTTTATACAACTCAGCAGTTGACTCATAATAGTCAAGTTTGAATATACATTTAATAATTTTGTTCTGAAGCGTCTTTAGTAGTCTTAGCAATTTTTTGCTGCATCCCATATAGAAATCATGTATTGCTTTTCAGACGTTTAAGTGGCAAAAATGTCTTATCTTGAAAAGAATTCCAATAATTGGAGAAATCTGTTTTCTCAAAACCTGAATATGTTTTGACCACGATAAATTTTCATCTACATAAAGTCCCAGAAATTTTAATGTGGAAGAGTATTCTATACTTCCATTATTCAGTCTAATAGGATCTTTCAAGTCAATATTAAAAGATTTTTTTGTGACGAACATAAACGAGGAGTTTTCAAAATTCAATGTTAGTTTATGTGATATAAACCTTGATGATAATTTTTCAAGATCACTTGTCATGTTATTTTTAATTTCACGCAAATTTCTTCCACTGTATACTATTGTTATGTCATCTGCAAACATTTTGATTTTTACGGAATTTATATATACAAGAAAAAGAATAGGCCCCAAAATTGATCCCTGTGGAACCCCACATTGAACAGTCTTTTGTGAACTACGCGTCAAAATATCTCAATTGTTAATCGCCCTTATTAATACACTTGTTCGTTAATTAACCATTTTATTTGATGTATACAAACATGCTTTGTCATCATTAAAGATTAATGACAAAATAGTCTTCAGACATTTATACTTTTCTGTATTATACAGGGTGTCGTGTTTGTACAGAGTGGGCCAAATTGGACACTTTCAAAGTGAAAGTCCTGTTTTCAAACTAGAAAGATGAAAACTGATGGCTATGTCTGAGGGTAAAAATTTTATAACAAACTTAATTTCTGAGTTTTCAGCATTTTTTCCTGTAAACAATTTCGTGTATATTAAAATATTTCTGGGGCACTTTTTAACGTAGAATTCAATGGTGTAAGTAACTAGTTTATTCAAATAAGATATTCTGTCAATCGTTATTGATGGAATCATGTGTTTTAACTGATAAACCCTGTATATTCCTGTATATTTCAATAGAGCTCAAAATTACCCTTCCAAAAATGTAGCAACCTTGATGTTTTGCTAGAGTCAATTTGTATAAGAAAGTTCTCCAGAAGATTCCCAAATTTGTCGAAGAGAGACAATCAGACAATAGAATAATAATAATTATTATTATACCCCTCATAAACATTCGCTGAGTGTACCCAAAGGCATAGCCTGTGTCCATAGATAATGTTGCCCATGTCGAAATACCTGACTGAAAAAAAAACATCCGCTGTCGAGTTGATAGTGTATCAAAACATTGTTCTATCCGACTATAAAAACTTTCCAAATCAAACAAAAGTGTTGGCAATAATTGCTTTGATAACATTTGATCCAATTTTTTTTGAGCAAATCACATACCACTCTGAGGTTATTGAAGTTTTTTAAATCCTTCAAAGATATACGCCTTCAGATAGTATAGGTATATTAGGAGATGTTGAGCTAAAACCTCAAATTAAATTGGGCCCTTTTGATTTTTTAGATTCTAGGAGGTTTTGGGGTACCGAATAAGTCTAGCAACTCTTCATAAAAGTACGGGCACGGATTTTCGAAATTTTGGGACTTGAAACTCAAAAATATTTTGAATCGCGAATATCTCGAAAACCATGAGGAATTCGAAAAAATACTGCCGTGACAAAAACTGTAAAGCACAAAATCTCTACAAAAAAGTATCCTAGGTATTTTTTCCTAAGCTCAAAATTTTCACCTTAAAACAGGTTTAAATACTCAATAATAGTTTGAATCGCGAATAACTCGAAAACTACGAGGAATTCGAAAAAAAGACCCGAAGCAAAAAATGTAGAGCACAAAATTTTCTACAAATTGGTCCCTAAAAATGTTTCCTAACCTCAAAGTTTTCATCACCCCATACCCTTTAAATCATCAATCTTCAATACATTTGTTCACTATGGTTACAACCAAAACTTCATAAGGCCACATAAACATCATTTCACTACTAATACCTTCTTTTCTTAGTTTCTACATAATTCGTACCTCTTCTAGATTCTCTCCTCCACAATTTTTGCACTGGCCCCAGTGAAAAATCCAATTTTTTTGTGAAAAACACCGTGAAGACTACAGAGTACAGAAAACAGTACGCACTAGACACATGTTTACTACACAAAACACGTCGTCTGCACCACAGAACTCATAATTATATCTTATGCTTCTTTTGAGGTCTGTGATCTTATGATATAATAATGAGTTCTGTGGTCTGCACACGTGCGTGGTTACCTATAATGGCTGTGGTTGCCGAATTCTTCGTGGGAAATAGAGGAAAGGAAAGCTTTCGTATTCTTAAACCAAGTAATTGAATACAATGTAACGACCCGCAATCGATTGTTTGTAAGGTGTTTTCACAAATACAACATGAATTTTTCGAAGAAACTTACTCTTGGATAATTAAGGAAATATTTACGGAAAAATGGGACATTTTGACCTTTCTATGCATTTTCAAAATCTTCATAATGAGGATAGGACATCATACTAAGAATGTTTTTATATGAACTTGAAGCTGAGATTCTACGCTTCAAAATGAATACCCTCATCTTTGGATAAGAGAAACTATTAAAAAGTCTGTGAACATCGAAATAATAATCAATCGAGAACGAAGATCGTGTTCATGATCACGTTTTTTGAACGTCAGTTCATTTGAAACCAAGAAGTAACTCATATGTATGTTATACATGAAAATATTGATAATAATACGAAATCTCTCGTTGGATTTGCTTGTTTATATTGCGAGTGATGGAATATATTCATTGAAACTTCAAGTGCTTGTGTGGCCAATATACCTCTTCATCTCGCAAGATTTTCGAAAATTTCCCAAGTCGAAAATTATGCTACCTTCCCGGAGTACAAAATAGAGAACTTACCCATCATTATGCATTTTGATTCTTTGAAAACGGAGTAGTTTTCAACGAGTTAGAGCAATTTTAATTTGCGCTTGGCGTGTAAATTCGCTTGAATTCGCGAGCGGGTGCTCCGGCTTTCGGCTTTGAGAGAGAATTACTCCGAAATAGTGGCTCCAAAGAAAAAATGATCGGAGACCTTTTTTGTAGAAAATTTTGTGCTTTACATTTTTTGTCACGGCAGTTTCCTCATGGTTTTCGAGTTATTCACGATTCAAAATATTTTTGAGTTTCAAGTCACAAAATTTCGAAAATCCGTGCCCGTACTTTTATGAAGAGTTGCTAGACTTATTCGGTACCCCAAAACTTTCCACAATCTAGAAGATCAAAAGGGCCCAATTTTTTTTGGGTCTTATCCTATTTAGCCTGTACTAAGATACGTTATTTAATTCTATAGACATACAGTATGAATTATTTTCTATCAAAATCTAGTACCTCAGAAAACATAAATATACCAACATTTTCAAAGAGCTCAAACCTCATGCACTTTATCTTTGATTAATTATTTCAAGTGGTGACATGCAAATCTGCCTTCGATCAATGATTCAGCAAGTTGTTATCTTGGTAATTTGTTGGATAAAAACAAAATAGCCGAATAAACAAACAACATGGGAGGCCTAGATGGGAGACTCCAGAACAAAATGATTAAATATTTCTGTGCTTTTGCTGATGACAGCCGTACGTTTGTACTCATTACAAGAATGATTCAAATGAATTTGTGACAATTAATTGAAGAAGAAAAAAACCGGTAGTCGTCAAAGTCATCTTCTATATGTTGTATATAGTTCCCCTAAAAAAAAATATATTTTTTTTTTTCATTTATAAACTCAAGTTTTCCGAGAATTCCTAGTTATTTATACGAAATTATACATAAATTCAGTGAATTTCAAACTGTTCTACCTGATCATATCTTAAAAATGCATATTACTTAATTGAATCAGTATTTTGCGGTGATTTTATGATTTTTCGGCAGAAGACAGCAATTTATTTATATGGGAGATACAATTTCCTTGAGCAGAGATATTTCTTGAGGGGTACCTCAAGGGTCTATCCTTGGGCTTGTTTTGTTCCTCGTTTATATAAATTCGAAGTTTTGTCTGAATTTTTAAGGTAACTTAAAATTATTTGCGGATGATATTACCCTTTACTGGTATGTATGTTTCTGTGATTGAATTGATGATGAAGGTATATTATTATTATCAACACATCTTTATTCTATTCTAATGAACTTTTATTCCAAAGACGCTCTTCAAAGATCTCCAGTCTTTAGACTCTTCGAAGTAACAAATTGATACATACCATCTCATTAAATTATTTTGTCTACAACGATAAACGTTTTTGAACCAATAAAAAAAAAACTAATTAACAAAAGTGCATAATTTATCAATGCTTTCGAACTTTTTCATATTCAAACTTGATACTGTGATGACCTTCAACTTCGAGTAAATTATCAAAATATGTTTAAATTATCAAGTTATTGACCTTGCAATACGTTTCTACAAAATATTTAATAGTTTTTGCACTGACAAAAATAACACGTTGGACTTGAATGTTTTATTATTACTTTAATACTTACTTATACTTCCTTGCTGTACTCCTCTAATATTTATCAGTTCATTTGAGACTAACCGTATAATTCTCATATTACACTCATATATTACAATAAAATCAAGAGCACAAAGCCCAAATGAGTTCTGGGAAATTTATGAATAAAGATTATGGTCAATTACCGAACTTTTACCTATTTCCTCCCACCCTCTTCCACAGTTTAGGATATCTTAGCAAGATTCTGTTACATAACATCTACTTCTCTAGCTATTGCCATGAAGGGTATTGAATAAACAGAAATGTTTCTTGGGATCAATGAAGTAAAGTAAGTAAGAATTATATCAAACAGCTACCTATGTACTCGTGCTATGTTCCTCATTATCGAGGATATTTCAATACTCCTCGCGCTATTATCCAGAGCAGTAGTTATTTTCCGACACGATACTTGCCAAAAAGTTCCACATTGTAGGCAGGTGGGAGAAAAACGGTAATACGATTACAATATTATGGGGTACAAAAGTGGGCGAAATTGAATTGGAAAATGCACATTTTCGAAAAACATGCTGTAACTCAAAAACGATGATAGATATCGATATGCGGTTTTCACCATTAAGTTTGTCATAAAATTCGACACAGCCATCAGTTTTCATCTATCTATTTTAAAAGTGTCCAATTCGGCCCTCTCTGTACAACCATAAAGCTTTCGATTTCGGTTTTTCCTCTCCTAATATTCGATATTGAACAACGGCTCACCTTGAATACTGCAATTTCGTCTTCCTCGGCAGAAATGGGGTTGGTGTAAGGACAAACAAAATCGATGACGTGCCCCTCCTTGCCCGAGCAAGTTTCGTTGGGCTTTCCATCCAGCTCCTCCCGCTCCCCTTGTGCGAGGTGCGCCGTTATGTCGAAAGAGGCCTTCGCCCTGTCCACCGCACTGTTGAAGTGCTCGTCCTCGCGGTTCAGCAAAACTTTCGACATGACGCGCAGGTAGAAAGACTTGGTGGTGTTGGCGCACTTGGCTTGAGCAATGTTGAAACCGTTGGCGAATCCTTTGACCACATTGGAAAACCTGTTGGACAATGTTTCATTCAGTTTCGTTCGTTTCAAGTCTGTCCGCGTATGATGGCGAACCTCGAGGTAGTGCGTTGGGGCCTCTCTTTTATTTTTGAATGTATGATTGAGAAGATAGTAATAGATTTCTTATTGTTACGACCGTCGAATTGGGCTAAAACGGATATCTGAAGCACTGAATATTTCATACGAACGCGTTCATCATATAGTTCACGACAATTTGGACATGAGAAAAATTGCTGCAGAATGGATCCCCAAATGTTTGAATGTTGACCAAAAGCGTGCAGAATTCTGTATGTAGACTTCTTAAACCGAATTGTTACTATGGATGAGACTTGGGTACATTTCTACGATCCAGAAACAAAGCAACAACCGATGGAATGGCGACACTCCGGTTCTCCAAGACCTAAGAAGTTTCGTGTCCAAAAATCTGCTGGAAAAGTTCTTGCTTCAGTTTTTTGGGATTGCATGGAGTAATCTATTGGATAAGGGTAGAACACTAACTGGGGATTACTATTCGACATTACTGACCACTCGACGGGAAAAAATTAAAGAGAAAATACGCGGAAAGCTATCCACAGGTGTTTTGTTTTTGCAGGACAACGCCCCTGCACACAAATCTCATGTTGCCATGCAAAAAATTCGTGATTTAGGGTTTGAATTACTAGAACACCCCCCTTATTCACCAGATTTGGAGGAGGTAATAAAAGCTGTGGAGGTCTGGTTTGCTGAGCAAGAAGAAACATTTTTTTTGAAAGATCTAGAGACGTTGCAGGTTTGCTGTAATAAATGTATCCAATTAAGAGGAGAATATGTTGAGTAACAAAATATTTTGACATTGAAATTTTGTTTAGTTCTATAGTAGGCTAAGAATTTTTCAATATATCCTCGTATTCTTACATCTGGTCTTCATTAAGTACAGGGTGTTAGTGAATAAATGCGACAAATTTCAGAGGGTGATTCTGTATGAAAAAATAACGACATTTTGCTTCATAACTTTTGTCCGCTAATGCTCCGTTTTCCGAAATGCGGGGTGTTGAAGTTTAACTTAAAAAGTGACTATTTATTTATTGCTCAGAAACCGGTCGAGACATCCAAATAAAATTAAGAATTTTATGTTCATCATTGGCGCGCATACGGGTAATGATCTTTTTTAAGAAAAAAATGGTACGTCACTGAGATATTTCAAACTAACAATCATTTTTGGATTCTTCGTTCAATTTGTGACACAAAATCTCTCCTGCCTTTTTTTTTGTGTGGGGCGCCGTTTTTGTGAGAAAAAATAAAAGCTCTTCATTTCTTTAACACATTATCTAGTAGCGAAAAATTAATATTGATAAGTAATTGAATTTTCCTTTATCGAAAAGAATGGAAAATTATACAAATGCATCCGCTTTGAGATAGAGGGGGTCGAAAGTACAAAAAAAAATTTGATTCATTTTTTTCTCTCCAAAATTCCTGAAGCAAAATATACCAAACTCGGTACACTAATCAAGGTTTATCAAGGATTATACGACATTAATTTCATCAAATAATATGATGAAGAATGACTCACCTGTACTATGTTCCCGATTCTTTCCACATTGAAAAATGTTCAGGAGGTTGACAAATATTCCGATATGTTGTAAGAACTTAGCATTATGCGATTTTTGACATGAAATTATTTTGCTACTCCAGGACATATCTTCAGTTTTTCTCAATTTTTCTCATAAATCTTAACATTAAGGTACATGGAATGTTGTGAGTTTTAAGTTGAGTATCGATGAGCCTAACTAATGTCAAACGCTCACTTTTCCATTCACTTGCCCAAAGAAAATATGAAGGAAAATATTTCCACATACCAACGTAACTACGCCACTGGTTTGCGAATATTAAGAATTATAACTTCCAATTATCACGTTGATAAACCTTGATTAGTGTACCAAGTTTGATATTTTTTGCTTCGGGAATTTTGGAGAAAAAGAAATGAATCAATTTTTCTTTTGTACTTTTGACACCCCGTATCTCAGAGGGGGGGCGTTTTAGGACATACCTTGATAAGAACTTTTCAACTCGAAACGGGGTGAGGAATCTCTAGTCGGAGTTTGTCGGTCTTATTCTGACTCACCCTGTATATATACATGTACAGCTGATTTTCCGTCAGATAACACATGCTCCCGGTACCTGATGTTGAAATTTCTACCTGTCTGACCTGTATAAGCTGCTGAACAATCCCCACATTTTAATCTATACAGGGCGTCACTCCGGGAACTGCATCGACCAACATATAGAAAACCATAGGTGGGCCAAATTTGAAAATTTGGGAGTTCACAATAATTGTTGATAAGTGCTATCCGGCTAAAATATTTTGAAGATAGTGGCACTTCCGGTAGTACCGGAAATGGACCCCTACTTCGTTATTTTAAACGGGACAACCTGTATATTATCAAAGTTTTAGATTTTACGCATGATTCTGAACATAGTTCATGTATAATGTCCTATACCCAAGTCTAACCGTTTCGAAATATTTCAAATTTTGAGTTGAAAATTGCGTTTGCAGATCAAAAAACATTATTTTTTTAATTTCTGGACACGATCATTTCTTTTCGATTGTGTATCGATATATTCGTAGGAGAGGACCCAGTTCAGCAGAATTTTTATGTCAATTCGATTAGAGTTCTACGGGGCGTTCGTCAGAAAATTATGTACAACCGGTTGAAAAAATTATTTCAAGTCCATTTTTTCAAATGGAAACCCCACAATTTTATATTCTCATTTGATTCGGCATCGAAAATGAAGCTAACTTTGAATATGGTTATAAAATATATGCCTACACTCAACAGTTTTCGAAATATTAGCGAATTAAAATGTCTCAGTTCCAGAAAATCTCGTATTCTTGAGTTTACTTATTCTTAGTTGGCCATGGCGCCCGCGGTTGCGTTGGAAACAATCAACTGTCACGGAAATGTCATTGTAAACAATTATGCCCGCTAGTTTGAACTATTCGAATGAAGTTTACTTGAATATATTTATTATTTATGGCGAATGTAATAGGGTTATCTCAAGAACATGTGCTATAATTTGCTGTTCGGTATCCGCAGAAGCAGAAAAGCCCTCACAAAACACTGTTAAACGAATTATAGAAAACTTCAAAAACATTCAATCTTGTAGAATAATATTTAACCGAAAATATACAAGGTATTGGTCACAAGAAAATCAAAACTTTTTGCGGGAGGAAAACTTTCAAGTACGGTTCGGTATCAATGTTTGGCTTAGAATACTCGGTCGTAGAATCGTTGGTCCAATAATATTTGAAGGACCCTTGACTGGAGCTAGATATTTAGGATGTCTGCAAATGAAATTGAGGAAAACGTCATTTTGACGAATGGTCCTGTTCGATGGCCTCCAATGTTACCTGATTTGACACCTCTTGATTTATTTGTTTGGGGCATTTGAAAAACATTTTCTATGCAACCGCCATTACAACCCGCGAAGACCTGGAGTAAGACGCGCAATTAATTGTATAACGGCCCAGCAATTAGCGAACGTTCTTAGAAAAACAGCTATACACATGTTAAGTGCATTGACGTTAATGGACAGCATTTCAAACAATTGTTGTAATGCTTTGTGTTAATTTTTTGTATCCCAAAGCCACCTCAGTAACTTCTTAGCATTGAATTAGAACAAAATAATTTTATTTTCTTATTTTCTATCAACTGTAATTTTGATTTTATTTATCGAACATTTTATTACCAGGTATGAATAAAATCCTTATTAATATTACTAATAAATGGTAGCATCACTATGGTATTCCATTTGAAAAAATTGAGTTTTACCCCAAAATCGATTATGATGAACTGTATTTGCTCATAAAAAACGCAAATTACTATTTTTGACGGGATTTCGATTTTTCTAGCATTAGTCGACTCAATTGGAATAAATCGGAACCATCATGGCACACTCAAATGGAAAACTAAAAAATTAACTTATCAAATACTTTGACGTTTGGAAAGTCACTCATGTGGTATTATTGTATTCAGAAATTCATGCAGATTCCAGGAATATAATAATATACAGGGTGTTCCATTTGAAAATCGAAAGTCAACCAGCGAAGTCGCAGTAAGTGGCAGGGAATTCAATTCAATGTCTCTATATGGATCAACAATGCGATTTTACAGATAAGTACCGGCGATTTCGCTTTGCGGACAATGATATGCAATAAATATTAACGTTGTGATTTCGCAAAATACCATTCAAAAGCAGTTAAAATCAATGCGATCTAGAGAAGTCCT
The DNA here is from genome assembly GCA_958502065.1 of Chrysolina americana. Lineage (NCBI taxonomy): Eukaryota > Metazoa > Arthropoda > Insecta > Coleoptera > Chrysomelidae > Chrysolina > Chrysolina americana. Next base: position 62,532,389 of record OY293419.1, on the reverse strand, counting down.
TACGACTTTCACAATGTTACCACCATGCCACATATTTTTGACTGTTTTATATTAACGTTCATTTCGTGATATTTATTGAATTCTCAATAATATATTACTCGAGAAGTTCCATGGATTATGATCGGAACAGCGCCTCTTTCGACATTAGCGGCAGAGGATATTAACTCTCAACGGCCGGCCCATGGCAGACATTTTGGCATTGTCATTTGATGTTGATGAACTTGTAGCTTGTAGCTTGTAGTTCAGTCCCTTGGTGTAGAAAAGTTGCAAATTTTCTAACGGTAAGTGAAACTTTTTGACTTCGTTTCGTAAAATAAACAAAATTATAAACATATTCGATGAAAAATTACGCGATTCATCTTCAAGTGGAAGGTGAGATAGCAGCAGAGAAAATCTATACTGAAAACAACTATAAATAACTGAAAACGTTATTGATTATGATTAGGTTAGATACAAAAATGTACTGATGGGCCATGGGCTTCTATATGCAGATGCAAATCGAAATAATAGAGGAAATAGTTATAATAACATTTGATAGACAGATGTGTGATATTTTTGATCCATTCTCATGCCCTCAAATTATACAGAGTGGCTAAAAATGATTTTAGTGAAAATGAGCAACTGAAATTTATAAAAATTCGATACTTAGTTGTTTTCTGTTGAATACTTGCAAACCAAAAATGTATAGGTCTATGCGGATATACCGTCAAGTAGGGTCGTTCACTCTTCTTTGATAGATAATTTTTTCCACCCTCACTTCATAATTTTGAAAAAGCTCCATTTTCTGATTTCTGATACTGTGTTCCCTAAATAATTATATTTTTCACTCATATATTCTATTTGAGTAGTAAAAATATTGAAGATTATGATATGTGGGGATGTGGTGGGGATAGCTTTACAGGCAGTGCCTTTAGGATAACGCACATTAAATGTATTCCCCAAACTACTGCCTTAAAATAGCGCAGCAACTTATCCTCAACTTTTCATTTCAGGTTTGTGGAGGCTGCATGCAATGAAGAAAGTTTTTTTTCAATTGCGTCGATTTCTGTGATTAGCAACCATTGAAAATTTTGTTTGCCTTCGTTGTATATTATATATAAATACATTTTTTTGAAGACTATGTTATTATTTTGTTGTTTTATGTTATTTTATATTAGTTAGTGTTAATAAATATGTTGAAAATATATCAAATTTATTCATTCCAGATAAATTCCCAAACCTACATTTATTTCAACAATTTGGTAAATATAAAAGGAATGCTTTCAAAAGTTCAATGCGGTAATTACAATTCCATTTAAATATTTATAATCTTTCCAAAAAACTGCTGCTTTGTGAAATCGCTTTGAGCCTGTCTATAGAAACTTAAAAATGTACGCTTCGCGACGTCTTGGCTAGTTACTGGCGATGAGCGTGTTTGCGGACATTAAGCACTCGCAAATAATTACTAGTGCCTCTATTTTGTATCCACATTGCGAAGTCGCAAATCCCAGCAGTAACTCTTTGCAACTTCTATGCGATGGATTCTGTTTCACTGGGTATCACCTCCGGCAAAACCGGAAATGAAAAAAGTCAAAAAGTGCCGCTTATGTATATGGGGTATAACAAATTTCAATCAATTACCTTTAAATTAACGGAGATACGGGGGGTGTACCATGACCCTGTTACACCCGGTATATCACTTATTTTTCATATAATCATTTATATTATGAATAAATTCATTTTGTTTCAAAATACCGAATATTGAATAAAACATCCGAAATAAAATAATTTTTTTTCAAATAAATATGTATGTTCTTGAGTTAAGTAACCCCATAATAAGGTTCCTTTGCAGAGTTCTTCACTTAATTATTATTAATGTATACCTTTATCAATAAACATTACATAGGTATTATGTTTATGTACAAATTCAGAGCAAGTTTCAATTGATCCGGATTATTGCAACATCACCTGTATTGATAAGATAACAAATTGGCAATACACTTGGTTTGTGTTTTTTTCTATATGACTCTGTGAAGTACCCATATTACATTTGTCAATATTCGATTGCAACACATCAATATCACACCCAGATTAATTTTAATATTGCAACAAATCAACAACTTTCATTTCAAAAACTGAATGAAACATCCCAAAATAATTACAGTAAACTTGGTCTATGTGATCCTTGGGATTCTCCAGAAATCTTGTGCTAGTAATTTATTTAGTCTTCAAAATAATGAAAGAGATTAGCCAATTTGACTTCACCTTTTTTATATGACAGCAAATCAAAGTAAAATGAGTAGATTAGTCTATAGGTTGTTTTGTCCAAGTTGACATTGACTTTTTTCACTGTTTGACAGGCTTCTACACTTTTTATATAGAAAGCGATACCTCTACAGTTTTTTATTGAAATGAGTGAAGTATACCATGCAACTCACCTGTCGATAAGCTGGTACCTTCTGAGGGACTCCAAGAGCATACCAGGAGAAGCTTTGCGTAACTCATAGTAGACGAGGATAACCCCATCCACGTCGTCTCCCTTGACCGTCTCCAGCCACTGCAAAAAGTCCTGCAAGGCCGAGATCTCGCTCTTGGTCTTGACATACTGCTGGGTGTTCAGATCACGCAGACGCCTGTAACGGATGGTGTTGACAACCCGTATACCGTGCCTGCGACTGTACACGGGGTTCAGATCAGCGAAGGGCATGATGTACTGCGAAAAGTTGGATTCTGGAGTATATGCAGCGATCTGGACGATCTCGTCTATGAGCCTGCGGCCTGTGGTGTCGATGCCCCAGCCCACCAAGCGGTACCTGCCTGTAGGGATGCCCTTGGCGGGATTCTCCGGCGGTATGAACAGCTCGGAGCCTTCGACGAGCGCCGAATTTTCATCACCGGAATTTGAACTGTCGTGTTGTACCATTTTATCCTATATCTATAAACGAAAACGTCGATTAAGAAATTGTGCAGCGGCACGGAAACTGCGATGTCAAAGTGACCAAACATCAAACACGTGGCGGAGATTTTCTATTTTCATTTCCTATCAAGCCCCACCCTGTTCTAGGAATCAAACTGTAAATGCACGATCGAGTGAAATATGTTGAGGTTCTTACCACAAAGTTGAAAATCTTTCGGCTACAAGTAAAAAATGACTAGAAAATTGCACCCAAGTCGTACCTCCACGACTGTAAGCTTCAATACGATATTGAAATCAACAAATTGGCGTTTCTTTCTTTATGGAAGTGGAAAAAAAAATCATTTCGCACGTGTGGAAACTCGTAGGTAGGGGACAAGCGCGAGCATACGGAACAACGTCATAAATAATTGCGGTAATTTCGAAATGTTTCAATGAAAAAACTTACCATACCGACGCGTGAACAAATCTGATAGTTTTTTTGAATGTTTAAAATATTTGAAGTGACAGCTGCAGCTAAAAAACATAAGACTGTCGCAGTTGCCTAGATCAGATGATAAAAAATGTTATACCAGGAGTCTCGTTTGCAAGATATCAAATTTTTCTTCGAATACATAAAATCTATGGAACAATACCTACCAAACGAAAACATCATTGTACATGTGGTTATTATACCTTCAATTACAAAACTTTGCGTAAAATTCAAGGAATCCCATAGATACACCAACTATATATGTATCTAGGTATCTAGTTTTACTATACTAGCATTTAACTAAAAACCTTGTAAGTGGGTAGTTTTTAAATATTTTTCAGTACGTAAAACTAAAGGTAATTTCATCCTGAAAAAAAATATCAGTGGAAGTAGATGCTTTCATCTTTGTTAAAAAAATTCCATAGGGCCAAGTATAGATTATATTATTATATCTATCATACAATATCATTTGGCTTTTGACTAATTATGAAATATAATCATGAAGATACTTTTTCATTTGGAATTACGATATTTCTGTTAATTCTAATCTGACTTTGCAGATCTGATTTTTGATATTTTAATATTCTTGATTCTGAAATTCGGAATCGAATCGAACCTCCATCATAGAACATTGTTTCAGAATGATTATTCTGATTACTCATGTCATTCATGAACAATAGAACATAAAACACAGTAAGACTGACTTGCAGAGATGACATAATGATCTACGGCACAACTGACGTTTGGCAAAATATAAGAAAATATATGAAAAACACGTATTATTTTCGAATATTCCTGTTTTTTAACCGTATTCCTATTTTCCATTGATAAGACAAATCAATATAACCTATCAAGTAAAGTAAGGGTCAAAAATCAAAGAATTATATTTGCCGATTCAGTCTGACACGCCTTTTCTCACGTTCACTTCACATTCACGAAAACATAATTTATTTGGATCTGTAATAATTCTGTCAATACTGGAATAACGATTTATTTCAGTTTTTCAAATATTCCCGATGTATTTTTCACTGTTTCTTTCATCTTATGCAGAATGGGCAGTATGGGCACACATGTATCTGAATCAGCCTAAAGGCAGTGAAAAATACATCGGGTTTATCTGAAAACCTCAAATAGTTTCTATTGTATTTTCATGAAACGTGTTTTACGTTTCATGTGTGGCCTCCCTAATATTACAAATGGCGACGTCTTAGGGTGTGTTCCAAATGGATCGTTTTTATGCTTCACGCATTCTGCTTGGTGAATTCCCGGTGCTATTCGCCAAATCACCAATCAAAAACCATGATGCACGACGCAAAATGCAGAAAACGATGCTGGGAATTCACCCTAAGCCGCTTTCAAGCACAGGGGTACGGAACACCTGTAGTTTAGGTGTTCTGTGACAGGGGCTTCTTATTCTAGCTCAATGATTGGCTAGAATATGACATCTGTCAAATTCCACCAATAGCAAGTATGGAATAAGAAACTCCGGTGCTTGAAACTCTCAAATGGATTAGCTCCGAGTAGATCCTGAAGTGATCTGACAAATCAGGATAAAGCTGCTTTCCAATTGCCAGGGGTAGTAGCCCCAAGTGGAGCTTGTTACCCCTGAAGTGAACCGCACCTGACTTTATAAATGGGTTTTAATTGGAAAATAATTTGTCGTGATCTGTCAAATCACTTCAGGAGCTACCCGGAGCTAACCCTGTGTCAATTGGAAAGCGGCTTAAATCATGTTCCAATAAAACCCCATTTATTAAGTCAGGTGCGGTTAACTTCAAGTTTAGTTCAGGGGTAACAAGCTCCACTGGGTGCTTCTAACCTCTACCCTTGGTAATTGGAATATTGGAAAGCAGCTATAGCTTCTTCAAGTACGCTTCCACTAAAAAGTAAAAAAAAAAATTAATGGATAGATAACAATTCTAAAATTAAAGAACAATTTGGAAGAGTTTTAATTAACAAGAGAACAAATTATTGTCGCAAAATGTTATTTTTTATACTGATAAAAGAATTTTAACCTATATGAACTTTTATTATTGAAATTTAAGTCTCGTTTGTGGTCTTTGTACATCCTCCTAGGTATATGTAAATTCATCAAATCACCAGGCAACACTGGAGAACAAGAAGATCCAATAGAATAATAGAGTAGTACATTTTGTTGTCAAGAGGTCAAATTCTGACTATTGAACAATAATAACTGTATCTTCCCTGTTCAGAATTCTGGTAAACACTAAACACTGTAACCCCCATTACTATTTACGATTTCAAGTATTTTGTTTGTCATTGACAGGTCGTAAAAGACCAAAGTTCAACGATCAACATAATCACCTTCTGATATGCTAAAACAATAACTCGACAAACCAGTTTATTACCCGTTGGCATAGGTTTTGGTCGAGTCACTGAATTTTTCTGTTTCCACCTTAAAATCGTACACAAATGGCAGACCTAAGATTCGATGGCAGAGTTGCTGTAGTCACAGGAGCCGGGGCAGGTCTAGGGAGAGCGTATGCTCTCCTGTTCGCTTCCAGAGGAGCCAAAGTTGTAGTCAATGACTTGGGCGGTGGACGTCATGGAGACGGAAGTTCATCCAAAGCTGCTGATGCAGTTGTCGAGGAAATTAAGCGAAACGGTATGAGCCTACAATAGTCTTCTGTGTATAAAGTATAGACATCAAATCTCCAAACAAATCTGAAAATACTAGAGGGGCAAGTGTCCAAATAAATGGACAATTAGTGCATATTTCAAGGACTTGTTTTCATTTTGCTTGCTTGAAATGAACTTTGAACTGTAGATACTCTGGAATAACTGAATCAAAAGTATATTTTTGAGAAAAATATATTCATTTAAGCAAGATGCTATAACAAAAAAGATATGCTTAGCAAACTATTGGAAGATTTTAACAGTGACATTACCATGAAGGATCAATTATGTGAGTTATAGAGGATGAGGCTGCAAATGGTAGGTTGCTTTGGCTGTAGAGGAAATGTCCTTTGCTAGTTTTGGAGCCATTGAAAGAACTAACCTCAAAAAGTCTTCACCGTTAGTGAAATATACTGTGGGGTTCCACAGGGCTCCTTGTTGGGACCAGTACTCTCGATTATGTAATATTAGTATTGCTCCTCTCAAAATAAGTTCACACTGTTTGGCCATACACCACAATCTTGCCAGTATGGTGATGAGATTTCAGTTTTAAACCATACGATTCAATGTGATTTAAAAATTATTTTTTAAAATGTGTGTTGGTGACTTGATTATTGGATTCTTGGTTCTTTAGAACATACGGGACACCTAATTTCTAGATTTGCCTCTGTTGATAGACAGTTAATTTGCATATATTAGAGCTGAATCTTGAATCTTGAAAGCACTAAGATACTTATAATATTTCATGCCAATCATCAAACTTCTTGTAAGTAAAACCTTATTCATATATCAAAAGATGCTTCCGCTTATATCAATCTTAGTGTTCGAATCAACTAACTTAGATAAGATGCTATACAAAAATCAGGGCACATGGCCAGAATATACTTTTACCAATACTCAAAAATAACTTGTAATAGTAGGAAGGTGTTCAACTATTCCGTTAACTGATGTCTAACAGCCACAGGCTATCAAGAAAATTCAAAATCCAAATAAAATGTTTAGCAGTCTCAAGTAAATTTGGAGGTATGGGCCTATTTTTGAGCGATGATTGGCATTTTTTAGGACACATTTCTACCGCGGAAAAAACACTCAAATTCTTCCTTCTTTTCACTAGCACAATGTACACACCCTAATTCACCAGTTTTACACATTTTTTTCATTAGAAACGCATTGTTTATCCAATAATACAACCTCTTTTAAACATCATAACAACAAAATTATGTAAAATATTTAGTGAGCTTATTCATGTCAGGTTGGTAACTTGGAACTTTGCATATTTGCACAGCCAACTTCTCGAGCCATTTAACTTCAACATGAATAGGAAATTATTCACTCACGTTTGTTTCCAGTTACCAACTTGACATGAATGAAATTCACACTAATCATTTTGCCTAGATTTGTTGGTTATGAGGTCATTAAAGGGAGTTTCAAAATTTTATTTGTATTTTTTGTTCAGGAGACCTAACTACGTAAGTTCCAAAAAGTTTTTTTGGTAACTTGTGGCCATTATTTAACAGAATTTTACTCCTTATCCAATTCCTTATCCTCTCAAGACCTTATAATTTGAGGAAGTTGTTTTAGGTGTACAGGTATACAGATCTGGTAAAATATTGCAGGAAGGGGAACATTAGACCAGTTGAATACTTGAATCTCAATTTCATATATTATATTTTGCACTGGTCGACTGACAATTTTTTTACTGTTGCTTTACTTTTCAAGTTGATGAATGAGAGTTCATCTATCATCTCTTCTGCTCTACCTACCATTAATTTTTTTGAATTCATGTGTTATAATTAAGATATCTCTACGTTTTTTTCTGGATATCTGTTGTTTGTGAGTTAATGTGTGGTTTCTTCATTTTGATTTGCTTATTTTATTTATATACGACATTTGCACAGTGAAGGATGAATCTTTAAGCCAATGAAAAAAATATATTTGTGCTAACTGGTGACCCTTACCCATTTCTCATATATAATGATATCATTATTGTTTTTTTCTGTAGGAGGGGTTGCTGTGGCCGACTACAATTCCGTAGTGGAAGGAGAGAAACTAATAAAGACTGCTCTGGACAATTTTGGAAGAATCGACATACTAGTCAACAATGCTGGCATTTTGAGAGATAAGAGTTTTGCTAAAATCTCTGATCAAGACTGGGGTGAGGGAACAAAAGTCGAGTTTATTTTTAAGATAAGATTGTTATAAACGAACTAATAGTAGGATGGAAACAGCGGATTACTGATGAAGATTAAACACTTTATTTCATTTTATTACATCAGTGATTTACTTGAAATTGACAAGGATTTATACAGGGTATTCCAAATTAAGTCGGCACCATTGCCAACTACGTTAGTATTGATGCTATGAATTCGGTTAAATGAGCAAACTAGTAGCATTTTTAATGGCCTTCTCAACGCCGAAAAAAAAATACAGTTGCGATTTCAGAATATTTCATAAAATGATATTTCTTTCAATGGAACAACCTATATTTTTTCATGCATGTCAATTCGTAATAACATTCTCAACAACAAAGCGCCTACCACCTTTCTTCTTAAAGTGAAAAATGAGCTACTTATGTGGAAATATTTATTTCTTTCACTAGTACTTGTTTTGGCGAATAAAACCTCATGATTGTCCAAACATCCAATTTTGGTACTTATACGAATCACAATATTTTTTTACTAATAGCAAAATAAGACAGTAAAAAAAATTAATTGCGCTGGGATATGAACTCGTGATCATCATGTCGCACCGTCCAATTGACACCACTGAGCTATTTGGTATTAATGTACGAAACGATAATTTCCATCTTAAAGCCATTCCGCTAGCCGCATTTATTTTGTGAATCAAAATATGTCTGCTGTAATGATAACTTTAAAGCCGTTTTTGTACAGAACAGAAAATACTGGAGGGTCATATGAATGTTGTTGGAAAAAATGTGTTTGATTCGATAAAACATAATTGTTATGAGCAATCAAGTTGCCTTGAAACTTTGTTGAAATACTATTTGTCAAATATTCTCAAGTATATCATGGCGATGTCATAAATTATTGTAACTGTCAACTATTGTTAGAATATTTTTCAAAATATCGTTTTCCCATAAAAAAAAAGTGATATGTTAGAATCCTACTTGGTTTGCAAGAAAAATAGGGTAAGAGCACTCCAACACTACAGCAATTCGCCCCGATCGTGAATTACCTAATCGGTGTTTTTTGCTGTGCTTCATCGTCGATTCAGGAACAATGAAAAAGTTTTTGAGAAAAGGAGAAATAAAAAACGTTTTATAATACCTGAAGATATAGAAATTGACGTGTTATCCTACTTTGAGGTATATCCAAATAATTCCATCAGAGATTCATCTAGAGAAATAGCTGTTCCACTGTCTGGTATTCAACGAATTCTGAAGAAACATAAGATTTCTTCTCATAAGTTAAGACCAGTGCAAACACTAGAACCTGGTGATCCTGGGAAACGATTGGGGTTTTGTCGGTGGTTAATGAATAAATGCAGACAAGATCCAAGCTTCTAAAGAAATATATGGAGCGATGAGGCTAATTTTTCAAATCGTGGGAGGTATAATAAAAAGAATTTTCATTATTGGAGTAGACATAATCCATTTCTAGTCCATCCCCACAATCCGCAAAGACGATTGAGTATTAATGTTCAGTGTGGTCTATTTAGAGGCAGAATTATCGGTCCATTTTTCTGCCATGGTTCTTTGAACGGACCCCGTTACATTAATTTATTAACAAGAGTGTTGGAAGAGTTTTTTGATGATCTTGATTTGGAGGCTCGTCAGATGATCTATTTTCAGTTGGATGGAGCACCAGCACATAAGGTTAGTGGCGTATAAAGAATGCTGCGAGGCTGTTTTAGAATCAAATGGATTATTACAAATGGTCCTGTTAAGAGGCCCTCTCGTTTACCAGATATGACACCTCAAGATTTTTATTAGATTTCTGAAAAATGAGGTGTACAAAATGAATCATAATAATGTAGATATTGAAATTATATTGAAACTATAATTAATATAATTGATGGCCGAACTGTGTTGAATGCCACACAACAAAAAGGCGGTGTTTTTGAACATTTACTCGATATTTTATAGCGCTTTATCAAATCCGTTTGTTATAAATGCTTTCTAGTGGTAAAACTGTCTTATTTTCACCTTTATGAAAAAAAGTCAAATGAGATTTGTTGTTGAGACTGTTATTACGAATCGAAATGCATGAAAAAATATAGGGTGTTCTATTGAAAGAAATATCATTGTATGAAATATTCTGAAAACGCGACTGCCAATTTTTTTTTGATTTCGACTTCGAGAAGGCCATTAAAAATTCTATTAGTTTGTCAGTTAAACCGAATTCGTAGCATCAACAATAACGGAATTGGCAATGGTGCCGACTTAATTTGGAACACCCTGTGTATGATTGATTTTATCTCTCAATATTATCCTAGTTGTTTCTCTGGTTCAACATTTTGTGTGCCACAAGGATCAGACCTCGGGCTGTTATGTTTCCAATATGTTCCAAATAACTGAAGGAATATCCACGGCATGTGTACTGTTGGAACAAACGAATGGCTTTCATAAATATTCGGATGTCTTTTCTTGTAGATTTGGTGCATAGTGTACACCTGAAAGGAAGCTTCAAAACAACTCAAGCTGCCTTCCCCATCTTTAAAAAGCAGGGCTATGGAAGAGTCATCATGACAGCTTCAAATTCGGGGTTATACGGTAAAAAAGAAATAAAAAATACGCTGTGTGATTTTACGCATTTTATAATTGTAGGCAATTTTGGGCAGGCAAACTATTCAGCTGCCAAGATGGGTTTGGTTGGTCTGGCAAATACGATTGCCATCGAAGGAGCCAAGAGCAATATTTTTTGCAATGTCATCGTGCCAACTGCCGCAAGTAGGTTGACCGAAGATATTTTGCCACCAGAATTGTTTGCTGAATTGAAGCCAGAGTTGATTGCACCTGTAGTGGTAAGTTTATGTATTACAATATATTCATTGATTTATTTATTTCAATGGGAACTTCTTGCCCAATTCAATGAGAAAACAAAATGCATCCGGGCGATCCCTGATTTTCATAGAAAATGTTATTTGGATAGGTGCAAGTACTTTTACGAATTGACACAGGCTATCGGTGATCGATTTTTTGCTGTCAGGTTGGTAATGAATTTTGGTTTTTGATATTTGAAACACTGTATTTTGATACACTGACATCTGTCAGATTCAAGGGATTGGCTGGGGATTGGTTATAATTTGACATTTGTCATTACTGACACATGTCAGTTTATCAAAATACAGTGTTTCAAATATTAAAAACCAAAATTCATTATCGATAGCCTGTGGAATATTGTCAATTCCTAATTTACTTCATACATACCTCATTTATCAAATTTCCTTTAGTTTCATGGTTGATTCTATCCCCTTATTATTTCATTGTCTTTTCAAATAAACCAAACTCAGTAAGATTTTGATCTAAAAACTTGAACATAGTTCAATGTGATTACTCCACTTGTATTATTGAGATATTTTCTAATTTAATTTCGAAATATGGCTGGGTAATGTTTACAATTTGGAAAAGCAATACCATCATGATACAAAAACAGTATTTTACTACATCGGGGTAATAAAAAAGTACTTGAACATATACTATTAGGAAGTTATGTACGTCATTCATTCAATAGAATTTTCCTAACAGAACCCTACGGTTTCGACTTTCAACGTTAACTAATATGTGAAAACCCTTAAACCATGATGATTGAAAAACCACAAGCCACACTTATATTTAAAAAATACAAGGGCTCTACAGAAACTAACTCTATCATATACCTGACTACTTAATATCAATACATTAAAACTGAAATCTAGGTACCTATCTAGTCAAAACAAAGGACTTTGACAACTTAGAACAAACTGACAGGAAATAAATATAAGTTTGGCTTGTGGTTTTTCAATTATCATGGTTTAAGGGTTTTCACATATTAATTAATGTTGAAAGTCGAAAACGTAGGGTTCTTTTAGGATTCAATTGAATGAATGACGTACATAACTTCCTAATAGGATATTTTCAAGTACTTTTCTGATTACCCCGATACAGTAAAATACCGCGTTTGTATCATAATAGTATTGCTTTTTCAAATTGTAAACATTAACCAGCCATATCTCGAAATTGAATTAAAAAATATCTCAATAATACAAAGTGGTGAGCTTAATACTGTTTTGGATCATAGTATGGCGTTTTCAAAAGCATGACATATTTTAGTCAAATCACGTGAATGAATAAGAAATAATCGCAATTTGTGTAAATTACTTTTATTTTGTGTTTTCGTAACATCTTTCAAAATCACCCTGTTTCTCCGAAAGTAATCATACGATTTGATTATGGTCCATTTGAAGTGTTACCGACAGATCGTGATCTTCAACATACCCGAGTTTCATTGAATTCTGCAATTAACCAAAATCCCATGTATTCCGTGCGGGGTCCTTTATTGTATTATTTATCTTTTTTCTTCATTCGTGAAAGCCAATTTTCGCCAAATATATATATATTTTTTTCGTGAAAGAATGATAATTTATGAGACACCATTGAAAAGGTAATGTCTGGTTCTATTCAAAAGGGAAAGAATCCGAGGTAGCGCCCGTAAGAAAAAATAAAGTTGATGATGATGGCCGGAAGACGAAACGTCGGATAGCAAATCTGAAAACACCATTATGTAGCAGGGGAAAAGTGGCAACGTGGAAGTGCGATCCATTTTCGAATCCTTCGAAAAATAACGCCAAAAAAGTTTTGTTTTTTCCGGATATCTCCGGATATACTCGGAATTTCAGAAATCTCTCAACGGCATTCTGTTAGTCAGGTAAATGCGCAACTTTTCCCCAATTCAATCATCTTCTATATAGTTTCCGAGATCCCACAATGGCGAGGATCGAATTTGAAACACCCTCTATTGTGTACGTGTAAAATTTTATTGACGGTGTTAAACTTCTATCACTTTCTATTCCACTACGTGATTATTAACCAATTCTAGGCCTACCTCTGCCACGAAAGCTGCCAAGAAAACGGCTCCATCATAGAATCCGCCGCGGGGTGGGCAGGCCGATGCACCATCATCAGAGCCAACGGCAGCCTGCTGAGAAACAGCGTCGGCCAAGATGTCACCCCGGAAAACGTCCGCGACAGATGGCAGAAAATCACCGACGTCGCAGACGCCACCAGGTTGGACAGCATCCAAGAGGCGACGGGTGCCCTTATGGCCTCCCTAGAAGGACTGAAGAGCGAGAGGGAAGACGCTAGCGGAAACGAGGTCGATGTGTACGAGTTCAGCAACAAGGATACCATTTTGTACGCTTTGGGAGGTGAGATACGTTATGCAAGCTCCTTGACAGTTATGACTATCATTATTAATGTCATTTTAGACAAGTAAACTATCACATAACTCTCACTAGTGTGTTATAATCCATAACTCACTAGTATCCTTGAATTATTTCGTTCAAAATAAAAAAAAGTTCAACCACGCTCGAGAATGTCGAGATGACGTTGCTTTTTACAACTTTGTAGCCCTCCCCTTTCTTTACGTCACTCTCAAATTGTCAGTTTAGTAGAATATACACTGTTTAGCTTGTAATTAACTCACCCTACCTTAATCTGACGCGCTCGAGAATTTCTGATGATCAATTTTTTTTTACTAATGTGATCCTTCATCCTGGACGCGCGGCCTTATTTATGAGGTTCATATTTGGTTCAGGTACTTAACCGGGTACATGTATATTAATCTGTCGCGCTTCAGTAAATCCCTAAATCCCCGCTTGGGCTCCCCTGCTATAGTGAGTTATGGATTATAACTCACGTTCATTTTAAAAGTAGTATTCTACTCATTTATTACTATTACAAGCAGAATTCGCATTGATATTGAAATTTAAGAAAAACGCTAACGGTTTATTCGGATTTGAAGTCATTGTAAAATTCGTTGGTTCATTGGAACCAGACGCTCCCATATTGGTACAGCTGCTGATAGTGCTGGAAGACGCCGACGCATTGGAACTTTGTATTTTTTCTGCAATTTGTAATGCACCGATTCTTCTAGGTATCCTTCTGCTACCGTCGGGGACTTCCATCCTCCGTGACGCTTCAAAGTAGTCATGTTAGCCCCTGCATTGGCCGAGAGATTCGACGAAGAACTTCTCAGGCAGTGACCGGTGTAGAGCGATGGTTCCTTCAATTTCAAAAACATTGCAATTCTTGAAGGTATCTTCGACAACGTATTTATTCCCACGCACTGGCTGATACACCTCCCATTTTTGTAAAAAACAAAAAAGCGGTTAGAACTAGTATTCTTTGGTCTCAAAGAAATGTATTTTTTACACAAATAGATCGGGTTGACTGGCAATCCTTCTTCAAGTATGGTGAAACTTCTCGATTTCTTGGCTTTAGTGTCTGGAAAAACTACGTGAAAATATTTCCCTTTGTCTTGAATATTTTCTATTTTCAAATCGACCAATTCATCGCATCTACAAGCACCGCTAATCCCCATTATCAAAGCCACTTTCATCAACAAGTACTCGTCGTCGGGAGCTTCATTCAAAAACTTCTCTATTTCAGGTCATTCTAATGTCTTGGACTCCTTTGGTTTGGATTACTGTGATTTGCTTTTCAAAAAGCTCGTTAGTTTCCCCTTTTTTAAAATGTCGATTTTTTACAAAGGTGAATAGTCGAGCGAAGCATCGAGTATTTGGTCCATAGCAACGATGGGGCTATTTTTTTTGCAATTGTAAAAAATAAGCCAATAGAACATTTATCGATACCTTTTATCTTCCGTGAATTCATCCAAGACTCAAACATTTTGAACTCCTTGTCGTAAGCAACTCGGGACTTTTCTGGCAAAATCTGCATCGCTGCTTCTTCCGCCTCCGTAAGGATATCCTCAGGAACGTAAATTTCATCGGTTTCCTCCATTTTCTATACGTTTTTTCTTCAAAAAAGCTTCCCTTTTCGGCAGGAAAATCTGACAAGTGTCAAAATTCATTTAAACATTTGCTAACAATGTATCATGCCCGTGGCAACCAAACAAACAACCTGCTTTGACCAAAATGTAAAAAAGTCACTGTCAAGTCATTCTAAGACGCAAGTAGCTTCAATTTGATCACGAAACGTATTATTATCTCATAAAAAAACAATTTCTTCCACTTGTTAGATAAAACATTGTATGCCACTCGTGTGTTATGTTTCCTAAGTCACTTGAGAATTTTTACCATTCGGCATAACACACTAATGTCATTAATAACTATTATTCATGTTAATGAGTAATTTTAAAAGACGGGTCGACTAGGTTGGCTCTGGGCATGGAACTTTTTAATTTAGAATGAATTTGCCCTAATGGAGAACCAAACTCTATAATCCCCTCAGTCCATTCCCTAATTATTCAATATGATAGTCAAATTGTTAAAGTCCACCCTAGATATTCAAGTTTAACCTAGATTACAAAGAAATCTGATTTTATTTGTATTTTGCCTTAACTTGGCCTACTCTTTGGTTCGTAATATCAAAATTATGATTAATTTGTAATTTTTCTTAACTCGGGCCTCACGTTGGGCGCCATATTATTATGATTTTCTTGGGGGTTGGCCTTTCATTTCTGTGCACTTTCCTTCGAATTATATATTTTAAAAAAGCAAAATCCCAATAAGCCCACAAGCACGACTATGCCACAGGTATCGACAACGTAAATTGCTGGGATCGATCGTTCAGTGTTGCAACCTCGCCACAAACTTTCGTTAAAATAGAGACTGCTTCAAATGCTCCGCAAGGTCTATCGAACGGGCCGAAATAAATTTGGCACCGGTGCGCGTTTTGGGTCTATACCTACGCTGTGTCTTCTTCCAATGTACTGAGTTTGAAGAAAGGTCTAGCTGTCTTAAGTCGACAACATATATCGAAGATTCGGAGATTATGACGATTTCTATTTGGATTTAGCTACAGTTTTACAATTTTATTCTGCATCTAATTTTTTATTATCTTTTTCAGTCGGCACCTCTTTGGCGAACGCCAACGAGCTGAAATTCCTCTACGAGAACCACGAGAACTTCGAGTCGTTGCCCACTTTCTACATAATGCCGGCCATGCAGGCGCTCTTCTCTGCTTCTTCCCTGACGAAAGCCGTTCCCGGCAAGGAAATCGGCCTGGAAAGCATCCTCCACGGCGAGCACTACATCGAGTTGCTGGGCGATCTGCCGCAAGAGGGCAAACTAGTGTCGAAGACCAGAGTGACCGAGGTTATGGACAAAGGTTCGGGAGCAGCTATCGTTTCTGATGGTGAGAATATTTTATTCTTTATAAATACATGTGTATATACTTGTATAATCCGTTGTATATTTGTTCATTTCGCAGTTGAGACATTCGACCAGAATGGCCAGTTGTTGTTCCGAAACCAGTGCGTCACTTTTGCCGTCGGTGCAGGCAACTTTGGGGGCCCCAGATCTGGCACTAAAGCGATCCCGTGCCAGCCGAAACCCGACAGAACGCCCGATCTGACTCTTTCTCATAAGACCAGCATTGATCAGGCAGCTTTGTACAGACTATCAGGTGAGAGTGACAACTATTTCTTCAAATGTATCATTACTACTCGCGTTTTACTAATCTGGAATAAAGATCGAAAGTTGAAACGCGACGATCATGCATCCATTCTATTTTCAGCTCATCGAAAGTCCGAACGGGCCCATTGACTTAGCTTTTATTTGCCTCTCATATCCCTTGTGCATATTCATTTGCCTTGTGCACATGTGTTTTCCTCATGCACATTGATTTACCTTGTACACCTTTATTTGCCTTGTACGAATTTACTTGCCTTGTTCACATTTCTATGCCTCTGATTTTCCTTGTACACATTTTTTACCTTGTACACATCTATTTGTCATACACACATTTATTTGCCATACACATTTATTTACCTTATACTTACCCATTTATTTTCTTTCTATACATTTATTTGCCTTCTTCACCTTTATTTGCCTTGTACGAATGTACTTGCCTTGTTCACATTTCTATGCCTCTGATTTTCCTTGCACACATTTTTTGCCTTGTACACATCTATTTGTCATACACACATTTATTTGCCATACACATTTATTTACCTTTATTTATTTTCTTTCTATGCATTTATTTGCCCTGTTCACATTTATTTGCCTTGTACACATTTTTGACTCGCATTTCCCTTGTACACATTTCTGTCTCTCATTTTCTTCGTACACATATGTTTGTTTATCTTCCTCTTGAAGATGGTCACTTGGTGACCGAAACACGTGTCGAGGTGTTGAAAATCGTGGTTTGGTGTTGGGATAAAACTCCAGTATATTCATTACTACAACAAAGGTTCCAAACAGTACAGTGCATGCACACATTTATTTAACTCGTACACATTCATTTGCCTTGTGCGCATTTATTTGCCTTGAGCACATTTATTTGTCATACCTATACACATTCCCATTTATTTTCGTTCTATACATGTATTTGCCTTGTACACATGTATCTGTCATAAAGAATGTATTCGCTTTGTATTCATTTATTTGCCTTGTACACTTTGCTGTCTCTCGTCTCCTTTGTATTTGTCATTTACACATTTATTTACCTTGTGCACATTTATTTGCCTTGTGTACATTTATTTGCCTTGTTACGCATTTCCTGGCCTTAAACTTATATTCCTCTCTTATGTACATTTATTTGCAGAGTATGCATGTCTATGCCTCGCATTTCCCTTGTTCACATTTATTTAACTTCTATGCATTTATTTAGCTTGTACTAATTTTTTTGCCTTGTACACATTTATTTGCCTTGTATACGCATTAATTTGCCTTGAGTTGTACACATTTATATGCCTCTCATTGGCCTTTTGCACATTGATATGCCTCTCATTTGCCATTAGTTTTTTGCTGTCTTCTTTTATGTAGAGAGGAAATGAGGGACTAGAAAAGGGTAAGAGTTTGTGACGGGGAGGGGGAGGAAGGAACGATAAAGGGGAAGAGAGATCTGGAAAATTATGGGGACATGTTTATCAATTACATATATCTACGAATAAAACACGTTTTTTTTCTTTGTCTAGGTGACACTAATCCGTTGCACATCGACCCAAACATGGCGCGGTTAGGTGGATTTGAAACGCCTATTCTGCACGGTTTGTGTTCTCTGGGAATATCAGTGAGGCTAGTGCTGTCAGCCTTTGCTTCCCACGAAACGAATCTCTTCAAGGCCGTCAAGGTAAAAGACAGAGAGCAAGAAATGATAAATTTCTCACAAGGAAGTTTTGCTTTGAATTCATTTTTCGAGAGTCATTTTCAATCAGTTACTCAAACTGGAAGCGCCGAAATATTGAGAGATCGTTTTAACAGTTGTGTTGATAATTTTTTCAGGCTCGTTTCATCAAACCCGTCTACCCTGGTCAAACCTTGAGGGTTAGCATGTGGAGAGAGGGCAACAGGATATTCTTCGAAACTGTTGTAGCAGAGACCAATACAGCTGTCATTGGAGGTGAGTTTATTTTGATAATTTCAATATTTGTATGTTCTGAACGAGAGCGTAGAAGGACCACGAATATAATTAAAAAATCAAATTTCGACTTCCCAACTCGGAATTAATTAGCCTAATTTCGACTTCGCAACTCGGAATTAGTATTATTCTGACTCTGCAATTTGGAATTAGAATAATTTCGACTTCGCAACTCGGAATTAGTATAATTTCGACTTTGCAATTCGGAATTAGACGAATTCCGCGTTTGCAACTCGGAATTAGTCCAATTCCGACTTCTCAACTCGGAATTAGCCTAATTTTGTCTTTGCAACTCGGAATCAGTATAATTCCGACTTCACAACTCGAAATTAGCCTAATTCTGTCTTTGCAACTCGGAATTGGTATAATTGCGACTTCGCAATTCGGAATTGGAATAATTCCGCGTTTGCAACTCGGAATTAGTCTAATTCTGACTTCTTAACTCGAAATTATCCTAATTCTGTCTTTGCAATTCGGAATTCGTATAATTCCGACTTCACAACTCGAAATTAGCCTAATTCTGTCTTTGCAATTCGGAATTAGTATAATTCCGACTTCACAACTCGAAATTAGCCTAATTCTGTCTTTGCAACTCGGAATTGGTATAATTCCGACTTCGCAATTCGGAATTAGAATAATTCCGCGTTTGCAACTCGGAATTAGTCTAATTCTGACTTCTTAACTCGAATTTAGCCTAATTCTGTCTTTGCAATTCGGAATTAGTATAATTCCGACTTCACAACTCGAAATTAGCCTAATTCTGTCTTTGCAACTCGGAAATGGTATAATTCCGACTTCGCAATTCGGAATTAGAATAATTCCGCGTTTGCAACTCGGAATTAGTCTAATTCTGACTTCTTAACTCAAATTTAGCCTAATTCTGTCTTTGCAATTCGGAATTAGTATAATTCCGACTTCACAACTCGAAATTAGCCTAATTCTGTCTTTGCAACTCGGAATTGGTATAATTCCGACTTCGCAATTCGGAATTAGAATAATTCCGCGTTTGCAACTCGGAATTAGTCTAATTCTGACTTCTTAACTCGAAATTAGCCTAATTCTGTCTTTGCAATTCGGAATTCGTATAATTCCGACTTCACAACTCGAAATTAGCCTAATTCTGTCTTTGCAACTCGGAATTAGTCTAATTCTGACTTCTTAACTCGAATTTAGCCTAATTCTGTCTTTGCAATTCGGAATTAGTATAATTCCGACTTCACAACTCGAAATTAGCCTAATTCTGTCTTTGCAACTCGGAATTGGTATAATTCCGACTTCGCAATTCGGAATTAGAATAATTCCGCGTTTGCAACTCGGAATTAGTCTAATTCTGACTTCTTAACTCGAAATTAGCCTAATTCTGTCTTTGCAATTCGGAATTAGTATAATTCCGACTTTGCAATTCGGAATTAGAAGAATTCCGCGTTTGCAACTCGGAATTAGTGTAATTCCGACTTCTCAACTCGGAATTAGCCTAATTTTGTTTTTGCAATTCGGAATTAGTATAATTCCGACTTCACAACTCGAAATTAGCCTAATTCTGTCTTTGCAACTCCGAATTAGTATAATCCCAATTTTTTGATTCGGAATTAGCCTAATTATGTCTTTGCAACTCGGAATTAGCATAATTCCGACTTTGCAATTCGGAATTAGATCAATTCCGAGTTCGCAACTCGCAACTTCGAAATAGTATAATCCCGATTTTGCAATTCGGAATTAGAATGATTCCGCGTTTGCAACTCGGAATTAGTCTAATTCTGACTTCTTAACTCGAATTTAGCCTAATTCTGTCTTTGCAATTCGGAATTAGTATAATTCCGACTTCACAACTCGAAATTAGCCTAATTCTGTCTTTGCAACTCGGAATTGGTATAATTCCGACTTCGCAATTCGGAATTAGAATAATTCCGCGTTTGCAACTCGGAATTAGTCTAATTCTGACTTCTTAACTCGAAATTAGCCTAATTCTGTCTTTGCAATTCGGAATTAGTATAATTCCGACTTTGCAATTCGGAATTAGAAGAATTCCGCGTTTGCAACTCGGAATTAGTGTAATTCCGACTTCTCAACTCGAAATTAGCCTAATTCTGTCTTTGCAACTCCGAATTAGTATAATTCCGACTTTGCAATTCGGAATCAGAACAATTCCGAGTTCGCAACTCGCAACTTCGAATTAGTATAATCCCGATTTTGCAATTCGGAATTAGAATGATTCCGAGTTTGCAATTTTTGGAAAATTCGATTTTTCAAGACACTGAAAATCACTCAGTATAGATAGGGGCTAATCAGGTTTCAAGGTTTCAAATTTTTTTTTTTAATCCCAAAGATTTTTTTCCATTTGTTGCGTTGTTTTCGAATGTCACTGTAAAAATTAATAAATTAAAACTAAATTTGCGTAAATATGCAAATTGTCGCAGAAGTTGAAAAACATCAAAAATAAAATAAGTATACATGTAAAAATTCGCCAAGCGAAATGAAATAAAGTTGAAATTAATGTAAATGTTCAAGTTTGTCACAGAAAAATTAAAACTTTGAATGGTGAAATTATATTGCTTACATATTTTGTTTATAACCTTTCGTTATGATATTCCTACAGGCTATAGTAGGTTTTTCAAGAAGCAAATCTGACCAATTTCCTGAAGTTTTTTGGATCGAGGATAAGTATTGCTAAAGATCATTGGTAAATGGTTGAATATTTAATTTTTCACATATTTTGGCGTATTTTCTTAGTGTTGAACGCGGTATTGGTAGACAAATATCGTGGTTCTGTATGGCATTGTCGGCTTCCCGGATTTTCTATACTAATAATTGCCTATCCGCACGCATATTCGAATCGGACGTTTGGCATACTGCAATCGGATGACGTGGTGATTTCTGATATCTGGTTCAACCAACGCCCGATATCTGCATATCTCATGCGATTTTTCTTTTATAAAAAATAATAATTTTCGAAAACTCGGTTCGGTTTCACTTGAAAAAATTTTGATTTTTCTGTTTTCTGTTTGTTCTATGATTCGGAATCAGCTCGTTGAGATACATTTGATGAACGTTTGGGATTTTTTTTAAATAAATTTTTTTGAAAATTCTTCGTGCGAAGGATTTTTTTACGTTTTATTCCATTTTTATGCTGAACTTCGTATCTGAGCATATACAAATCATATATTATCGGAATTAGCATGAAATTTTACGTGTATAGTGTAAATTTCAAGTGAATCTGATGATTTTGTATTATTCCTGATTATTAGGACTTTTTTCGATAATATATTTTTTTCGCCGATTGTCTTGAAATACGAAGAGTACACTAATTCATTATTCTGAATCGATTACCGTTCGCGAGTTGAAAAGTTCATCTGGAGTTGAGAGAAGCCATTTCCCTCGAAAAAAAATCGTTAATCCACCATTAACATCTATAAACCAGAACAAAAAATCATCTGGATATTCACTTGCCACTAGAACCAACTCCAAAACTTGACAGCACAGTGATTTATTGTGAAACATGCATGCAAAACGAGAAATGTCACATTCCGCCATCTGTTTGAGAGGAGATGAACCAAATCTCGAGTAGACAAGTTGCTCAAACATTCCTTAGATGGCGATAATGGTAGACAGATCATTAAATGGTGGTTTACTTTTGGTACCACCGTGCATATAGCCGAAATTCTTAGTGATACTCCATATTAACTACTGCCCTTCAAGGAGTTGAAATTTCAGGACGAACTCTGTTAGCAAAACAAATCATTATTATCGATTATTGTTTGTAAAACATTAATAGCATAATATGCTTGTTATTTACTTGAGAAGTATAAGGTCATAAATATATCCGAAGATATGGTGAACTTTCTAGCTTCCACTCTTTCATTTTATTATGAAAGGTTATCAATGTCTTGAAAAAAAAGCAAAGTCCATATTACTGTAGATACACATCGAGGAAATACGTTAATCAACTGTTGGCAATACTCTAGCTAAGTTTGGCGACAAGAAGTAGCATATTTTTGTACCAAATATGCATACCAAGTTGAGAAATTAATAATGAATACGTTTACTCTATTGGCATGGAAAATTGAACCAAAAAACTTCATTAAGTCACTTAATTCTCCGGGAAAAAAGTCCTTTATTGTGAATTTCAAAGCTCCACTTGAACCTTTTACATTATTCATCGGTATTAGTTGAAGGTCCAAATTACAACAATATCTAGTTAAAAAATACTCTCAAGAGATTTATCATGAATTCAAGGAGATGCTGATAAATCACTCAATATCACTACTCCAAATCGAAGCCATTCTACGATGTTATACGAAAATAGACAATCTTGAAATACACTGCTCAACAATTGAAGTAGGTACAAGAATTTTTAATTATTTTATGTAAGTATAATTTGATGAATAATAATAATGTTTGTTGGAAAGGAATAAAATGTACAAAAATGTGTTGTATCATCAAAATATATGGCTAATTGACAAATAAACTAAAAAAACACAGGCCTAGGGCTGTACGTGTTATATTGACAGTTATATTTATTGTATATTTGTGCTTCCACTAAATTATTTCAATAATTTCAAAGTGTGTTGTTTGCTACTTTGCAACTTTTAGAAATTATTACAATATAATAGTTATTACTATCGATTTCATCACCATCATCTAGTTTTCCATTAATATATTACTCATTTTAAAACTTTCAGTTCTGTAATTGTCAGAATTAAATTTTGACTGACGTTTATGTAACCACAGTTGCATTATAAAATTCAAAATCATAGTAGCCATGAGCGCGTATGTTATCACGAGGTGTGGTCATAGTGCAGTTTGCTCTATGCAGGTAGACGGTTTAGAACATAGCGGATCGGTTTTGATTATGGAGTTATTCTCGGGAAGGCATTGTTTGTCCAACTCTGACTGATAACATTAATACAAAATAATATAAAATATGTCGCTGTTTAAAACGTATGGCCAATCTCACAGAATATCTGCTAAATATTTAGTGGATTTGAACGTTTATGTTTATCATGATGACAGCACGTTGAAGTAGAATGACAGATGAGTGCAATAAAGAGCTTCCTTTTCCACTGGATATAGTTCAATGAAGTTTTGCTTTTTGCATGAATGTAGAAAAAGAAAATAACAAGCCTAAACTTTTCAAATTTATATTTTGAGTTTTTACATTACTCAAAAAGTCGTACAAAGCGCTATGGGGGATTTTCATCAGCTATTTTTTAATCTTGAACAGACTCATGGACATTTTTTTAATTTCTACTGCTAATTCATTGAAAGGTGAAATTTTTACGAAGTTTGGTCTCCCGAACAAAAAATCCATATAAAATTTTTGGCGATCTCAAGTAATTTCGAAAAAATGAGCCTATTTTTTTTTCCAGTTACCAACTTAACATGAATAAAACTCACTAACCATTTTGCCTAGATTTGTTGTTCATGTGGTCATAAAAGAAGCACTAGTTTCTTGAAGGTGGCGAGAACATAACAAACGATCCAGATAGAAGGACTTTGAATTGGAGTCCAATTTGTCCGGCAGAGAATACCGTTTTGTCTGTGTTATCGGTTTTAACTTTCAAATCTTGTGAAGAAAACCATTTCGAAACAATCAAATATACTTTTTTGTCAAAGATTACGGAGAATGTGTTTGGCATGTCGTGGATTTTTTGCAAAGTGAAGTTGATCCTTTATTACGTTTTTCAGTCGACGACAGTTCGCGCAAAATCTTCTTGAACCATCATATGTTTAGCTCCCAATCAATACTATCAGTGTAATCTGTTGAAAACAAGTGTGTCTTTTTTCTAACCATTTTTTTTTGACTCAATTTTCAACTAATCTTCGACTACTGCAATAAGTCTTCTTGATATAATTCATTTTACTTGTTGAGCAGTGTATTAGTTTACACTTTCTCCGTTTTGGTTCTGGTAAAATTTGATGTTGAAACGTGAACGTGAATAGGCTCTATTATTATTATTTCAAGTAGTTTGCGGTAACGGTGATCGTAAATTTACGGTTCAAAGTCGAAGAAAATCGTAATAAAATACCCAAATCCAGCACCGTTTTGTACATATGGCAACACGCGTCACGTATGGTGAATTAATATGGTCGAAACTCGAAAGTCAAGGCTGTGCGGTTCTCCTTGTCACTACAACTGGTTGATTAGATAAATATTTATTAACATTGGTTTGTGCCTGATCATTAAAAGTTTTCGAGTGTTATTGCATTTTAGTCGAGAATTCGTGACTAGTTGCTGGCCAGAATCGAAAAGGTAGGTAGTTTAAATTATTTTTGTTAATTTTGTGAACGTTTACGTAGTTATTAGCAGAAAGTTTTATTCACAGTTTTGGAATTATCAACTTGAGTTCCGGAGTGGCCTCAGACTAACCGAAATTTAATCGACCTTCGACTTTATACCTAAAAGTTTGAATTTTAAAATCGTGAAAAGTGACTAGGCTGCACAAAAACTGTTTGGATTTAAAGAATGTGTCGGCAATTCCTTTTCAAAACCGATAGAAAATATCCGTTTCAGTTTTAAAGTAGTGAAGTGGTATGAATGACCTAATTTTATTTTAGAAGTGGCTACGATCACGGCTGCCGTAAAATTACGCAATTTTGTCGATGTGTTCATAAACACGATTATTTTACTTTACCTATCTTCTACGTTGATTATTTCACAATTCTGTATTTCACACAAAAGTTCATATAATATATCCCCTATAAAATAAGAAGAAATCAGGGAAATTATCCGATCCTTTTTCTTCATACAGGGTATTTCTGTAATTTTTCTCAATATTAGTCTCGTCTCGTGAATACTTGTAATCCAAAGAATATATAACCGATACACGTGTACTTTCAATCTCCTCTGTATATTGAAATTTTGGACAATTTGATCAAAATACTCTTTGCATAAAAAGTGTGCGAGTTTCTTTCACCAAAACCCTCTAAATAACTAATGTGTATAGATCCATAGAAGTTGGTGTAGTTCAGGAAGAGATTGAATTCGATTTTTAAAGGTTATTTATTACGTTATTTTTATTTATTCTGCCGCATCCAATCGACTAAACCAACAACTTTCTCTCTGATTAATTCTTATTCCATGGCAAGGTCAAAGTCTTATTTGAATGCACTCAAGTTTTATAATCAGTTCGAAGGTTGGGATGAATGTTCAATGAGCTAGTGATTGATTATTATCAATATAGGTATCGAAAAATTGTAGCCATTAGTTTATTTTTTATAATTTTATTCTTTTTCAACTCGTGTATGGTTTCATAAACAAATATTTTGAATGGAGAAATCTGGTCTACTGTTGAAAAGAGAAAAATATAACGAAAACCAGACAGGATGCATGTGAGAACAGTTTGTGGCTTCAGGTTTGGTTTTAGGTATCCAAATTTGTGGTATATTTTTTTTTTATTTATTAAGAAAAAAAAATCTCAGCCTTCCATGTTTTTGAAGTAAGCCAAATATATAAACTAGTTGGCATAAGAGATCGCGGTTGTTTCGGAAGAATTTGTCCTATTTTGAAGGTTTAGTCATTCAATGAAGTAACAATACTGTTTTTCACCTTTTTGAATGAAGCTAAGAAGTATTTAAAGTTGTTTGATCGATTTTATGGAAAATTTGATAAATATTGTTACGTTTTGCTAAATAATAGGCCGAGCACACTACTAAACTGGTTATTTTCTAACTTCACTATAAACAAACATACAACACTTCACTGACTAATAAAACACTTAGATCTATACAACAATACAACTAGCTAAATATTCCAAACACTTCTATACTTCTTCAAAAACTGCTTATTATCACTTCTTCCTGATCTTCTTAATCTTCTTAATTCAACTTCTCTTCATAAAACTTCTTCATCCCGGTTAAATGTCTCGCGTTTATATAGGTACTCAAGTGTAACCAGAATCTTCGCGATGCGACGGTTCGGTTATCCCGAATATTCATTACCGGCAGTTGTCTGCCTTTTTCTAGGAAACCATATCGACGATACGCGTGCAAGTCTATCCAGCGGCGTAGCTAGGGGATTTTCGTCAATCTCGTAACAATATGATAAATTAGAACGTTTCCCTATTCGTCCACAACACGAAATTATTCCATTGCGTTGGAGGTACTGAGGGTGGTCAGCCAAAATTCGAAACGTTTTATAATATTTGTTTTGTATCTTCCCTCGGTCAAAGTCGATATGAATGATATATCGCAGTTGGAAAGTACTATGATAAATCTATTAATTTCATCAACTGTAATATGACGAAATTACACAAAAATTGGAGTTTTTTTTTTTGTGTTACGTTACATTTCAATTTAAAAAACCTCCATTCTGGAAGTATGGTGAATTTGACCCTGTCTCCACCAGTATTTACCTACAATCTAGAATAATGGTAATTGATTGATACTTATAGATAAATGATTCTCTCAACAACGCTCATCATTTCATTTGAGATTTTGTTGTGTTTGTGGCAGGTAGGCAAAGTTCACTTTCTAATCTTTTTTACATTTTTAAAAATAGTTTAATATGTGATTTTCTATAACAAGTATCAGAATATCCAGGTTTGTTCTTTAAAAATAATTTCTTTACTCTATATGTGATTGCAGATGAGTGGTGGTGCAAGATTTGATTGACCGAGGATTTTTAATAATCAAGGACAATATAACAAGACCTTGATATATAGTCGACTATTTTTATTGCATCTAAATTTCGACTGTATTTTACAATAATTTAACGAGACATTATTTTGGCACTAATAATCTGATGAAAACCCGAGAGCGAAGTTCGAGGGCTTATATCTCTGATTATTAATGCCAAAATAATGTCGAGTAAAATTAATAAATACAAGAGAAATTTAGCAGCAATTAAATAGTCGACAATTAATCAAGGTCGTGTTATATTTATGAAGATTATTTCATGAATCCAATTCTTTATAACAATCATATGAATGACACTGTACTTTCAGGGATTGTAGCCTCGATTACCCTATGTATCTCTTCGTTTTTTGTGTCTCCAAACGATTCTTTTTCAAATACTTATACAGCTTCAACACGAATGATTCTATTTGACGTTCAATATCCCAAGACCATAACAAATAGCCGAATGTTAGTTTCTTCATAATTCTATCGAGAGTACCTTGTATTTTGACAATTTAAAGAGACCTTATGAACATTAATAATCTGAATAAATCCCGAGAGCTTTAGCTGGGATGGATTTGCTTATATATGCATTGATTTCTGTCATAGAAGACAACCCAAAACGAGAATTTTCAATTTTGAGCGACTGAGTTGTCAACGTTTGACACTTATACAAACAAAAGAAAGCTTTGTTTACATGAATAGCCGTGTTTACCTAGATATGCGGTTGTTTACCTAAATCGAATTTAGGCGGATAACCACAATTCTTTGGTATTTACCGCAAATATACCTTGGTCTTTCATGATAAATGACAGACGTGACGTCAACGTTTGCTTTCGCCTAAACCTTTTGGTTCAAACTCTGGTTTCCTGGTTATTAAAATTCAAAAAGTGTAAACAAAAACATTTGTTTTATTTCTGCCTTCTTCATGTTATTCCTTTGTTTTAATCTTAATTATTCTGGTTTTTCGTATTTTTGTATACAATAACTGTTAAAAGTATTATATTATAAATGGAAAACTTCAATAGTGTGGAAAAAACCTGAGATTTGTGTGCTTATTAGCGTCCGAGTTTTTATTTGATGAAAATGTAGCATTGCTTTTATATCATTTCATAAGGCATCAACTAGAGGTATATCCCTCCTAATAAAATCCCGTCAACAGCAAATCTTGAACTTCCACCTGGTAATCTGTCCCTTCATAATTCAAACTCAGTAAATATGTTTTCGCCATATCATGAAATATGAAGTATTTACTTAAAAGACCAAATAAAAACACGGTCAGAATGAGGTTAGTTTTCTTTTCGATAATAACCATAACCGAAAATGAAAAACAACTTTGGAGTTGGGTAATTACCACGAAATTTTGGTGACAACTATGACAGTAAACAGCTGATTCGTGACGTCATTAGATGAAAACCAATCTAATAACCAAAAACGCCTAAACGTTTTGGTAAATAACAATTTAAATTGGTAAATACCAAAACATTTTGGTCATCCGCCTAAATTCGACTCTAAATAGCCGCTCATATCACATATTATGTGACTTCAGTCATGAAATTTCATTGGTGTAGCAATGTGTGAATGAAATAATCGCCAATAGAGCGTGTTGATTGGTCCTGTCAAATAGGAAACAAACGTATGATTGGTTGATGACTGATATTTAATAGACGAAAGAAATAATCAGCTCAACTCAACTCAAATTCGCAAAGAAAATGTTACGAGATTGAAAAAAAAAAATCCCCTAGCTACGCTGCTGTCGCGTGCCGACCATAAAACGTAACTAATTTGGATAACAAATAAACCGGCGCCAATCGCAGTAAACATTTCCTAATTCCTGGATGTGTTTTGAAGTTTTTCTGTACTGATCAATCTGGAGAACGGAAGAATCCCGAAAAATATACTCTGCTCGACTTATTAGTCAGTATAGTAGCAGGTACCCCAATAAAAACATGAAATATGCCCTCTTTAGTGCATTAACACAATTCCGACGAGGTTCAGATTGAGTTTCATAAAGGATAAATGGGTCTGTGAACCCTATTTGCGATCACTTTCGCCAAACTCTCAATTCTTACGACATATTGCGTTTTATTGCAGGTGCCTACGTCGACTTGAAATCCGTCAACTTGACCAGATCTGTGGAGCTAACGAAATCTACCGAAATGCCAGCAGCGTCCGAAAGTCTCACCAGTGATGCAATCTTTGAATTCATCATCGACCAAGTCAAAGCCGACCCCAAGAAAGCGAAATCCATCGGGGGTGTCTTCCTGTACAACATCACCAAAAACGGCAAACAGGCCAAACAATGGAGTAAGTTTTCAACCATTTATCCTTGAAAAGCATCTATAAATGAACGTTGAGATACTGGGTCCGTTACATCGTTTGTTTTTGCAGCAATGGATTTGAAAAACGCCAAAGTTTACGAGGGAAAACCTGAAGGCAAACCCAACACTACTTTAACCATCTCCGACGAAGATTTCATGTTACTGTCTGAAGGAAAACTCAACCCGCAGACCGCTTTCATGAAGGGAAAGCTAAAACTTACCGGAAACATCATGATGGCCCAAAAGCTGGCGCCACTGCTTAAAGCTAACGCCAAACTGTAGGGATAATCGATCCGGTTTAGTCCGGACCATAGCATTTAAGTTAACCGGTTAACGTACCGCCTGTTGAATATCGAACAATTGCCAGTCGCAGGCGCGCTAAATGGTTTATTCGATTGCCAAAGACCAAAATTAAATGGTTCAGATGATGAAATAAACGGTCGGCCTTCCAACGACTGAAAAAGGCTAATAAAAACTGAATAAATGGTTTTCTCACCGCTGGCCATAAGTTTGACAAACTGAACTGGCGCGTATAGGCTGTTGTAGCCTATTCTGGGGCCATTCATGATAATAAAATAAATGGTTTGCTCTTCACGTGTCTAACAAATGGCCAATTTGGTTAATTTAACAGGTTCTGGTCACAAACTAAATGGTTTGGTCTCACAACTACAGAAATTGACTAGGTATTATGGTGATAAATAAATGGTTTAGTGTGTCCTATGCGTCAAACAAGTTTAACGTATCTGTGAACTTACGGTAAAATAAATGGTTTTATCTCCGTTGTGTGATACAGGCTTGATGCGGTGGATCAAATAAAGATATTCAATGAGTATTACAAAATTACTTTAAATCAATTCAATGAGTATTACTTTGATTTAAAGTAATTTTGTGAATCGTACTGCTCGGTAATGACATAATTATTTCATTTAAACCTGGTTAACTCTTGTAACATAATCCTTTGGTCGTTTTATTCCTATTTTTGTTGTTTGTATATTTTAATCAGCTGGGTACCTGTGTTATTTCATAGATTGAAATGTTTTTAACTTTACGGTTATTGTTATGGATATTATCGCTGTTTTTATAATATTTCAATAAAATTTGTATATTTGAAACACGTTTTATTTGTAAGTGAAGTAAATGGTGTATTCGATTGGCAAAAACCAAAATTAACTGGTTCTGATGATGAAATAAACGGTCGGCTTTCCAACGACTGAAAAAGGCTAATAAAAACTGAATAAATGGTTTTCTCACCGCTGGCCATACGTTTGACAAACTGAACTGGCGCGTATAGGCTGTTGTAGCCTATTCTGGGGCCATTCATGATAATGAAATAAATGGTTTGCTCTTCACGTGTTTAACAAATGGCCAATTTGGTTAATTTAACAGGTTCTGGTCACAAACTAAATAGTTTGGTCTCACTACTACAGAAATTGACTAGGTATTTTGGTGATAAATAAATGGTTTAGTGTGTCCTATGCGTCAAACAAGTTTAACGTATCTGTGAACTTACGGTAAAATAAATGGTTTTATCTCCGTTGTGTGATACAGGCTTGATGCGGTGGTTCAAATAAAGATATTCAATGAGTATTACTTTGATTTAAAGTAATTTTGTGAATCGTACTGCTCGGTAATGACATAATTTCATTTCAACCTGGTTAACTCTTGTAAAATAATCCTTTGGTCGTTTTATTCCTATTTTTGTTGTTTGTATATTTTAATCAGCTGGGTACCTGTATTATTTCATAGAAAACTTTACGGTTATTGTTATGATTATCGCTGTTTTTATATTTCAATAAAATTTGTATATTTGAAACACGTTTTATTTGGAATTAAAGAAAATGGTTCGATAGAGTGTGAGGAGCTGATGAGATTGAATGGTTCTGATGATAAAGTGGTTCAGACTTCCACTGCATCAAAAGCAAGCTGAATGGAAGGAAACATTTCATAATCTGCGGCAACAAGTCGAATGAACTGATTCCGATTATAAACTTAATGGTTTACGTCGAGCACCATATAAAAAAAGCAATAATGCGAAGGTAACTGGTTTGCTACTGCATGGAACCATTTAGATAAATGGTTGTTAGACCAGGGCCAAACCGAATTTAAATTCCCGAATTCATGAAAAATTCTTAGCAGTACGTGGGTGGTTGGAAAGTTTAGGGTAGATTATAAGTGTATTGGGGGTAGGTAAATAATATGTTTTGATGATTGGATAGTGGCTTTTACGATTTTTGGGTGGAATATACGTCCTATCAAAAAAAAGTTGTAAAATTCTTAGATAATTTTTTGCCATTACTTCGATATTGAATTGTTTTTATTATCTCCCCGCTTTTTTAATTTGTATTTTTCGAAAAACTTGGTGAAAACTCTTTTGTGCTTTCAATGAATAATTAACGAATTAATTAGAAAAAATGCTTAATTCTTAATAAAAAAAAGTTGGTTGAGAAATTTTCATCTTTTGAACTTTTTCTGTACCCAGTCATTTTCTTCGATGAAACCTCTACTTGGAGATGGTTTGAGGAAAATATATTATTCGTATGGAAAAATGTCATAAATGCAAAAAACAAAACAACGACATTTTCATAATCGATATTTCAGTAATCTCAAGAATTTCTCATTTTTTATTGCTAATAAGCATTGAAGTTGATGAAGAAGAATGATTTTCATACAATAATAATAATAAAGTTAATTCCATATAAAAGGCATGTACATCGTTTTGTAAAAAGGTTATTGAAATGTTTAATTATACCCGCGAAGTTTAAAACTTTTTGCGAGAAATTCACAGGTAAAAAATTCATATAAATGTTTTATAAATTTTTAAAATCGAACAAAATGATAAAATAAACTAAATGAGTTAACTGTAGTGAAAGAAATCGATTTTGATCCATTTTTATATTTGTTTTTTTTAAATAAATAATGACTTCGAAAAATAATAAAAAAAAATTTGAAATCTTTATACAAATACTATAAAAATTGTTCAATTTAAAGCTTATTGAAAGAAAGATTCCACAAAGTTTCATAGAAAAATCAAAAAATTTACGGGAGATAAAAATTTAAACAGAAAAAAACGGTTTTTAACAATTCTCGTTAAATTAGCGATATTGATAAAAAAAAATTGATAATTGATTTTAGTATAATTTTTTTTCGCTAGGGTGCCTATTTCAGCTTGAATTCTTAAAAAACCACTTAAATACTGAAAAGCTCGTTTGCATTTTTTCGAGGTAAAATTAGTTCTATCGCAGACAATGGCTGTGCTCATTTACAATAAATCTTCTTGGTGTCTTCACTGTATGGCAAATAAAACTAACTAGATGTGTAATTTTCATCAACTTTTATAACAAAATAACAACAGTTCTATTTATTATAAAAAATACACTTTTAGATTAACACTACCATTATTTTTCACCAAATAATTTATTTTGCAAAGACACTCTAATAGTGTTATCATCATAAATGGTATCACTCGGTAATCAAAAACTATAATACAAGATCAATCGACTTCCTTAACCATTTATAAGTTTTATTCAACAATAACTGGTGAATTTTTCGAAGTAACTGCAGAAATAAGGGACAGATCACGACAGATTTCTTTGCTGAAATGTACTTTTCAAGGCAACCACCCCAAAACGTGTTAAACTAACTTGATACGTTTTCTGAACTGAAGACATTAAACTTTGCAATATGCTTTTATGTTTCTCCAGATACATTTGGTAAATATTTTGTTTGCCTATTTTACCGAAAATGAAACAAAACCAAACAATAACATTTTTTTCAGTTTTGCAGTACATCACATAAACTATTTTCGTGAAAACCATGTCATAAAATCTCAAATTCCCTATGGAATTACGAATAAAAGTGAATGAAATTAGTTTTTGAAATACAATTTCGGTCTAAAAATGCCGTTTCTTCAATCAGACGAAAAACATGATTTAAATTAATTGCCTCATAGTGCCGATTTTCAAGCAACACTTGGTGTCAGAAGTGGGATCACTGAATAAAAAAGGGATTTTTTGTCATTTATGTTTAACTTGCAAGAATACTAATATTCAAGGAGAGTATGGAAGCCAGATGGAAATATAATGAAGTTCGAATATGTCTCAAAGAACAGCATGAATGAAATTGAATATTTTATGACGCAAAACCTTGAGTAACATTTTGTTTGTCTCTAAAATTGATTTTATTGTTTAAACACAATTAAAGATCAATGTAATAAGTTTCAGGTTTTTGGTCTAGGATAAAATATCCAGACATAAAACAGGATTCAAAAAGGTATTGAAAATTAAATGGCAATGGCAGTTTCATATTGAAAATAAATAAATTCAAAGACCGGAAAGCCGTTTTACTGTGGCTAATGACTTCATCAGCCGATGCCAATAAACACGGAATACAAGAATTGTTTCAAGTTGTACATCCTCTTTTATATCATACGGCCTCTCCAAATTTGGCCATTATCCAAGAACGGATATAAAGTAATCATAGTTTTAACTGAACCTATAAATGCATTTTCACCAAAGAACTTCCAGATACATTTTACGCATACATATAATATTTCTTAATGTTAAACAATCAAAAACCAAAGGAATGAGTATTTTTCGTTAGGTGGCAGCAGCCAAACATTCCACCAAAACAGAAAGTTAAGTCTCGTTCATACCCTCGCGAACTTCGCAATTTTTCTGCGAATAAAATGGCTGCCGACATGGTTCTACATCAACGATTGGTACGGAATGACTGGGACTTGGGAGCCATTTTATTCGCAGGAAAATTGCGAAATTTGCGAGGGTATGAACAAGCCTTCACCTTCGGATGGTAGGATCACAGCGAGTGACATTTACCGTATTCAATATTATTCAAAACAATGCTATATTAGTCGATTTGTAGGATAGGATGGAATTATATATACCTACAGACCACCGATATCGACCTAAGTTACATCGTATTTTTAACTGTATTAGTTCGTATAATAGCTCAAATCTGATGAATGTCAAACACATAATGAAATCACAGAACGACAGAATAAGAATTCTATGGTCCTGTGGTTAACTGTCAACTTATGGCCAAACACGTTCTATGAGATGATTTCTTCTTCTTTTTCTTACTCTAATTCAAAAAAAGGGATAAAAGAAAATATTTGACCGCAGTAGATATCCATCTGGGGTAGAATAAATGCTATGGGATTAGATGTATTACGAAAGAATTTGCTGTAGCAACGATGCGTGTTCTGTGCCATGGATCATTATATCTTGGACAGATGAAAACTAAATAATCGACGAAAGGCAGATAAAATTCTCAAGAATATAGAAAACCAAATAGAGTATACCCACGTATATACCCTTCGCTTAAAGCTACAATAAAAAAAACAAATGGCCATCGTCACGTATCACATTTACTCCTTAGCGTCGCCGATACCGTCGGGGTTGATGGCGAACATCGCCTCCGACTCTGGTAAGCAGGGCGAGTCGTAGATTTTGCACATGCGCGTTTCTCCCCTACCCTTCCGCAGGTACAACCTCGTTGTGGAGGCGTGCGCCATGATGTTGCCGCCTATGGGTTTCTTGGGGTCGGCGTTGAACATCGCGGCCCCGTCGACCTGAGCCACCACCTGGTTGGTGATGACTACGGCTACGCCGAACTGTAGAAAAGATAAATTCGTGAAATAGTTAAGTAAATGTGACATAAAATTCTATCTTATGTATATTATGGAATATTTAAGTCAGATTGTTATTACGTAATCCTTACTTAATAAAATGATATAACATATGTGAAGAAGTTACATCAGTGTTATATAAAAATAAGTTTGTATTTGTTGCGGACATTTCGCCGTAACAGACTTACATTTTACATAATGGGCAATGCCACTATATTTCGATTTCGTCATGAATGTATAGCTTTTCCAAAAATAAGGGATACGTATTTTGTATTTTATAATTTTTTTCATGATCTTTGTTAAAAAACGCGAAAAATCAAATTGTGACTTCATATGTAGTAAAACCATTCGGCAACGTCGCATGCCGAAAAGATGTATTCCATCAGTTTTGACACCATAATTCTTGTTCCGTGGTCGCTGACGAGTGACACTAACACACGTGTCTGTGTTACTTCACTCTGACAGCTGTCCAAATCAAAATATTTATTATGTTGTGCGCGTGCGCGAACGAACCCGACCCGCAAATTCAGTAGGCACCGTTGCCATATTGACTTTGTGATCAAATGACGTCACATACAGTAAAAATTGTTTATTGTTGATAATGAAGCATCGCCTGAAGAAAATAATTCCGTGGTGTCATTATTTTAATGTCTTCTTCCAATATATTTCAATTTCCAAAAAACTTTTATCAAACGTGGCATTCCCCATTGTGTTTGCTGGGACGCAAGTAACTGAATCAGCCTTTAGATAATAAAAAATACAGTAAAAACTACATCGGGAATATTACTATTATTACTCCAGTTTGGATAAAATCATTACAGCACTAAATAAAATATGACCTTGTCATAGGAAAAGCAAGTGAAAAGCACGTATATGTGAACTGTCATGCAGTTTTCAGGCACAAGGGTCAAAAATGCATATGCGTGTAAATCGCACGTGCTACAAAAACCCTGTATGGGGACGCATGTATCTGAATCGGCCTTTTGAGCCAATGTTATATCAAATTATCTGCAATGGCCAAACTATTGATGGAATATTGTTCCACAACTGTCATCTGTCACTTTCTTGAATAAATTTTCCCCGTAATTCTATAAAATTCATATGTTTTATGTACTAATAAAGAGTGGAAAATCCATAGCAATTATTTTTTTTAGTAACTAGTAACACAGAAATTTCCCCCTTTCCCGTCGAAAGTGACAAGCAGCCGTATTCACAATTGTCATACTGTCATGCGACAATACCACAGAATAGTATTATTCTGTGACAATACCAACCACCCAGGGTTCTCAACTAAAAATAACGAAACGAATTCATGAAAAATTTATGTTAATCGGCAACATATTGATAAGAGAGCCCCGGTAAACTTGTATCAAGGGTACAGGTAAAGTTAAATATCTCGATAACGAAACAACAAAAAAAAAATAAATTTCGAAAAGATAATAAGCATTCTGAATACTTTCCGGAGATTTTTTGTACTTGATATCCAAATTACCTGGCCCTAATAAAACAAACGACCAAATCCCATCGCAGTTCCTCTGAGAAACATAATTTCTCCAACCTCTCACAACAAACAAACTACCAAAGAATCTCACCTCATCAGCTAAACGCAGTAACATTCTCAAAAAGCGAGCCAAATGCATCTGCCTTGCTGATAATTCCCCTCTACCAGAATAATCGGTCCTGTAGAGCGCCATGGCACTGTCAACTATCAATAAAGCATACCTAAAACACGTTTAAACCGATTGTATCATCCCTATGCAAAAGAATCGTCAATTGAACAAAAAAAAATACCTCTAAAAGTCTGGGAAGAGTACAAAATAAGTCTCACCTAGATTCAGCCATCATGGCGGAGGCCTGAATGAGTAATGTAGTCTGATGATCCGTGTTGTAAGCTCTGGCATAGGCTACGTTATCAAGAACATCTTGTCCGTTCATTTGGTAACGTTCTGCAACGGCTAAGAGCCGCTCTGGTCGAAAAGTCCCTTCGGTATCTACATATAAGCATTTGCCTTCACCTCCACCACTTTCAATAGGCAGCTGTAAGAGACAAATTTCATGCAGTTCAAGTAAAGCACGTTTGATGTTCAACAAAATCTATATAGATAGAAGTATTAAAAATGTTTTACTGTACCTGGCATGTAACAGCTAATGTATGGCACAGCTGGGTTTTTCCGGTTCGAAATTCCCCGAATATTTCTGTGATAGATCCTGTCTCAATCCCACCTCCTAACAGCTTATCCAGCTCCTTAGAGCCAGTCGTCAGCTGTATGATTTCAGACCTCTTTTGATGGAATTCCGTGGCAGTGGTGAAACCCATAGGAACTAATTTGGCAGCCTCCGCTAAAACTTTATCAGCTTTCGCTTCGGATATGCCTTTTATACACATCAAATACTTTTTGGGGGCGAACGCCACAGATTCCACAGTGTGGTATCCGGCTTCTTCCAACTTTTTGATGTCTCCTGATGTGATTCCATTGCCCTAGAAAAATAGTTGGTGTTTTATATATGGAAGGAGGGGAAAAACGTTTTGTTACCTCTAGTCTTGCTAGGGGTTGGGGTCCACATTCTTCCACCTCTTCATTTTGTGTATTTGTCGTAGCAACAGAGGCAGCGCTGACACTCATTTCGAATTTGTAAAAATAAAACCGGAATGAAATAAAAACTGTGTCATTAGTATTACACCATTCATTTACCCGCTTCAAAATTTACAAGAAAACAAAATAATATAACCATAACCGTCAAATCATCTGTTTTCTTCTTCTTATTTTGGCCTTTCAGTTTTATTAGCGTGCGCTTTTCAGGGATAGATAGCCAAAACAGCATGTACATGACGCAATTTTCAATTAATGAATTTTGTCGATCATATTTTAGAATGTCTTGCTGATCAAGATGACGCAATTCACACCAATTACTGCGATATGTACCTAAGATCAACTAGATAATTTTTTTTATGAAACGCTGCCGGTTGCTTGAACAAAATTCAATTTTGAATGTAGCGCGCGCGCTTTCTTGTTAATATTTATTTTGAAATTTTGAGAATCATGATATGGCACTATAGAATCTTTCTAATGGATTGTTTTTGCTCAACTTTGACCTATCATTCCATTTACCATCTTTCCAGCCTGAACATGATGATGATAATAATGTTGAATTATTCATTGCAAGTATAATATGCTAAAGCCAAAATCACCCAACAGTAAATACATAGCAAACATTTGATCAAGAAGTGTTTCTACTGCACATATGAAAATAAAATAAAAGCCAATTCAGAAACGATGAGATTGTTTATTCTGAAGTATTATTATGTGTCCCCTATGTTAATTTGTTTTTAACTTGTGTAAACTTCGTAATAGCACCAATAATAATATAGAAATTCGTAGAAAAAATAAATAAATTTATTTGAAGACTTAAATATAATCACAACTCCTGGTTTATTTTTCGTTTGGAATGGCACAGTTTGGTCTGTCTCACACAAAACTCTTTTTCGACATCTTCGTGTTCCTCTTGATACAGTTTTATGAGATCCTCTTCATATTCTCCCATAAATTCTTCACACTGCAAAAACAAAATAAAGCTGAAGAAAATCCACTGAAATTTGAAATTGCTCATTCAGATTCCTCATGCTCCTATAGAAAGTAATGAGATCTTAAAAACGTGCACCTCTTTTGGAAAATTACAACTCATAAAATAGTAGTAGTACTTTATTATTGTCCCAAGAAACAATTTTGTTTATGATAGGGATATAAAAAAATTATTACAAAATAATTATCCAAACTTATTTGACAGTAATACATACAATTAATAGAAGTATAATTCATAACTAATAAAAATACAAATAATAATGCTACCTGACTGACTGACAGCTAGGAGACATTAGTGAATAAAAAATGCTAATGCTGAAATCCATATAATGAAATTCTTTTTTTTATGATTATCAATGAATTGAATTAGGATTCAACAAAGAAAATATTTTTTGATTTTACTCTTAAAAATCGTCACATTTTTATATTTTTTATTTCATTTGAAAGTGGGTTGTAAATTACTATACCATCATGATATATTGATTTTTTGCTCTTCTTGTTTTATGATTGTTCCAGAAACCAGCAAATTCATAAAATATTGCAGCTATTTACCGATCGTGTCAGTTCAGCACTTTCTAAATAGAAGGTGCCACAATAAAATTCAAAACGGAATAAGGGTTTGATAACAGTAGAACGGATTTCATCACATCATAGGTGTGTATGTGTAAGAAAATATGAGGGTTCTGAATAGAAGTCCCAGTATCGAAGGGTTTTATTGAAGTCATCAGTCACTGACAGTAGAGTGCAAAGCAAAATATTGTGAAATTTAAATGAAAATTGGGGATAAAAGCAATATAATTCTGGAGCTATCGACACATAACACAAGGAATGCCAAAATTATACAAATCGGAATATTTGAAAAATCAAATACCAAATTTTCAAGAAGTCTCCTAAAACAAATCAGAAGGAACCGAGAATCTATAGAAGTTGGCAGATATAACATAACATAACATAACATTTTTTTATTTCCCAAGAAACATACAAGTTTATGACAGGGAAAAATATAAACATTTTCAACTAAACTAAATTAATTACTAACTAGTTATTTCTAATTTTCATATATTTATAAAATTCATGATAATAAATATTTTTTCAAATTTACTTTGAATCTCATTTTACCATAGGATTTTAAAGATTTTGGCAATTCATTGTAATGCATTATTCCTTTGAAGTATATTGATTGTTGACCCACATTTGTTCTCACATTGATAACTGATAAATGATCTGATTGCCTCGTCAAGTGGTTATGATTACTGTTAATTAGGTTGAAAGCCAAATGAGAGTGTTTGAAGTTATTTTTAACTAGGTGAATAAAAGTACAAATCTTTAACTTATAAAGAGAATGGATATCTAGAATTTGTTTTGGTTTATATAAATTTATTGTAGGTTCCTTGTATTCTAGTTTGAATATACATTTGATGATTTTGTTTTGTAGGGTTTTCAATGGTTTTAGTACACATTTTGTTGCCGATCCCCATACTGAG
The DNA here is from genome assembly GCA_958502065.1 of Chrysolina americana. Lineage (NCBI taxonomy): Eukaryota > Metazoa > Arthropoda > Insecta > Coleoptera > Chrysomelidae > Chrysolina > Chrysolina americana. The sequence goes on along the minus strand of OY293419.1, from coordinate 62,492,200 downwards.
ATTAAGTACTGAAGTTTGGAAAAGACTAAAGAATAATAAATTAATTTCAAATATTTCAAGGGTAAAAAGTTTCTGATTTTAAAAAGAATTCCGATTACTGGGGATATTTGCTTCCTTAATATTTCAATGTGTTCGGACCATAACAAATTTTCATCAATATACAGGCCAAGAAACTTCAAAGTAGTAGCATACTTAATGATTTCTCCTTTGAAATTGATAGGTTCTTTGAAATCGACATAGGTCGATCTTTTGGTCACAAACATAAATGATGATTTTTTGTAATTTAAAGTTAGTTTATGGTTTATTAACCAGGATGATATTTTCTCAATGTCAATCAACATTTTTTTTTTAATATCTTGTAAACTATATCCGTTGTATATTATGGTTGTATCATCAGCAAACATTTTGATTTTACCAAAAAGTTCCAAATCAGCTAATGAATTAATATATATAAGAAAGAGTACAGGTCCAAGGATTGATCCTTGTGGCACTCCACATAAAACTGTTTTATACAATCCTTCAGTATCTTCCATGAATACAAACTGTTTTCTTTCTGAAAGATAATTTCTGAACCATTCGTGAACACTTCCTCTCACACCTATTTGATATAAGATGTCCAATAAAATTTTGTGATCAACTGTGTCAAAAGCTTTCTGAAGATCAAGCGATAGAATACCACATTTTTTACCCGAATCTATATCCAGTTGGAATTGAGTAATGACATCAAGTACTGCTGATTCTGTATCGCTAGATTCATAGCCGCCAAAAGCTATTCAGATTTCAAGTTCAATTTGGAATTTCTGCACTACTTTCAAGTACTTTTGAGACTTTTAAAACTGTTATCAACGTTTATTTGTGCTTATCCAGTTGACAGAACTTCAGGAGGAATCCAATATTTCCAATAATAATATACAGGTTGACAAGTTCCACTAAAGTTTGCTAAACTATGTAGTTCTCTTGGCTTTTATTAGTTTCCTCAGTGCACTTTAAGATTTCCTCTCTTTTTATTACCAAGTCAAAGTCAAAATATACTTTATTGTCGGAAGTTATAAAAACTTAAAGACAAAGCTGTTTGGTTTTGGATTAATATTAAAATTGAATTCAATTAATTAATGATAAGTATAATTTCAGTCCAGAATACTTTGAAAATGTTGAATAATATTTTGAAGCTTTCTTTTTGGAATCATATTGTTTGAAGTCTAATAGAAATGTGTCATAACTCATAATGGATGAAGAGTTTGAAAAAATTCACTGAAATACAACTGCCAAGACTTTGCCATCATTAAGTAATATCATTTTATAAAAAATGCCTTTTGAAATAGTAATTCAGTCTTTGAAGAATTGACGAAAAACCTAACATAGCTGGAAAAATATTAAAAACCTATTCGGTATGCATACTAGCAATTACCCAGAGATTGAATTGATTTGATCTTTTGAAATTAGTAACTTTCTGAGCTTACTTCAACGTACATAATACTTAAGGCTCTTATTCAGATCACTGTCTTGTATAATATCAACATCACCCCAGTTTGGAGCCATGGTTCCTTCCTCTGATATCATTTTCAGAAGCGTGAGAGTGCCATTTGACTTCCATGTAGCTCGAACATAGTTGTCCATTTGCTCGCACACTTTTTCGATTATCTCAGATAGGGCTAGCTCAGACTTTGTCTCAGAAATAGCTTTATGATTATAATTTCCATCGATGTCTAACCTGTAGCCCCCTACATCAACTTTTTTGTTCGGATCCAATTTGCTGATGGCTTTTGCAACTTCATGTATACTCGTTTCGCAAACTGCAAAGAAAAAAATTGAAAAATTGAAGAATTTCTGCGGCTACAATTTCTAACCTAAACATCTCAATTCTTCGACGTCGATTTTTACATCTGTAGCAATTGACTGGCTATTTACACTGTTATAAAAACAGAGAAACACACACGAAATATAGTAATATGAGATCTTCATCCTGAAATATCAACCACAAGTTTCAAACAATCTCAAACTTTTCAAATTGACGTTGCGATATACCTACTACTTACCATGATTTCTGTTGACACGTATACGAATGCTGATTGGATGCAGACAGGGTTTATCAAAACTACGAATAACCAATGAAAACTGGTAAAATTTCACACTATTAAGTGCCTTCGATGAAAAGATAAAGGGAAAGCTAAAAAACTAGCATCATAATCGCTCAGAGATTAACTTCTAACAACTCTAACGTCACATGCTCAGACGCAGCAGCATTTTGCGGTATGAAAAACTCAAATTATTTTTAGGCGCGATTTTTTGAACGGAATAGCCTCTCCACTCTCCGCAGTAGCGCTCATCACGGCAGATGGACACAATTTGAACTACTTTGTGATTCTGAATCTCGACTAGTCCACTGCGATTAAAGGGGAGTAAGGATCAAGTGTCAAAGTTATAATTCAAATTTCTGGAAAAACGAATCATTTTTGACTCAAAATTACTTCATCAGTGGATAAGGAATGAATTCGTTGCGCAGATTATTTCAATTAGAGTCTTTCCGAATCCGAATCGGTAATGATACTTTCTACCTGATGGGTCGCTCCACTCGGGTGAACTCGTCCAAACAAGCTTTGAAGATTCAGAAGCAGCCAGTCGCCAATCGGTCATCGTACTAGTAGGTTGAAACAGAATGTGTCATAATTTTCTTTTCATGAATTCAAGTGTAGAGTTATATTTTTCCTGTGAAAAGTCTGTATCGTCGTCCAAACGTAAAACTGTGCAATTGGAAAAGTTGAAAGCTGAAAATTTCCACGATAAGGGGGCTTTTCTGAGGTAAGTGACATATTTTTCCGCTCCTTTTTTCCGTGGTTCACCACAATGCTTTCCAACATATGTGCACCTTATGTGAATAGACTTTCCTCCGAGAAAATGTGTCATTTCTGTCCCATCTGCAATGATTCCCAAATTTCATGCACATTCTAAAATTAGTACAAATATTTTTCAAAGTGGGAGGTGAGGTGTCCGAAATACGTTTTTGTCGAAATTCAGTTTTAGAATACCTCGAATATGATTGTTAATACCAAATTTAGGTGTTTGTTGTCGGTGATGTAGAGAACACTTGACCTGGCAACGGCGGAAAGCGTGTTATAAAAGATTAGTAAGCAACATGATTTTTCCGTGCCAAATGGGTGTTTAACGTAAACAATCTCGTAACAGGCCTCATTTTCCGACTTATTTCACCGGTTCACTGGTTGATCTTTGCAACGCTCTAGAAGCAGTCAAGTTTTGGAATTAATTATGAAATATTTCTGTAACATTTTGTATTTGTTTACTGACAAAGGTTTTCAGGCGATTTTCGCCTTTAAGAACCATCTGTTTAGGAGCAAACGCTGGCAATAGCGCTTGTATGCGTCCGGTTCCCTGCCCTACCACTCGCCTATCGATTCACGCAGCGCCCAATCGAGAGCTCTCTCCTTGCTCGCGGGAGCGGACTCATCGCGCGGCGTTGCCATTTCGCCGCATGCATACAGACAAGGCGTCTCTTCATAAAGGCCGATTCCTGTGCGAGATCTGTTGGCAACTAGGCCGCTATATTAGAGGGCACGCGGCGTTGCCAAGTCGCGCGTGCACATTCTGTGAGCGTATACGTAAATAATTTTTATGCTGTAGGTTCACGATTACGATTGTGCGACGTACTCATTAGCTTGCTCGGCGAGATGATTATGTATTTGTGGTGCATTTTGAATCGTATAATGTGTTCGAACAGATGTTTCCCCGAAAAGCGAGGAATGTATCACTTAACTGGCACGTAGATGAAAATGTAAGTCTTCTCCGGGAAAATTCACGCCCTTGGCGACACCTCGTTAGTGGTGAAACCTAGTCTGGCGTGAATCCGAGCCGAAAATAACTGGAACGAGAAAATGTACCGAGTATTTCGTAATAATTCGATCAAGGATTCTTTGATCTATGTGCTTTTTGATTCTCCTAGTCAAGGTCAATCGTGAAAGTTGCTGTTGCTAATCGAACGCAGAAAATAGACTCGGACTTTCTTTATACGCGACTTTCCTCCGCGGTATCGCCATTTCAGGTGCACCGTTTTGATGTTCCCGTAACTGCAGATTGCAGCTCCGCCGAATTGCGCAACCGGGTTCGTATTAGGGTTTACCGCCAATGGAATTTGGGGCTTGGGTTGCGCGCGCTTCCCCAATGTTTTATTTCGGCCTTTTGTTGTTTTCATTACGTAATAATCGTACGGGTAGCAGGTAAATCATGAGGAATATAATGAGAACGAAGTTATCAACGCGTTTTAGAGCCTCTGTGTTTATGTAATTGTACCTGTCTCTGTCTTGCGGCTGCTTCGACCGCCTTCTTTGTTTAAAAATATAACAAGCCCATTTCAAGGTTTGTCGCACAGTCGCGTATCTTCGATGTTGCGCTTATGTTTATGGAGAAAATTCGAGTGTTGTAAGGAGAGAATCGAGTGATCGTGTTGTTGGAAACGCTACCGGTTTTGTTTATGCCAGAAATAAATAAGTGGGCGTGTCTTTACCAATCAGCTGAACTCCGCCAGTTCAACATGGCAGTTGTCGCGTAATTTAAACGTTTTGTGTCAAGTCGAACTCTTTACTTGCGATTCCCAGTGTTTTGTCGGTGTTACGTTCGAGTATGGTGGTTATTTCGAGGTTCAGGATTATTTGCGGCATATTCGAGACGATGGTAACGTTATATTCATATTATTTCGCTTGGTTTTGATATTTTTCGCCCTTGTCAAAATAGTTTTGTGTCTGTGTCGAATTTGACGTTCGATTTCAATCGAAACGTTAGTCGAGTAACGAAAATAGATTACTTATCACTGTCGTTCACTGAATTACGTTCACTAGTCATAACTTATTTGTATTCTAAGTACCTAGGAAGCCGGTTACCTCGTTTGGAATGCAGAGTCCTTTTAGACCAAGACCTTTTGTAGTGCTGTACCGAAAGCGGGAGGCAATTCGTCACTTCGTCGGTCAATGCGTAGATTTTCAAATCATCGCGGGGTAGCAGAGCAGCTATTTTTCATATCGCTTTCCATTCTAAAATTAATCTTCGACATCTGTCAGCGGGCGAACCAAAACAATTTTGACTGGTGTCACAAGCTAGAAAGCTACGCAACTTTCGATGCAACAAACAGCCAATGAAAACGGAAAACAACACAGGAATCCGTTCCAAAAAAGGTTTATCTCGTGTTTATTTCGTATTATCGTTATTTACATTCGCCGTTTTCGATAACGCTTTACAAATGGAAGCAGCGACTAGTTATGTAGCCCCAAAGAGTTGCAAAGGATGAGCTGCTTCGTGATTGGTCCGCCTGAAAGTTTAGAAATGCTCTGTTTACGAGGGGCGAACAAAAAAACCAGTTTTCAATTAAGCATGATCGGCCGCATCCCTTATGCATACTTTGAATAGGTATTTCATAAGGGAATGATTGTTAACCCTCAGCGTTTGTTATGAAAAGGTAATTTTTTCGAAAATAACACTAAGTATTTGGTTGAATTCCGTCAACTAATGGCAACAAAATTTCAAAAAAAGATTGGAATTCACGTAATTTGGTATCCTGAACAAAAAATACAAATAAAATTTTTGGCGATTTCAAGTAATTTCGAAGATATGGGCCTATTTTTGAGTGAAAACTGGCATTTTCTAGCACACATTCCTACCGCGAAAAAACATTCAAAATTCTCCCTTCTTTAAACTAACACAATGTACCCACCCTAATTCACCCGTTCTACACTATTTTTTCATCAAAAAAGGCACTTTCGTCCAAAAATTAACTTTTTTTTTAACCCTTTCAGTACCAAACTCAAATTCTTGCAAATAAATCGTAATTTGGAATTTTTTTTCAGTTTTTTAGTAAAACAAAAACTACCTAATCAAAATGTTATGGTTCTTGAGTTTGAAAATGTCCCGCAAGTTGTAAAATCGATTTATTATGGTATTCGGAAAAGCAGTATTCATTTTTCATGATGCTCAATGCAAATTACATTTAGTACAAAAAATTTCGTTATGGGGTTGCAATTCTCCATTTTACAATTAATCACGTAAACCCATGACTTCAGATATCTCCAGGAGAAATAATCAGGGGGGTTCAAGTCCGGGGATCGAGCAGGCCATGCGTGTGGCCTACCTACCAATCTAGCGATCTCCGTATGTTGAAAAATCAGATTTTTTGTACTCGATAAACTTGTAAAGTACCCCATTAGTTGATTTACATTAATGATTTCAATAAATATCGAATATGGATGTCGCAAATTTTGTTCGCACTGTATCTTCAAAACCAAGAGTGTTTTCAAAAATCTCATAGGACAAAATAATTCAAGGTTGAATTTTTGCCGCATGTTTGCCTAACACCCTGTAGATAATACTGTAATCAAAAATAGACCTGTGATTCAATTTTTCCTGGACATTTCTCTATTATTGGCCCTCCGAAAACAGTCCATGAATGTTTACAGCTTTTTACGTGAATATATACAATTTTCTGATTTCATATGAATGAGTGCTTCGTTAAGTTTCTGTATCGGCAGGGCCAAATTACCAATTCTGCTATTTTATGGTCTGTTACAATTCCTCGTTATGGTGTGCTGTTTGAGGTGTATCGTTTCGTGAACTAGTTTTTTCAAAATTAGTTGATTTATGACTAGATATACAAAGTTGCTCGAATATTAATTGTATCAGTCCCAGAGGGCTATAACAGTTGGGTTTCATTTGTTCCATTCTAGTAGCGACAGTGGAAATAGGTCGACAAGGACATAAGAGTGTACAGATAAATGGATAAAAATTATATGAATAACAGATAATTTAGTCATTCGTCACGAAGAGATGGAATAAAAGTGGTAATTGGAATGATAATATTGCAAATACAACAAAAAAAAAATATTATACTCGAGGTGGAATCGTACTAGAGAAAAATAAGTAATTAAGTGACTTTTTGTATAAATGCATCAGCCTTGTATATCGAGCTATAATTTCTTGTTGATAAATACACCTAAAAATTATGATAGGCTTTCTGTGACTTGGTTTTCTATAATTAGGCCATCAAGATCACATCTGAAGCTAACTAAATTTGTATTGAAACAGGAAATTCGAGTCACAGCACTATTCTACTATATTTTCTTGACATTGTTGATATTTTCGTGAGGCCAGAAGATGGTAATGCCATCCATAAAATGTAAAGGTACATTTTTCGCTCATATCGATGGACACGAAGTGATTTATACTGTCACGGACCTGTTCAGCGGTGTGAGCATAAATTATTCTAGAACGTCGTTTAGAAAACTTAACAAAACATATGAGGGTTGAAAGTATTGATCATTATTATTATTATGAATTAATATTGACGAAACAATGTATGCACCGAGGTATGCACTAAACGCAGCCAAATCTCAAAATCAATAATATAATGTTTTTAAACTTATTAGAATGTGGTACCGATGGTTTTGCTAATTTTTATTATCAAAAATTAACAAATCAAAATAAATTAGAACAGAAAATACACCTTCTCGTTCAACACATCTGAAAATAAATCAGAACAGAAAATTCACCTCGTCCAATACATCTAAAAATGAATTAGAAAAGAAAATACACCTTCTCGTTCAATACATCTAATTATCCGATCATAAAATTCATTAAGAATAGATCTCAATACAATTGCTGGAATGGTCGATTCTTGTACTCTAAATGCCCCAATAAAAAAATGGTTGGCTTGAGATCTGGTGAACGAGGAGGCTACCGTGGATCGGTATTTCGTCCTAATCATTTATCACCAAATTCCCCACTTAAGCATTCAGAAACAATCGTAGCAAAATCAGCGGGTCGTCCACCATGTACAAATCATAATTTAAGTCGTTCTTAACTCATATTATCCAAAAAATTCGTATGTAATCGAATATTTAGCCAGCAAGGATTTGCATGGTGTTCGTTCAACCGTTCTCTAACCAAAAGTACGCAATGGGAAGGTATTTATTGACAATCGTCGTACGAGCATTGTTTGTGCGTGTAATCACATAATTTGCGTCATGTTCCGTGTTTTTTGGAGCGAGTGATTCCATATGAGGCTCTTCTATGAAATAGTATAGCTGATGAAAGAACATAAATGTGAGTAATAGAGTATTTTCAAAAAACCAACTCGTGCTGTCACTCCGCCTTTTCACCATACTCCATTTTTTTGATGTTATGTCGAACGAAGTTGATTTCTTATTGTTGTTATTATGGGGTTATAAAGGGTGAGGGATGAATTTCTTGCTTTCAGTGTTTAACTACAATTTAAAAATTTGATTATACCTAGTACGTGCTTTTATATCTACGAAACTTATGTCATCATATAGGTACTTGTTTTAAATGTACTTACATGCACTTGCATGGTTATTTTGAATAAAGAATTAACAGTTTCTCGGGCTTTGATAAATTCGTGATTTAATAAATCCAATACGGTTTCTGGTATTGAATTTTCAACTGAGTGAAAATTTAAGAGATTAATATGCTATCTTTCTATCTAATAACTCTTTGACTACCAACATGAATGTATAATTTCTAAATGTTTCAACAGGCATGTCGATTGCACAATTTTGCACAAAAAATAATTAAGGTTCATACAGCAGGTCCAAGCATAAAAATAAAAAAATTGGATTATAAACGCGTGATTTACAGTGTTTGCGGTCTCAAACTTAAAAATGAATATTGGATTTTAGATGGGTGATATATCACAGTTTTTTATCGCTTTTCTAAAAGAACATAATGATGAATTGCACTGTTTAATGCCGTGGTTGCATTTGCTGTTTCCATAATTCTATCGAGGGGAATATAGGGGGGGGCCTTTCATTTTCTAACTTCTTCACAATTTTCAGAAATGAGAAAGCAAAAGTGTATCACTGCTCTATTCTCGTTTACGGTGTTTGTGCTGGCGTTTTAGAAGTTGAGAGAATCGAGAGATGGTCACAATCTTAGTTGTGCTTATCATTTTGGTCGGATTTATTTCACCGTTATTTTTTAGTGTGGATATTTAGTGATCCGCAACTGAATTATCTTTTCTGATGATTGTTTCGGAGTTCAAAAATGTGACTGGCAATACTTGGTGGGTTTTATACGATTATGAAATGATCACTTGGCATTCTGCACCTCATACATGCCGTGAGGGGGGATATTATCATTTGGATTGTTGTTTCACATGAAATTTCATGCTGATTCCAAAGATGTATGATTTGTGTATGCACAGATACAAGATTTAGCATTAAAAAGAAATTGAACGTCGAAAATTCTTTCACCCAATCGAAATGAACTCTCTCGACTCCAGATGAACTTTTCAATCGATTCAGCATGATAAAATTAGTGAACTTTGTGAATTTCAAGTCGATTGTCGAAAAAAAATTCTATCATAAAAGTCCTAAGGGGTAGACCCCTAAAAATCAGGAGAAATACAAATTTATCAGATTCACTTGAAATTCACACCATATACGCAAAATTTTATGCTAAATCTGAAAATATGTAATTTGTATATGCTCGGATACAAGGCTCGTCATAAAAATGGAATTGAAACGTCTAAAACGATCTTTCAACTATCGACGAAGTTTTCAACTCCCTACGAAGTTTTTAACTCACGAACGGTTGAAAATAGAGAAATTCTGCGAACGCCAATCGATTCAGCATGATAAAATTAGTGAACTTTGTGAATTTCAAGTCGATTGTCGAAAAAAAATTCTATCATAAAAGTCCTAAGGGGTAGACCCCTAAAAATCAGGAGAAATACAAATTTATCAGATTCACTTGAAATTCACACCATATACGCAAAATTTTATGCTGAATCTGAAAATATGTAATTTGTATATGCTCGGATACAAGGCTCGTCATAAAAATGGAATTGAAACGTCTAAAACGATCTTTCAACTATCGACGAAGTTTTCAACTCCCTACGAAGTTTTTAACTCACGAACGGTTGAAAATAGAGAAATTCTGCGAACGCCAATCGATTCAGCATGATAAAATTAGTGAACTTCGTGAATTTCAAGTCGATTGTCGAAAAAAAATTCTATCATAAAAGTCCTAAGGGGTAGACCCCTAAAAATCAGGAGAAATACAAATTTATCAGATTCACTTGAAATTCACACCATATACGCAAAATTTTATGCTGAATCTGAAAATATGTAATTTGTATATGCTCGGATACAAGGCTCGTCATAAAAATGGAATTGAAACGTCTAAAACGATCTTTCAACTACCGACGAAGTTTTCAACTCCCTACGAAGTTTTTAACTCACGAACGGTTGAAAATAGAGCAATTCTGCGAACGCCAATCGATTCAGCATGATAAAATTAGTGAACTTTGTGAATTTCAAGTCGATTGTCGAAAAAAAATTCTATCATAAAAGTCCTAAGGGGTAGACCCCTAAAAATCAGGAGAAATACAAATTTATCAGATTCACTTGAAATTCACACCATATACGCAAAATTTTATGCTGAATCTGAAAATATGTAATTTGTATATGCTCAGTTACAAGGCTCGTCATAAAAATGATATTAAAACGTCTAAAACGATCTTTCAACTCCCGACGAAGTTTTGAACTCACGAACGGTTGAAAATAGAGCAATTCTGCGAACGCCAATCGATTCAGCATGATAAAATTAGTGAACTTTGTGAATTTGAAGTCGATTGTCGAAAAAAAATTCTATCATAAAAGTCCTAAGGGGTAGACCCCTAAAAATCAGGAGAAATACAAATTTATCAGATTCACTTGAAATTCACACCATATACGCAAAATTTTATGCTGAATCTGAAAATATGTAATTTGTATATGCTCGGATACAAGGCTCGTCATAAAAATGGAATTAAAACGTCTAAAACGATCTTTCAACTCCCGACGAAGTTTTCAACTCACGAACGGTTGAAAATAGAGCAATTCTGCGAACGCCAATCGATTCAGCATGATAAAATTAGTGAACTTTGTGAATTTGAAGTCGATTGTCGAAAAAAAATTCTATCATAAAAGTCCTAAGGGGTAGACCCCTAAAAATCAGGAGAAATACAAATTTATCAGATTCACTTGAAATTCACACCATATACGCAAAATTTTATGCTGAATCTGAAAATATGTAATTTGTATATGCTCGGATACAAGGCTCGTCATAAAAATGGAATTAAAACGTCTAAAACGATCTTTCAACTCCCGACGAAGTTTTCAACTCACGAACGGTTGAAAATAGAGCAATTCTGCGAACGCCAATCGATTCAGCATGATAAAATTAGTGAACTTTGTGAATTTGAAGTCGATTGTCGAAAAAAAATTCTATCATAAAAGTCCTAAGGGGTAGACCCCTAAAAATCAGGAGAAATACAAATTTATCAGATTCACTTGAAATTCACACCATATACGCAAAATTTTATGCTGAATCTGAAAATATGTAATTTGTATATGCTCGGATACAAGGCTCGTCATAAAAATGGAATTAAAACGTCTAAAACGATCTTTCAACTCCCGACGAAGTTTTGAACTCACGAACGGTTGAAAATAGAGCAATTCTGCGAACGCCAATCGATTCAGCATGATAAAATTAGTGAACTTTGTGAATTTGAAGTCGATTGTCGAAAAAAAATTCTATCATAAAAGTCCTAAGGGGTAGACCCCTAAAAATCAGGAGAAATACAAATTTATCAGATTCACTTGAAATTCGCACCATATACGCAAAATTTTATGCTGAATCTGAAAATATGTAATTTGTATATGCTCGGATACAAGGCTCGTCATAAAAATGGAATTAAAACGTCTAAAACGATCTTTCAACTCCCGACGAAGTTTTGAACTCACGAACGGTTGAAATAGAGCAATTCTGCGAACGCCAATCGATTCAGCATGATAAAATTAGTGAACTTTGTGAATTTGAAGTCGATTGTCGAAAAAAAATTCTATCATAAAAGTCCTAAGGGGTAGACCCCTAAAAATCAGGAGAAATACAAATTTATCAGATTCACTTGAAATTCACACCATATACGTAAAATTTTATGCTGAATCTGAAAATATGTAATTTGTATATGCTCGGATACAAGGCTCGTCATAAAAATGGAATTAAATCGTCTAAAACGATCTTTCAACTCCCGACGAAGTTTTGAACTCACGAACGTTTGAAAATAGAGCAATTCTGCGAACGCCAATCGATTCAGCATGATAAAATTAGTGAACTTTGTGAATTTCAAGTCGATTGTCGAAAAAAAATTCTATCATAAAAGTCCTAAGGGGTAGACCCCTAAAAATCAGGAGAAATACAAATTTATCAGATTCACTTGAAATTCGCACCATATACGCAAAATTTTATGCTGAATCTGAAAATATGTAATTTGTATATGCTCAGTTACAAGGCTCGTCATAAAAATGATATTAAAACGTCTAAAACGATCTTTCAACTCCCGACGAACTTTTCAACTCGCGAACGGTTGAAGAAAGATCAATTCTGCGAAAACCAATCGATCTAGAAGTTAATGCAATCTGTGAATTTCAAGTCGATCATCATTGTGGACAAGTGTAGAGCATGGAGTTCCTCAGGGATCTCTCCTGGGACCTTTGCTTTTTCTGGTATATATCAGTGATATTGACTCAGTCGTAAATGACACAAAGTCAATTGTATTTGCTGATGATACTACAAACGTACATTCATATTTTGACATTATCCGTCTTCTATTATAAAAAGTATGCTAAATTGCAAAGGATTCTATAATTATAGGGAATATATCAACTGTACGTGCTTTTTCTGAAGTAGATTCTAAGATTCAAATTGTATCCATGCTGTAGTTTTATATGATTATTAATTATCATGCGACTCAAAAAATTGGAAAGTGACCATGTATTTGGTTCTGTTCATATATATTGTCCCAAATTCAAATTGAAATCAGTAATCTATGAAATTATTCTATTTTAAAATGTTGAACCTACTATTTTACTACTGATGAGTCAGCAGATCATTTCGTAGACAATTGAAGTATTTTCTAGATGAATTTTTCATCACAACATGCCCATAAATTCATTATTTATTTTAAGCAGTTGTGTAGGAGTTGTACAACTTGGGAATCATATTAGTCACTTCGAACAAAAATTAATTTGTACTCAGATCATGTGAACATACTCGGGAAGTACTTCAAATTCTGAATACCTATACAAATTAATATAAAATATTTTGATATTTTAAGAGACTCCCTATTTCAAATAATTCGAAAATGTTTTTGAAATATTCGACCAATATTCAAATACTTTGGACTATTTAAAATTTTCGACGGTATTTGAAATATTACTTCAAACACTACTGAATATTTGAAATACTTTTTGAGGACTCAAAATACAAACAAGAAATAGGGATCAAATAGAAAAATTCTCATGAAATAAAGATATCATTGCTAAAATCTAATATTTTGCAGAGATTATAAAAGTTGAATTATCGTTAGGCGATATGGTATCGAGCTAAAATATGGGATTATATTCGAAAATGTATGAAATGTAGGACTGCTAGTTCCATACGGTCATGAAATTTATATAGCACGTCTGCGGTTGTGCATTTGTTTCTGAATGTTGTTCCAAACCGCCTACTGCGTACCACAATCTAGTTGGTCGACTTCGCTCATTCGCAATCGACTGTTTCGTTCTGAAACTTCTGAAAGCGACGGGACGCCTTGTTGCTGACCTTCGACATGAGCAAACTTCGCAGATCGCGTTTTGTTGATTATTAATCGAGTCTTGTTATTCTGTACGTTCCGTAGTAAATAGAAAAGGCGCCAAAATTAGACTGCGCCAAATGTTTTGGGTGATTTTTACTTGGCCGAGAAGTAACCTGGATTGAAACGACTATTGTTTGGAAATATAATATCGAAAGCGAATGAGGCAATTTTTCGAAAACTTTGGATTGAAAAACGTCGACTGGCTAATTTTATTTAGGGACGATAAAACGCATTTGAAAAAAAAAACTATATCGTCCTTGCGCTCTTACCATAACGGGTAACATTTTAATTGTCAGCCTGGTTCACTGGCGGATCTGAGGGGGGACCATAAATGCGATGATAAAGGACCCCGCACTTATTTTATTACCATTGCAATCCGAACTTTCATTTTAATTCTCATTCTGTGAGAACTCATTAATACACTAAGGTTGCAACTCATATATTTTTCGAGAATAAGTTATTTTCCATCCTGGATTTTTCTAAAACATCGGGTGGAGGCGAGGTGGTCCTGGTTTTTCATAGAATTTTTGAATTGGAAAAGATAATTCAATTCTCTTTTCAACCATCTAAATTTTTTAGATTTCTGTTGTCACGTTTTTTCACAATATGAATTTGAAATGTCAGAATAAGTGCGGATTTGGCGGATTTGAATCACTTTTCTTACCTGACAACGATGAATGTGAAAAAACGGGACAGAAATTTTTTTGAATGGAACGAAATTCTAAAAAATTTTTGATTCGACACATGACCCACATGCCATTTAAAATTTCTAAGTTGATGTGCCTGCCCCCTGCGCCATCTATCGAGCAATCAAACTGTGTTTTATTTCAAAAAGTTGTATCGGTGGAATCCTCCAAACGGTTTCTTTTATGTTTGTACGTCGAATATTTCGAAATATGATGGTTGGTTCAAATGCAAATGATCGCCCTCTCATGTACTGTAACACCAATTGCATATGGATATGCAGGAAACGAAGTTTGTCAGGCCTACAGAGGGTGAAAAAGGGGGTGGTTTCTAGAAATCAATTCAATAACTTTTCCAAATAAAACAGTACCGCGTTCTGATATTGGTATGTGTTTCCTGAAAGAAAAAATGTTATTGAATAATTATTATCTAGAAACCATTCCTACTACCTACCACCCCCTTTGATGGTTTGACAAATTAATGGTAAGAGAGGTGTAATAAAGTGAGAGATAATATTATCGTGACTAAATCGCTTCATTAGTTTTATTTTTCACGTTATTCCCGCCATACAAATTGAAAAAATATTGTTTTGACTTTTTTCTGAGTATATCTGTGGATGTGGCTAACATCACACCTGTTCGAATGCATCAATACCTGATATTACGCGTTTGGTTTCATATACAGTTTAGAAACCACTTGTGAAATGGAATTATTTCAGACGATAACCAAAAAAATAATGAGAAATGCTCGGACGGGTGAGGTTTTGTTTTGAATGTGACGCAACTTGAACTACAATTGAATTTGACCTACCACATGAACTATATGTAGTCCTACTAGCCACTAAATTATTATTACTTTGAAAAACGTGTCCACATGGATTCTCCACTTTGTTTAATTTTTATATGTTTTGGTTTTTATAGCCGCTTCGATGTGATTTGAAATGAAACGTCTGCGAGTGGATGAGACCGTCAAAGAAGCAGCAGCAGCAGCGAACAACGAGTCGGCCCTGTCCGGCGTATCCGCCCTCTACCGGCAGTCTCTGCCCAACGTGGCTCCGGCGCTGTCCTACTCCACCGCCTCCGGCACCGTGAAAGTCGTCAGCGAAGGCATGCAGTCCGGCCTGTACCCGCCGGCGCCGCCGGTCAGCTACACGGCCATTACGACCGCGGCGCCCTCCGCGCAGGCGCTGAAGCCGCCATCGATGTCGCTGCCCCTACAGGAATCTCAGCAGCAGCAGCAGCAATCGCCGGGCAGCAACTTCCAGCGCTTGAAGGTCGAGGACGCGCTCTCCTACCTCGACCTGGTCAAATACAAGTTCGGTTCGAAGCCGCAGGTGTACAACGACTTTCTGGACATTATGAAAGAGTTCAAGAGCCAGAGCATCGACACGCCGGGCGTCATCCAGCGCGTCTCGAACCTCTTCAAGGGCTTCCCCGACCTCATCGTCGGCTTCAACACGTTCCTGCCGCCCGGCTACAAGATCGAGGTGCAGCGCAACGACCAAGGCTACGCGTTCCAGGTGTCGGTCAGCATGCCGAGTCCGACGGGAACGGTGCATTCGGGCGGGCCGCAGGAGCACCGGTCCGCGATGATCCTGAAGGGCTCGGGCACGATCAACGTCTCGGGGCAGAACCAGGCGCTACCGCCGCCGCCTGCGGCTCCTCCGGCCGCGCCGCCGATCGCGCAGCCCGTCGCTCCGCAGGTGCCGCCTCCGCCGCAACAGCAGCAGCCGCCCGTCGTGCACCATTCGTCGTCGTACGGCGGCAACGCGCCCTCGTACTCGCTCTCGCTGACGGCGGCGCAGGCGGCGGTCACGCACGCGCTCCAGGGGCACACGGAGACGCCGCAGAACCAGCCCGTCGAGTTCAATCACGCCATCAACTATGTCAATAAGATTAAGGTGAGTTGTTTTTTTTTAAGCGTTTTGACGGTATCCTTATTCTGTTTTTCGAGTAATTTCTTTGTCAGTTGGCGTTGAAACCGTAACTGCAATAACCGGTGTGAATCTAGCTGCCGGAGATGGCAGATCAAATTTCCGGAACCGTCCGAACGTCGAGACCAGTGGCGTACAGCCTCGATTTGATTTTTTTTTTCGTTAGTACAATTTTTTAGAAATGTTATTGAGTGATAGTAACATCCGGTGTGCCGCAAGGATCTCATCTTGGACATATTCTCTTCAGTATCTTTCTGAACGATATCGATAAATGCTTTCAGCATTTCATTCACTCTCTATGCAGATGATCTAAAAATATACAGGAGAATTATTAACTCCGAGGAAGACAATTCAATACACTCCGATCAGTTTTATCACTATCGTCAAGATCATAATAACAATATTTCCGTTTCAAATGAATATGAGATGATTTTATCGCGAACTTTTAGTCACATCCATTCGAAAGCATCTCAAATCCAGTGGCGTTATCAAATTTAATTTAAAAAAATCGCTAGTATGTTGTTTGGAATGTTCTTCAAATATAAAACCTAAAAAAAAATTATTCAAATGAGCGGACACCTAACGTGCCGGTTTCGTTGTTTTTGCAACTCATCTCTGATTTATTTAATTTATTTCTAATAATTAGATTTTTAGACTTTCGCCAATATGTTGTTTCAGGCATATATCTTATACAAGAATATTAGATATTTGTAATAATGATTAAAAAGGAATTGAAGGAAAAATAGAATATTTTATATTAAAAAATGATTATTAAAAATTTATTCAGTTGAAACGTTTCTCAATGGGCTCGATGTTAGCAACATTGGTATTAATTACCAAATAAACGAAATATTGACAATATTCACATATTCGATTTCCCAGGGAATCTTAAAAACCGCACGAATGTTTGCTTGGATTTCACCAACTACTCGGAGTGGTGAAAGTTTTTGTCGGATTTTCTTATAGCTGATCAAAGAGATTATTATTATTATTTAATATAATAATTCGTAATGGCTTACCTTACTCCGACTCTTAAGTTTCGCGAGATTGTCTTGAATAGTTTCACTCAAGCGATCTTGTTTGGAACATCCTGTAATTCTATTTAAATTCACCGAGTATAACAGTGTGGAAAATCCGATTTCTGCGTAATTGCGTTTTGACTCATTGAAATGCATGATACATTTACAGGAATCCTGCACGGTCTGCGGCAACATGTTCTTTGTTGGGTTTACTAATTTCGTCATTGAGTAATTTTCAAGGTTTGTCGGAATTGCAGAACGCTGTAAACACGCGTTATCTTAGTACCGTCTGGTGTGTTATAATGTTGATACCCTAACGAATGAAAGTAGAAACCTTTTGTGCTGCCACAGTCCTATCCATATTGATTCTATATTGACCTCTGCATCGCGATTTATTAAAAAGGTATCTAATACATTACTTTTTTGATATCAAACATTATTGAGTCCTGTATTTGAAGTACAATGCTTGTTAAATAATGGTGGTAGGTCGAAAATAAACGATGATATAGTAATAAACGCGTTGAACATTTTTTTAATAGTGTTTAACTGATTTAAATCTCGTCTATATTGACTAGGTCAACGAAAATGTTTCATTGATACTAGGAATATCAACCGGTAGGTTCTGCGGGTTCCGAACCACATACATCTTTCAATTAGAATAGTGGTTGAATCATGGCAGTGTCGTTGATTTCAGAACCGTTTCCAAGGCCAGCCGGAGAAGTACAAAAAGTTCCTCGAAATCCTGCACACGTACCAGAAGGAGCAACGCACACTCAAAGAATCGTCGACGATCGGTTCCAGCGGCATGAAACACCTCACCGAGCAAGAGGTCTACAGCCAGGTCGCGAAGCTGTTCGAGAACCAGAGCGACTTGCTCGCCGAGTTCGGCCAGTTTTTGCCAGACGCGACCAGCCACATCAATCAGGCGCCCGTTTCGGAACACGCGAACTCCGTGAAGAAGACGCCCGCCAAGCCGTACCATCGGGACGCGATTGAGAGGCATAGGTATGTGAGGAGGTGTGATTTTTTAATTGTTTTCCGATCTTTATTATTTCCGTCTCTGAGCGTTTTACTCCCGCACCCCTTTTCCGCCTTTTCAAGTCCCCTTCTTCTCAATCATTTTCAAATCCCCCTTTCTTCAGACCTCTTCCCTTTCACTCAGTTTTTTTTTCCCAACATCCCGTTTTTTTTCTCCAGCTGATTTTTTGAATCATCAACTGCCTCATTGTGTCATGAACAACTTCTTAATACGAGAATGTTTTCGTATGCCGTTTGGCCCAAAAAACGCTCCAGCAGAGTTTCAATGTGTCATGAACAATTTCTTAATACGAAAAAGTTTTCGTATGCCGTTTGGCCTAAAAACGCCTCCTGAAGAGTTTCAATATGGCACAAACAATTTCCTAATATTTCCAACGTCCATGTTTCAATTATATTAAGGCTGATGAGAGTTAAAATATACTTTATTGTCAGAACTTATGAAAATTATCAGGAAGGAATTGTCAGAGACAACTTAAGAACCAAAACGGAAGGGTACTTTTTATTTTCAACCTCTAGACAGTTGCTAGAATTTCTTCTTTTTGTCAACTGGCTGCGGCATTACAAGCAATCCCAAGTAGTCTTTGTGAATCTGTGGGAAGCGAGACAGGGGCGCCTTATCGTACAGTGCGATCCCAATCATGTCCTATGATTGCTTGACTTCTGATATTGATATTGCTAGACTCATTCACTACAGTTAGTTTTTCGGAAGTGAATATTTCGATAAACGTAAATTGTTGATTTTGTTCGCAGCGTGTCTTCGCACAAGCCCAGTCACATTTCGGGGGGAGCAGTCAAGAGGTCCCCTCCCTACTCCAGTTATCAGCATAACAGGGATGCCCCACCACCCAAGAAGCACAAAATGTCTTCGACTTGTCGAGACGTGAGTCTCAGCGAAGCAGGAAAATACGGGACCCTGAACGATTACGCGTTTTTTGACAAGGTGAGTAGTGAAAATGTATACGAAGAACTTTTCGAAATGTATGAACGAAAAAAATGTGTGCAGTTGCGGATGATATACAGGGTGTTTCCGAAGTGGGAGCAATAAATGAAATGGGTAATAGAAAACGAAAAATTAAAGCGGAATGAAAGAATACATTTTTCTTGAAAAAACGTTATTTTGATAAATATTGGACTTTGAAGATTTCGGAAAACTTTAGCAAACTTTTGGGAACCTCTGTTCAGAAATCAACGGCCCCTAGATGTAACCGAAGCGGTGACAAAAAAAGGCCGGCCGGTAATAAATAGCTTTTGACAATGTTGCCGACGTTAAATGTCAAGGTAGGCTCATCGCAGGTACTCGGGAGTTGTGAGTGTCGCTGAGTTGGCTTGGCCTCGGCCGCAACAACCCTCATCATTCAGTTCCCCTTTAAGGGCAAAGTTCGCGTGCTAATCGATTTAGAGTCGTGTATTGTTTGTCGTGGTATTCTTCGATCATTTCGCTTCTTGCATTGTTTAGGATTTTGTGACTATTTTACGTGCATATCAAAGATGAATTTTGGTTAAATCGTTTGACGAATCCTTACGTTTTATGTACCTAGATTCTTGTTGTGTTTCGTATTTTCTTTACTTACATCTCTGTTTTTCGAAATTCCTACAATTCCTATAGGAATCACCACTGAGGAAAATGTCAGTGTTGTAAGGTATTACGCACACGTTATTTGCAACCGCGGTACTTTTCCAGGAACTCGATATTTCAGTCGGATAAAAGACAAAAATTTCGAAGCAACTAGGAAGGTAGTTGGAACCTAGGTGAAATAACAACGCCGTTCAACAGATGCGACAACAAGGTAGTTTTCAGCGTGCTTGTGACTCGTTACTTCGTCGTGCGAGACTCTGCATATAGAAAGTGGTGGCGGTCATTTCGAACACCTGTTGTGAAATCAAATTCCGTTTATTTTCAGTATCTTCTTAATCCCCTGTTATGAAATGAGAATGCCTTATTGCCCTCATTTTGATTAAATTCAGCGTTTTTATTTTGATTCACTTCGAAGCCAAATTTGATAACTGGCAAGGTTCACGAAATAATAATAAACTGGCAACGGTGCGGGAATACGAATTATAAATGCAATACTAAAAGATATGCGCCCTAGGAACTGATGAATGAAACCAGTGCTTCCCAAACAATCGTGAGTAAATGAGTCTATTTTTGCGAGATTTTCAAGTGCTTAGGAAAAAAAGGTAAATGCATTTTATTGCAGTCATTATGTCTCGGAAACACCTTGTATACGCTCTAGTAGAATCGATCGAAAAATATTGTTAACAACTAATACAAACCGACTAATTGAAAAAATCCCAGCAAACACAGATACATCTCTAAGATATTGCTGCGATGTCACTTCGTGACCTGCGACTCGCATCGTTACGTCGCACAGACGTCCCAGCGACTCACTTTTGTCGCACTCATGATGCATGCTGGCGACGTCTGTGTGATGTAGTTCCGAGACGTCGCAAAGGTGCTTCCTAATAACGTAACAGGGATGTAACAGGGCGACATAGCAGCGATTTCTTCACTGTTATATTCAAGATACGTCAACGTCTGTGCGATATTACAGACAGAAACAACAAATAGAAAAAAAGGTATTTTCAATGTATAAAAAAATAAATATAACAAAAAATGTAATTTAAAAAATTCTTCAAAAAATGAAATTGTTCTGGCATAACATCAACAAAGTATAAAATTAAAAATTAACAAATTAAAAAATAAAAATATATTAATTAAAAAAATAAAAGTCAATTGCTTTGGTTCCTTTTCCTATCCTTTGGCTTGCCTGAACCAATTGGAACAGGCTGCTTCCACAATTTTTCGTTCTCTACGTGAATAAGGCTCATCACCGCATCTGGAAATCAATGAAACAATATGACACCACTGAAAGCTACAATGCCAGATAGTAGTGGACATGAAAAAATAATCCAGACAGTAATGGAATACTTGGTATAATTTGGCACCATTGAACAGCTCTAAATTTTCTGATTTCAAATATACAGGTCGTATTTTTTAGGTCATGTCACTATTGGTTTCTCGATAACGGTAAATGATACAACGATACTCACTTTTCACTTTCAGTTTATGGACACTAAAATTCGCAAATGTGATCAGCTCCAGTTAGAAATATCAGAACATGAACGGTATGCAAAGCATTCAAAGCAACATAGCTTCGATCTACTATACTATACTACAGAACTTAATATGGTAACAGTCGGTCACGCGGTCGCCTCCCGCTTTCAGGTTGCCCAACATTGCCTACAACCGTGACCGTGATGAAGGGCAGACGGCGTCCTTGTGGTCGGCAGTTAAGTGAATGTGTGTGAAAGTCCTATCATCACCTTATCTGGAGATAACTCAATGAAAATATAGTAGCAAAGATATCTATATGTATAGATTTTGATGTCTAAACGATGTCGCAGTATGACGTCTATGGCAAGTTACAATTTGACATCGCAGGGACATCTAAATCCAGCTATCACTAATTTAGATATTACAGGGATATTACAGTGTGATATCGCAGTAATGACAACAATATGACATCGCAGAGACTTCTATATCCGGCTATTATTGATTTTGATATCTAAGGGTTGTCGCAGTGTAATATCGCAGGAATGTCAACGATATGATATCACAAAGACATTTAAATCCCATTTTTGACGATATTCATATCCCTGAGATGTGGATGTTTGGCCAGTGTTGACTGGGCTCTCGTCTACTATTCAATTCTACAAAGCATTAGAAGAATATCGGGATGATAACAGTTCTAGTAAAATTTAAGGAGCCCAGTTCACAAAAAAAAAGATCCAGTTCATAAACTTAAGATACCGATAGAGTTCTACGAGTTTCACGAAGTTCCATAACGTTCAACAGTTTCCTTTCTGAATTCCAGGTTCGTAACCATATTATGAAATATTCGCAGGTCCGCAAAGCCGTGCGCTGCCAAGAAGTGTACAACAACTTCCTGCGGTGCCTGACGCTTTTCAACCAGGAGATCGTTTCGAAATCGGAGCTCATACAGATCGTGACGCCGTTCCTCGGCAAGTTACCCGAGCTGCTGAGGTGGTTCCGCGAGTTCATGGGCCAGAACAACGAGACGGAGGCGGTGCCGTTCAACGTGGCGCGCAACGACCGCCCGCAGGGCGACCACGCGCTCGAAATCGACCTCGCGACCGCCAAACGGCTCGGCGCCAGCTACTGCATCATCCCCAAGGCGCAGGAGGGGTTGAAGTGCTCGGGCAGGACGCAGCTGTGCAAGGAAGTGCTCAACGATCAGTGGGTGTCGTTCCCGACGTGGTCGGAGGACAGCACGTTTCTCAGGTAAGGGGGGCGGTTGGGAAACCGACTTTTTAGATATATTAAAAACTCGATAATCCAAATGTTTGGTTTTATTCGTTTTTTAATTGATTTGGGCGGTTGAAAACCCGACTTTTTAGATGATATCAACTCGATGTTTGCGGTCTTATTCGTTTTATAATTGATTTTCTTCAGCAGGCTTCTATTTGACAGTTTATTTTAAAACGTCAAATATTGATAAGAAATAATTGTTTAAAAACTCGATAATTAACATTTGTGGCGTTATTCGTTTTATAAATATCGAAACTTTCCACTTGGCCTGTCGCGTTCATTATAAACTCTATAGTTGATATTTTGCGAATTCATCCGTTTTATAATACACTTTTAATCTATCCTATTCTTACTTAATTCTTTCAAATATGGAAAATTCGCGTTCAATTATTTGGCCTTTTGTGTTCATTAAAAACTCGATAATTGACATATGCCGAGTTATTCGTTTTCATATCAATCTTATAATTTATTTAGAACTGTTCGATATGGAAGACCCGTTGAGTTCATTAGAAACTCAATAATTGACAATTTTCATCAATCTTATAATTGATAATTTTCATCAATCTCATAATTGATAATTTATGTCAAACTGCCAAATATGGAAAATACATTTAATTATTTGGTCTGTCGTGTTCATGAGAAACTCGATGATTGTCTTCTGCCGAGTCGTTTTATAATTGAAACTCCACGAATCTTGTAATTATTATTTTATTTTAAACTGTCAAATACGGTAAATTCTATCTAACTCAAATTAATAATGCTAAAAATAAATTAATTGAAGGAGAAAAATAATATAAATTAAAATTATTATTTGCCATACTCTCTAGAAACTCGATAATTGACATTTACCAAGTCATTTGTTTTAAAATTGACAATTTTATAATTAATCGTTTGTAATTGGTAAATTCATTCAATTATTTGACCTGTCGAGCTCGTTAAATACCCGATAATTGACATTTATGGAGTCGTAAGTTTTATAATTGACATTTACGGAGTTTTATAATTGACACTTTTCATCAATTCTATAATTGATAATTTAAATTCAAAAATGGATATTATTTCGCCTGTCCTGTTCATACAGAACTCAATGATTATTTTTTGGGAAATTATTCGTTTTAGAATTGATAGTTTACGAATCTTGTAATCAATGTTTCATTTTGAACTGTCAAGTGTGGCAAATAAATTCAATTATTTGTCTTGTCGTGTTCATTAAAACCCCACAATTGACATTTACACAGTCATTCGTTGTATAATTGACTGTTTTTATCATTTTTATTACTAACAATTTCTAATAATTTTATAATTGACGATTTTCATCAATCTTATAATTGATAATTCTTTTAAAACTGTCATATATGAATAATTGATTCGATAATTTGGCCTGTCGTGCTCGGTAAAAACCCGATAATTGACATTTACGGAATCATTCGTTTTATAATTGACAGTTTTTATCAATTTTAAAATTATTCATTTATTTTAAACTGTCAAATATGGATATTATTTGGCATGTCGTGTTCATATAAACTCAATGATTATTTTTTGGGGAATTTCGTTTTGTAATTGGTAAATTCATTCAATTATTTGACCTGTCGAGCTCGTTAAATACCCGATAATTGACATTTACGGAGTCGTAAGTTTTATAATTAACAATTTTCATCAACCTTCCTTCGGGTCTATAAAATGTGAATTTGTCTCCTTCAGCTCGCGCAAGACCCAGTACGAGGAGTTCATGTACCGTTGCGAAGACGAACGCTTCGAACTGGACGTGGTGATCGAAGTGAACGCCACGACGATACGAGTGCTCGAAGGCGTCAACAAAAAACTGAGCCGCATGAGCCAAGACGACGTGGCCAAGTACAAACTGGACGAGAATCTGGGCGGCACTTCGCCCACCCTCCACCAGCGCGCCATCCGGAGGATATACGGCGACAAGGCGCAAGACATCATCGACGGCCTCAAGAGGAATCCGGCCGTCGCCGTTCCCGTCGTCCTGCGACGGCTCAAAGCGAAGGAGGAGGAGTGGCGGGAAGCGCAGAAGGGCTTCAACAAGATCTGGAGGGAGCAGAACGAGAAGTACTACCTGAAGAGTTTGGACCACCAGGGGATCAATTTCAAGCAGACCGACGTGAAGGCGCTCCGGTCCAAGAGCTTGTTCAACGAGATAGAGACTATTTTTGATGAGGTTAGTATAATTTCCGGGTTTTAACGCTCGTTTGCAGAGTGTTTACCGATCGGTTATCGATTATAATTCGGTAGTCTTAGTCATCCATCAATGATTCTCAAGGTCGCTGATATACATTCAGAACGTTAAGAGGCCTGCGAATGAACCTTGAGGTACAGTTTTTTCATTGAGTTATCTTCGATATTCTCATTTGTCATGTTGATAAATCGACACCTCCTCTCACGCTATAGCAACATAATTACCTAATTTGGAAATCATAAAAGACTGTTTGCCGACACTAAGTCGCTGATTTTCCAGAGACACGAGCAGAACGACGAAGGAGCGGAACCCATCGTCGGGCCCCACCTGATGCTGCAGTACAAAGATCGGACGATCCTCGACGACGCCGCCAACCTCCTCATCCACCACGTCAAGCGGCAAACTGGCATACAGAAGGGGGAGAAGAGGCGGGTCAAGAGTCTGTTGCGGCAGTTCTTGCCCGATCTGTTCTTCCATCCGCGGCAGCAGCTGAGCGATGATGAGCGAGATGAAGATGGTGAGTAATCGTTTTTTTAGTGTTGAGTAGGGTATTGGGCTTTCGGTGTCCAGGGCATGACTGTAGATGTTTTAGTGTTGCAGGTTTTCGTAAGGTTTTTAGTGTCTTTTTGTTGAAACATCAATTCCTCGAGCACCGAATTGTACTTTTTTGCGAACTTTATCTGAAGCGTTGTTAATCATGTTGCTGTCTTTCTTCTCACGTTTTCGATGCAAGATGATTTTTTTTTGTTTAGTCAAGTTGCAAGCTGTCGCATTTTTAGTGTTTATTTCAGCTCCTTCCTTCAGCTGATTCCTTGAGCACTAAATTCTACTTTCTTATGTATTATATCTGAAGCATTGTTAATCATGTTCCTATATTCCTTCTCACGTTTTCGATGCAAGATAATTTTTTTTTGTCTAGTCAAGTTTCAAGCTATCGCATTTTTAGTGTTTATTTCAGCTCACTTTTCCAATACTTGTCAAACGTCTGCTATTTTTTCAACATACACATTCTCGTATTTTTAGTGTTCAAAAGATAGTTGTAGATATCTTAGTGTTGCAAATTTTAGTACATTGCTTTAGTAAGGTTTTGATTTTCTTTTTGTTGAAACATCAATTCCCCAAACACCAAAATGTACTTTTTTTTGTCTATTTTACATGAAGCGTTGTTAATCATGTTGCTGTCTTCTTTCTCACGTTTTTTCTGCGAGCTCTTGATGTTCTTAGTGTTCATTCAACTCACTTTTTCAATACTTGTCAAACTTGTTTTTTTTAGTGTGCAGTATAGTTTATGTACTCTCACAGTCAGCTTGACCTAACAATTTTTTTTTGTCGAGATCTGTTGTTCAGTGCAAATTCGCGGTGTATTTTGTCCCGCGTTTTTTTTATCCAGCTTTTTTCAAGGTCCATGGACATTGTTAGAGAGTGTTCAATGTTACCCACGTTTTATATTAGTGTGCAATACCCGCGAACATTTTTAGTGTGATTTTTAATATAGTGTATATATGCTTTTTCAGTATAGCTACAGGTTTTCTGAATTAGTTTTCACGCTTTTTTAATTTAGTTATTGGGTTCTTTTCATTTCAGTGCGCTTACGCTCGTTTTAATTTAGTGTACATTGTTGGAGAGTGTTCAATTTATATAGCCCACATTGTTTATAAGTGTGCATTACACGCGTACATTTTTCAGTGTGATTTCAAATATAGTAATCTATGCTTTTTTTTAGGGTTTGTACATTTTTTCATTGAGTTTACGTGCGCTTTTTCAATCTAGTATATAACCACACTTTTTCAAAGTAGTATTTTTTTTGTTTTTTCAAATAAAGTGTGCCAACGCTCTTTTTAATTCAGTGTATTTACGCTCTTTTCAGTTTGGTGTGCTTTGTCTTTCTAATATAGTGTACATTGTCAGAGAGTGTTCAATATATATTACTCACATTCTATATTAGTGTGCATTGCACACAATTTTTCAGTGTGATTTCAAATATAGTGTATTTATGCTATTTTTAGTGTTTGTAAATTTTTTTATTCACAATACTCTCACTTTTTTCAAATATTTCACGATTTTCAAAATTTGGTGTCTACGCTCTTTTTAATTTAGTGGTTTTGAGTTCTTTTTTTTAGTGTGCAATGCTCTTTCTGATTTAGTGTACTTTGTTAGAGAGTGTTCAATATTTATTGCCCTCATTCTATATTAGTGTGCATTACCTGCGTACATTTTTAAGTGTGATTCCAATTAAAGTGTATCTATGATATTTGTAATGTTTGTACTTTTTTTATTTAGTTTAAGTACACTCAACTCGATTTTTCATACCGATTTGAATGGCGTGCCTACGTACGCTCTTTTTATTTTAGTGTTTCAATATCTCTTAAGTGTGCTTAGGCTCTTTCTTATTTAGTGTACATTGTAAGAGAGTGTTCTATATTGCCCACATTCTAGATTAGTCTGTATTTATCCGCGTACACTTTTCATTGTGATTTCAAATGTACCTAATCAATTGAGCGTTTGTGCACTTACTTATTAACGGATTTTTTTTTGTATACAGACACTTTGTCAAGATTTACGCTTATTTATTTGAGGTGTGTCAACGCTCTTTATAATTTAGTGTACATTGTTAGAGAGTGTTCAATATATATTACCCACGTACTTTATTAGTGTGCAGTAACGTGTACATTATTTAGTGTTTTTTCTAATTTAGTGTATGTACCTATGCTTTTTTTGATTCGGCGTTTGTACACTTCTTCATTGGGTGGGATTTTTACGCCTTTTTTTAATTTAGTGTACTTGTATGAACTACTTATCAAACGTCATTGGATCAAGTTTTTCTACTTTACCTTCGTGTCGAACAGTTTTTCCTTCACTGTTGTCATGCCTGTGTAAGGTTGTTTTTGTATTCACGATCTATCTGAACCTTTTCAGAGGATAAGGATGAATCTGAAGAGAGTCCCAACAGTTCGCCGAAATCTGACAAGGAAAGCAAAGGAAAAGACAGTTCGAGTCCCGGGAAGTCGCCTGCTAGAGGGGACGTGATTCTCGAAGACATCAAAATGGAAGTGGAAGTGAAAGACGAGGAGCATAAGGTTCCGTTACACGCACAAACGACTGATCCGGTAAGTCATCGAATTTCGAGTGTTCTTTTGTTTAAATGTTCTCAGTCTCGTTTTTACTTGCCGTCCCGTTTGCCCCGCATACTCTAATCCGCTCATTTCTTCCCAGGACGAAGCCTACACCCTCTTCATGGCCAACAACAACTGGTACATCTTCCTGAGGCTGCACGCCATCTTGTGCGAGCGCCTGGCGAAGATCTACGAGCGCGCGGTCGCGATGGCGGCGGACGAGGCGAAGTTCCGGTCGTGTCGCAAAGAGAGCACCGCCGTGGCGCTGAGGCTGAAGCCGAAGCCGCAAATCGAGATCGAAGACTACTACCCCGCCTTCCTGGACATGGTGAAGAACCTGCTGGACGGCAACATGGAGGCCAACACGTACGAGGACACGTTGAGGGAGATGTTCGGGATACACGCGTACGTGGCGTTTACGCTGGACAAAGTGGTGTCGTACGCGGTGCGGCAGCTGCAGCATTGCGTTACGGAAAGGACCGCCATAGCGTGTACGGAGTTGTTTTTGAAGGAACAGAAGCGGGGAGCCGCGGGGGGAACGTGCGTGACGGCTCAGAAGAGGGTGAGTGATGCATACGTACTTTATCAAATAATTTTTTTTTTATTTATTTACCAATATAGGGGTTACAAACAGATTGAAAAATCCAAAAAACAGAACCCGGGTGTTTGTCCAAAATGCACTTGTGATAAGTGTAGTAGTGTAAAAGTTAGTAGATTTAAAAACATACAGTGTTGTCAGATAAAAGGAGATTTTACACAATAAAAACTCATCATTATAACATGTAACATGGCGCAGTCGATGCAGTAAAAACCTACATTAGAAGAACAATTTTGGCTTCAAATTTCAATATTTGGCGCAGTCGGTAGGATTATTAAAATTTCCAATTTTTTTCAACATCACAGGAATCATGTTGACATCTGCGGTTTCTTATCCTACCGACTGCGCCTCGTTATGTTGATGAATTTTCATAATTTGATCTGAAGTTGCCAGCAAATAATAATTTATTTTGTCTGATATTGTGGTTGTGAATAGTGTTTCATGTAAAGACTAAATTCGACGTATTTTTTTCGTGATTTAGTGGATGAATCAACAAATTTTCAGCTTATAGAGTTCAGGTGAAGCAAACCATATGGTTTGTATGAATTAATAGATGGTTCCATATTTATTCAATTTATAGATACAACCAAACAGCAGCAGCAAAAAACAGTTACTTGCAGATTTGGATAAATCAGACCGAAATAAATGTTTTAAAAAAGTTTCAAAGGTGTGTAACTTCTAATTTTGAAAAAAATGCCAATCAGTAGGGCTATTATATTTCTGATTTCATCAATATGTTTGTTCTATGATAGTTTTTCATCGCTATATAAGCCTAGACATTTTATCGTTTGCTGATAATTTATAGTTTTTACTATTTGAATCGATTGGAAAAGTTGGATTATCCATCACCTTCAACCCATTTGCTGAAGTAATCCATGGTAACAAGGATGTATTTGTTGCCATCATTCGTGGTCGGAAACGGTCCTACATCGATGGCGATTCGTTCAAAGGGAGTACCTACATTATATTGTTTCATCTCTCCTCTCGATCTTGTCTTGGGGCCTTTGCTTGCTTCACACTTCGGACATTTTCGGCGTCATTTTTCTACTCCTTTACGACATCGGACCCAGTAAAACTTCAGCTTATTTTATCCAAGGTCTTATTCACTCCAAAATGTCCACCTGATTTGCCGCCATGAATCTCCTCCAAGACATCACTTATTGTCACCTAGGCACAATTAATTGAGAAATCACTTTTCTGCCGGCGGCTGATTCCCAAGCTCTTTTCTGTAGACCATTCTCAACAATCAGGGAATCTCATTGTGCCCACAATGCCTTGAAAGTTGACGATCGAACAGAGATTTCCTTCCATCTTAGAATATCTGCAACATTTGGATCACTTTCTTGGTCTTGTCACATTTTTGCTGTGGTCGAATTGTTTTCAACCATTAATCTCATTTGGTTCATTCCTCCGCGACGTTCTATTCGCTCAAAATGCTCGCAGGTATCCGAACAAGGTCTTCTGGACAAGGCATCTGTGTTGTTGTGCAATTCAGTTGTTCTTCTTAGGCTCTTACCAGGGATGACCCTGGGTGCTCTATCATTATATGCTGGCTACTACTAGTTTTTCCTGCCGTCCATTTGAGGACTCGCTGGAAGACCTTGTCCTCACAGGTGATTGAGAACGTGGTGGCATTCTTACCCTGCAGTCTTTTATAAGATGTCCCAATTTCCCACATCTATAGCACGCCCTGGTCTTCTGGGTTCTTATTCAGCTTATCAAGTATTTAATCTCATCCAGAACCTTCTCAAATGACCTAGTAACGGCGCCAAATCGTTGTTCGGGTTCTTCTATTGCTACCGCTCGTACTTTCGGCCTCGACTTCTAAAGAACGTACCAAGGCATCGCTACTCCTCTTGAAGTGTGTTAGTCGCAGATTATTTTGGATTTCGGTGTCTCTCGGTCCATCTACGAATAACTATACCGCTAGCTGTTCCTTGAAATCTCACGGTGCTTATGGGTAAGCCAGCTGAATTAGGCGTCTCACATCTGCTTCAAATTCTCGCAGACTCTCTCTCACCCGATTTTTGAGTGCGCCTTTTCATTTGAGCCCGATACAGCTGTTCTCGGTGTTGATCGCCATATCGTTACTCTAATTCAGTAATCAGGTCTTCATATTTATTTTGCTGTTCAATGGGTATCGTCTGCAACATACCCATATCTGGCCCTCTCAAAGCTACTATAAGTGACGTAGCTTTTTCTTCTTCGCCCCATCCATTAGCCACTGCCACAGCTTCGAATTGCCGGCGATACATGGACCAAGAGGACTGTCCATCAAAAGTCGGTGGTTTTGCGGAAATTCCTGAAGTGGCAACCCTGTCTCGACGATCTTGGTTCTTGAGGAGAGCTGTTTGGTTTTCGAGTCCTTTCATTTCCTCTCGCACTGTATCCACTTTCTTATTGAGCTCATCGTCGATTTTCTTGACGTCTTCTTTCAGTTTTTGTTTCAGTTCCTCTATTTGCACTTCGGTTTTCTGCAATGAATGTTGAAAGAACTTGTCCTGATGTTCTAGAACCTTCTGGAAGTCTGTTTTCGTTTGATTTTGTATTCGTTCTAATTCATTCGTTTGTTGTTCGAGAGTTTTCTGAAGTGCCTCTTTTTGTTCTTTCTTTTCATTCAACTATGGCGTTTCCCCCCTTTTTTCCCTTTTCTCGTTTGTTTTTGTGCTTCTCGCTCTTTTTTCTGTTCTTCGAAAATTTCTGGAGTGTCTCTTCCCATTCTTTCTTTTCATTCAACCGTCTCGTTTCCTCTTTTTGTTTTCCATTTTCTTGTTCTTCATTTTCTTGTTCATGGATTTCCTTCTAGTTCCTCTTCTTGTTTTTCATTTTCTCGTTCTTGTTTTTCCTTCTTGCGCCGCTTTTCCTCTTCTTGTTTTTCATTTTCTCGGTCTAATTTTTCCTTCTGGCGCAGCTTTTCCTCTTTTTGTTTTTCCTCCTGGCTCAATTCCAAATCTGCATATTGAATTTGGATAAATTTTACAATGTCCTACATCGTATCGTACGCTGTACTCCTCGTATTCACGATAATTAGTTCATAAATAATTTTTGCTCTTCACTAATATCCCACTTCTGACACCACTGTTAATTTCTAAATAATACTCCAAGCATATTGAACTGTTTTTATTAACTTCGCTATAAACATACAACTACTACACCAGACTAATAAAACAATTGGATCTCTTTAAACTGCGCACTGGACTTCAACTAACTAAATGTTCCAAAAACTTCCTAAAAACTTCTCCGAATGATATTGCCTCCTTATATACGCAATTCGAGCAGAGTAGATTTTTTCGGGATTCTTCCGTTCTCCAGATTGACCAGTACAGAAAAGCATCAAAAAAATAGTTCCAACAGTGGCGTAGCTAGGGGATTTTATCAATGAATTAAATTATCTTATCGAATTGATGTTTTAATCAATGTCGTGCCGTTCCAGGTCCACATGGAACTGGCTTACCAGCGTGCCGGCGAGAAGGCGGTGCAGGAAGAGAACTGCTTCAAGATCTACATCTACAAGCAGGAATGCCGCATGACCATCGAGCTATTGGACACGGAACCGGAGGACGGCAAGAAAGCGGACGAGGCGAAGAAGTGGAGTGTGTACAAAGAGTGCTATTCGGACATTACCAATTCGGACCGCAAGCCGAGATCGCCCGTGTATTTGAACAGGAATCTGAGGTTGTATCAGGTAGGTGAGTCTGTGTGATTGGTGGGGTATGAAAGGATTTAATTTTGTTTGGCTGCTTGATATTTTTCAACTGTTTCTTTTTTTTTGGTCAATTCTAATAGTATATTTTTCAACAAGAGATGAAAATACTGTTTTTTTCGTGAGGTGAGGAGTTTGTCCACAAACGAAGCGGAGCGGAGCGACTGTGGCATCTATAGGAGATAAAACGGCAGACTTTTTCGGCTTTTCACTCTTCATCTTCCGTTTAAAAAAAGCCCTAGTTCATTGAACTCGTTTCTCATGTATCGTTACCATCGATTTTAGCATTGACCTTTTAGTCCATAAGGAATTCGGACTATACGTTTCTGACTGCAACGAATTGACACAATTACTACCAAATCAACCGAAAAACATAGAGAATAAATACTTTACCAGTTCTTGAAAATATGCCAGAAATACAGCTTCAGTGGCATCTTTTGGCATACCATTTTTCCGTGTCAGCCACTACATCTATATCTTGTATTTTGGTATACAGCTTCACTTTTCCATGGAATTAATGATTCTCTGTTTTTTCTGCCTTTTTCAAAATATCCTCCACTATTTCAATGAAAACCCCTTAGCCATCAGACTTTGTTTGATATTTTCATCCTCCATTAAATTTGGGGTGGACAACACGTTTTTAACGCAAACACAGCTTGATAACAAAGTTCTATACATAAACAAGTAACATAGCAACAACAAAACTATAATCAACGGTACCTGATTCAAATATAGCGGGAAGGTAATGAATTGGTGCATTTATTCCGCTTTAAATTTTTTTTTTGTTGAAATCAGTCAGAAATAAAATTATCTATGTACTAAGGGAATTAATGAGCCTTAATATCCTCAGACAATTCCATCAGTAATTAAGGCCCTTGATACATAAATGGTTATTTAAGGAACAAGTGTATTAATAGGGGGGATTAACTATTGAGATATTTTAACGCGTGAGCGGAGCGAGCGCTTTAATGTTCGAGATTGTTAATCGCCATTTTAATTCACGAGTTCGTTACAAACCTTTTCCGTTGACCATAATTTTCAAAAAAAATAAAATAAAAAATGGTACCACTTGGGGATTGAACCCTCGACCTTGCCATCACCTCAGAACTCAAACCAGCATTTTACCAGCCGGCTGCGTGACTATCTAGCTATTAATGCTACTGAAAACTTTACTGATATATTTGATGTTTTCTGAAATTTTTTTCTACAGAACTTCGTTACTATCCATCTTTTGATTTCAAAATAAACGTAGAATTTCAAGAAATTACAACAATGAAATAAATAATGACAGATAGTACTAACACAGCTAATTGATTTCAAAATAAATGTTTTAGAGGGTAAGTATAAATATGTTTAGTTGCATACGCCACATATGAATATAATATGTATTGGAGCAACGTACGTTGGGTTGCATATAAGTAAATCGTTGATTAATAGAAAATCATTCATTAACAGGGGTCATTAATCAACGATTTTGAGTGCGTTAAAATACATCGTAAATAAACGGTCGACGAAAATAACTATTTAATGATCAACTTCTCAAAATCAAAATATGTTTCAATGTGGAGAAATTTCACAACTCATGGGCCAAAGCAACGAGTGTTATCTACAGGGAGTCGTGGAAAACTTGTAACAATAGATGCCTTTTGGCGTATCAAACGCCCCAATAAGATGTTGAAAGTATTTACGGATGCCTTTTGGCGTATCAAACGCCCCGAATAGATGTTGAAAGTATTTACGGATGCCTTTTGGCGTATCAAACGCCCCGAATAGATGTTGAAAGTATTTACGGATGCCTTTTGGCGTATCAAACGCCCCGAATAGATGTTGAAAGTATTTACGGATGCCTTTTGGCGTATCAAACGCCCCGAATAGATGTTGAAAGTATTTACGGATGCCTTTTGGCGTATCAAACGCCCCGAATAGATGTTGAAAGTATTTACGGATGCCTTTTGGCGTATCAAACGCCCCGAATAGATGTTGAAAGTATTTACGGATGCCTTTTGGCGTATCAAACGCCCCGAATAGATGTTGAAAGTATTTACGGATGCCTTTTGGCGTATCAAACGCCCCGAATAGATGTTGAAAGTATTTACGGATGCCTTTTGGCGTATCAAACGCCCCGAATAGATGTTGAAAGTATTTACGGATGCCTTTTGGCGTATCAAACGCCCCGAATAGATGTTGAAAGTATTTACGGATGCCTTTTGGCGTATCAAACGCCCCGAATAGATGTTGAAAGTATTTACGGATGCCTTTTGGCGTATCAAACGCCCCGAATAGATGTTGAAAGTATTTACGGATGCCTTTTGGCGTATCAAACGCCCCGAATAGATGTTGAAAGTATTTACGGATGCCTTTTGGCGTATCAAACGCCCCGAATAGATGTTGAAAGTATTTACGGATGCCTTTTGGCGTATCAAACGCCCCGAATAGATGTTGAAAGTATTTACGGATGCCTTTTGGCGTATCAAACGCCCCGAATAGATGTTGAAAGTATTTACGGATGCCTTTTCGCGTATCAAACGCCCCAGCGATGTTACGTTGTAGATTGTAGAAATAATGTTTTTACAGTTTTAGAGCAAACCTATAAATAATAATCCGATTGTTTTGCTTTCAGAGGCGAGCCGCCAACAACTACAAGAACAAGCGGGTGGTGCGGAACCACCAGCTGAGCAGCAATCGAGAGGACGACGGTGAGCGGTCGTGCGAAGAGCTCTCGAAGAAGCAGCGAGGCGGCAGTTCGAACAGTTCGGGCAACGAAAACTTCCAGACGTTGCAGGACGCGATCGAGCGGAAGCTGAACGAGCGCGGTCCGCCCGAGAGGAACGTTACCGAACATCCGGGCTACGAGGTGAGCGACGAGACGCAGTGCAAGTTTAACATGCAGGACTCGAAAATCATGTTCGCCGTCACGAAAGATAGCTATCTGTACAATATTAGTGCCTTCCATAGAGCTAGAAAGGTAAGTGGAGGTTGTTTCTTCATTCGTTTATGTTTGGATGATTGCTTTTGTGTGAATTGTGTGAGGATTTGAGTTGATATGTATATGAGAAACTACGAGGAGTATTTTTCTAAAAATTTGTATTTGTAAGTTTTCCGAGAAGTTCGTTTCATTTAATTACTTTCAGTTGTTTATGACGTCCGGTTATACAAAGTGGATTTGTTTTTTTAAATAATAATAATAACTTATATTAGGGGAATAACAAAATAAATTCCTGAATTAATGAAGTAACAAACTAAATGTAACAAAATAAGAAATTGTCAAATCAGATTCATTTTTTAAGATATTGTTTTTCACGCTGTTTTTTATTGCATTCCCAGAATCTATGATGAAATTTAATATAACTTGATTCGAAACATCATATGTCTAAAGGGCTCCAGTTTTCAGTTATTTCAGTTTCAAAAAAAATAAAAAACATAAGAAAAAAAGGGATTCAGATCAAAAATTGCTAGAATTTGCCTGAATAAGACTAGAGGCTTCCTAAATGTTTGGAAACTCACCAAAAAAATTATACGGGGTGCTCAAAAATTGGTGCCGAATTCGATTATCTCGGAAATTGTATATTGAAATTTTTATCATGTCCCGTTTAGAATTTAAAAATGAACATTACATTAATTTGTTAATCGATAATAGAGAATTTGACAAGGATATTAAATGAGTATGTGAAAATTTTCCTCCGCAATATCCACATACCAAAACATACCTCATGACTTTGTTAATGAGTGAAACAAAATTAAACCTGCTGTCACTGACGGATCTAAGGGGAGGGGGTATTGGGGTAATAAGTAGTTAATACAAGAAAACACAGTCGGGTCAGCAGTCGAGTGCAGAAGAGTATATTTCCTTTTGAAAAAAAAAAATTAATCCCTCTCTGGTGCGGGAATAACTCGCTGAAAGTGACTCTTACGTGCGGGAAAATTACACCTCACAAACTAAATTGCGTGCGGGTTTTAGGTATATAAAATATATAAATAGGTATAGTAAAATGCATATTACTATTAGGTGTTAGCGATGGCGGTGTGCGGTAAGAATCAAAAACAAAGGAAATAAGTTTTTTTCGGAAACCGCCCAAAGATAGTACGCGAGCCCTCATACAAGTGTGGCAAGATGTCGCAGACAGGAAACCTTGAAAGTGGTAAGTTTTCCTTTGAAAATCTTATTGAATTTTTGTGTTTTTCTAGAAAAATCAGATTTTTGCTCGTCGCCAACTAAGTAGTGATATCGACACGTTTAGAGTGGGGGACAGCCTAGAAGTACCGAACATTTTTGTCTGATTTTTCTAGGATAATACAAAAATTCAATGAGATTTTCAATGGCACAATGACAAAATTAATAAGGATCTTCAGCAGTCCGACGCTCCAAACATGTCAATTTGGCGACAAAGGAAAACTCACCACTCTCAAGATTTTCTTTCTGCGACATCTTGTCAGATTTGGTACACTTAAACAATATACAAAGTTACAACTTGCTGGTCATCACTTCCGATTTTGTACGAGGGCTCGCGTACCAAGAATCATTCTATTCCACTCGGTTTTGAAGGAAAAGGGTCATTTCAAATTAGGTCTTCAAACAATCTTTTTCGAAATTCGTGTGGATTAGTATCAATCCAGTAATGAGAGTTAGGTCGATTTTTCATAAATTTTGCATGACCCGTCCAAATCAATTTTTGTAAAAAATGTATCGTCTTCCTGAATTTTTATTAATACGAATTCGCGAAAGTCATTTATGATTGTTACCTTCTCTCAAATTCTGAACTAATGAGAATAAATATGGATGGTACATATATATTTTTAGAATCCTCTGAATATTCACCATAGATATTCCCACATCTCTTTCTGTAACTACTAAGGAATTTTTCCAGATTCGCTCTGAAGTATGCCGAGATTGTAACTTCATTTTCCCCATGATTCGGGAACGGTTCAAGACAGAGCAATTGTGCGAACACCAATCGATTCAGAAAGATCAAATTAGTTTAATATGTGAATTTTGAGTCAATCGCTGTAAAACAGAATTATAAGAAAAATCATGAAAAATACAAAATCGGCAGATTCACTTGAAATGTGTACTAAAAATATATGATTTGTGTATGCTCAGATAAAAGGTTTACAATGACAAAAATGTCACGAATAATA
Organism: Chrysolina americana; assembly: GCA_958502065.1. NCBI lineage: Eukaryota > Metazoa > Arthropoda > Insecta > Coleoptera > Chrysomelidae > Chrysolina > Chrysolina americana. The sequence continues at coordinate 62,454,753 of OY293419.1, read as the reverse complement.
TGAAAAAAAAATATATGGAGGAAAATTACTCCTTCCACCCTCCAAATGAACTTTTCAACTCGGGAACGGTTAAAGATAGAGCAATTCTGCGAACGCCAATCGATTCAGAATGATCAAATTAGTATAATCTGCGAATTTCGAGTCAATCGATATAAAACCAAATCATTCAAAAAATCGAGAAAGTCCAAAGGGGTAGACCCCTAAAAATCATTAAAAATCATGAAAAATACACAATCGGCAGATTCACTTGAAATCCGCACTGAATACGCAAAATTTCATGCAGATTCCAAAAATATATGATTTGTTTATGATAAGAAAAGAAATGACAAATACATAGTTACAAATATGATAAAAAGTAGTTAATATTTCATGGAAACATAATAACATAAGTTTTAAAACCTGTAAAATTAATTAAGATAATTAATTATATATCATAATATATAAAAAAAAACTGAAAAATCATGATACTATACATACAAAGAAAGAAAAATATGTGTGTGGTTTAAATAATTAAATATCAAATAATAAAACATGTACCTATAATTAATTTATAAATAAATATCTTACAAAAATATTTTACGCCACTGTGTTTATGACAGCTGTCAAGCCAGAGGAAAATTTCCACTTATTAATTTCCCTTTACGCAGGGAAATTTCCGAAGAAATTAGGTTAATGTCATAGCAACTTGTCAAAATGAAGGCACCTGATTGGCTGAAATCAACTGGTATAAATTTTCACTTATAATATCACAAGAGCTTAAATTATTTTCGGAAATTATTTAAGCTTGCGTGGTATTCGGTAAGAAAATTTCACACCATAATTTGGAAAAAAAAATATTCCAATCTGACGTTTTGAATGAATTTCACTGCTTTTGAAGTCCACAAAATTGTTTCAAAATATTACATTAAATAATAATAATAATAATACTCCCTCATAAACACTCATAGAGTGTGCCCAAAAGCATAGCCTGTGCGGGTAGATGACGGCTATTATTATTTGCCGTCGCGCTCCGGGGCGACTTACTAATGTTTTCGGTGGTGTATTCACTTTTCAGCTGTAGGAAAACCTACAGTACCACAATATAAATTGTTAATGCATTATAATCAAACAAATTTGTCTTTTCTGTTTAATGAAACTTTATAGCGAATAATAATGTTAATTCTTATAGAAATTTTGCATTATTCACAGGTATATCTACAATATTTAATGGTTGTAGATCATATGTTTACCTTTTCAACTGTCAAAAAATTTCCACTTAAATATCGTGGCGACACGAAAAAATTTCCGTAAATTTTTTTAGTTGCCATGGTAACTAATCAAAATTAAGGCATCTTATTTGTTAAAAAGTAGAGGTGTGAAATTTTCAGTAAAATACTCCCAGTAGTTTTCTGTAAATATATCGACTCGGCTCATTGTGGATTATATCCTGTAATAGTCCGGTCAAATTAGACCGAAAAATAATAGTAAAGTTACCTAAATTCCCACCAAGCTGAAAATCGGTATGATTGTTTGAAATATCATTAAAAACAAAATTTGAAAGTTCCCCATCTTTCCCCTGTAAGGAAAAAATTTTATTCAAGGTCAAAGGTGAAAAAAATTAGTTTTTCGCGATTTTCAGCAAAACGGTGAGTTTTATAATAAAAATATTTCAGACAAAAATTGTAGAACATAAAATTATCTACAAAAAATTAATTGGTACTTTTTTTTCTACGAGCCACCGATTTTGAGATATAACGATTCAAAAAGTTGTAAGTTGTAATCGTCATAATATGCATGAAAATGTATTGGTAAGACAAGCTAATAATGATGCTGATGTATCGATAATTGAAACAGCAATTGAGCAATTCAATTTGATAAATACAACTATAGTTGTTGGTGAAGATATAGACTTACTCGTATTACTGACTGCTCGAACTCCAACTGAAAAAACTATTTTCTTCTTAAAACCAGGAAAAGCTCAACATCAATCGGAAATGTATTCATCAAAAAGTTTATCCACTTTTGCAAAGTGTCAAAATCATGTACTATTTTTACACGCAATAACTGGCTGTGATACGACATCTGCATTTTACAGGAGGGGTAAAATAACAGTCTTCAAACTATTTGAGAAACAAAATTTAATTGAATGTGCTGAAGTTTTTAAAAATAGTAGTTCTACTCGACAAGAAATTATTACTAACGGCATTCGCTTTCTTCTTTCTATGTACGGAGCTCCTAAAAAAACTACCTGCTTAGATAAGTATAGATATGCATGTTTCGTTAAAAACAACAAAAGTAAAAAACAAGTACAATTAGCTTGTCTTCCTCCAACCTCAGTTGCTGCTCATCAACATCTTTTTGGGGTATATTACCAAGTTCAAGTGTGGCTTGGTTATCAGCTAGACCCTACAGACTGGGGTTGGAAGTTGGTCAACAATTTATTAGAACCAGTGCACACTTTACTTCCACCTGCGCCGGAAAAACTGCTGAACTCGATTTTTTGCAACTGCAAGAAGGGATGCAGTGCTAAATGTGGTTGCAAAAAAGTCGGACTGTTCTGTTCTCCGGCATGTACACATTGTCAAGGCCGGTTGTGCTCTAATATTGAATCACCAACAGTAGAGGATCCGTTTGATTCCAACGAGGCAACATGCGATACATCGCTATTAACGCAGTTTACATGCACTCAGGATGAAGATGAAGAAGAACAAGAACATGAAGAACAAGAACAAGAAGATCAAGAAGAAGAACAAGAAGATTTTGAAACCTACGACTCGGACGATTAAATTTCACAACTTTTTTTTAACTTAAATTGCTTTTATCTTTTCAATCTCTGCTAATATCCATTATTTTTCAATAGTTTCAAATTAAACAGGATCAAAACTGACCCGTGCAATAGGCCTACTGGGGAAACCACAAAAAAAAACGCGCTAAGTACACTACCTCATAGGTGGCGAGGAAACGTGTGCATATTATGACAATTACAACTTTTACAACTTTTTGAATCGTTATATCTCAAAAACAGTGGCTCATAGAAAAAAAAGTATGAATAAATTTTTTGTACAATTTTTGTTTGAAATATTTTTATGATAAAACTTACCGTTTTGCCGAAAATCGCGAAAAACTCATTTTTTTTACCTTTGACCTTGAATAAATTTTTTTCCTTACAGGTGAAAGATGGGGAACTTTCAATTTTGTTTTTAATGACATTTAAAACAATCTTACCGATTTTCAGCTTGGTGGGAATTTAGGTAACTTCAAATGTCTAAATAGACCGGACTATAAGTTTCGAGTTGAAACTATCACCTGCCAGAAACTTTATCAAAAGTTTCACAAGGAACGACTCGCATTTCTAACCCGCTTATATTTTTTGCAGTCTCATCCGCAAGTGACGAAACAAAAGGCGGTGAGGTTCCGGCAATGGCTGAAGCGTTGGGCCTGCGACCACGTCAGCGACGCCCAGTCGAAGCAGTGCACGGACTGGCTGATGGGCAGGTGCGACGGCGTCGTGCCGAACAGAACGCGCGTGCTAACCGACAACGATCTGTCGCGAACCCCCTACGTGCCCTACAACAGGTATCGCGTCGAAAGATTGCTCGGCGGGGGCGGCGACGACAGCGGGGACGACGATTCGCCCGCGTGAAACCGCCGCCGCCGATGATGCGGACGTCTCCGACTAATCGGCCGCCCTCGATGATGCGGCCGCCCCGATGATACGGGCCGCCCGATGATACGGACTGCCCCCGATGATGCGGGCCGCCCCGTGTCGGTACGCAAGTCAGGTCGTTGTTGGATGTTGACGTGGAGCTTTGGGAGAGCTGGTGAGGTGAGGGTGGAGGGGGGGCGTTTACGTGTTGGATGATGAGAGAGAGCGGGGGTTGTTGTCGACGTGTGGTGAAAAGGGGAAGCCGAGTGCTTTGCGAGTTTTCTTTCGACGGTTTTTAGACGCGAAGTTTTGATATTCGGGCAAGAGGTGGTAGACTTAGTCGAGCATTCAACTGTTTTGTTCTGGGCGAATATTTCAAGAGTGTTGATTTTTTTTAGCCTTTCAGTCGTGTCAATCGAAAGTACGTTGTCTGGAGATACAAAAATATATAAAAAACAAAGCGGCACTTGAATAAAATGATGGAAATCAAGATGTATAAAGAGTTAGTCAAATGTATGGTCGCGCTCAGTTTTCTCAGTTGATTAATATGAGGGTAATCGAAAAAAAGTTCGGATGAAAGTTGAAGGGTGTTTTGCTCTGCACCTTTCTAGGAATTCAAATATTTTTTAGATGTGCCATTGGTGGAGAAGTGACATTATCGGCTTTTTTTAATGGAACCATATGCTGTCATGATTAGAAACATTAGAAAGCTTGTTTTTTCTCTATTCAGTGGTACTAACATTTTTTTACATGTCCCGTTAGGTAAAAGGTACAGTGTCTTTTGGTTTTTTATGTCCACCCCTGTAATTCATTCACCTATTGCTTAATTTGTTGAAAAAAAAAAAAATCAATGGGGGAATGTGGCCAGTTGATCTTTTGAGCGATATCGCATTTCGATTCAGACAGTGGCGTACGCAAGTTGTTATAAAAACAATATTTTTTATGTGCAACATTCATTGACAATTGTTTCATTAAAAAAAAAATCACGATTTTTGGGATAATTAATCCAAGGTATTAAAAACTGAAAATAAACTATTGGATAGTTGATGAAATATTTTATTTCGTTTTCAAACAAAATTTTAGCGAAATGTGAAAATCGTATGAATGCGGATAACGGCCCCATTTCATAGAGCCCGTTAATATTTTGTTCGAAAACGAAATAAAATATTTCATCAACTATCAATAGTTTATTTTCAGTTTTTAATACCTTGAATTATCCCAAACATCGTAAGTGATTTTTTTTTTCAATGAAATACCTGTCAATGAATGTTGCACATAAAAATTTTTTTTTATAAAAACTTGCGTACGCCACTGTCTGAATCAAAATGCGATATCGCTTAAAAGATCAACGGACTACGTTACCTGATTGAGACATTTTTTTAACAAATTAAGCAATAGGTGAATGAATTACAGGGGTGGACACAATAGAAAAGACCCTGTACCTATCGGGACAAGTAAAAAAATGTTAGTACCACTAAATAGAGAAAAAACAAGCTTTCTAGCGATTCTAAACGTGACAACATATGGTTCCATTAAAAAAAAGCCGACGGCGTCACTTCTCCATTCAATGAAATGCATTCCAGTTAACGTCGAATCATTGTCGAGAATTTGTCGTGAATTGAAAAAAAAGGTCGCGCTCCTAGTTTTTTTCTTTATGGGATGGCTGTGCTAACTTCATATTAAGTTAGCACTGCCACAAATATAACTCGACAATTAAACATCAAATTTTATCACTGTGGTAAGCAAAAATTGTCGAGAAATTGTCGAAATCTTTTTTTGAAGTGAAAATAACGTGAAAATATTTTCTTTACATCTTGAAATTCTTGATATACGGGGAAATTTGGAGTAATTGGCAACACCGCATGGATATACAGATTATTGGGGCTTTTTTCATTAAATTATGTTCATTTATATATTGGTTATGCATTTCTTCTTGAAACAAATGAAAAAATAATTGTGAAAAATATAAAATCTCAGTGTTCCAGGAAAAAATTCATCAATTTTCATATTTTTTTGTAGGCTCTTTCGAATGATTTTACTATATTGCTCGAGAAAACTCCCACTTGTTTATAGCAGAAAAACTACATACAAATGGTGGAAAATGAAGATATTCCCTTGTTTCAAAAATACATCCACCTAATAGATTGATAAATTTTTTCTGTGTCTGAAAATTAACTCGTCAAATGTCGAATGACCAAAAATTATTTGTCCTTGATTTATTGAAATTTCCTGAAGCTGAAAAACTACCTGTAATTGGTGAAATTTTGATATTTCCAGTCTCTCGGCATTACCTTCGCACTGTATGTTGATTAAATATAATTTTTTCGGTAAAAAATTTATGGAACAATTGTCTTGAATATCCGGAATATCAGTATTCAATATTTGTAAGTAGTTTTCCAGCTACTAAAGAAAGGGAATTTTTATGAGAAATATTCTCATTCTTAATTCGATAATCGTTCAATAAATTTCCGACCGAAAAATTTATAATCAAACATTGTTCGGTGCGAGGGTAATGTTGAGACACTGAAAATAATAGAATTTCACCAATTACATGTAGTTTTTCCACTTCAGGAAATTTCAATGCTTGGTCATTCGACAATTGACGAATTTTTCCCTGGAACACCGAGTTTTTCTATTTTTCACAATAAGTTTTTCATTTGTTCCAAAAAGAATGCATAATCAAAATATATTTGAGAGTAGTTTAATTAAAAAAGCACTAGTTATCCTCAAATAATTGCGGTGTTGCCAATTACGCAAAATTTACCCGTATATCAAGAATTACCTGTATAGAAAAAATACACATAACTTTAAATAAAGAAAATATTTTTCGCATTATTTTTACGTCAATTTTATTCACTGGAAGTATGTTTTCTAAATCGGTGAAAGTTCTTAGCGGTTCTCAGACTTGTTTAGAAGTTTTTTTATCTGATATCTCGTGTACGACTGCAGGGGTCCAAGTGTAGATCTTTGTGGGACACCTTTTTTTACGGGGCACCAGCTGCGTACTCTGTAAATTACTACTTCTTGAGACCTGTCTTGTAGGTAAGTCTTCATTAATTCCAGAGCTACTTAGTTATTTGACCTGCGTTATGAAAACATTTTCATTGCAAGAGGTTTTTTCTTTCCTAAGTCTACCTTATCTACAATACATATTTTTTTACAAAGATGGGGTAGACTAGGAACCCATTTGCAATAAAATCTACGTGGCCATATTTGTGTTGTTGCCAACCTGGACTATCCTTGAAAATTTCGAGTTCTGAAAGGTTTTCAGGAGAGTATCATGCAAATAATTTCGACTGACTAACAGTCGAGTCAAAATATACTTCATTAATCAAATTATAATACTTTAAAAATAATTGAAAATTATCGTTTTCTTATTGTATAAATGCATCTATTTCAAAATCAAGTGAATTGGCTGTATCTTGCAATCTCACGGTTTTTTTTTTTTTAGAAAAAAGACCGTTAATTAATTGAAATATTTTGAAAAAAAGTTTTGAGTGATTAATTTGGAGAAAGTTTCGCGAGTGACGTTTTTAAAAACAATTGCTAGGAGCGACCCGAGATACCATTCTTATTTAAAATAATAGTTGACAAATAAGAAAGAGGTATACTATTATTGTTATCATTCTAGCCCGAAATTGAAATTAGTAAGAAAACTCACTTGACAAAGCTGAACAGGTTTTTACAATTATTTTTCCTTTAAGTTTTTCTGTATGACACTGATGCTTCTTGTATTGCAAAAGTGCAATAGTTAAATTTCGAAGATTTGTGGAGATAGATTGCATAATGAAACGTTTCGAATAGTATAGAGATTTTTTATTTATGTTATTACACAATAATTGTGTATACATACGTCATAAAAAAGTAGTAATAATGTGAGAAACAAGTAACAGTTGAAAATGTTATTATTAAAATATAAAATGTTATTATGAACAAACAAAACTTGCGAGTCGCGTAATTTAAAATTAGAAATTTGTCATCAGAACTGTATACACACTATAAAATATAATCTAAAGTATTTTCTATTTACAGAAAGTTACCGGGTAATTTGAAATATTTGCTTTTTCATTGAGTTAATTTGTTGATACTCCTTTTTTCTTCAATAACGTGAAACATTTACAGCAATTATAAAAAAATATTGAAAACATATTTTTTTAAACTTTGAAAATATACGGTTCTCTCTCAACTAACCAGTTATGGAATGATATCGATTTATGGAAAAGTGATGATGATATTTCAATAAATTCGATCTGGTTTCGAAAAATATCCATTAAATTTTCCTCATATTTTTGAACAGAAAAGATGAATACTCTAACACACCATAGAAAAGACTAATTTTAGGCCTTCGTACAAGAAAACTTGTAAAATGCTCGCTTCAAAACCACATTAGGAATTTGTATTTGAATTTTTTTTTAATTGACCACGAGTTCCAAAAAATAACAAAGAAAACTTTTGTTTTCTCCTACTTTGAGAACAAGGAGATATATACCATTTCATCCAATACTTATACGCCCCAATTTTGCCGACCGTCCGTTTTCGAAATCCCGACAGCTGCGTTCGATCCAAAATTACCTGGTGTACATTATTTTTTATATATATTTTTTTTTCGATTTTTTTTTTGTTATCATTTTTATATGAGTTGTTGAAATATGGTAACTTTGCGCAGTTCCTTGTGAAGTGGACTCGGGGGTTTGACTTTATTTTTCGTGTGGTGTAAATTTATTTTTGCGTGTTCCTCTTGGATCTCTCGGCGTTCTGTTTTTCGTTATGATGTGAAAATTTCGAGCGATCCGAACGGTAGAGCTGCGTCAAAGGATGGAAAGGCCGGGGGGTAATTGTGAAGGTCCATAACTTGAAATACATTCGGAGGTTAACCGGTTAAAATATATTTTAGCTGTTGACATATATTTTACCGGTTAAAATACATTTTACCTGTTGGAATACATTGTACCTGTTGAAATACATTTGCTGGTAAAATACATTTTAACGGGAAAAATAAATTCAACCGATTGAAATAAAAACTGCAAATTTGGCGATACAACTAGATAATTAGTAAATTGATAAAACACACCGAATATAGCGACTTCTGGCATTTGTTAGTTGAAGTGTTAGAATTTTCAATTCAAAAGGTTGATTATTAAGTTGAATAATATAATTTGTTTCTTAATATTTTTTCCTTCTTGGATTCTTTCAATTCAGGATTATTCCTTTTTTTAAGATTAGTATTATTACCTGTTGAAATACATTTTCCCGGTTAAAACACACGTTATCTGTTTGAATGCATTTTACCTGTTGAAATACTTTATACCTTTTGAATTACAAGTATCTGTAAAATACATTTTAACCGTAAAAATACATTCAACCGGTTAAAAAAAAAACTGCAAATTTGGTAATTGATAAATTTAACTAGATAATAATGAACTCTAAATATTGGGACTTCATTTGTTTTAAATATAGCATTCAAATTTTAAATTCAAAAAGTTGGTTATGAAGTTGAATAATATTATGGTTTGATAATCGTTTTCAAATATATTTTCGTTCTTGGATGAATGAAATCTTTCAATTCAGGATTCTTCCTTTCTTATATACATTTTCTAAGATTGGGTATTACCTGTTAAAATACATTTTCCCGGTTAAAACACATGTTACCTGTTTGAATGCATTTTACCTGTTGAAATACTTTATACCTTTTGAATTACAAGTATCGGTAAAATACATTTTAACGGTAAAAATACATTCAACCCGTTAAAATAAAAACTGCAAATTTGGTAATTTAACTAGATAATAATGGACTCTAAATATTGGGACTTCATTTGTTTTAAATTAAGCATTCAAATTATAAATTCAAAAAGTTGGTTATGAAGTTGAATAATATTATAGTTTTCAAATATATTTTCGTTCTTGGATGAATGAAATCTTTCAATTTAGGATTATTCCTTTCTTTTACAATTTTTTTAAGATCGAGTATTATTACCTGTTAAAATGCATTTTACCTGTTGAACTACATTCCACCTGTTGAAATGAATTTTACCTGTTGAAATGCATTTTACCTGTTGAAATGCATTTTACCTGTTAAAATACGTTTTAACGGTAAAAATACATTTAACCGGTTAAAATTGAAAATACAAATTTGACATTTTAATTAGATATTGAGTAAAATGATTAACACACTGAATATTGGGACTTCAGGCATTTGTTTCGTAGTGTTCGAATTTTAAATTGCTTATGGACCATCACAGCTTTCGGAAAATTACGGTCTTGAAGACAAACATTGGAAATTTTGCCTTTCCGTCTTCACAGCGATTGCTTTTCGATTCGTATCGCTCGAAATTTTTCAAGAGAAATTCTATGTTGTTCGTTCAATACTGTTTTTATGCTTTAAAGAGTTAATTTATTAACTTATTTTGTAAAAACCAACCCTCGAAGTGATACTTTTTATATATATTTATATATATTTAATTATTTAAGAACCAAACTCTGTCGTACTTGTTTTGTATAGATATTTTAACTGCTAGAGTAAGTTTCTCTCCTCGTAGTGACAAAATCCCCTCATCTATTTTTCGAGCGTTGCAGTTTAAAAATGAGAAGCGAAGGTTTTATCTCGAAGAAAAATTATGCCAAGCTATATTTATTTTAAATCGTCGGCGATTCCGAACGCCCTGTGCATCATTGCGTTTTTAGATTGGAACGACGACGAATGTTTATGAAACTGTTGACTGTTATTTTTCGTCTCTCGACATTCTTGTATATTTTTTTTATTCTATTTTATAGTACAAACGACTAGTTTACATTTCGTAATGCTTTATTTAAATTTTTTGTGAGTCATCCAAAAATAAAGCACGTTTTTCGGTCAGGCTTCCTCTGTTTTGCAAAGAGCTTTATGAACTATTCTTTATTTTCCGTTATTCAAGTGGTGTTGACATACTCTTTGAAGCAGTTTATTTATTGAAATTGGAGGTGGCTGAAAGCCTAGACATTTTTCGAGCAACGAAGTATTTTCTTGTGGAAATTCGTAATTTATTCAGATGGTTATAGTTAAATGATGGGCAAAATTTAAATAAACTTTTGAGTTGAAACGATTATTTTTTAAATGTGAACGAGTGCATTTGAACTAATTTGTTGAAAAGTTTCAAGACTCGGTTCAAACAGTGAACGTTATCAAATTCTAGTGACAGGAATTGCTAGTGGAGTAGTTCAAATGTACACTTTTTTCCCAGGCTTTTTTCAAATATTTTTTGTCGTTTTTTAAAATGAAGTGCTTCTTCTTTTAATGTGCGTGGTGAAAAATGCGAACCAAAAATTTTTCAATGGTTTTAATTTGGTATTTGCTTTCGTTGAACCATTTCTGAAAAATGTTATATATACTAAACTAAGTACAAACTCTATTTTTATATGATAGCAAGTTGAGAATGCTTTGTAAAGATATGTCAGCATTTTAAGCCATCCATGTAAATATTAGATTCTCGAAAATGGGAAAATAACCAATGACAAAGTTAGTTTTTTACTCAGTATAAAACATTCCATTTTATACGAAAAGTTGCCTCGGAGCAAACGTGTCGTAACGTTGTAAAAAGTACATAAAATAAATATAGGAGAACGTTTGGTTATTTTCGCATGGAATACTCACTTTTGATTGTTGTAAAAATAGCGGTAAGGAGTCGGAAGTGAGCGCAATATGTACACAGTAAAATTTTAAATAATGTACACTGTACATAACGTTTATATATAAAAAAAATCTCAATGAAGGTGTGTTTTGATTTGCTACCCATACACCTGAAATTTTGTTTTCAACAACTGATGTAAGATATTGCATAACAATTCAGTATCTCGTCCAAGGCGTTCAATAATGAATCCCACTCGGTTCTCGTTCGAAAATTGGTCAACCGGCGTAAGAGGCACTGCTCTCAATTGACAGGTAAGTTGGATTTGATGGCTATTGGTCATGGTGTTCCTCAGGGTTCTGTCCTTGGGCCACTATTCATTTGTGTAATTTCATTGTGTTTGTACGGTCGTATAAATGTCATTCTACCTCTGAAAAAGCCTTTCAAGCATGTACAGAGATGCAAGTGCTTTGAAGACCTTTGTCGTGAAGAAATCATGTACATCAATTAAAAAAAAGAGAGGATAAACGGTTCAATTATACCCGCGAAGTTTAAAACTTGCTACATGAAAATCACAGGTAAGAATATATGTCATATAAATTTTTAAAATTGAATAAAATTATATAAACTAAATGTAGTAGAATATATGAAATAAATTTCGATAAGACTTGAATCTATTTGTAATTTGTTAAATAATGACTGATCATTTTCATCAAAATGAATATTTGAAATTTTTCTGAGACCGACCTAGTTGTTTTAAATTTATTTTTATTTTTAATTCCTTGTATGATCTTTGAATTTTATGTTTATAGATATAAATCAACAAATAATTGTCTAAATGTCCATTTTCTTTGTACATATTTTCGGTTGGATGTAAAAAGTCTTTCTATTTCCTATATATGATTTTCAAACACGATTTCTGAAGAACCTTGAAATTTCTGGGGTAGGATTTGATGACTCCTACCCAAGCCAGAATTATATAATTCAATTGAGGCTATCAATGAAAAAATAAAGAAGGTCGGGGGTGTTTATATATCCATGAATGTTTTGTGATATTCGAATTTTGATAATAAACTTCGCAATTCCCTCAACAGGAATACTATTTGTCCCATTTCAGATGTTTGTCGAGCATAACCCCTGTCAGTTTCTTCAATACTAGTATTGATGAAGTATTAGTGGTATTACTTCTGGTAGAGTATTAGTATAAAAGTGAATTTTCAAACTTTATTGTATGTTATAATCAAACAAACTTTGAATCTTTTTGAAATCTTGTAGTCTTACGCTATTTTCACACAAACCGACTTTAGTCGGGTCAACAAAAAGTCGGGCAAAATACCGATTTACAACCGACATTAGTCGTCGGATAGCAGTGTCTAGAGAACCGTGTTTAGTGAACATGGATTGGGGAATAACAAATCTCAAAAAGTTTTTATGTTATGTGGTTGTTGCACCGTCGACGGTTAAATAAAAACAGAATATATTGGGTGCATCCCATAGATCAAAAAAGGGAACAAGAAGGTGCTTCCTTTAGTGAAAAATCGGAAAGATTAAAGAATTAAAATTGTTCAATTATTTCCAAATGTCCATAGCAAGTTTTGATGCACTGCATGGTTATTTAAAAGATTCCTTGCAGCTTCGGCATACTAAAACGAGACACTGTATCCAACCTATACAGATGTCTGTCTCAAACTGTGCCATTTTAACGACTCGTAATGCCAGTACACACTCCACTTTCAGCAATCGAGCGAGCAAAGTCGGAACGTCTGAAAGTTAGTTGTCCGACTGAAGTCGGTGTGTGTGAAAATAGCGTTAGTTTGTAATTTAATCCAGTTTTTTTGCATTCTATTCGGGAATCTTTTGATATAAATTGTTTATAATACAGGTAAAATTTTATTTTACCTCAGGTAAGGTCCTACGTAGCGAACATAATTACTTTATTTCACCTATTATATACAGTGTGAGTCTTCACGAAGTGCACATATTGAAATGAGGGAAACTATGCTTCATTTTACCGATGGAAAATGTATCGAAAAAATCGAAAAAAAAAAAATTGTATTTTATATGGAATTTAAAAAAATGTTCGCTACCGTGACCCCTGTGTGAACAAAACGCTATATCTTTTGAACTAATTGTCCTATCGCGATGAAACAAACGCCATAATGATTGGAAGTAATTGGGCGTCCTCGCAAAATAAAGATTGTTGAAAAAAACTACCCCCAATTGAAAATAAACATATTTCTTTAGCAAAAATCTGTTTGTTTTTCATCAATTTTTACAAAAATCGTATTTTTTTTCAATAAAATGCCCACATAACACACATTTTTTATTGCTTTAAGTTATACTTCATCGTATTATCTACTTGGAGGTAAAAATTGCATGTTTATAACTCAACTGAAATATTTTCTAAGGGTATCTACGTGGTAAACAATAATCCGTAGGCGTGCGCTAGGCCGTTCTTGAACAGTTGATAGACAATGTTATGATTGAGTTATCAACATAAAATTTCTACCATTCGGTAGATAATACGATGAAGAATAACCGAAAGTAATAAAAAATGTAGGTAATATAGGCGTTTTATTGAAAAAATTTACGATTATGGTAAAAATTGATGAAAATCAAACAGATTTTTGCTAAAGAAACATGCTTATTTTCAATTGGGGGTAGTTTTTTTCCACAATTTTTATTTTGCGAGGACGCCCAATTACTTCCAATCATTATGGAGTTTGTTTCATCGCGATAGGTCAATTAGTTCAAAAGATATAATGTTTTGTTTACACAGGGGTCACGGCAGCAAAACAACATTTTTTTAAATTTTTTTTTTTCGATTTTTTCAATACGTTTTCCGTCGATAAAATTAAGCAGTTTCCCTCATTTCAATATGTGCACTTTATAAAGACTCACACTGTCTAATGAAGACCTGATGTAAGAATATAGTTTACTTGATAATGGTTTAACAAACCGAAACCGGCCGTAGCAATAAAAAATCGTAGTGGAAATTAGACAAAAGTTATTCTCTATTCTACTTTTAAGCCCCTGTTTTAATTAATACAGTTTTAATAATGTACCACATGTGATTGTTTCATTTTTCTCCGGGAACTTGACTGACTTCATCACTTCTAGAGTCGCATTATGGCGCTCCGAAAATAAAAGTTGCCTTCGGTGGTTTCGAAATCGGTCGAACCAATTCATATTTATTCGACTTAATAATACATCCATTATGGGGGATGTCACAACAATACTTTTTCAGGTCGTTGTCAAAATTTCAACGCCAGACTCCGTAATCAAGACGGTGTGTTCGAACTGAGCCGTCCGAGAATCGTCAACTGTTACAGCCGTCCAGTCGTCGTGCAAAATATTAATCATTTCACTGCCTTGGGTCAAAATTGGTTCGATGGTGAAGGTCATACCGGGTGCCATCCTGCCAGGGTAATCGTTTCCTGCGAAAATACGACTTTGAAGTTTGATACTCCATAAAAAGTGGTCAAATTACAAAATTTCCACAATTAGTTTAACTTATAGCAAACGAAAAATAAAAAAATAATAAAAATTGCAACAACAAATGAATGGGGAACTCACTAATATGAAATATATCTGGAGGCCCGTGAAAATAATGTCCGATTCCGTGCCCTATGAACACAGGAACAACTTGGTAGCCCAAGTCATAGGCTTTCTCTTCGATATAAGCACCGAGATCTGCGAAAAACCTGCCGGGTTTGCATAATTGGATCGCTTCATTTAAACAAATTTCTGTTGCCTTCACAAGGTCTCTGCCATCATCATCTACTATACCAACGAGGAAAGTTTTGGAGCAGTCGCCATGGTAGCCTTTATAAAACACCTGCAAATCGGGAAAATAGTAGAGTATTCATGTATCAAGGGCGTTATAAGGGTCTTAATTACCGATGGCAAAGTTTCAGGCTCATTAATTCCCGTGTACATTGATAAATTTATTTCTGACCGATTTCAATAAAATTTTGTTGATTTTTAAAACGGAATAAATGTACCAATTCATTACATTCCCGCTATTTTTGAATCAGGAACAGTTGATTATAAGAGTTTTGTTGTTGTTATTGCTATGTTACTTGTTTATGAACAGAACTGTTATTGCTATGTTACTTGTTTATGAACAGAACTGTTATTGCTATGTTACTTGTTTATGAACAGAACTTTGTTATCAAGCTGTGTTTGCTGAAGAGCTGAAAAAGCAAGAGAATCATTGATTCCATCGAAAGGTGAAGCCGTATACCAAAAAGAATACAAGATATATCTGGAGTGGTTGACGCGGAAAAATGTTATGCCAAAAGATGCCGCTGAAACTGTATTTCTGACATATTCTCAAGAACTGGTAAGGTATTTTCTATGTTTTTCAGTAGATATGGTCGTAATCGTGTTTATTCTTTATAGTCAGAAACGTATAGTCCGAATCCTTTATGGACTAAATCGTCAATGCTAAAACCGATGGTGATTATACAGGGTGTCCCGAAACTATGGTGCCAAATTCCTCTGGAAAAATAAATAGGACTTTCCTAATATTTCTTTCTCAAATGTCGTCCGTTGCAGAGATACAGGGTGTTGAATATGAAAAAATAAAAGTGATTTTTATTCATATCTTCCACAGTTCTAAAAGTTTCTGAAAAAAAATTCAAAGAATATTTGTGTTCAATAGGTACTTCATTTCGAAAAAGAAAACACATTTTTAGTTGTTACCAGTGGCGTACTAGAAGGGCATCATGGTCCTGATTCCTGATTTTACCAGTGGCGTAAAAAATAGGGGAGAAAAGGTACCATGATGCCCTTCTTGTACGCCACTGGTAACAACTGAAAATGTGTTTTCTTTCTCGAAATAAAGCACCTATTGAACACAAATACTCTTTTTTTTGAGAAATTTTCAGAACTGTGGAAGTTATGAATAAAAATAACTTTTAATTTTTCATATTCAACACCCTGTATCTCTGCAACGAACGACATTTGGGGAAAGAAATATCAGGAAAGTCCTATTTATTTTTCAAGGGGAATCTTCTGTTTCAATTTGGCACCATAGTTTCGGGACACCCTGTATATGAGAAATGAAATATCACCAAGTTCAATGAACTAGAAGCTTTTTTGAAACGGAATAGTAAGAGTTATGAGCCGATAAACTCTGCCGTTGTATCCCTAAAGATTTCATAAGATTTCTAAAGAACACTCCTAATGAAATTCATTTATTTCATAAAGTAATTTTTTTCTTATTCCCTTTTTCATGTGTATTTATTTCCTTTTTTTTTTGTTGTTTTGATTATAGGTTATTTCGGAGGATGCAGAAGTCGGGAACTTTTGAATATGAAGATATGGGATAAAGAGGATCGGGATTCCGTTATGGTAGTGAACGTACAGGGAATAAAACTGGTGTATCCAAGAAATTTACAGTTGTGGATGAAAAAGAGTTCTCCGCGTTGCCTTTATTAAGACTTTATGTCTTTGCGTCCTGAAAGTATTGAACGTTTTTTTGAGCTTCCGACAAAATAAATGTACATCTCAACCAATAGGAAAAACATGTTTGGGAAAATCCCTTGAAGACATACAAAAGAAGAAATTGTTTCCAGTGGCGGAAGTAATTTTCAGGGCACATTTCAAAATTGTACATTTATTATTTGTAATGACGTGAATAAATAAAATATGGTTCAGTTTTCATTTTATATTAGTAGGTTAGTAAAAAATCTTGAAAGAATAAGACAATTCCTGACTGGAAAGTAGTCTCTCAATAAAATAAATATAATATAGATATAAATAAACTAGTAATCAAATACAAGTTTTGGTCAGTTTCAAGACGTGAAATAATAGAGTAATAATAATGAAAAATTGTGGTGAACAAGTTAAATTATCAGAAAGAAGATTGAAAAAGTAGGTGTTCCTCGAGGTTCAGTTTTAGGCCCAGTACCTGCATAATTTTCATTAATGACTGCATACTGGTGTTCAAAAATCCGCCAAATATGACAGACATTCTTATTTCAGAAAAAATATAAGAAATCGTTACATGAGAAGTATTTGTGCAAATGAATAATCAAGATTGATGTTTAATTTATAATAAATAATAATAATAATCTTTATTCAGCGAAATATACATTTTCCAGTTCAGTATTGCTAGTCAAAAAACACCTTATTCACACCAAACAATAAAACCTTTGACCCTCATTCTTCAGTAAAAGGAAATTATTATAAAACATCAAAAGTGAATTGACTGAAAAAATAAAACACTCTGTGTTTTGTCATCAATAAACCAAAATACCAAGATATCCACCAACTAGTTCATTATGAACTAGTACAATATTCAGTAAGTTATTGAGATAACTCTAGTTGTCAGAACAACCAAGATCTGATCCCTGAGGTACACCATAAACAACACCTGACCTTTTGAGTTTAGACCAGATAATTTCCACTACTTTTATTCTACTCACTGTAATGTCTATGTTGATGATATCTCCATTTTGTAAAGGCCTATCATCGGGGATACCATGACAGGCAACATTGTTGATAGAAGTGCAAACAGACTTTGGAAAGTGTTTGTAATTCAGGGGAGATGGATACGAGTCATTCTCAATGCAGGTATTGAAGACTAGCACGTCGATTTCATCCGTTGTTTTTCCTACCTAGAACATATCAAGGAATATGAAGGATCTTTTATTATTTGTGTCCACTAGTGCCAAAAAAAAATGAAACCTGGTAGTTTTGCAAGAAGGAAACGCTCCACGCCACTTACTTTCCCTTTACCTCAATGAATTTTTCCACTTTTTCCAAAACGGTGGCTGCTAATCTGCAAGATTCACGCATACCGTCGATTTGTTCCTTATTTTTAATTTCTGGATACACTGGCACAATCTCTGTAGGAATACCAGTTGAATGGTAACTTGGCTTACAAATATGGTCAGGAACGGATAATCTAGGAGAAACTTTGCCGATATCGACGATTTTGTACTTGCGGAAGTTCATTCTAGAAAGGGAATGGCAGTCAACTCCTCACAAAAGTGCAGATATTCACTTACTTTTTTTTCCAGAATAAGTTTCTGTGTGGTAATTTAGAACACATCCTAGAGATGTTCATTTTTAGAAAAAAAAAATGTACATCAACACAAGCACAATGATAAATCTAATCAATAGATCAAATGCTTTTTATATGTATCCTAACCTAACCTTTCAACATTAAAAAAAACAGTGAGATGTTGACAGTCTTGACCATGACACCTGTCATGGATTTTCATTTCATATTATACTCACGCCATCTGCTTACGAGTAGTCAATATACAATCGAGTGATTGAAACTGGACATACCACTAAACGAAGTTTTTCAAATCATAGCTAAAATAAGATAAAATTCAAAAATAAAGCAAAAAATTTAATCAAATACTAAACGAGCCTTTCTGTATACTCTTGCTATCTACATTTCGAAAGCAAAACAGGAACAAATGTGACTATGTGGTAGCCTACAAAACAGAAACCGACCGTTAACTACGATTCTGCCCGCCAGATGGCAGCTCATGCTCCTGTCAATGGTGTCAAGTTTTTCGTGATCACGTGACGGCAGTGAGGGTTTGTCGGAGACAGATTTGCAATAAAAATACTTTAATTAATAAATAACAGTTAAATCAGCCTCTAAAGTCATGTTTGTCGGACGATTCCCATCGAACACGCTCCAGACATCGTCTAGTTCAGATAAGAACGATGCAATCGCGTAGTTTTAATTGATTCGACTATTTTTGTGGGGAGGTGTATTTTGTGACATGAATACAAAATTGTCGGTGAGCCAATATTATTAATTGAGAGTCGATATTTTAATTTCAGTAGTTGTTCGCAAAGGTTGCTTTTTTCAATGCCTTCAGAAATATTTGGTGCGAATCGAGCAATTCCAAAGGAGATATTAAATCAATACAAACAAAAAGTATCTATTTTTTCAGTTTGTTATGAAAACAGGACGACTTTAGGAAACAAAGCTACAATAAGATGTTGTCAGTCACGAGCCTCCTGATTTTTTCCGTTTTGTTAACTGGTGTTTTCGCTGACGATCCCGAAGAGCCCGTATTCTGTGTGCATTCGGTGGGATCTGCCCCCCACATTATTATAACTGACGATGGGGGCTCAGATCAGGGGCCTTATCAAACTTGTAAGAATAGGAACAAGTATTGTTACACAGTATGGCTGGAAGACCCCAATAATGGGACCACTGAAATTATGGGACAAGGTGAGTTATTAACTCAGATTTGTTTGTTTACCAAATTCATTGTTGCTGCAGATTTGTTTGCATTTTATAAAACAGCAATAGCATGTGTGAGCTTTCATTTTAATTCAATATCTTATACAGCAACCGTTCTGCTTTGTAGATGTAAAATAAAAAGTTATACTTGATAGTGGAAGCTTAAACAGTTTTAATTTGTGTCTGCAGACTTAATTTATTTCAAAGCATTACAGAATCAGCTTTTCGAAATTGTTATTCAATTCATAATGAAAAAACTAAACAGGATATATTAAGCATTCATATCACAGACCTGTTTTGTAGTTGTTTTATTTTGAAGAACATCACAAATTGAAACTTGTCTAGTCTTTCCTCTTACAATTTTTAGCGATAATAGGTATGTGATATTAAACAAAGGTTAATGAACAATTGAAACAATTGAAAGATAAAAAGGTGATTAGAATAATCTGTGAAGTATAAATTTAAGCAAAGCAGTCAACTCTGAAAATATCACTGGAATTGAAAAGTTATTTTGTTGTATACATTTCTTGAGTTACTCATTTTTTATAGCAGCTTCCAAATGTCATCAGAGAATAAGAATTAAATCTCTGAAAAGTTGACTTTTTTCAGTTACAACTGTTATAAAATTACTGGTAATACTTAGCAATATTTCCAAATAACTCTGTAGTTCAGATTGAAATACTGCGCCAATATGAAACATGACTCTTTGGATTTGAAAAATTGCAATAAAAAATACAGGTCCGTATTCGAAAATACGGTAAAATTCCGGTAACTAATAGCCACAAGCTATAAACAAATTTTTTTTGGAACTTACGTAGTTTGGCATTCTGAACAAAAACTACAAATGAAATTTTTGGCGATCTCGGGTAATTTCGGAGATATGGGCCTATTTTGAGTGATGACTGGCATTTTTTAAGACACATTTCTACCGCGGAAAATAATTCCTTCTTTACATCCTAATTCATCCGTTATACACAATTTTTTTTATTAAAAACGGCATTGTTTATCCTAAAATTTAGCCTTCTTTTAAAAACATCAAATTTATTTCAAATATTTAGTGAATTTATTTATGTCAAGTTGGTAACTTTGAACTTTGCATATTTGCACAGCCAACTTTTCGAGGCATTTAATTACAACATGAATATTCACTCACTTTTTTTTCCAGAAACCAACTTGACATGAATAAAATTTACTAACCATTTTGCCCAGATTTGTTGGTTATGTGATCATAAAAAAAGTATGACTTTTTTCCTAAAAAGTAGCGTTTTCAGTAAAGAAAGAGTGTAAAACAGGTCAATTAGGATGTGTACATTATGTTAGTTTGAAGAAGGAAGAATTTTAAGTGTTTTTTCCGCGGTAGAAATGTGTCCTAACAAATTCCAGTCATCACTCAAAAATAGGCCCATATCTCCGAAGTTTCTTGAGACCGCCAAAAATTTGGATTTTTTTATTAGTTGACGTAATTTTACCGAAAATAAAAAGTTAGGGTTAAGTAGGCCAATTTTTACGATTCTTTCTACATACATCATTTTTATCTTCATATTTGAATAATCCACAAAAAGTTGCCAAAAATTTATAAAAAGCTGCACAAAATAAAAAGATATAGACAAAAGTAGAATTACGAAATTTTTCTATTGGGAATATTCAATGAAATTTGTACAGGGTGCACCATTTAAAATAAGATTTTGCACATATTTATTTGCGATGTTTGGCATGCTGTTTTTCGCACCCTGTATATCAGAGGTTGATTTTAGATACATCATTAGAGAAAGTCACCAACGTGAAATATTGACCAAAAATGAATTTTAATGGGTCTCTGCACAACTTTATAATTTCAGATATTATAAGGCGAATTTTGGGAAACAAAAGCTGTTATGCTAAAACTCTTGAAATTTTTACGATATGAAGATGCTTTCAGAAATTTCAAAAAGCACAACTAAAACTAATTAGAGGTTATTTTCGTTACATAACATCGTATATTCATTATTTCCGAGTTGGAATAAAAATGGAAAGTGTAGTGAATACCGCCGTAGACGAATTCTGTATCATTTTCGGTATGAATTGGTTTCGTTATTAACAAGTGGTTCAACTCCAGATGGCCCTCACAAAAAGTCAGTTTAACATTATTTCAAGTACCACTTACTCGGAGAATTCCACTTTGCATTTGATCAAAAAAAAAATCGTTCATGGATGTACACTACTTGTCGTTGAGTAGTTTTGATTGATGAATAGTGGAAAGTAATGGTTTTATCTGGAGTGCTTTTCAGTATGTAACGGTTGAGAATTTGCAGGGCATGTGTGCTCCAAGTCTTTTTTTCGTAGTCCACTTATGAAATACAGTGATTTGCAGAATTTTTTCGTGCGAATGGAAAATATTTGTACTCGGAAGTTTTTGAACGTCTCAGACATGAGTAGATTAGAACTTCGAGTGAATTCAAAATATATTCTATGTGATATGTAAATTGTAAACGTAATACAAATAAAACATAAAAAAATTATTAAACGTTGAAAATTTCCCCACACGATCAAAATTACCTCTCTCAACTGCACATGAACTTTTCAACTCGCAAACGGTAGGAGATAGAGCAATTCTGCGAACGTCAATCGATTCAGAATGATGTAATTAGTATCGGCAAAAATATTACTCGAAAAACGTTCCATGGGGTAGACCCTTAAAAATCATGAGACAGACAAAATTATCAGATTATCTCGAAATTCGTATTATATATGTAAAAAAGGAATCAAACGTTGAAAATTTCCTCACACGATCGAAATTACCTCTCAACTCCAGATTAACTTTTCAAAAAAAAAATTAATTAGATGATTAGATTTAGATAGTTACGCGGTGAATGAAAAACGATTCATTTTGTGAATCGTAATGGTGATTTTGATTGAAATACTGAATTTTCTTCGATCGTGAGGGGTAATTACCCCCCATTACCCCCCCCCCCCTCCTTATATACGCGCCTGGACATGCATCCGGAGCGTCGAAATATTAACATAGCTACAGTTGGATATGGGGCGCCGTTAGTGTCAAAAGTAGTTGTTCTCATATATTTTATTTTTACTCAAATATATTTGTTGATGACCATATATTTATTAGTTGACACCAATATATATTGAAACTGAACAAATATTTCCATTTTAGCGTTAATTCATTCATAAATATATCGTCAATGCATATTAGCAGTGAAGAGCAATATATTTATTACTTGTTACCAATCCATGTATAAAAATGAGCTTTTGAGTATGACCACTAGGTGGCGCTCACATCATGTTTAGGAATATAATTTGTTTTGCAAACCTGTTATGTTGATATGCATTGCATTCATACTTTTTGAAGATATGCAATGATGAAAACTCGAACAATCTTTCGATTATTTTCAACATATCGGACGCGTTGAGAAGAAATGGCATGAATCGGTTACATGGCGCTATCTAGTGGTGGTAAAGAATTAATACGTCTTATAGAATGGTTAACGTAAAGAAAGTATTCTAAATAACTTCTGAATAAATTCCAGAAAATCCATTATGCGTCGACCAATAGCAAAATAGAATCAAGCTTCTAGCTTCATGTTGTTTGCTCGTAGTCGTGTCCACAGAACACAAATTATGTCATATGTAATAAGTATTTGAGTTTTTCATGAAAAAGGATCAATGTCTGCGTAGATGAAAATGTCTGATGAACTCATTTCATCTTTCGACATCTTCAGCAATGTTTTCAAATTCGAATGGGAATGAAATGGAACACTTGGCCGATCACCACTTTACTGGTTCGTGCCTAAATTATGAGCGCCATCTAGCGGGTATGCACTTCCTTGCAGCATGAAGTTAGATGTAGATGAATATTCAAATTTATTTCGTCTATAAATTATGTATAATCCTTTCAGAAAATTGTTTTATGCAAATATTTACTTATTTCGTGTGAGAGCATAAAACAAAAAGAGCTGTTACGATACTTCTATTATCGTTCTTATGTCATACGCACTTAAGGTCGAGAATGACGCATATCATTTCGCGCCAAATGATTTAGGACTCGGTGTAACGTTGGTTGCATATTTGTGACGTCATCACTAATGCAGTCCATTCAACCATTTGTACCAGGCAAATTTAATTTTTGCGCTGCTAATCATCGTCGAGTAGCCCGACGATTCTCGATGCCCGCCATACCACCGCAAGGGAGTATTTTTTTTTTGGTAAACGATTTGTACCAGCCTGAAACTGTTTTTAATAGTTCTCTGTAGAACATAAATAGAAGTCTGATCATGCCATACGTGTGGGAGGTGGCGAATATGTACAATATTTTTTCAAAATTCCAAGATTTCATTCGTAATTCGAACGATTTGTACTAGTATGGCACCACTTTTTCCCTCTACTAGAAGTATGGCAAATATAATAATGGTCACATTGTATCATATAATATCTGAAAATCCAAATGCCATACTGGTACAAATAGGTGGTCGAAATTTTATTTTTCTTCAACATCTTGGCTTAACCCATACAAGCCCTGAAACTAATTTTTTCCGAACATTCAAAGTTTTTCTTGTGATTTTTGTTTTATGAAGGAGGTAGTCTCACAAAAATAATGAAAAAAATTCAAAAGGTCACGACTGGCCTAGACAAGCTGTCCTTTTGAAAGGACAGTAGGTCCCACTACTATGGAATGAAATTAATGTTAATGAAAATTATTTTATTTTATCATCATAGATACAATGCAAAATATTAATAATAATTAATTTGTATGATATAATACAAAACAATCCTTTGGATGTAGACCAACGTTACACTTTCGACAAATGAAATTAGATTTTTTGTGGCATACAGTGCATCGTCGCTGATTTTCTTTGTACAGAACTAGGTGGTCTATTCTGTCATAACGAGAAAACTCATGAGAATTTTTAGGCGATTTTGAAGGACTCCGTTTTGTATTCCTTTTGAGGATATCGAATAAAGTCCTCAGTTTGGAGTATTTATCAAAGGTAATATAACAAGACCTTGATAAATAGTCGACTATTTTTATTGCATCTAAATTTCGACTGTATTTTATAATAATTTAACGAGACATTATTTTGGCATTAATAATCTGATGAGAGCCCGAGAGCGAAGCAGTTGTGCTTCAGGTAAATTATTAGGTTCAACTACGTTCTCATCCCCTGAATCTTCATCAGTATCACAACCGTCGTTAGCATTTTTAGGCAAAATCACTATTTGTTCTGGAAGCACAGCATCCTAGTCATTTTCCAATTCTGTCAGCAACTCTGAAAGGGTCAGCGGATTTTTCCAATAACTAGAAAGAAAGATAGTCAATAGCAGTGGATAGACCCACTGTCCTTTTAAAAGGACAGTGTTATTTCTTGCCATTTATTTTGCAAAATTCAAATGAAAATTCGAGGTTATCATAATAAAAAGATTAATTTTTCATTAGTTTACTTAGAAATGAAATTTAACGATCGTAATTATTCTTATCAATAGCAATCACCTACCTAGAGTTGCTCATCATCAATGGCCACTGAAATAACAAACAAACACACGTGTCTAACTGTCGGCAATCTTACAGTTACTGGAAACTTGTACTCTAGGTGGCTTCTCAACACTTCATATCCTGTGTTGATCAGCTGCCACCTGTACTCCAGTAGCAGAATTAGCTGGAAAGAAATAGTTAGTAGTGCCGTCCTTTTAAAAGGACGGTAGGGCTATCTGGGTTAAGTCCGACAGTTGTCCGCCACATGGTTACAATCTGGAATAATTTTTTTTAGGTAGAATTACATACAAACGAACAGAATACAATGATTCTATGGTGTTCAAAATTATTTTACGTATTTAACAGTCGTATTTTCAAAACGTGTCGAATAAATAAGTTTTTCAAATATGGCAGCATTTTTTCCCCTCACTAGACGTATGGGAAATATAATAAAGGTCACATTTCATCAAATACTTTCCAAAAATTGTATGGCGGCCATTGGGAACCGTCGGAAACGTATGGCAAGGTGATTTTCGTGAATGGCTACTCGACGATGATTAGCTGCCCAAAAATTAACCTGGTACAAATGGTTAAATTGTTCTTTTTAATTAATGTACACCGGAGAAGTATGGCATTACGCTACCGCCTAGTTCTTTTTTTATCGACTATCGGAAAATACAAGCAGTTTTGTGGAATCGTTCGACACTCGTTATTTATCCGACACGTTCGATTAACGCCCACGCGATTGGGCCGCCGGTACCAGCGCTATGACCATAATTTTCTTTTTTGTCATTCCGTAATCAGACCCATGAAGAACCGCCATACTGGTACAAATGACCTAATATTTTGTGTCACCATCTCCCGGTCTATATGATACAATATCAAGGTGACAAGACAAGTGAAATAACCGAACATATAACTGTGATTCTTTGATGAAATCTCCGCGTTTCACCGTTCCTCTCTGTCTACAGGGTGTTGGGAAATATCCGGCCAACCCAACGACTGCGATCGCGCCGCCTGCATCGCCGACAAAAAGCCGCCGAAAGCGATGAACAGCACCAAATTCTGCTGCTGCAACCAGAGCAAGTGCAACGCCAACTTCACGGACGCATACGTTCCCGTCGACGAGCCGCCTCCCGCGGACAATCCCCCGCCCATCGAGCCCCTCAACCCCATCGTGTACATGGTCACCGTGGTGGTGTTTCTCGTCTTCGTGACGGTCATGGCGATGGCCTCGTACTATTTCTGGAGGTTGAGGCCGAAGAAGACGGACGTGGAGAGCTGCCAGCAGCCGTTGCCGCCCCCAGCCGATTACAGCCTGGAGAAGTTGAAGATGTTGAACGTCATCGGTGAGTTGTGTGGGTTTTACTTGGTGTCTGTACGTGAATTGCATCGTTATATTCGTTAGAAATGTGGTAAAATTGCAGTAAGGCTCAAGAGTGCTGATCTAGGAGTTCCCCAAGGATCCGTTTATGCAACTTTGTCATTATCATAGTCCTAATCAGTCACTGTCTTAGAGTGGATTTATGCATCACAAATTTACACAAAACTTCAACTTGAACTAAACTCCAACTAAGGACAAATTTAATTTAGGTTTGTATTAACATTAACACCAGAAAGATGAAAGTTGGCCAACTATTAATTTAAATTTAGTTTTAATTTCTCTGCATAAAATGAACCATGTCAAATGAGAGGTTCATCTTCTTAGTTGAAGTTGAAGTGTAAATGTTAATTGTAGTTTAGTGTAAATTTGTGCTGCATAAATCCACTCTTAATCATGATAATGACAAGTTGCATAATTTAGCCTCAAGCCCCTACCTGATTCCGTTTCGGTGTACCGTGTGGAAAACCCACCCGTACACCTACAACTGATGACGTCAGAGGGGTTCAGAAACGTCCTAACAACGTTAGGAAGTTATATCCAAGCGAGTGGATACAACCTCTGTGTGTTCGTGACAGGGTGGCCAACGGCCCTCGCGAAATATGTATTTCAAATATCGAATAACGTTTTTAAAAACACGAAAAATAATGTATTAGACAAGTTTATGGTTCAGCAAGTACATCAAGACTGAATAAATTCTCATTTTCATTCTCAAGATAAAAAGTATAACGCTGACAAGTAATAAAATGCAAGGTACAGTTCGATTATTTTATCTTTACCCGTGCGTCATCAATGTTACGCATATGAAATGAGTCGAGCAGTGTTGCCAACTGCGAGGATAAATCCTCACTTGTGGGGATTTTTTGGGTGTGTGAAGAAATGTGTGAGGATTTTTCTCTCACAATGAAAATATGCCTTTCAATATGGAAAATATACTGACACAAGAATAAAAAATTTACATGTGAAGGAAGTTACGTTGGCACCATTGAAAAATCATTGTACCGATTTATTTAATGCTTGAAATGACTGAAATATTTTTGTTTTTTATTATTATATTATTAGTTCTAAAGTAGCTTGTTCAGTTGAACTTAACTGACTGCTGAATAATGCTCATGTTAAGTTTTTGTTATTTACATTTGCACTGAAGTGATTAAAATTATTATTTTACTTGAAAACTTATCGCGTTTTTTTGATTACAATTACATCTGAGATATAAAAAAACATGTTCATTGCCAATTCTTGGTCTGGTTGCGTAATAACAGCATAATTTCTTTCATAAATTGTAATATTTGTTTGTGAGGATTTTCTGACTGAAAGTAAGGATATTTTTGAGTCCATTGTGAGGATTTTGTGAAAGTTGAGTTGGTAACACTGAAGTCGAGACGTTTTAGTCAAAACAACGTCTAAATGTAGAATGCCGTGGCTAATATCCCGATGAAATTACAACGTGTACGTAATAAGATAGGATAATGAATTACTAAATTAACTAAATTAACATTTTCAAATTTGTGGCGAACCACCAGACAATGAGAGTTTTTTTTAGGTCCAACAGAATACCGTTTGACAGACACTCATGGATACACCCCCTTTTCTTCTTTCCTTTTTTTCCTTTATTTTTCAAATATGTCAAAAAGTTCCGTCCAGTGAGCGTATTCAATGTTCCAAATTTCGAAAATATCGCTGGAGAAACAAAGACGAAAAGGAATTAATCTATTTAAAATTGTTTTTTCTGTCAACCAGTTGTAGTCCCCTTACGAGCCCTCAGTAGTCCAAACTTGTGCGAGCTAAGGATTAAAGAGGTCTTACCTTTTAACGTGCGATTCCTAGCACACGGTGTATTCCAATTATTATGAATCCAGTGATACCAGGTTTGATAGGATAATGAAACATGGAAACTTTTGACCTCCCTACTGTATTCTAATTTCAGTCACACTCATATAAGGAAGTTGATTTATCCATACCTCCGCAGCCGTTTGACACAAATTCATCAAATCCTAATTTTATCCACATTAATGCAATTTCTGTAGATGTAACAGTTAACGAAAAAAGTTGTTCATAAAACTAGGTAGGAGTGCAATATTGCCAAAACCTTTGCATACTTTGATATCAAAAAATGAGTTTCCATTCAAACATCTCAGAAAAGGAATCTTCTAGACTTAGGTATTCAAACTTTTTTAATTACCCATTTGTACATGGATGCAAGGACACACTGTACAATGATAAATAAATGAATATCTGAGAAGAAAAAATACACCAGTTGAAATATATTTGGTAATGAAATACTCAACACATGATGAACAAAAAAATTTACCTATTCATACATTTATTTATGTATTGCGATGTAGACCTATGTCCAGTTATGAAAGGAAAAACAAAATTAATATATTTAATCACTTTCAATTGTGTTGATGGAATGGGTTTATTTTCGTTTCTTATTTTGATGTACACCGTTTAAAGTAAAGTAAAGACAAGTTATGACATTTCTTTTGTGATTTTAATTGTTTCCTCTTGAAAAAATTAAAGTGGTAAAAAACGTCCACCATTCGCTCTTTCCCTTTCAATACAAATTGTTGTGCTTGTGAATTAGTTACAGGCATAATCTAAAAAAGAATTAAAATATATTGTGATTGTTTTTACCTGTTTCTTTTCTGTCATTAGGATTTTCACACTATGAATAACTGGTGTGTGAATATCCCGGCAGTACGGAATTATAGTCACAAATGCCAATTGTGAGGTTGGAAATTTTAAAGAGTATTGAAATAGTGTGAATAACGCACATTGTATTGTAATTTCTTCGGAAGTAATGATTCCAAGAGACGTTTAGCTTTGAAAAAAAAAACAGTTTTTATAATATATTCGACTGCAAAACAAAGTAAAACTGGCGACAAACAATACCCCAATGACCAATGACAGAAAACAATGACGCAATTGATGGTACTACGCTAGTCAATACAATGTTGGCAAGTTTAGTGGAAATGTAAAACACTGTCGGTTTTATGGCTATCTCTTTTCACTGTTTTAATCGATCATCACAATACCATAATTCTTAGCTTAGAAGACAAATGTTGACGAATTTTAATTCGCTCATAGCGGTTGATAGAAAGAAATGTTCGATAGAGGGTGTGTGATTTCTTCGATAATAAATTGATGACGCATGGGTAAAGATAAAATAATCGAACTGTATATGATTCTGCTGAGTCGGTGCTTCCTAGATGGTTGAATGTACGGAGCGGACGGTGATCGGTACGTAACTCGCGATTCACTCACAAATTTTTTTGAAAATACGAAATACTCACAGCTATAAAATTCCATTAAAAATTAGCTTTCTACCGTGACGTCACGTGACTTTTGACATTTGACAGAAGACAAAATGTGTAGAAAATGGAACTGTAGGTATGTTTTTTTTTTCATCGGAGGATTCACCAGTTTACGATATTCGCTGGTGGATTGGAGCCACTATTCATCTCCGCCATCTATTGATGAAACGTCAAATGTCAGTTTTCATGAATCACAAAACATCGATTGTACCACCGGGATACCGGAAAATTTCCCGGAAGGCCCTCACTCAAAAGGCCTTTAAAGTGGCCACCAATTCAATTTCTAACCCCTGGCCTTTCTCTGGTCTCAATTTTATTTCAGTCCTTTACCTTTTTTCTCTTTGAAGCTGAAAGACTGATTCTGTAATAAATTAAAAATGTCACAAATAAAAGTAGTAAAAAGTATGGAGGGAAATTTCAACTCGGAAACGGTTAAAGATAGAGAGCAATTCTGCGAACGCCAATCGATTCAGAATGATCAAATTAGTACAAATTTCAATAAAACATGTGAAATGAGGAAATAATTTTGTTAAATATTGTCCATTTCTCATTACGTAAAAAATTTAAAGAGAAATTTTATTCATTTTACACGAGAATCAATTACTATCAACTATGGCTTGAGGCATTTTTCGTAAGTCACTGTTCAGCTCTACAACAAACAAAAAGTTTTGAGTGTTACCTCAGCAAAAATAGTAAAAAAAACCGAGATTTCAATTTGCAACAGGTTATATATAAAATCAAAAGAGTAGTCCAAGTTTTGAACCTTGAGGAACGACATAAACAGCCTTCTTCAACTCTGAATACGCGCAGTGATTTTGCATTTAATTTCGTTCACACTTTCCCCCCATTATTTTTTGAATATCTGTACATATAAAAGATTTAACATTATATCGCTGATAATTTATCTGTGATCGAAAATTTTGAATTACTCTAGGTCAAGGAAGGTACGGCAGCGTTTGGCACGGCCTCATAGAGGACCAAGACATCGCCGTCAAAGTGTTCCCCGCCCATCACCGGAACTACTTCCTCAACGAGCACGAAATGTACAAAATGGCCAGCGAAAACATCGGTTTGCTGAAGTTCCACGGCGGCGGAGAGTATTCCGTAGTGCCGGGCTCCGTTGATTACGTGTTGCTGTTGGCTCTCGAACAGGAAAGTCTGCAGGTAGGGTTTTCATTCCTTGAATTTGGATTAACTTGAATATTGTGCCAGACGATAACTGCTTTTCTTGAGTTTACGTCGGCGTAACTGATCAACCAGATTTTTATTAAATGTGATGCGATAAATCGACTACTGTAGAAATAAACCCATTTGAAAATTTCGGTAAAATTACGTTAACTAATAGCCACAAGCTATCAACAAAATTGGAACTTACGTAGTTTGGCCTCCTGAACAAAAAATCCAAATGAAATTATTGTCGGTCTCAAGTAATTTCGGAGATATGGGCATATTTGTGAGTGATGACTGGCATTTCTACCGCGGGAAAACACTCAAAATTCGTCCTTCTTTGAACTAACACAATGTACACAACCTAATTCACCCGTTATACACAATTTTTTTTAAAAACGGCATTGTTTATCCTAAAATTCAACCTTCTTTTAAAAACAACAAATTTATGTAAAATTTTCAGTGAATTTATTTATGTCAAGTTGGTCCTATTTGAACTTTGCATATTTGCACAGCCAACTGTTCGATGCATTCACTTTTAACATGAATAGGAAATTATTCGCTCACTTTTTTCCAGAAAACAACTTGACATGAATAAAATTCACTAACCATTTTGCCTAGATTTGTTGGTTATGTGGTAATAAAAGAAGGATGAGTTTTTTTCCTAAAAAGTAGCGTTTTCAATAAAGAAAGAGTGTGAAACAGGTCAATTAGGATGTGTACAATGTGTTAGTTCAAAGAAGGAAGAACGTTGAGTGTTTTTTTTGCAGATAAGTTCCAGATTTAAAAGCTAATTTCTCAATAAGTAACGAGCGGAATTTAAACATTTCAAAACTATTGCATAGAGAATTGTAAGAGCTTTTGAAAGAAATTTTACTTGACCCCCAACGCCATTCAAAAACTTTGGGATGATTTCTACCCTCGCTTGGGGGTAACAGTCGCGGAGTCAAAAATACCGGAAAAGAGTTCAAAAATCGACGGGATTGAGCGTTTTTCCAGTCGGCCACCCTGTATACACTACGAAGTTCCTGTGTGCCGACTGATGAGATTTTGTTTAGAGAATTTTTTGAAGACAAAACAAATGAAATCGTGGTCTGTTTCTGTAATCGGATCCAGAGATCGCACCTAGTTCTCGTGTCCATATTCAAGGGATACAGTGATTGTGATTGTTGTTAATTAAATTTCACGGAATGCCAATAAACTTTTTAAATATCATTCTAAAGTAATATAGTTTCCATACTCGGAGTGGAAGACCAAATTTTTTGGAAAAATAACACCACACAAATACCGTTTGAAAGTCAAAATAGTTGTGGCAGAATGAAATATTTCGTAGTGAACTAAAATAGACCAATAATATGAATAATTTGACCATTATTCGTTTTTGTGTGGATAAAATCCTGAAAAACAAATACAATAATTCATTAAAGTGAGTACCACTTAGAATCTGTAATGTTACGTTTTTTGCTAAATATTAGGCCACTACTAAACTGTTTATTTTCTAACTTCACTATAAACAAACATACAACACTTCACTGACTAATAAAACACTTAGATCTATACAACAATACAACTAGCTAAATATTCCAAACACTTCTATACTTCTTCAAAAACTGCTTATTATCACTTCTTCCTGATCTTCTTAATCTTCTTAATTCAACTTCTCTTCATAAAACTTCTTCATCCCGGTTAAATGTCTCGCGTTTATATAGGTACTCAAGTGTAACCAGAATCTTCGCGATGCGACGGTTCGGTTATCCCGAATATTCATTACCGGCAGTTGTCTGCCTTTTTCTAGGAAACCATATCGACGATACGCGTGCAAGTCTATCCAGCGGCGTAGCTAGGGGATTTGTATCAATCTCGTAACAGTAACATACTCTGGAACCAATTTGAAACTTACATTTTATTTCTAAATTCTCCATGATCTAATCAACAATACTTTATGGCAAACAGTTTTTCAAGTAAATCAACTGAGTGCGTGTTGTTATACCCTCTACTCTACTCTCTACTCTACTCTTTCTTTATATCTTCCATAAGTTCAAGTTGTGAAAGTCCGTGATAAAGTAAATAAAAATCATCACTCCTACTGAAATCTATCAATTTTGCATATATAATCAAGCTTGTTAAGGTTTTCATTATTTTCCCTTTTGTTTTCGTAAAATCTTTTCAGTGTTGTTAGATCATCCAAAAAATATTAATTTCAAAAAAAAATTGCACAAAAAAGAAATATCTTCACTATTAAATAACATTCGCAGTTTTCAAAATAGTGCAAGAACATTGTAACACACAACTCATCACACATATATCTTCTGAAAAGGAATTATAAAACTCAGAAAAAGCGACAAAATTATTACTTGAAGAACATTTTGAAAAAAAAAATAAACAGACAAATCCGACGGTGGCGGTTCACGCAAGTATCGCGGGATATTTGGAAAACAGACCACGATTCATTTGTTTTCTCATAATCAAGCTAGCGAATGTCCAGCGTTTTTGTCTACAGTTTTACAGGTATGAGTCGGCACACCAGGGTTTTTAGGCATCTTAGTCAGATACAATGGTCACCGTGATAGTGTCAAAAGATGCAGTATTTGTCTCACGTGCTATTTTTCTTGAAATTCCATTCAAACATTATTATTATCGCTAGGAGTACCTGAAAATGCACACTGTAGACCTGGCCACATTGAGCAAAATGAGCTTAAGCATCGCCAGAGGGCTGGCCCACTTGCATTCGGATCTAGGAAAACCATCTGTCGTGCACAGGGACATCAATACGAGGAACATTTTGGTCAAGGCCGATTTGTCGTGTTGCATTTGCGATCTGGGACTGGCGGTGGCGCCCAGGTTGTCCGAAAACAAAGCCATCAGCGAAGCGGGTGAGTACCGTAATGAAATAGTAGTTTCAGAACCACGAAATTATACACAGAGTACCGTGATTCAAGGGGACAACCATTTACAAATGCAACCTTACCCTTTACCTTCCTTTAGTTCTGTGACAAATAAAAGTTGGCGTCCTAATCGTCTTTTTTTTCAAGCGCGTTTTGTGACGGATATAATACACGCCAGAAATAAGATAACAGTTAAAACAATTAATTGCTCCTGCCTAACGTGCTCGAAAAAGATGCGGTGCATTTCAGGGGACAGCCGCTAGGTGGCGTTTCTGTATTTTGCCAAACGATATTGAAATAAATAGCCTAGCTACGCCGGCTGTCAAATGCCAACCATGGAACGTAACTAATTTGCATGACAAATAAACCGCAGTCAATACTATTTTGTTGATGTTTTTCTGTACTGATCAAGCTGGAGGACGTAAGAATCCCGAATGATATACTTTGCGCTCGAATTGAGTATAAAAGAAATAAGACATTTTTAAGTTTTGAAGAAGTTTTTTGAATTTAAAATAATTGAGCACTTTAAAGGGATCCAACTGTTTTATCAGCCAGTGTAGTAGTTATATTTTATAGCGAAGTTAATAAAAACAGTTTAGTGTGCTCGGCATATTATCAACACGTTGGCAGCCCGTCGGTCTATAAGACCGAGACAAAAAGATTCCGACGTACTGCATCGGTCTCATAGACCGAGATTGGGGCTAATACGTCAGGCCAACACGGTCTATGAGACCGAGTCAATTCTACTGCTCGTGAAGTCGTTGGTCTACATTACTGTTAATAATATCGCAGAGTCAGACCGAGACGGGTATACCCGTATATAAGAGCATCGACTCGGTCTATAAGACCGAGACAAAAAGATTCCGACGTACTGCATCGGTCTCATAGACCGAGATTGGGGCTAATACGTCAGGCCAACACGGTCTATGAGACCGAGTCAATTCTACTGCTCGTGAAGTCGTTGGTCTACATTACTGTTAATAATATCGCAGAGTCAGACCGAGACGGGTATACCCGTATATAAGAGCATCGACTCGGTCTATAAGACCGAGACAAAAAGATTCCGACGTACTGCATCGGTCTCATAGACCGAGATTGGGGCTAATACGTCAGGCCAACACGGTCTATGAGACCGAGTCAATTCTACTGCTCGTGAAGTCGTTGGTCTACATTACTGTTAATAATATCGCAGAGTCAGACCGAGACGGGTATACCCGTATATAAGAGCATCGACTCGGTCTATAAGACCGAGACAAAAAGATTCCGACGTACTGCATCGGTCTCATAGACCGAGATTGGGGCTAATACGTCAGGCCAACACGGTCTATGAGACCGAGTCAATTCTACTGCTCGTGAAGTCGTTGGTCTACATTACTGTTAATAATATCGCAGAGTCAGACCGAGACGGGTATACCCGTATATAAGAGCATCGACTCGGTCTATAAGACCGAGACAAAAAGATTCCGACGTACTGCATCGGTCTCATAGACCGAGATTGGGGGCTAATACGTCAGGCCAACACGGTCTATGAGACCGAGTCAATTCTACTGCTCGTGAAGTCGTTGGTCTACATTACTGTTAATAATATCGCAGAGTCAGACCGAGACGGGTATACCCGTATATAAGAGCATCGACTCGGTCTATAAGACCGAGTTGAAAAAAAAACTTATTTTTTGGATACAGAGTGCAAACATTTTTGAGAATTCCAATGAAATACTAATTTCTGCAGTCATCATCTACGCAGAGTAATGTCGAATGGTTTTTGGAATAGAATTTTTGATTTTGCTTCGGCTCTGATGCCAAAAGTGGAATTATGAGCCCGGAAGTTAACGTGTTAAGGAATATAATAACAGTGGTGTCGGAAGTAGGATATTAGTGAAACGCAGACATTATTAATAAACTATTTATACGATGGAGGGCATTGTAAAATTTATCCAAAATCAATTCGCGGATTTGAAAAGAATTCGCCAGGAGGAAAACCAAGAAGAGGGAATGCGACGATTGGATGAGAAGAAAGAACGAGAAGAGGCACTCCAGGAAATTATCGAAGAACATAGAAAAGTGCGAGAAGATGGAATACAAGAACGATAAAAGGAAAAATAAGAACGAGAAAAGAACAAATAAGAAGATACGACGCCATAGTTGTATTTAAAAAAAAGGACGAGAAGAGGCCTTCCAGAAAATTCTCGAGCAACAATATCAGACTTCCAGAAGGTTCTGAAAGACAAGTTCTTCCAACATGTATTACAGAAAACAACTAGACGAATAGAAAGAAGAACTGAAAGAGGAACTAAAGGAAGAGTCAAGAAAATCTTAATAAGAAAGTGGATACAGTGCGAGAGGAGGTGAAAGGGCTCGAAAACCAAATAGCTTTCCTCAAAAATCAAGATAGTCGAGACAGGGTTGGCACATCAGGAATTTCAGTAAAACCACCGACTTTCAATGGACAGTCCTCTTGGTCCATGTATCGCCGGCAATTTGAAGCTGCGGCAGTGTATAATGCATGGGGCGAAGAAAAAAAAGTTACGGCACTTATAGCTTAGTAGCTTTGAGAGGGCCAGATATGGGTATGTTGCAGACGATACCCATTCAACAGCAAAATAAATATGAAGACCTGATTACGGAATTAGAGTAACGATATGGCGATCAACACCGATAACAGCTGTATCGGGCTCAAAAGAAAATGCGCACTCAAAAATTGGGTGTGAGTCTGCAAGAATTTGAAGCAGATGTGAGACGCCTAGCTGGCTCACCCAGAAGCATCGGGAGATTTCAAGGAACAGCTAATGGTGCATTTATTCATAGATGGACTGAGAGACATCAAAATCCAAAGGACTCTGCGACTAACACACTACAAGAGGAGTAGCGATGCTTTGGTACGTTCTTTAGAAGTGGAGGCGGCCATCAACACTTCGAGGTCAAAAGTACCAGTGGTATCAATAGAGAAGGTTCTGGATGAGATTAAATATTTGATAAGCTGAATAAGAACTCAGAAGACCAGGGAGTGCTATAGATGTGGGAAATTGGGACATCTTATTAAAGACTGCAAGGTAAGAATTCCACCACGTTCGCAATCACCTGTGAGGACAAGGTCTTCCAGCGAGTCCTCAATTGGGCGGCAGGAAAAACTAGAATTAGCCAGCATATGGGGACGCACGCCGGCTAGCAATGATTAAGTACCCGGGGCTATCCCTGATAAGAGGCTAAGATCAACTGAATTTCCCGATAACGTAGTTGCCGTGCCCAGAAAACCAGGTTCGGATCCTTGTTAGCAACTTGAACGTCGCGAAGGAATCAACCAAGTGAGATTAATAGTTGACGACAATTGGACCACAGCAAAAATGAGGCAAGACCAAGAAAGTGATCCAACCGTTGCATAATTCCTAATATGGAAGAAAAGTGGAGCGAAAAGACCTACCTGGAGGGAAATCACCAACTTTCAAGACATTGTGGGCACAATGGGATCCCTTGATGGTTGAGAATGGTCTATTGTAGAGAGCTTGAGAATTAGCCGACGGCAAAAAAGTGATTTCTCAATTGGTTGTGCCTAGGTCAAGAACAAGTGATGTCTGGAAGGAGACTCATGACGGCAAATCAGGTGAACATTTTGGAATGAAAGAAGTTTGTGAATTGATGGAAAGTTGCAAGAACAGAACAACTGCCCTCCACCAACTGTCTGATGGTATGGTTGAAAGGTTCAACAGGATTATAGAAGAACATCTTTCCAAAGTAGTAGAGGAGCACCAAAAGACTGGGATTCTTGATGACTTACAGGGCATCTGTGCACGATTCTACAAAGCTCACCCCAGCCAGCATTATGCAGGATTATGCAGGACCTGTGCCGTCCATAAAACTTAACTAACATGCGTAGCAAACCGACTGATCGCAGTAAATATTTCCTCATTCTTGGAACTATCTTGTTGATGTTTTTTGGTACTGATTAATCTGGAGAACGGAAAAATCCCGAAAAATCTACTCTTCTCGAATTGAGTATGTAAGGCGACACATTTCAACTGGTACTAATACTTTTTAAGATGTTTTGAAGAAGTTTTTGGAATATTATGATAGTTGAAATTATTTGAGCAGTTTAAAGAGATTCAAGTGATTGATAAGTCAGTGTAGTAGTTGTATCTTATAGCGAAGTTAATAAAAACAGTTTAGTGTGCTCAGAGTATTATTTAGAAATATCGTAACAGTATAAATTCCGCCGTTGTAGCTACAGTTGATGCTGTCGAAGATGAAATATTCTTAATAAGACAAAATTTACGGTTGTTCTACTTCAAAAACCGTCCACAACATTGTCACAAGTGACGGATCCTGGGTTCATTCATATGTCCTTAACACTTCACATCTGTCGAGATGAAAATCTGCACTTTTTGCAATTGAAGCTTTAGAGGATCGTGAAACGCTCAATTCCGTTTGGTGTTCAACTATTTCTTCGCCAGACGATGCAAGCTGTCTTGCGGAGCACTCAAAACGTTGTATTGATGGGTCATCCATCTTTTATTCCGGATCTGGCACCCATTGATTTTATTTTCGTTTCCAATCAGGTACTCTGCGATACATGGCTCCCGAGGTATTGGAAGGCGCAGTCAATCTCAGGGACTGTGAAAGCGCCCTCAAACAAATAGACGTTTACGCCCTTGGCCTGGTGTTGTGGGAACTGGGTAGCAGATGCACAGATATGCAGAACGCCGAACCTCATCCGTATGCGCCGCCGTTTTCGAAGGTAACTGAACACTAAGTAGAGTATAAACCTCCGATTGAGTAACACAACCTAGATGAGTAATACCCGAATATTATTGAAGGTAACATCTCTTCATAATGTTAGCTAAGCTACCAGTGTCGTAACTATCGAGAAAGAGAAACCGAATTGGAAAAGAGGAAAAATTAACGAATTATAAAAAAACATGTCAATTAGAGCATCGGCTGTTCTCAAAATCATGTGGAAATTCTTCCATCATAATTTCAGGTTTCCGTTCTATATTAGGCTTTCATTATTTCTATTTTATTGACTCAATATTTCTGTAAACAACGCACGACACTGCCGGTGAGGGAAAAGGCTATTGCTATCTTCGTTTATAATAGGCCCCTCTCTCAGAATATGTCCCTTACAAACAAAGTTCAAGGCGTGAGCGGCGAGATACTCATCCAGGTTGTGTTACTTGATCGGTGGTATAAACACTTGATATATTTTCAAAAATTCGAATAAAAATGTTAACCTTGTCGTCGTTGCGCGTAGGAGGCTGGCGAGAATCCGTCTCTAGAGCAAATGCAGTCCCTCGTGAGCAGAAAGAAGGTGAGACCGCTATGGCCTGTGTCTTGGAAGGACACGACTGCTGCCAGATTGTTGTGTGAAACGGCCGAAGACTGCTGGGATCAGGTAAATCCCGAACATGTAAAATAGTTTTCCTCCTACCCCTATAAAAAGTACACACTTTCCTTCCTTTCATTTCAAGTAAGTTGTAAACGATGGAACTTGTGAATTCATTATATTCAAATTGTTTCCGTAATTCCTAGAACATCTTGTATATCGTGTATTCTGGTAAAAGTCAAACATGAATGTAACTTCAACATTAGTTCTTTAATAGCTATTTGTGTATTTAGAGCGCAAAGTGATTGATTGTGGCTCGACAAAGAAATTTATCTTTGGAGAGCGACAATGACACTTTGTTGCGTAAATGCCGAAATAATTCACAAAATACACATGAAATATTACTTTTTAAAGAATTTATTTCTAACTTCAAAAAATTTAAAAATCGTCCGAACCCCTCTGACGACCCGACAATGACTTTCAATCATGAAAAGTTCTAATTTGGACTGGAATGAATGTTTTCTAACCCACCACCAAACGCGCCAACTCGAATCCTATTTTTGAGACCTCTTCAAAAAATATAAAAATCGGCCGAATCCCTCTGACGATCCGACAATGACTTTCGATCATGAAAAGTTGTAAACTGGACTGGAATGAATGTTTTCTGACCCACCACCAATCGCGCCAACTCGAATCCTATTTTTGAGACCTCTTCAGAAAATATAAAAATCGGCCGAACCCCTCTGACGATCCGACAATGACTTTCGATCATGAAAAGTTGTTAATTGAACTGTATTGAATGTTTTCTGACCCACCACCAATCGCGCCAACTCGAATTCTATTTTAGAGACCTCTTCAGAAAATATAAAAATCGGCCGAACCCCTCTGACGATCCGACAATGACTTTCGATCATGAAAAATTGTTAATTGAACTGTATTGAATGTTTTCTGACCCACCACCAATCGCGCCAACTCGAATCCTATTTTTGAGACCTCTTCAAAAAATATAAAAATTGGCCGAACCCCTCTGACGATCCGACAATGACTTTCGATCATGAAAAGTTGTAAACTGGACTGGAATGAATGTTTTCTGACCCACCACCAATCGCACCAACTCGAATCCTATTTTTGAGACCTCTTCAAAAAATATAAAAATCGGCCGAATCCCTCTGACGATCCGACAATGACTTTCGATCATGAAAAGTTGTAAACTGGACTGGAATGAATGTTTTCTGACCCACCACCAATCGCGCCAACTCGAATCCTATTTTTGAGACCTCTTCAGAAAATATAAAAATCGGCCGAACCCCTCTGACGATCCGACAATGACTTTCGATCATGAAAAGTTGTTAATTGAACTGTATTGAATGTTTTCTGACCCACCACCAATCGCGCCAACTCGAATTCTATTTTTGAGACCTCTTCAAAAAATATAAAAATTGGCCGAACCCCTCTGACGATCCGACAATGACTTTCGATCATGAAAAGTTGTAAACTGGACTGGAATGAATGTTTTCTGACCCACCACCAATCGCACCAACTCGAATTCTATTTTAGAGACCTCTTCAGAAAATATAAAAATCGGCCGAACCCCTCTGACTACCCGACAATGACTTTCAATCATGAAAAGTTGTTAATTGAACTGTATTGAATGTTTTCTGACCCACCACCAATCGCGCCAACTCGAATCCTATTTTAGAGACCTCTTCAGAAAATATAAAAATCGGCCGAACCCCTCTGACGATCCGACAATGACTTTCAATCATGAAAAGTTGTTAATTGAACTGTATTGAATGTTTTCTGACCCACCACCAATCGCGCTAACTCGAATCCTATTTTTGAAACCTCTTCAAAAAATATAAAAATTGGCCGAACCCCTCTGACTACCCGACAATGACTTTCGATCATGAAAAGTTGTAAACTGGACTGGAATGAATGTTTTCTGACCCACCACCAATCGCGCTAACTCGAATCCTATTTTTGAAACCTCTTCAAAAAATATAAAAATTGGCCGAACCCCTCTGACTACCCGACAATGACTTTCGATCATGAAAAGTTGTAAACTGGACTGGAATGAATGTTTTCTGACCCACCACCAATCGCGCCAACTCGAATCCTATTTTTGAGACCTCTTCAAAAAATATAAAAATTGGCCGAACCCCTCTGACTACCCGACAATGACTTTCGATCATGAAAAGTTGTAAACTGGACTGGAATGAATGTTTTCTGACCCACCACCAATCGCACCAACTCGAATTCTATTTTAGAGACCTCTTCAGAAAATATAAAAATCGGCCGAACCCCTCTGACTACCCGACAATGACTTTCAATCATGAAAAGTTGTTAATTGAACTGTATTGAATGTTTTCTGACCCACCACCAATCGCGCTAACTCGAATCCTATTTTTGAAACCTCTTCAAAAAATATAAAAATTGGCCGAACCCCTCTGACTACCCGACAATGACTTTCGATCATGAAAAGTTGTAAACTGGACTGGAATGAATGTTTTCTGACCCACCACCAATCGCGCCAACTCGAATCCTATTTTTGAGACCTCTTCAAAAAATATAAAAATCGGCCGAACCCCTCTGACGATCCGACAATGACTTTCGATCATGAAAAGTTGTAAACTGGACTGGAATGAATGTTTTCTGACCCACCACCAATCGCGCCAACTCGAATCCTATTTTAGAGACCTCTTCAGAAAATATAAAAATCGGCCGAACCCCTCTGACGATCCGACAATGACTTTCGATCATGAAAAATTGTTAATTGAACTGTATTGAATGTTTTCTGACCCACCACCAATCGCGCTAACTCGAATCCTATTTTTGAAACCTCTTCAAAAAATATAAAAATTGGCCGAACCCCTCTGACTACCCGACAATGACTTTCGATCATGAAAAGTTGTAAACTGGACTGGAATGAATGTTTTCTGACCCACCACCAATCGCACCAACTCGAATTCTATTTTAGAGACCTCTTCAGAAAATATAAAAATCGGCCGAACCCCTCTGACTACCCGACAATGACTTTCGATCATGAAAAGTTGTAAACTGGACTGGAATGAATGTTTTCTAACCCACCACGAATCGCGCCAACTTGAATCCTATTTTTGAAACCTCTTCAAAAAATATAAAAATTGGCCGAACCCCTCTGACTACCCGACAATGACTTTAGATCATGAAAAGTTGTTAATTGAACTGTATTGAATGTTTTCTGACCCACCACCAATCGCGCCAACTCGAATCCTATTTTAGAGACCTCTTCAGAAAATATAAAAATCGGCCGAACCCCTCTGACGATCCGACAATGACTTTCGATCATGAAAAGTTGTAAACTGGACTGGAATGAATGTTTTCTGACCCACCACCAATCGCACCAACTCGAATCCTATTTTTGAGACCTCTTCAAAAAATTTAAAAATCGGCCGAACCCCTCTGACGATCCGACAATGACTTTCGATCGTGAAAAGTTGTTAATTGAACTGTATTGAATGTTTTCTGATCCACCACCAATCGCGCCAACTCGAATCCTATTTTTGAGACCTCTTCAAAAAATATAAAAATCGGCCGAACCCCTCTGACGATCCGACAATGACTTTCGATCATGAAAAGTTGTAAACTGGACTGGAATGAATGTTTTCTGACCCACCACCAATCGCACCAACTCGAATCCTATTTTTGAGACCTCTTCAAAAAATTTAAAAATCGGCCGAACCCCTCTGACGATCCGACAATGACTTTCGATCGTGAAAAGTTGTTAATTGAACTGTATTGAATGTTTTCTGATCCACCACCAATCGCGCCAACTCGAATCCTATTTTTGAGACCTCTTCAAAAAATATAAAAATCGGCCGAACCCCTCTGACGATCCGACAATGACTTTCGATCATGAAAAGTTATAAACTGGACTGGAATGAATGTTTTCTAACCCACCACGAATCGCGCCAACTTGAATCCTATTTTTGAAACCTCTTCAAAAAATATAAAAATTGGCCGAACCCCTCTGACTACCCGACAATGACTTTAGATCATGAAAAGTTGTTAATTGAACTGTATTGAATGTTTTCTGACCCACCACCAATCGCGCCAACTCGAATTCTATTTTTGAGACCTCTTCAAAAAATATAAAAATTGGCCGAACCCCTCTGACGATCCGACAATGACTTTCGATCATGAAAAGTTGTAAACTGGACTGGAATGAATGTTTTCTGACCCACCACCAATCGCACCAACTCGAATTCTATTTTAGAGACCTCTTCAGAAAATATAAAAATCGGCCGAACCCCTCTGACTACCCGACAATGACTTTCAATCATGAAAAGTTGTTAATTGAACTGTATTGAATGTTTTCTGACCCACCACCAATCGCGCCAACTCGAATCCTATTTTAGAGACCTCTTCAGAAAATATAAAAATCGGCCGAACCCCTCTGACGATCCGACAATGACTTTCAATCATGAAAAGTTGTTAATTGAACTGTATTGAATGTTTTCTGACCCACCACCAATCGCGCTAACTCGAATCCTATTTTTGAAACCTCTTCAAAAAATATAAAAATTGGCCGAACCCCTCTGACTACCCGACAATGACTTTCGATCATGAAAAGTTGTAAACTGGACTGGAATGAATGTTTTCTGACCCACCACCAATCGCACCAACTCGAATTCTATTTTAGAGACCTCTTCAGAAAATATAAAAATCGGCC
This sequence comes from Chrysolina americana, assembly GCA_958502065.1. NCBI lineage: Eukaryota > Metazoa > Arthropoda > Insecta > Coleoptera > Chrysomelidae > Chrysolina > Chrysolina americana. Next base: position 62,411,067 of record OY293419.1, on the reverse strand, counting down.
GAACCCCTCTGACTACCCGACAATGACTTTCGATCATGAAAAGTTGTAAACTGGACTGGAATGAATGTTTTCTAACCCACCACGAATCGCGCCAACTTGAATCCTATTTTTGAAACCTCTTCAAAAAATATAAAAATTGGCCGAACCCCTCTGACTACCCGACAATGACTTTAGATCATGAAAAGTTGTTAATTGAACTGTATTGAATGTTTTCTGACCCACCACCAATCGCGCCAACTCGAATCCTATTTTAGAGACCTCTTCAGAAAATATAAAAATCGGCCGAACCCCTCTGACGATCCGACAATGACTTTCGATCATGAAAAGTTGTAAACTGGACTGGAATGAATGTTTTCTGACCCACCACCAATCGCACCAACTCGAATCCTATTTTTGAGACCTCTTCAAAAAATTTAAAAATCGGCCGAACCCCTCTGACGATCCGACAATGACTTTCGATCGTGAAAAGTTGTTAATTGAACTGTATTGAATGTTTTCTGATCCACCACCAATCGCGCCAACTCGAATCCTATTTTTGAGACCTCTTCAAAAAATATAAAAATCGGCCGAACCCCTCTGACGATCCGACAATGACTTTCGATCATGAAAAGTTGTAAACTGGACTGGAATGAATGTTTTCTGACCCACCACCAATCGCACCAACTCGAATCCTATTTTTGAGACCTCTTCAAAAAATTTAAAAATCGGCCGAACCCCTCTGACGATCCGACAATGACTTTCGATCGTGAAAAGTTGTTAATTGAACTGTATTGAATGTTTTCTGATCCACCACCAATCGCGCCAACTCGAATCCTATTTTTGAGACCTCTTCAAAAAATATAAAAATCGGCCGAACCCCTCTGACGATCCGACAATGACTTTCGATCATGAAAAGTTATAAACTGGACTGGAATGAATGTTTTCTAACCCACCACGAATCGCGCCAACTTGAATCCTATTTTTGAAACCTCTTCAAAAAATATAAAAATTGGCCGAACCCCTCTGACTACCCGACAATGACTTTAGATCATGAAAAGTTGTTAATTGAACTGTATTGAATGTTTTCTGACCCACCACCAATCGCGCCAACTCGAATTCTATTTTTGAGACCTCTTCAAAAAATATAAAAATTGGCCGAACCCCTCTGACGATCCGACAATGACTTTCGATCATGAAAAGTTGTAAACTGGACTGGAATGAATGTTTTCTGACCCACCACCAATCGCGCCAACTCGAATCCTATTTTAGAGACCTCTTCAGAAAATATAAAAATCGGCCGAACCCCTCTGACGATCCGACAATGACTTTCAATCATGAAAAGTTGTTAATTGAACTGTATTGAATGTTTTCTGACCCACCACCAATCGCGCTAACTCGAATCCTATTTTTGAAACCTCTTCAAAAAATATAAAAATTGGCCGAACCCCTCTGACTACCCGACAATGACTTTCGATCATGAAAAGTTGTAAACTGGACTGGAATGAATGTTTTCTGACCCACCACCAATCGCACCAACTCGAATTCTATTTTAGAGACCTCTTCAGAAAATATAAAAATCGGCCGAACCCCTCTGACTACCCGACAATGACTTTCAATCATGAAAAGTTGTTAATTGAACTGTATTGAATGTTTTCTGACCCACCACCAATCGCGCTAACTCGAATCCTATTTTTGAAACCTCTTCAAAAAATATAAAAATTGGCCGAACCCCTCTGACTACCCGACAATGACTTTCGATCATGAAAAGTTGTAAACTGGACTGGAATGAATGTTTTCTGACCCACCACCAATCGCACCAACTCGAATTCTATTTTAGAGACCTCTTCAGAAAATATAAAAATTGGCCGAACCCCTCTGACTACCCGACAATGACTTTCAATCATGAAAAGTTGTTAATTGAACTGTATTGAATGTTTTCTGACCCACCACCAATCGCGCTAACTCGAATCCTATTTTTGAAACCTCTTCAAAAAATATAAAAATTGGCCGAACCCCTCTGACTACCCGACAATGACTTTCGATCATGAAAAGTTGTAAACTGGACTGGAATGAATGTTTTCTGACCCACCACCAATCGCGCTAACTCGAATCCTATTTTTGAGACCTCTTCAAAAAATATAAAAATTGGCCGAACCCCTCTGACTACCCGACAATGACTTTCGATCATGAAAAGTTGTAAACTGGACTGGAATGAATGTTTTCTGACCCACCACCAATCGCACCAACTCGAATTCTATTTTAGAGACCTCTTCAGAAAATATAAAAATCGGCCGAACCCCTCTGACTACCCGACAATGACTTTCAATCATGAAAAGTTGTTAATTGAACTGTATTGAATGTTTTCTGACCCACCACCAATCGCGCTAACTCGAATCCTATTTTTGAAACCTCTTCAAAAAATATAAAAATTGGCCGAACCCCTCTGACTACCCGACAATGACTTTCGATCATGAAAAGTTGTAAACTGGACTGGAATGAATGTTTTCTGACCCACCACCAATCGCGCCAACTCGAATCCTATTTTTGAGACCTCTTCAAAAAATATAAAAATCGGCCGAACCCCTCTGACGATCCGACAATGACTTTCGATCATGAAAAGTTGTAAACTGGACTGGAATGAATGTTTTCTGACCCACCACCAATCGCGCCAACTCGAATCCTATTTTAGAGACCTCTTCAGAAAATATAAAAATCGGCCGAACCCCTCTGACGATCCGACAATGACTTTCGATCATGAAAAATTGTTAATTGAACTGTATTGAATGTTTTCTGACCCACCACCAATCGCGCTAACTCGAATCCTATTTTTGAAACCTCTTCAAAAAATATAAAAATTGGCCGAACCCCTCTGACTACCCGACAATGACTTTCGATCATGAAAAGTTGTAAACTGGACTGGAATGAATGTTTTCTGACCCACCACCAATCGCACCAACTCGAATTCTATTTTAGAGACCTCTTCAGAAAATATAAAAATCGGCCGAACCCCTCTGACTACCCGACAATGACTTTCGATCATGAAAAGTTGTAAACTGGACTGGAATGAATGTTTTCTAACCCACCACGAATCGCGCCAACTTGAATCCTATTTTTGAAACCTCTTCAAAAAATATAAAAATTGGCCGAACCCCTCTGACTACCCGACAATGACTTTAGATCATGAAAAGTTGTTAATTGAACTGTATTGAATGTTTTCTGACCCACCACCAATCGCGCCAACTCGAATCCTATTTTAGAGACCTCTTCAGAAAATATAAAAATCGGCCGAACCCCTCTGACGATCCGACAATGACTTTCGATCATGAAAAGTTGTAAACTGGACTGGAATGAATGTTTTCTGACCCACCACCAATCGCACCAACTCGAATCCTATTTTTGAGACCTCTTCAAAAAATTTAAAAATCGGCCGAACCCCTCTGACGATCCGACAATGACTTTCGATCGTGAAAAGTTGTTAATTGAACTGTATTGAATGTTTTCTGATCCACCACCAATCGCGCCAACTCGAATCCTATTTTTGAGACCTCTTCAAAAAATATAAAAATCGGCCGAACCCCTCTGACGATCCGACAATGACTTTCGATCATGAAAAGTTATAAACTGGACTGGAATGAATGTTTTCTAACCCACCACGAATCGCGCCAACTTGAATCCTATTTTTGAAACCTCTTCAAAAAATATAAAAATTGGCCGAACCCCTCTGACTACCCGACAATGACTTTAGATCATGAAAAGTTGTTAATTGAACTGTATTGAATGTTTTCTGATCCACCACCAATCGCGCCAACTCGAACCCTATTTTTGAGACCTCTTCAAAAAATATAAAAATTGGCCGAACCCCTCTGACGATCCGACAATGACTTTCGATCATGAAAAGTTATAAACTGGACTGGAATGAATGTTTTCTAACCCACCACGAATCGCGCCAACTTGAATCCTATTTTTGAAACCTCTTCAAAAAATATAAAAATTGGCCGAACCCCTCTGACTACCCGACAATGACTTTAGATCATGAAAAGTTGTTAATTGAACTGTATTGAATGTTTTCTGACCCACCACCAATCGCGCCAACTCGAATCCTATTTTAGAGACCTCTTCAGAAAATATAAAAATCGGCCGAACCCCTCTGACGATCCGACAATGACTTTCGATCATGAAAAGTTGTAAACTGGACTGGAATGAATGTTTTCTGACCCACCACCAATCGCACCAACTCGAATTCTATTTTAGAGACCTCTTCAGAAAATATAAAAATCGGCCGAACCCCTCTGACGATCCGACAATGACTTTCGATCATGAAAAATTGTTAATTGAACTGTATTGAATGTTTTCTGACCCACCACCAATCGCGCTAACTCGAATCCTATTTTTGAAACCTCTTCAAAAAATATAAAAATCGGCTGAACCCCTCTGACGATCCGACAATGACTTTCGATCATGAAAAGTTATAAACTGGACTGGAATGAATGTTTTCTAACCCACCACGAATCGCGCCAACTTGAATCCTATTTTTGAAACCTCTTCAAAAAATATAAAAATTGGCCGAACCCCTCTGACTACCCGACAATGACTTTAGATCATGAAAAGTTGTTAATTGAACTGTATTGAATGTTTTCTAACCCACCACCAATCGCGCTAACTCGAATCCTATTTTTGAAACCTCTTCAAAAAATATAAAAATTGGCCGAACCCCTCTGACTACCCGACAATGACTTTCGATCATGAAAAGTTGTAAACTGGACTGGAATGAATGTTTTCTGACCCACCACCAATCGCACCAACTCGAATTCTATTTTAGAGACCTCTTCAGAAAATATAAAAATCGGCCGAACCCCTCTGACTACCCGACAATGACTTTCAATCATGAAAAGTTGTTAATTGAACTGTATTGAATGTTTTCTGACCCACCACCAATCGCGCCAACTCGAATCCTATTTTAGAGACCTCTTCAGAAAATATAAAAATCGGCCGAACCCCTCTGACGATCCGACAATGACTTTCGATCATGAAAAATTGTTAATTGAACTGTATTGAATGTTTTCTGACCCACCACCAATCGCGCTAACTCGAATCCTATTTTTGAAACCTCTTCAAAAAATATAAAAATCGGCCGAACCCCTCTGACGATCCGACAATGACTTTCGATCATGAAAAGTTATAAACTGGACTGGAATGAATGTTTTCTAACCCACCACGAATCGCGCCAACTTGAATCCTATTTTTGAAACCTCTTCAAAAAATATAAAAATTGGCCGAACCCCTCTGACTACCCGACAATGACTTTAGATCATGAAAAGTTGTTAATTGAACTGTATTGAATGTTTTCTGACCCACCACCAATCGCGCCAACTCGAATCCTATTTTAGAGACCTCTTCAGAAAATATAAAAATCGGCCGAACCCCTCTGACGATCCGACAATGACTTTCGATCATGAAAAGTTGTAAACTGGACTGGAATGAATGTTTTCTGACCCACCACCAATCGCACCAACTCGAATCCTATTTTTGAGACCTCTTCAAAAAATTTAAAAATCGGCCGAACCCCTCTGACGATCCGACAATGACTTTCGATCGTGAAAAGTTGTTAATTGAACTGTATTGAATGTTTTCTGATCCACCACCAATCGCGCCAACTCGAATCCTATTTTTGAGACCTCTTCAAAAAATATAAAAATCGGCCGAACCCCTCTGACGATCCGACAATGACTTTCGATCATGAAAAGTTGTAAACTGGACTGGAATGAATGTTTTCTAACCCACCACCAATCGCGCCAACTCGAACCCTATTTTTGAGACCTCTTCAAAAAATATAAAAATTGGCCGAACCCCTCTGACGATCCGACAATGACTTTCGATCATGAAAAGTTGTAAACTGGACTGGAATGAATGTTTTCTAACCCACCACCAATCGCGCCAACTCGAATCCTATTTTTGAAACCTCTTCAAAAAATATAAAAATTGGCCGAACCCCTCTGACGATCCGACAATGACTTTCGATCATGAAAAGTTGTAAACTGGACTGGAATGAATGTTTTCTGACCCACCACCAATCGCGCCAACCCGAATCCTATTTTTGAGACCTCTTCAAAAAATATAAAAATCGGCCGAACCCCTCTGACGATCCGACAGTGACTTTCGATCATGAAAAGTTGTAAACTGGACTGGAATGAATGTTTTCTGACCCACCACCAATCGCGCCAACCCGAATCCTATTTTTGAGACCTCTTCAAAAAATATAAAAATTGGCCGAACCCCTCTGACGATCCGACAATGACTTTCGATCATGAAAAGTTGTAAACTGGACTGGAATGAATGTTTTCTGACCCACCACCAATCGCGCCAACTCGAATCCTATTTTTGAGACCTCTTCAAAAAATTTAAAAATCGGCTGAACCCCTCTGACGATCCGACAATGACTTTCGATCGTGAAAAGTTGTTAATTGAACTGTATTGAATGTTTTCTGTTCCACCACCAATCGCGCCAACTCGAATCCTATTTTTGAGACCTATTCAAAAAATATAAAAATCGGCCGAACCCCTCTGACGATCCGACAATGACTTTCGATCATGAAAAGTTGTAAACTGGACTGGAATGAATGTTTTCTGACCCACCACCAATCGCGCCAACTCGAATCCTATTTTTGAGACCTCTTCAAAAAATTTAAAAATCGGCTGAACCCCTCTGACGATCCGACAATGACTTTCGATCGTGAAAAGTTGTTAATTGAACTGTATTGAATGTTTTCTGATCCACCACCAATCGCGCCAACTCGAATCCTATTTTTGAGACCTCTTCAAAAAATTTAAAAATCGGCTGAACCCCTCTGACGATCCGACAATGACTTTCGATCGTGAAAAGTTGTTAATTGAACTGTATTGAATGTTTTCTGTTCCACCACCAATCGCGCCAACTCGAATCCTATTTTTGAGACCTATTCAAAAAATATAAAAATCGGCCGAACCCCTCTGACGATCCGACAATGACTTTCGATCATGAAAAGTTATAAACTGGACTGGAATGAATGTTTTCTAACCCACCACGAATCGCGCCAACTTGAATCCTATTTTTGAAACCTCTTCAAAAAATATAAAAATCGGCCGAACCCCTCTGACGATCCGACAATGACTTTCGATCATGAAAAGTTATAAACTGGACTGGAATGAATGTTTTCTAACCCACCACGAATCGCGCCAACTTGAATCCTATTTTTGAAACCTCTTCAAAAAATATAAAAATTGGCCGAACCCCTCTGACTACCCGACAATGACTTTAGATCATGAAAAGTTGTTAATTGAACTGTATTGAATGTTTTCTGACCCACCACCAATCGCGCTAACTCGAATCCTATTTTTGAAACCTCTTCAAAAAATATAAAAATCGGCCGAACCCCTCTGACGATCCGACAATGACTTTCGATCATGAAAAGTTGTTAATTGAACTGTATTGAATGTTTTCTGACCCACCACCAATCGCGCTAACTCGAATCCTATTTTTGAAACCTCTTCAAAAAATATAAAAATCGGCCGAACCCCTCTGACGATCCGACAATGACTTTCGATCATGAAAAGTTATAAACTGGACTGGAATGAATGTTTTCTAACCCACCACGAATCGCGCCAACTTGAATCCTATTTTTGAAACCTCTTCAAAAAATATAAAAATTGGCCGAACCCCTCTGACTACCCGACAATGACTTTAGATCATGAAAAGTTGTTAATTGAACTGTATTGAATGTTTTCTGACCCACCACCAATCGCGCCAACTCGAATCCTATTTTAGAGACCTCTTCAGAAAATATAAAAATCGGCCGAACCCCTCTGACGATCCGACAATGACTTTCGATCATGAAAAGTTGTAAACTGGACTGGAATGAATGTTTTCTGACCCACCACCAATCGCACCAACTCGAATCCTATTTTTGAGACCTCTTCAAAAAATTTAAAAATCGGCCGAACCCCTCTGACGATCCGACAATGACTTTAGATCATGAAAAGTTGTTAATTGAACTGTATTGAATGTTTTCTGACCCACCACCAATCGCGCTAACTCGAATCCTATTTTTGAAACCTCTTCAAAAAATATAAAAATTGGCCGAACCCCTCTGACTACCCGACAATGACTTTAGATCATGAAAAGTTGTTAATTGAACTGTATTGAATGTTTTCTGACCCACCACCAATCGCGCTAACTCGAATCCTATTTTTGAAACCTCTTCAAAAAATATAAAAATCGGCCGAACCCCTCTGACGATCCGACAATGACTTTCGATCGTGAAAAGTTGTTAATTGAACTGTATTGAATGTTTTCTGACCCACCACCAATCGCGCTAACTCGAATCCTATTTTTGAAACCTCTTCAAAAAATATAAAAATCGGCCGAACCCCTCTGACGATCCGACAATGACTTTCGATCATGAAAAGTTATAAACTGGACTGGAATGAATGTTTTCTAACCCACCACGAATCGCGCCAACTTGAATCCTATTTTTGAAACCTCTTCAAAAAATATAAAAATTGGCCGAACCCCTCTGACTACCCGACAATGACTTTAGATCATGAAAAGTTGTTAATTGAACTGTATTGAATGTTTTCTGACCCACCACCAATCGCGCCAACTCGAATCCTATTTTAGAGACCTCTTCAGAAAATATAAAAATCGGCCGAACCCCTCTGACGATCCGACAATGACTTTCGATCATGAAAAGTTGTAAACTGGACTGGAATGAATGTTTTCTGACCCACCACCAATCGCACCAACTCGAATCCTATTTTTGAGACCTCTTCAAAAAATTTAAAAATCGGCCGAACCCCTCTGACGATCCGACAATGACTTTCGATCGTGAAAAGTTGTTAATTGAACTGTATTGAATGTTTTCTGATCCACCACCAATCGCGCCAACTCGAATCCTATTTTTGAGACCTCTTCAAAAAATATAAAAATCGGCCGAACCCCTCTGACGATCCGACAATGACTTTCGATCATGAAAAGTTGTAAACTGGACTGGAATGAATGTTTTCTGACCCACCACCAATCGCACCAACTCGAATCCTATTTTTGAGACCTCTTCAAAAAATTTAAAAATCGGCCGAACCCCTCTGACGATCCGACAATGACTTTCGATCGTGAAAAGTTGTTAATTGAACTGTATTGAATGTTTTCTGATCCACCACCAATCGCGCCAACTCGAATCCTATTTTTGAGACCTCTTCAAAAAATATAAAAATCGGCCGAACCCCTCTGACGATCCGACAATGACTTTCGATCATGAAAAGTTGTAAACTGGACTGGAATGAATGTTTTCTAACCCACCACCAATCGCGCCAACTCGAACCCTATTTTTGAGACCTCTTCAAAAAATATAAAAATTGGCCGAACCCCTCTGACGATCCGACAATGACTTTCGATCATGAAAAGTTGTAAACTGGACTGGAATGAATGTTTTCTAACCCACCACCAATCGCGCCAACTCGAATCCTATTTTTGAAACCTCTTCAAAAAATATAAAAATTGGCCGAACCCCTCTGACGATCCGACAATGACTTTCGATCATGAAAAGTTGTAAACTGGACTGGAATGAATGTTTTCTGACCCACCACCAATCGCGCCAACCCGAATCCTATTTTTGAGACCTCTTCAAAAAATATAAAAATTGGCCGAACCCCTCTGACGATCCGACAATGACTTTCGATCATGAAAAGTTGTAAACTGGACTGGAATGAATGTTTTCTGACCCACCACCAATCGCGCCAACTCGAATCCTATTTTTGAGACCTCTTCAAAAAATTTAAAAATCGGCTGAACCCCTCTGACGATCCGACAATGACTTTCGATCGTGAAAAGTTGTTAATTGAACTGTATTGAATGTTTTCTGTTCCACCACCAATCGCGCCAACTCGAATCCTATTTTTGAGACCTATTCAAAAAATATAAAAATCGGCCGAACCCCTCTGACGATCCGACAATGACTTTCGATCATGAAAAGTTGTAAACTGGACTGGAATGAATGTTTTCTGACCCACCACCAATCGCGCCAACTCGAATCCTATTTTTGAGACCTCTTCAAAAAATTTAAAAATCGGCTGAACCCCTCTGACGATCCGACAATGACTTTCGATCGTGAAAAGTTGTTAATTGAACTGTATTGAATGTTTTCTGATCCACCACCAATCGCGCCAACTCGAATCCTATTTTTGAGACCTCTTCAAAAAATTTAAAAATCGGCTGAACCCCTCTGACGATCCGACAATGACTTTCGATCGTGAAAAGTTGTTAATTGAACTGTATTGAATGTTTTCTGTTCCACCACCAATCGCGCCAACTCGAATCCTATTTTTGAGACCTATTCAAAAAATATAAAAATCGGCCGAACCCCTCTGACGATCCGACAATGACTTTCGATCATGAAAAGTTGTAAACTGGACTGGAATGAATGTTTTCTGACCCACCACCAATCGCGCCAACTCGAATCCTATTTTTGAGACCTCTTCTAAAAATATAAAAATCGGCCGGAACCCCTCTGACGATCCGACAATGACTTTCGATCATGAAAAGTTGTAAACTGGACTGGAATGAATGTTTTCTGACCCTCTACCAATCGCACCAACTCGAATCCTATTTTTGAGACCTCTTCAAAAAATTTAAAAAAATCGGCCGAACCCCTCTGACGATCCGACAATGACTTTCGATCATGAAAAGTTGTAAACTGGGCTGGAGTGAATGTTTTCTGACCCTCTACCAATCGCACCAACTCGAATCCTATTTTTGAGACCTCTTCAAAAAATTTAAAAATCGGCCGGAACCCCTCTGACGATCCGACAATGACTTTCGATCATGAAAAGTTGTAAACTGGACTGGAATGAATGTTTTCTGACCCTCTACCAATCGCACCAACTCGAATCCTATTTTTGAGACCTCTTCAAAAAATATAAAAATCGGCCGGAACCCCTCTGACGATCCGACAATGACTTTCGATCATGAAAAGTTGTAAACTGGGCTGGAGTGAATGTTTTCTGACCCACCACCAATCGCGCCAACTCGAATCCTATTTTTGAAACCTCTTCAAAAAATATAAAAATTGGCCGAACCCCTCTGACGATCCGACAATGACTTTCGATCATGAAAAGTTGTAAACTGGACTGGAATGAATGTTTTCTGACCCACCACCAATCGCGCCAACCCGAATCCTATTTTTGAGACCTCTTCAAAAAATATAAAAATCGGCCGAACCCCTCTGACGATCCGACAATGACTTTCGATCATGAAAAGTTGTAAACTGGACCGAAATGAATGTTTTCTGACCCACCACAGATCGCGCCAACTCAAATCCTATTTTTGAGACCACTTCAAAAAATATAAAAATCGGCCGAACCCCTCTGACTACCCGACAATGACTTTCGATCATGAAAAGTTGTTAATTGAACTGTATTGAATGTTTTCTGATCCACCATCAATCGCGCCAACTCGAATCCTATTTTTGAGACCTCTTCAAAAAATATAAAAATCGGCCGAACCCCTCTGACTACCCGACAATGACTTTCGATCATGAAAAGTTGTTAATAGAACTGTATTGAATGTTTTCTGATCCACCACCAATCGCGCCAACTCGAATCCTATTTTTGAGACCTCTTCAAAAAATATAAAAATCGGCCGAACCCCTCTGACGATCCGACAATGACTTTCGATCATGAAAAGTTGTTAATTGAACTGTATTGAATGTTTTCTGACCCACCACAGATCGCGCCAACTCAAATCCTATTTTTGAGACCTCTTCAAAAAATATAAAAATCGGCCGAACCCCTCTGACGATCCGACAATGACTTTCGATCATGAAAAGTTGTAAACTGGACTGGAATGAATGTTTTCTGACCCACCACCAATCGCGCCAACTCGAATCCTATTTTTGAAACCTCTTCAAAAAATATAAAAATTGGCCGAACCCCTCTGACGATCCGACAATGACTTTCGATCATGAAAAGTTGTAAATTGGACTGGAATGAATGTTTTCTGACCCACCACCAATCGCGCCAACTCGAATCCTATTTTTGAGACCTCTTCAAAAAATATAAAAATCGGCCGAACCCCTCTGACGATCCGACAATGACTTTCGATCATGAAAAGTTGTTAATTGAACTGTATTGAATGTTTTCTGACCCACCACAGATCGCGCCAACTCAAATCCTATTTTTGAGACCTCTTCAAAAAATATAAAAATTGGCCGAACCCCTCTGACGATCCGACAATGACTTTCGATCATGAAAAGTTGTAAACTGGACTGGAATGAATGTTTTCTGACCCACCACCAATCGCGCCAACTCGAATCCTATTTTTGAAACCTCTTCAAAAAATATAAAAATTGGCCGAACCCCTCTGACGATCCGACAATGACTTTCGATCATGAAAAGTTGTAAACTGGACTGGAATGAATGTTTTCTGACCCACCACCAATCGCGCCAACTCGAATCCTATTTTTGAAACCTCTTCAAAAAATATAAAAATTGGCCGAACCCCTCTGACGATCCGACAATGACTTTCGATCATGAAAAGTTGTAAACTGGACTGGAATGAATGTTTTCTGACCCACCACCAATCGCGCCAACTCGAATCCTATTTTTGAGACCTCTTCAAAAAATATAAAAATCGGCCGAACCCCTCTGACGATCCGACAATGACTTTCGATCATGAAAGGTTGTTAATTGAACTCTATTGAATGTTTTCTGATCCACCACCAATCGCGCCAACTCGAATCCTATTTTTGAGACCTCTTCAAAAAATATAAAAATCGGCCGAACCCCTCTGACGATCCGACAATGACTTTCGATCATGAAAAGTTGTTAATTGAACTGTATTGAATGTTTTCTGACCCACCACAGATCGCGCCAACTCAAATCCTATTTTTGAGACCTCTTCAAAAAATATAAAAATCGGCCGAACCCCTCTGACGATCCGACAATGACTTTCGATCATGAAAAGTTATAAACTGGACTGAAATGAATGTTTTCTGACCCACCACCAATCGCGCCAACTCGAATCCTATTTTTGAAACCTCTTCAAAAAATATAAAAATTGGCCGAACCCCTCTGACGATCCGACAATGACTTTCGATCATGAAAAGTTGTAAACTGGACTGGAATGAATGTTTTCTGACCCACCACCAATCGCGCCAACTCGAATCCTATTTTTGAAACCTCTTCAAAAAATATAAAAATTGGCCGAACCCCTCTGACGATCCGACAATGACTTTCGATCATGAAAAGTTGTTAATTGAACTGTATTGAATGTTTTCTGATCCACCACCAATCGCGCCAACCCGAATCCTATTTTTGAAACCTCTTCAAAAAATATAAAAATTGGCCGAACCCCTCTGACGATCCGACAATGACTTTCGATCATGAAAAGTTGTTAATTGAACTGTATTGAATGTTTTCTGATCCACCACCAATCGCGCCAACTCGAATCCTATTTTTGAAACCTCTTCAAAAAATATAAAAATTGGCCGAACCCCTCTGACGATCCGACAATGACTTTCGATCATGAAAAGTTGTAAACTGGACTGGAATGAATGTTTTCTGACCCACCACCAATCGCGCCAACCCGAATCCTATTTTTGAAACCTCTTCAAAAAATATAAAAATTGGCCGAACCCCTCTGACGATCCGACAATGACTTTCGATCATGAAAAGTTGTAAACTGGACTGGAATTAATGTTTTCTGACCCACCACCAATCGCGCCAACCCGAATCCTATTTTTGAGACCTCTTCAAAAAATATAAAAATCGGCCGAACCCCTCTGACGATCCGACAATGACTTTCGATCATGAAAAGTTGGAAACTGGACTGAAATGAATGTTTTCTGACCCACCACAGATCGCGCCAACTCAAATCCTATTTTTGAGACCACTTCAAAAAATATAAATATCGGCCGAACCCCTCTGACGATCCGACAATGACTTTCGATCATGAAAAGTTGTAAACTGGACTGGAATGAATGTTTTCTGACCCACCACCAATCGCGCCAACTCGAATCCTATTTTTGAAACCTCTTCAAAAAATATAAAAATTGGCCGAACCCCTCTGACGATCCGACAATGACTTTCGATCATGAAAAGTTGTTAATTGAACTGTATTGAATGTTTTCTGACCCACCACAGATCGCGCCAACTCGAATCCTATTTTTGAGACCTCTTCAAAAAATATAAAAATCGGCCGAACCCCTCTGACGATCCGACAATGACTTTCGATCATGAAAAGTTGTTAATTGAACTGTATTGAATGTTTTCTGACCCACCACAGATCGCGCCAACTCAAATCCTATTTTTGAGACCTCTTCAAAAAATATAAAAATCGGCCGAACCCCTCTGACGATCCGACAATGACTTTCGATCATGAAAAGTTGTAAACTGGACTGGAATGAATGTTTTCTGACCCACCACCAATCGCGCCAACTCGAATCCTATTTTTGAAACCTCTTCAAAAAATATAAAAATTGGCCGAACCCCTCTGACGATCCGACAATGACTTTCGATCATGAAAAGTTGTAAATTGGACTGGAATGAATGTTTTCTGACCCACCACCAATCGCGCCAACTCGAATCCTATTTTTGAGACCTCTTCAAAAAATATAAAAATCGGCCGAACCCCTCTGACGATCCGACTTAGACTTTCGATCATGAAAAGTTGTTAATTGAACTGTATTGAATGTTTTCTGACCCACCACAGATCGCGCCAACTCAAATCCTATTTTTGAGACCTCTTCAAAAAATTTAAAAATCGGCCGAACCCCTCTGACGATCCGACAATGACTTTCGATCATGAAAAGTTGTAAACTGGACTGGAATGAATGTTTTCTGACCCACCACCAATCGCGCCAACTCGAATCCTATTTTTGAAACCTCTTCAAAAAATATAAAAATTGGCCGAACCCCTCTGACGATCCGACAATGACTTTCGATCATGAAAAGTTGTAAACTGGACTGGAATGAATGTTTTCTGACCCACCACCAATCGCGCCAACTCGAATCCTATTTTTGAAACCTCTTCAAAAAATATAAAAATTGGCCGAACCCCTCTGACGATCCGACAATGACTTTCGATCATGAAAAGTTGTAAACTGGACTGGAATGAATGTTTTCTGACCCACCACCAATCGCGCCAACTCGAATCCTATTTTTGAGACCTCTTCAAAAAATATAAAAATCGGCCGAACCCCTCTGACGATCCGACAATGACTTTCGATCATGAAAGGTTGTTAATTGAACTCTATTGAATGTTTTCTGATCCACCACCAATCGCGCCAACTCGAATCCTATTTTTGAGACCTCTTCAAAAAATATAAAAATCGGCCGAACCCCTCTGACGATCCGACAATGACTTTCGATCATGAAAAGTTGTTAATTGAACTGTATTGAATGTTTTCTGACCCACCACAGATCGCGCCAACTCAAATCCTATTTTTGAGACCTCTTCAAAAAATATAAAAATCGGCCGAACCCCTCTGACGATCCGACAATGACTTTCGATCATGAAAAGTTATAAACTGGACTGGAATGAATGTTTTCTGACCCACCACCAATCGCGCCAACTCGAATCCTATTTTTGAAACCTCTTCAAAAAATATAAAAATTGGCCGAACCCCTCTGACGATCCGACAATGACTTTCGATCATGAAAAGTTGTAAACTGGACTGGAATGAATGTTTTCTGACCCACCACCAATCGCGCCAACTCGAATCCTATTTTTGAAACCTCTTCAAAAAATATAAAAATTGGCCGAACCCCTCTGACGATCCGACAATGACTTTCGATCATGAAAAGTTGTTAATTGAACTGTATTGAATGTTTTCTGATCCACCACCAATCGCGCCAACTCGAATCCTATTTTTGAAACCTCTTCAAAAAATATAAAAATTGGCCGAACCCCTCTGACGATCCGACAATGACTTTCGATCATGAAAAGTTGTAAACTGGACTGGAATGAATGTTTTCTGACCCACCACCAATCGCGCCAACCCGAATCCTATTTTTGAAACCTCTTCAAAAAATATAAAAATTGGCCGAACCCCTCTGACGATCCGACAATGACTTTCGATCATGAAAAGTTGTAAACTGGACTGGAATTAATGTTTTCTGACCCACCACCAATCGCGCCAACCCGAATCCTATTTTTGAGACCTCTTCAAAAAATATAAAAATCGGCCGAACCCCTCTGACGATCCGACAATGACTTTCGATCATGAAAAGTTGTAAACTGGACTGGAATGAATGTTTTCTGACCCACCACCAATCGCGCCAACCCGAATCCTATTTTTGAAACCTCTTCAAAAAATATAAAAATTGGCCGAACCCCTCTGACGATCCGACAATGACTTTCGATCATGAAAAGTTGTAAACTGGACTGGAATTAATGTTTTCTGACCCACCACCAATCGCGCCAACCCGAATCCTATTTTTGAGACCTCTTCAAAAAATATAAAAATCGGCCGAACCCCTCTGACGATCCGACAATGACTTTCGATCATGAAAAGATGGAAACTGGACTGAAATGAATGTTTTCTGACCCACCACAGATCGCGCCAACTCAAATCCTATTTTTGAGACCACTTCAAAAAATATAAATATCGGCCGAACCCCTCTGACGATCCGACAATGACTTTCGATCATGAAAAGTTGTAAACTGGACTGGAATGAATGTTTTCTGACCCACCACCAATCGCGCCAACTCGAATCCTATTTTTGAAACCTCTTCAAAAAATATAAAAATTGGCCGAACCCCTCTGACGATCCGACAATGACTTTCGATCATGAAAAGTTGTTAATTGAACTGTATTGACTGTTTTCTGATCCACCACCAATCGCGCCAACCCGAATCCTATTTTTGAAACCTCTTCAAAAAATATAAAAATTGGCCGAACCCCTCTGACGATCCGACAATGACTTTCGATCATGAAAAGTTGTTAATTGAACTGTATTGAATGTTTTCTGATCCACCACCAATCGCGCCAACTCGAATCCTATTTTTGAAACCTCTTCAAAAAATATAAAAATTGGCCGAACCCCTCTGACGATCCGACAATGACTTTCGATCATGAAAAGTTGTAAACTGGACTGGAATGAATGTTTTCTGACCCACCACCAATCGCGCCAACCCGAATCCTATTTTTGAAACCTCTTCAAAAAATATAAAAATTGGCCGAACCCCTCTGACGATCCGACAATGACTTTCGATCATGAAAAGTTGGAAACTGGACTGAAATGAATGTTTTCTGACCCACCACAGATCGCGCCAACTCAAATCCTATTTTTGAGACCACTTCAAAAAATATAAATATCGGCCGAACCCCTCTGACTACCCGACAATGACTTTCGATCATGAAAAGTTGTTAATTGAACTGTATTGAATGTTTTCTGATCCACCACCAATCGCGCCAACTCGAATCCTATTTTTGAGACCTCTTCAAAAAATATAAAAATCGGCCGAACCCCTCTGACTACCCGACAATGACTTTCGATCATGAAAAGTTGTTAATTGAACTGTATTGAATGTTTTCTGATCCACCACCAATCGCGCCAACTCGAATCCTATTTTTGAGACCTCTTCAAAAAATATAAAAATCGGCCGAACCCCTCTGACGATCCGACAATGACTTTCGATCATGAAAAGTTGTAAAGTGGACTGGAATGAATGTTTTCTAACCCACCACCAATCGCGCCAACTCGAATCCTATTTTTGAAACCTCTTCAAAAAATATAAAAATTGGCCGAACCCCTCTGACGATCCGACAATGACTTTCGATCATGAAAAGTTGTAAACTGGACTGGAATGAATGTTTTCTGACCCACCACCAATCGCGCCAACCCGAATCCTATTTTTGAGACCACTTCAAAAAATATAAATATCGGCCGAACCCCTCTGACTACCCGACAATGACTTTCGATCATGAAAAGTTGTTAATTGAACTGTATTGAATGTTTTCTGATCCACCACCAATCGCGCCAACTCGAATCCTATTTTTGAGACCTCTTCAAAAAATATAAAAATCGGCCGAACCCCTCTGACTACCCGACAATGACTTTCGATCATGAAAAGTTGTTAATTGAACTGTATTGAATGTTTTCTGATCCACCACCAATCGCGCCAACTCGAATCCTATTTTTGAGACCTCTTCAAAAAATATAAAAATTGGCCGAACCCCTCTGACGATCCGACAATGACTTTCGATCATGAAAAGTTGTAAACTGGACTGGAATGAATGTTTTCTAACCCACCACCAATCGCGCCAACTCGAATCCTATTTTTGAAACCTCTTCAAAAAATATAAAAATTGGCCGAACCCCTCTGACGATCCGACAATGACTTTCGATCATGAAAAGTTGTTAATTGAACTGTATTGAATGTTTTCTGATCCACCACCAATCGCGCCAACTCGAATCCTATTTTTGAGACCTCTTCAAAAAATATAAAAATCGGCCGAACCCCTCTGACGATCCGACAATGACTTTCGATCATGAAAAGTTGTTAATTGAACTGTATTGAATGTTTTCTGATCCACCACCAATCGCGCCAACTCGAATCCTATTTTTGAGACCTCTTCAAAAAATATAAAAATTGGCCGAACCCCTCTGACTACCCGACAATGACTTTCGATCATGAAAAGTTGTTAATTGAACTGTATTGAATGTTTTCTGATCCACCACCAATCGCGCCAACTCGAATCCTATTTTTGAGACCTCTTCAAAAAATATAAAAATCGGCCGAACCCCTCTGATGATCCGACAATGACTTTCGATCATGAAAAGTTGTTAATTGAACTGTATTGAATGTTTTCTGATCCACCACCAATCGCGCCAACTCGAATCCTATTTTTGAGACCTCTTCAAAAAATATAAAAATCGGCCGAACCCCTCTGACGATCCGACAATGACTTTCGATCATGAAAAGTTGTAAACTGGACTGAAATGAATGTTTTCTGACCCACCACCAATCGCGCCAACCCGAATCCTAGTTTTGAGACCTCTTCAAAAAATATAAAAATCGGCCGAACCCCTCTGACGATCCGACAATGACTTTCGATCATGAAAAGTTGTAAACTGGACTGGAATGAATGTTTTCTGACCCACCACCAATCGCGCCAACCCGAATCCTATTTTTGAGACCTCTTCAAAAATTATAAAAATCGGCCGAACCCCTCTGACGATCCGACAATGACTTTCGATCATGAATAGTTGTTAATTGAACTGTATTGAATGTTTTCTGATCCACCACCAATCGCGCCAACTCGAATCCTATTTTTGAGACCTCTTCAAAAAATATAAAAATTGGCCGAACCCCTCTGACGATCCGACAATGACTTTCGATCATGAAAAGTTGTTAATTGAACTGTATTGAATGTTTTCTGATCCACCACCAATCGCGCCAACTCGAATCCTATTTTTGAGACCTCTTCAAAAAATATAAAAATTGGCCGAACCCCTCTGACGATCCGACAATGACTTTCGATCATGAAAAGTTGTAAACTGGACTGGAATGAATGTTTTCTGACCCACCACCAATCGCGCCAACCCGAATCCTATTTTTGAAACCTCTTCAAAAAATATAAAAATTGGCCGAACCCCTCTGACGATCCGACAATGACTTTCGATCATGAAAAGTTGTAAACTGGACTGGAATTAATGTTTTCTGACCCACCACCAATCGCGCCAACCCGAATCCTATTTTTGAGACCGTTTTGAGACCTCTTCAAAAAATATAAAAATCGGCCGAACCCCTCTGACGATCCGACAATGACTTTCGATCATGAAAAGTTGTAAACTGGACTGGAATGAATGTTTTCTGACCCACCACCAATCGCGCCAACCCGAATCCTATTTTTGAGACCTCTTCAAAAAATATAAAAATCGGCCGAACCCCTCTGACGATCCGACAATGACTTTCGATCATGAAAAGTTGTAAACTGGACTGGAATGAATGTTTTCTGACCCACCACCAATCGCGCCAACCCGAATCCTATTTTTGAAACCTCTTCAAAAAATATAAAAATTGGCCGAACCCCTCTGACGATCCGACAATGACTTTCGATCATGAAAAGTTGTAAACTGGACTGGAATTAATGTTTTCTGACCCACCACCAATCGCGCCAACCCGAATCCTATTTTTGAGACCTCTTCAAAAAATATAAAAATCGGCCGAACCCCTCTGACGATCCGACAATGACTTTCGATCATGAAAAGATGGAAACTGGACTGAAATGAATGTTTTCTGACCCACCACAGATCGCGCCAACTCAAATCCTATTTTTGAGACCACTTCAAAAAATATAAATATCGGCCGAACCCCTCTGACGATCCGACAATGACTTTCGATCATGAAAAGTTGTAAACTGGACTGGAATGAATGTTTTCTGACCCACCACCAATCGCGCCAACTCGAATCCTATTTTTGAAACCTCTTCAAAAAATATAAAAATTGGCCGAACCCCTCTGACGATCCGACAATGACTTTCGATCATGAAAAGTTGTTAATTGAACTGTATTGACTGTTTTCTGATCCACCACCAATCGCGCCAACCCGAATCCTATTTTTGAAACCTCTTCAAAAAATATAAAAATTGGCCGAACCCCTCTGACGATCCGACAATGACTTTCGATCATGAAAAGTTGTTAATTGAACTGTATTGAATGTTTTCTGATCCACCACCAATCGCGCCAACTCGAATCCTATTTTTGAAACCTCTTCAAAAAATATAAAAATTGGCCGAACCCCTCTGACGATCCGACAATGACTTTCGATCATGAAAAGTTGTAAACTGGACTGGAATGAATGTTTTCTGACCCACCACCAATCGCGCCAACCCGAATCCTATTTTTGAAACCTCTTCAAAAAATATAAAAATTGGCCGAACCCCTCTGACGATCCGACAATGACTTTCGATCATGAAAAGTTGGAAACTGGACTGAAATGAATGTTTTCTGACCCACCACAGATCGCGCCAACTCAAATCCTATTTTTGAGACCACTTCAAAAAATATAAATATCGGCCGAACCCCTCTGACTACCCGACAATGACTTTCGATCATGAAAAGTTGTTAATTGAACTGTATTGAATGTTTTCTGATCCACCACCAATCGCGCCAACTCGAATCCTATTTTTGAGACCTCTTCAAAAAATATAAAAATCGGCCGAACCCCTCTGACTACCCGACAATGACTTTCGATCATGAAAAGTTGTTAATTGAACTGTATTGAATGTTTTCTGATCCACCACCAATCGCGCCAACTCGAATCCTATTTTTGAGACCTCTTCAAAAAATATAAAAATCGGCCGAACCCCTCTGACGATCCGACAATGACTTTCGATCATGAAAAGTTGTAAAGTGGACTGGAATGAATGTTTTCTAACCCACCACCAATCGCGCCAACTCGAATCCTATTTTTGAAACCTCTTCAAAAAATATAAAAATTGGCCGAACCCCTCTGAC
Source organism: Chrysolina americana (assembly GCA_958502065.1). Lineage (NCBI taxonomy): Eukaryota > Metazoa > Arthropoda > Insecta > Coleoptera > Chrysomelidae > Chrysolina > Chrysolina americana. The sequence continues at coordinate 62,389,596 of OY293419.1, read as the reverse complement.
GATCCGACAATGACTTTCGATCATGAAAAGTTGTAAACTGGACTGGAATGAATGTTTTCTGACCCACCACCAATCGCGCCAACCCGAATCCTATTTTTGAGACCACTTCAAAAAATATAAATATCGGCCGAACCCCTCTGACTACCCGACAATGACTTTCGATCATGAAAAGTTGTTAATTGAACTGTATTGAATGTTTTCTGATCCACCACCAATCGCGCCAACTCGAATCCTATTTTTGAGACCTCTTCAAAAAATATAAAAATCGGCCGAACCCCTCTGACTACCCGACAATGACTTTCGATCATGAAAAGTTGTTAATTGAACTGTATTGAATGTTTTCTGATCCACCACCAATCGCGCCAACTCGAATCCTATTTTTGAGACCTCTTCAAAAAATATAAAAATTGGCCGAACCCCTCTGACGATCCGACAATGACTTTCGATCATGAAAAGTTGTAAACTGGACTGGAATGAATGTTTTCTAACCCACCACCAATCGCGCCAACTCGAATCCTATTTTTGAAACCTCTTCAAAAAATATAAAAATTGGCCGAACCCCTCTGACGATCCGACAATGACTTTCGATCATGAAAAGTTGTTAATTGAACTGTATTGAATGTTTTCTGATCCACCACCAATCGCGCCAACTCGAATCCTATTTTTGAGACCTCTTCAAAAAATATAAAAATCGGCCGAACCCCTCTGACGATCCGACAATGACTTTCGATCATGAAAAGTTGTTAATTGAACTGTATTGAATGTTTTCTGATCCACCACCAATCGCGCCAACTCGAATCCTATTTTTGAGACCTCTTCAAAAAATATAAAAATTGGCCGAACCCCTCTGACTACCCGACAATGACTTTCGATCATGAAAAGTTGTTAATTGAACTGTATTGAATGTTTTCTGATCCACCACCAATCGCGCCAACTCGAATCCTATTTTTGAGACCTCTTCAAAAAATATAAAAATCGGCCGAACCCCTCTGACGATCCGACAATGACTTTCGATCATGAAAAGTTGTTAATTGAACTGTATTGAATGTTTTCTAACCCACCACCAATCGCGCCAACTCGAACCCTATTTTTGAGACCTCTTCAAAAAATATAAAAATTGGCCGAACCCCTCTGACTACCCGACAATGACTTTCGATCATGAAAAGTTGTTAATTGAACTGTATTGAATGTTTTCTGATCCACCACCAATCGCGCCAACTCGAATCCTATTTTTGAGACCTCTTCAAAAAATATAAAAATCGGCCGAACCCCTCTGATGATCCGACAATGACTTTCGATCATGAAAAGTTGTTAATTGAACTGTATTGAATGTTTTCTGATCCACCACCAATCGCGCCAACTCGAATCCTATTTTTGAGACCTCTTCAAAAAATATAAAAATCGGCCGAACCCCTCTGACGATCCGACAATGACTTTCGATCATGAAAAGTTGTAAACTGGACTGAAATGAATGTTTTCTGACCCACCACCAATCGCGCCAACCCGAATCCTAGTTTTGAGACCTCTTCAAAAAATATAAAAATCGGCCGAACCCCTCTGACGATCCGACAATGACTTTCGATCATGAAAAGTTGTAAACTGGACTGGAATGAATGTTTTCTGACCCACCACCAATCGCGCCAACCCGAATCCTATTTTTGAGACCTCTTCAAAAATTATAAAAATCGGCCGAACCCCTCTGACGATCCGACAATGACTTTCGATCATGAATAGTTGTTAATTGAACTGTATTGAATGTTTTCTGATCCACCACCAATCGCGCCAACTCGAATCCTATTTTTGAGACCTCTTCAAAAAATATAAAAATTGGCCGAACCCCTCTGACGATCCGACAATGACTTTCGATCATGAAAAGTTGTTAATTGAACTGTATTGAATGTTTTCTGATCCACCACCAATCGCGCCAACTCGAATCCTATTTTTGAGACCTCTTCAAAAAATATAAAAATCGGCCGAACCCCTCTGACGATCCGACAATGACTTTCGATCATGAAAAGTTGTAAACTGGACTGGAATGAATGTTTTCTGACCCACCACCAATCGCGCCAACTCGAATCCTATTTTTGAGACCTCTTCAAAAAATATAAAAATTGGCCGAACCCCTCTGACTACCCGACAATGACTTTCGATCATCAAAAGTTGTTAATTGAACTGTATTGAATGTTTTCTGATCCACCACCAATCGCGCCAACTCGAATCCTATTTTTGAGACCTCTTCAAAAAATATAAAAATCGGCCGAACCCCTCTGACGATCCGACAATGACTTTCGATCATGAAAAGTTGTAAACTGGACTGGAATGAATGTTTTCTGACCCACCACCAATCGCGCCAACCCGAATCCTATTTTTGAGACCTCTTCAAAAAATATAAAAATCGGCCGAACCCCTCTGACGATCCGACAATGACTTTCGATCATGAAAAGTTGTTAATTGAACTGTATTGAATGTTTTCTGATCCACCACCAATCGCGCCAACTCGAATCCTATTTTTGAGACCTCTTCAAAAAATATAAAAATCGGCCGAACCCCTCTGACGATCCGACAATGACTTTCGATCATGAAAAGTTGTTAATTGAACTGTATTGAATGTTTTCTGACCCACCACCAATCGCACCAACTCGAATCCTATTTTTGAGACCTCTTCAAAAAATTTAAAAATCGGCCGAACCCCTCTGACGTTCCGACAATGACTTTCGATCATGAAAAGTTGTTAATAGAATTGGATTGAATGTTTTCTGACCCACCACCAATCGCGCCAACTCAAATCCTATTTTTGAGACCACTTCAAAAAATATAAAAATCGGCCGAACCCCTCTGACGACCCGACAATGACTTTCGATCATGAAAAGTTGTAAACTGGACTGGAATGAATGTTTTCTGACCCACCACCAATCGCGCCAACTCGAATCCTATTTTTGAAACCTCTTCAAAAAATATAAAAATTGGCCGAACCCCTCTGACGATCCGACAATGACTTTCGATCATGAAATGTTATAAACTGGACTGGAATGAATGTTTTCTAACCCACCACTAATCGCGCCAACTTGAATCCTATTTTAGAGACCTCTTCAAAAAATATAAAAATCGGCCGAACGCCTCTGACGATCTGACAATGACTTTCGATCATGAAAAGTTATAAACTGGACTGGAATGAATGTTTTCTAACCCACCACCAATCGCGCCAACTCGAATCCTATTTTAGAGACCTCTTCAAAAAATATAAAAATCGGCCGAACCCCTCTGACGATCCGACAATGACTTTCGATCATGAAATGTTATAAACTGGACTGGAATGAATGTTTTCTAACCCACCACTAATCGCGCCAACTTGAATCCTATTTTAGAGACCTCTTCAAAAAATATAAAAATCGGCCGAACGCCTCTGACGATCCGACAATGACTTTCGATCATGAAAAGTTGTAAACTGGACTGGAATGAATGTTTTCTGACCCACCACCAATCGCGCCAACCCGAATCCTATTTTTGAGACCTCTTCAAAAAATATAAAAATCGGCCGAACCCCTCTGACGATCCGACAATGACTTTCGATCATGAAAAGTTGTAAACTGGACTGGAATGAATGTTTTCTGACCCACCACCAATCGCGCCAACCCGAATCCTATTTTTGAAACCTCTTCAAAAAATATAAAAATTGGCCGAACCCCTCTGACGATCCGACAATGACTTTCGATCATGAAAAGTTGTAAACTGGACTGGAATTAATGTTTTCTGACCCACCACCAATCGCGCCAACCCGAATCCTATTTTTGAGACCTCTTCAAAAAATATAAAAATCGGCCGAACCCCTCTGACGATCCGACAATGACTTTCGATCATGAAAAGATGGAAACTGGACTGAAATGAATGTTTTCTGACCCACCACAGATCGCGCCAACTCAAATCCTATTTTTGAGACCACTTCAAAAAATATAAATATCGGCCGAACCCCTCTGACGATCCGACAATGACTTTCGATCATGAAAAGTTGTAAACTGGACTGGAATGAATGTTTTCTGACCCACCACCAATCGCGCCAACTCGAATCCTATTTTTGAAACCTCTTCAAAAAATATAAAAATTGGCCGAACCCCTCTGACGATCCGACAATGACTTTCGATCATGAAAAGTTGTTAATTGAACTGTATTGACTGTTTTCTGATCCACCACCAATCGCGCCAACCCGAATCCTATTTTTGAAACCTCTTCAAAAAATATAAAAATTGGCCGAACCCCTCTGACGATCCGACAATGACTTTCGATCATGAAAAGTTGTTAATTGAACTGTATTGAATGTTTTCTGATCCACCACCAATCGCGCCAACTCGAATCCTATTTTTGAAACCTCTTCAAAAAATATAAAAATTGGCCGAACCCCTCTGACGATCCGACAATGACTTTCGATCATGAAAAGTTGTAAACTGGACTGGAATGAATGTTTTCTGACCCACCACCAATCGCGCCAACCCGAATCCTATTTTTGAAACCTCTTCAAAAAATATAAAAATTGGCCGAACCCCTCTGACGATCCGACAATGACTTTCGATCATGAAAAGTTGGAAACTGGACTGAAATGAATGTTTTCTGACCCACCACAGATCGCGCCAACTCAAATCCTATTTTTGAGACCACTTCAAAAAATATAAATATCGGCCGAACCCCTCTGACTACCCGACAATGACTTTCGATCATGAAAAGTTGTTAATTGAACTGTATTGAATGTTTTCTGATCCACCACCAATCGCGCCAACTCGAATCCTATTTTTGAGACCTCTTCAAAAAATATAAAAATCGGCCGAACCCCTCTGACTACCCGACAATGACTTTCGATCATGAAAAGTTGTTAATTGAACTGTATTGAATGTTTTCTGATCCACCACCAATCGCGCCAACTCGAATCCTATTTTTGAGACCTCTTCAAAAAATATAAAAATCGGCCGAACCCCTCTGACGATCCGACAATGACTTTCGATCATGAAAAGTTGTAAAGTGGACTGGAATGAATGTTTTCTAACCCACCACCAATCGCGCCAACTCGAATCCTATTTTTGAAACCTCTTCAAAAAATATAAAAATTGGCCGAACCCCTCTGACGATCCGACAATGACTTTCGATCATGAAAAGTTGTAAACTGGACTGGAATGAATGTTTTCTGACCCACCACCAATCGCGCCAACCCGAATCCTATTTTTGAGACCACTTCAAAAAATATAAATATCGGCCGAACCCCTCTGACTACCCGACAATGACTTTCGATCATGAAAAGTTGTTAATTGAACTGTATTGAATGTTTTCTGATCCACCACCAATCGCGCCAACTCGAATCCTATTTTTGAGACCTCTTCAAAAAATATAAAAATCGGCCGAACCCCTCTGACTACCCGACAATGACTTTCGATCATGAAAAGTTGTTAATTGAACTGTATTGAATGTTTTCTGATCCACCACCAATCGCGCCAACTCGAATCCTATTTTTGAGACCTCTTCAAAAAATATAAAAATTGGCCGAACCCCTCTGACGATCCGACAATGACTTTCGATCATGAAAAGTTGTAAACTGGACTGGAATGAATGTTTTCTAACCCACCACCAATCGCGCCAACTCGAATCCTATTTTTGAAACCTCTTCAAAAAATATAAAAATTGGCCGAACCCCTCTGACGATCCGACAATGACTTTCGATCATGAAAAGTTGTTAATTGAACTGTATTGAATGTTTTCTGATCCACCACCAATCGCGCCAACTCGAATCCTATTTTTGAGACCTCTTCAAAAAATATAAAAATCGGCCGAACCCCTCTGACGATCCGACAATGACTTTCGATCATGAAAAGTTGTTAATTGAACTGTATTGAATGTTTTCTGATCCACCACCAATCGCGCCAACTCGAATCCTATTTTTGAGACCTCTTCAAAAAATATAAAAATTGGCCGAACCCCTCTGACTACCCGACAATGACTTTCGATCATGAAAAGTTGTTAATTGAACTGTATTGAATGTTTTCTGATCCACCACCAATCGCGCCAACTCGAATCCTATTTTTGAGACCTCTTCAAAAAATATAAAAATCGGCCGAACCCCTCTGACGATCCGACAATGACTTTCGATCATGAAAAGTTGTTAATTGAACTGTATTGAATGTTTTCTAACCCACCACCAATCGCGCCAACTCGAACCCTATTTTTGAGACCTCTTCAAAAAATATAAAAATTGGCCGAACCCCTCTGACTACCCGACAATGACTTTCGATCATGAAAAGTTGTTAATTGAACTGTATTGAATGTTTTCTGATCCACCACCAATCGCGCCAACTCGAATCCTATTTTTGAGACCTCTTCAAAAAATATAAAAATCGGCCGAACCCCTCTGATGATCCGACAATGACTTTCGATCATGAAAAGTTGTTAATTGAACTGTATTGAATGTTTTCTGATCCACCACCAATCGCGCCAACTCGAATCCTATTTTTGAGACCTCTTCAAAAAATATAAAAATCGGCCGAACCCCTCTGACGATCCGACAATGACTTTCGATCATGAAAAGTTGTAAACTGGACTGAAATGAATGTTTTCTGACCCACCACCAATCGCGCCAACCCGAATCCTAGTTTTGAGACCTCTTCAAAAAATATAAAAATCGGCCGAACCCCTCTGACGATCCGACAATGACTTTCGATCATGAAAAGTTGTAAACTGGACTGGAATGAATGTTTTCTGACCCACCACCAATCGCGCCAACCCGAATCCTATTTTTGAGACCTCTTCAAAAATTATAAAAATCGGCCGAACCCCTCTGACGATCCGACAATGACTTTCGATCATGAATAGTTGTTAATTGAACTGTATTGAATGTTTTCTGATCCACCACCAATCGCGCCAACTCGAATCCTATTTTTGAGACCTCTTCAAAAAATATAAAAATTGGCCGAACCCCTCTGACGATCCGACAATGACTTTCGATCATGAAAAGTTGTTAATTGAACTGTATTGAATGTTTTCTGATCCACCACCAATCGCGCCAACTCGAATCCTATTTTTGAGACCTCTTCAAAAAATATAAAAATCGGCCGAACCCCTCTGACGATCCGACAATGACTTTCGATCATGAAAAGTTGTAAACTGGACTGGAATGAATGTTTTCTGACCCACCACCAATCGCGCCAACTCGAATCCTATTTTTGAGACCTCTTCAAAAAATATAAAAATTGGCCGAACCCCTCTGACTACCCGACAATGACTTTCGATCATCAAAAGTTGTTAATTGAACTGTATTGAATGTTTTCTGATCCACCACCAATCGCGCCAACTCGAATCCTATTTTTGAGACCTCTTCAAAAAATATAAAAATCGGCCGAACCCCTCTGACGATCCGACAATGACTTTCGATCATGAAAAGTTGTAAACTGGACTGGAATGAATGTTTTCTGACCCACCACCAATCGCGCCAACCCGAATCCTATTTTTGAGACCTCTTCAAAAAATATAAAAATCGGCCGAACCCCTCTGACGATCCGACAATGACTTTCGATCATGAAAAGTTGTTAATTGAACTGTATTGAATGTTTTCTGATCCACCACCAATCGCGCCAACTCGAATCCTATTTTTGAGACCTCTTCAAAAAATATAAAAATCGGCCGAACCCCTCTGACGATCCGACAATGACTTTCGATCATGAAAAGTTGTTAATTGAACTGTATTGAATGTTTTCTGACCCACCACCAATCGCACCAACTCGAATCCTATTTTTGAGACCTCTTCAAAAAATTTAAAAATCGGCCGAACCCCTCTGACGTTCCGACAATGACTTTCGATCATGAAAAGTTGTTAATAGAATTGGATTGAATGTTTTCTGACCCACCACCAATCGCGCCAACTCAAATCCTATTTTTGAGACCACTTCAAAAAATATAAAAATCGGCCGAACCCCTCTGACGACCCGACAATGACTTTCGATCATGAAAAGTTGTAAACTGGACTGGAATGAATGTTTTCTGACCCACCACCAATCGCGCCAACTCGAATCCTATTTTTGAAACCTCTTCAAAAAATATAAAAATTGGCCGAACCCCTCTGACGATCCGACAATGACTTTCGATCATGAAATGTTATAAACTGGACTGGAATGAATGTTTTCTAACCCACCACTAATCGCGCCAACTTGAATCCTATTTTAGAGACCTCTTCAAAAAATATAAAAATCGGCCGAACGCCTCTGACGATCTGACAATGACTTTCGATCATGAAAAGTTATAAACTGGACTGGAATGAATGTTTTCTAACCCACCACCAATCGCGCCAACTCGAATCCTATTTTAGAGACCTCTTCAAAAAATATAAAAATCGGCCGAACCCCTCTGACGATCCGACAATGACTTTCGATCATGAAATGTTATAAACTGGACTGGAATGAATGTTTTCTAACCCACCACTAATCGCGCCAACTTGAATCCTATTTTAGAGACCTCTTCAAAAAATATAAAAATCGGCCGAACGCCTCTGACGATCCGACAATGACTTTCGATCATGAAATGTTATAAACTGGACTGGAATGAATGTTTTCTAACCCACCACTAATCGCGCCAACTTGAATCCTATTTTAGAGACCTCTTCAAAAAATATAAAAATCGGCCGAACGCCTCTGACGATCTGACAATGACTTTCGATCATGAAATGTTGTAAACTGGACTGGAATGAATGTTTTCTGACCCACCACCAATCGCGCCAACCCGAATCCTATTTTTGAGACCTCTTCAAAAAATATAAAAATCGGCCGAACCCCTCTGACGATCCGACAATGACTTTCGATCATGAAAAGTTGTAAACTGGACTGGAATGAATGTTTTCTGACCCACCACCAATCGCGCCAACTCGAATCCTATTTTTAAAACCTCTTCAAAAAATATAAAAATCGGCCGAACCCCTCTGACGATCCGACAATGACTTTCGATCATGAAATGTTATAAACTGGACTGGAATGAATGTTTTCTAACCCACCACTAATCGCGCCAACTCGAATCCTATTTTAGAGACCTCTTCAAAAAATATAAAAATCGGCCGAACCCCTCTGACGATCCGACAATGACTTTCGATCATGAAAAGTTGTAAACTGGACTGAAATGAATGTTTTCTGACCCACCACCAATCGCGCCAACTCGAATCCTATTTTTGAGACCTCTTCATAAAATATAAAAATTGGCCGAACCCCTCTGACTACCCGACAATGACTTTCGATCATGAAAAGTTGTTAATTGAACTGTATTGAATGTTTTCTGACCCACCACCAATCGCGCCAACTCGAACCCTATTTTTGAGACCTCTTCAAAAAATATAAAAATCGGCCGAACCCCTCTGACGATTCGACAATGACTTTCGATCATGAAAAGTTGTAAACTGGACTGGAATGAATGTTTTCTGACCCACCACCAATCGCGCCAACTCGAATCCTATTTTTGAAACCTCTTCAAAAAATATAAAAATTGGCCGAACCCCTCTGACGATCAGACAATGACTTTCGATCATGAAAAGTTGTAAACTGGACTGGAATGAATGTTTTCTGACCCACCACCAATCGCGCCAACACGAATCCTATTTTTGAGACCTCTTCAAAAAATATAAAAATCGGCCGGAACCCCTCTGACGATCCGACAATGACTTTCGATCATGAAAAGTTGTAAACTGGTCTGGAATGAATGTTTTCTGACCCACCACCAATCGCGCCAACTCGAATCCTATTTTTGAAACCTCTTCAAAAAATATAAAAATTGGCCGAACCCCTCTGACGATCCGACAATGACTTTCGATCATGAAAAGTTGTAAACTGGACTGGAATGAATGTTTTCTGACCCACCACCAATCGCGCCAACTCGAATCCTATTTTTGAAATCTCTTCAAAAAATATAAAAATCGGCCGAACCCCTCTGACGATCCGACAATGACTTTCGATTATGAAAAGTTGTAAACTGGACTGGAATGAATGTTTTCTGACCCACCACCAATCGCGCCAACTCGAATCCTATTTTTGAAATCTCTTCAAAATATATAAAAATCGGCCGAACCCCTCTGACGATCCGACAATGACTTTCGATCATGAAAAGTTGTAAACTGGACTTGAATGAATGTTTTCTGACCCACCACCAATCGCGCCAACTCGAATCCTATTTTTGAGACCTCTTCAAAAAATATAAAAATCGGCCGAACCCCTCTGACGATCCGACAATGACTTTCGATCATGAAAAGTTGTAAACTGGACTGGAATGAATGTTTTCTGACCCACCACCAATCGCGCCAACTCGAACCCTATTTTTGAGACCTCTTCAAAAAATATAAAAATCGGCAGAACCCCTCTGACGATCCGACAATGACTTTCGATCATGAAAAGTTGTAAACTGGACTGGAATGAATGTTTTCTGACCCACCACCAATCGCGCCAACTCGAACCCTATTTTTGAGACCTCTTCAAAAAATATAAAAATCGGCCGAACCCCTCTGACGATCCGACAATGACTTTCGATCATGAAAAGTTGTAAACTGGACTGGAATGAATGTTTTCTGACCCACCACCAATCGCACCGACTCGAATCCTATTTATGAGACCTCTTCAAAAAATATAAAAATCGGCCGAACCCCTCTGACGACCCGACAATGACTTTCGATCATGAAAAGTTGTAAACTGGACTGGAATGAATGTTTTCTGACCCACCACCAATCGCGCCAACTCGAATCCTATTTTTGAGACCTCTTCAAAAAATATAAAAATCGGCCGAACCCCTCTGACGATCCGACAATGACTTTCGATCATGAAAAGTTGTAAACTAGACTGGAATGAATGTTTTCTGACCCACCACCAATCGCGCCAACTCGAATCCTATTTTTAAAACCTCTTCAAAAAATATAAAAATCGGCCGAACCCCTCTGACGATCCGACAATGACTTTCGATCATGAAATGTTATAAACTGGACTGGAATGAATGTTTTCTAACCCACCACCAATCGCGCCAACTTGAATCCTATTTTAGAGACCTCTTCAAAAAATATAAAAATCGGCCGAACCCCTCTGACGATCTGACAATGACTTTCGATCATGAAAAGTTATAAACTGGACTGGAATGAATGTTTTCTAACCCACCACCAATCGCGCCAACTCGAATCCTATTTTTGAGACCTCTTCATAAAATATAAAAATTGGCCGAACCCCTCTGACTACCCGACAATGACTTTCGATCATGAAAAGTTGTTAATTGAACTGTATTGAATGTTTTCTGACCCACCACCAATCGCGCCAACTCGAATCCTATTTTTGAGACCTCTTCAAAAAATATAAAAATCGGCCGAACCCCTCTGACGATCCGACAATGACTTTCGATCATGAAAAGTTGTTAATTGAACTGTATTGAATGTTTTCTGATCCACCACCAATCGCGCCAACTCGAATCCTATTTTTGAGACCTCTTCAAAAAATATAAAAATCGGCCGAACCCCTCTGACGATCCGACAATGACTTTCGATCATGAAAAGTTGTAAACTGGACTGGAATGAATGTTTTCTGACCCACCACCAATCGCGCCAACTCGAATCCTATTTTTGAAACCTCTTCAAAAAATATAAAAATCGGCTGAACCCCTCTGACGATCCGACAATGACTTTCGATCATGAAAAGTTGTAAACTGGACTGGAATGAATGTTTTCTGACCCACCACCAATCGCGCCAACCCGAATCCTATTTTTGAGACCTCTTCAAAAAATATAAAAATCGGCCGAACCCCTCTGACTACCCGACAATGACTTTAGATCATGAAAAGTTGTTAATTGAACTGTATTGAATGTTTTCTGACCCACCACCAATCGCGCCAACTAGAATCCTATTTTTGAGACCTCTTCAAAAAATATAAAAATCGGCCGAACCCCTCTGACGATCCGACAATGACTTTCGATCATGAAAAGTTGTAAACTGGACTGGAATGAATGTTTTCTGACCCACCACCAATCGCGCCAACTCGAATCCTATTTTTGAAACCTCTTCAAAAAATATAAAAATCGGCTGAACCTCTCTGACGATCCGACAATGACTTTCGATCATGAAAAGTTATAAACTGGACTGGAATGAATGTTTTCTAACCCACCACGAATCGCGCCAACTTGAATCCTATTTTAGAAACCTCTTCAAAAAATATCAAGATCGGCCGAACCCCTCTGACGATCTGACAATGACTTTCGATCTTGAAAAGTTATAAACTGGACTGTATTGAATGTTTTCTGATCCACCACCAATCGCGCCAACTCGAATCCTATTTTTGAGACCTCTTCAAAAAATATAAAAATTGGCCGAACCCCTCTGACTACCCGACAATGACTTTCGATCATGAAAAGTTGTTAATTGAACTGTATTGAATGTTTTCTGATCCACCACCAATCGCGCCAACTCGAATCCTATTTTTGAGACCTCTTCAAAAAATATAAAAATCGGCCGAACCCCTCTGACGATCCGACAATGACTTTCGATCATGAAAAATTGTTAATTGAACTGTATTGAATGTTTTCTGATCCACCACCAATCGCGCCAACTCGAATCCTATTTTTGAGACCTCTTCAAAAAATATAAAAATCGGCCGAACCCCTCTGACGATCCGACAATGACTTTCGATCATGAAAAGTTGTAAACTGGACTGGAATGAATGTTTTCTGACCCACCACCAATCGCGCCAACTCGAATCCTATTTTTGAGACCTCTTCAAAAAATATAAAAATCGGCAGAACCCCTCTGACTACTCGACAATGACTTTCGATCATGAAAAGTTGTTAATTGAACTGTATTGAATGTTTTCTGATCCACCACCAATCGCGCCAACTCGAATCCTATTTTTGAGACCTCTTCAAAAAATTTAAAAATCGGCCGAACCCCTCTGACGTTCCGACAATGACTTTCGATCATGAAAAGTTGTTAATAGAATTGGATTGAATGTTTTCTGACCCACCACCAATCGCGCCAACTCAAATCCTATTTTTGAGACCTCTTCAAAAAATTTAAAAATCGGCCGAACCCCTCTGACGATCCGACAATGACTTTCGATCATGAAAAGTTGTAAACTAGACTGGAATGAATGTTTTCTGACCCACCACCAATCGCGCCAACTCGAATCCTATTTTTAAAACCTCTTCAAAAAATATAAAAATCGGCCGAACCCCTCTGACGATCCGACAATGACTTTCGATCATGAAATGTTATAAACTGGACTGGAATGAATGTTTTCTAACCCACCACCAATCGCGCCAACTTGAATCCTATTTTAGAGACCTCTTCAAAAAATATAAAAATCGGCCGAACCCCTCTGACGATCTGACAATGACTTTCGATCATGAAAAGTTATAAACTGGACTGGAATGAATGTTTTCTAACCCACCACCAATCGCGCCAACTCGAATCCTATTTTTGAGACCTCTTCATAAAATATAAAAATTGGCCGAACCCCTCTGACTACCCGACAATGACTTTCGATCATGAAAAGTTGTTAATTGAACTGTATTGAATGTTTTCTGACCCACCACCAATCGCGCCAACTCGAATCCTATTTTTGAGACCTCTTCAAAAAATATAAAAATCGGCCGAACCCCTCTGACGATCCGACAATGACTTTCGATCATGAAAAGTTGTTAATTGAACTGTATTGAATGTTTTCTGATCCACCACCAATCGCGCCAACTCGAATCCTATTTTTGAGACCTCTTCAAAAAATATAAAAATCGGCCGAACCCCTCTGACGATCCGACAATGACTTTCGATCATGAAAAGTTGTAAACTGGACTGGAATGAATGTTTTCTGACCCACCACCAATCGCGCCAACTCGAATCCTATTTTTGAAACCTCTTCAAAAAATATAAAAATCGGCTGAACCCCTCTGACGATCCGACAATGACTTTCGATCATGAAAAGTTGTAAACTGGACTGGAATGAATGTTTTCTGACCCACCACCAATCGCGCCAACCCGAATCCTATTTTTGAGACCTCTTCAAAAAATATAAAAATTGGCCGAACCCCTCTGACTACCCGACAATGACTTTCGATCATGAAAAGTTATAAACTGGACTGGAATGAATGTTTTCTAACCCACCACGAATCGCGCCAACTTGAATCCTATTTTAGAAACCTCTTCAAAAAATATAAAAATCGGCTGAACCTCTCTGACGATCCGACAATGACTTTCGATCATGAAAAGTTATAAACTGGACTGGAATGAATGTTTTCTAACCCACCACGAATCGCGCCAACTTGAATCCTATTTTAGAAACCTCTTCAAAAAATATCAAGATCGGCCGAACCCCTCTGACGATCTGACAATGACTTTCGATCTTGAAAAGTTATAAACTGGACTGTATTGAATGTTTTCTGATCCACCACCAATCGCGCCAACTCGAATCCTATTTTTGAGACCTCTTCAAAAATTATAAAAATTGGCCGAACCCCTCTGACTACCCGACAATGACTTTCGATCATGAAAAGTTGTTAATTGAACTGTATTGAATGTTTTCTGATCCACCACCAATCGCGCCAACTCGAATCCTATTTTTGAGACCTCTTCAAAAAATATAAAAATCGGCCGAACCCCTCTGACGATCCGACAATGACTTTCGATCATGAAAAATTGTTAATTGAACTGTATTGAATGTTTTCTGATCCACCACCAATCGCGCCAACTCGAATCCTATTTTTGAGACCTCTTCAAAAAATATAAAAATCGGCCGAACCCCTCTGACGATCCGACAATGACTTTCGATCATGAAAAGTTGTAAACTGGACTGGAATGAATGTTTTCTGACCCACCACCAATCGCGCCAACTCGAATCCTATTTTTGAGACCTCTTCAAAAAATATAAAAATCGGCAGAACCCCTCTGACTACTCGACAATGACTTTCGATCATGAAAAGTTGTTAATTGAACTGTATTGAATGTTTTCTGATCCACCACCAATCGCGCCAACTCGAATCCTATTTTTGAGACCTCTTCAAAAAATTTAAAAATCGGCCGAACCCCTCTGACGTTCCGACAATGACTTTCGATCATGAAAAGTTGTTAATAGAATTGGATTGAATGTTTTCTGACCCACCACCAATCGCGCCAACTCAAATCCTATTTTTGAGACCTCTTCAAAAAATTTAAAAATCGGCCGAACCCCTCTGACGTTCCGACAATGACTTTCGATCATGAAAAGTTGTTAATAGAATTGGATTGAATGTTTTCTGACCCACCACCAATCGCGCCAACTCGAATCCTATTTTTGAGACCTCTTCAAAAAATATAAAAATCGGCAGAACCCCTCTGACGATCCGACAATGACTTTCGATCATGAAAAGTTATAAACTGGACTGGAATGAATGTTTTCTGACCCACCACCAATCGCGCCAACTCGAATCCTATTTTTGAGACCTCTTCAAAAAATATAAAAATCGGCAGAACCCCTCTGACGATCCGACAATGACTTTCGATCATGAAAAGTTATAAACTGGACTGGAATGAATGTTTTCTGACCCACCACCAATCGCGCCAACTCGAATCCTATTTTTGAGACCTCTTCAAAAAATATAAAAATCGGCAGAACCCCTCTGACGATCCGACAATGACTTTCGATCATGAAAAGTTATAAACTGGACTGGAATGAATGTTTTCTGACCCACCACCAATCGCGCCAACTCGAATCCTATTTTTGAAACCTCTTCTAAAAATATAAAAATCGGCTGAACTCCTCTGACGATCCGACAATGACTTTCGATCATGAAAAGTTATAATTTGGACTGGAATGAATGTTTTCTAACCCACCACGAATCGCGCCAACTTGAATCCTATTTTTGAAACCTCTTCAAAAAATATAAAGATCGGCCGAACCCCTCTGACGATCTGACAATGACTTTCGATCATGAAAAGTTATAAACTGGACTGTATTGAATGTTTTCTGATCCACCACCAATCGCGCCAACTCGAATCCTATTTTTGAGACCTCTTCAAAAAATATAAAAATCGGCCGAACCCCTCTGACGATCCGACAATGACTTTCGATCATGAAAAGTTGTTAATAGAATTGGATTGAATGTTTTCTGACCCACCACCAATCGCGCCAACTCAAATCCTATTTTTGAGACCTCTTCAAAAAATTTAAAAATCGGCCGAACCCCTCTGACGTTCCGACAATGACTTTCGATCATGAAAAGTTGTTAATAGAATTGGATTGAATGTTTTCTGACCCACCACCAATCGCGCCAACTCGAATCCTATTTTTGAGACCTCTTCAAAAAATATAAAAATCGGCCGAACCCCTCTGACGATCCGACAATGACTTTCGATCATGAAAAATTGTTAATTGAACTGTATTGAATGTTTTCTGATCCACCACCAATCGCGCCAACTCGAATCCTATTTTTGAGACCTCTTCAAAAAATATAAAAATCGGCCGAACCCCTCTGACGATCCGACAATGACTTTCGATCATGAAAAGTTGTAAACTGGACTGGAATGAATGTTTTCTGACCCACCACCAATCGCGCCAACTCGAATCCTATTTTTGAGACCTCTTCAAAAAATATAAAAATCGGCCGAACCCCTCTGACGTTCCGACAATGACTTTCGATCATGAAAAGTTGTTAATAGAATTGGATTGAATGTTTTCTGACCCACCACCAATCGCGCCAACTCAAATCCTATTTTTGAGACCTCTTCAAAAAATTTAAAAATCGGCCGAACCCCTCTGACGTTCCGACAATGACTTTCGATCATGAAAAGTTGTTAATAGAATTGGATTGAATGTTTTCTGACCCACCACCAATCGCGCCAACTCAAATCCTATTTTTGAGACCTCTTCAAAAAATTTAAAAATCGGCCGAACCCCTCTGACGTTCCGACAATGACTTTCGATCATGAAAAGTTGTTAATAGAATTGGATTGAATGTTTTCTGACCCACCACCAATCGCGCCAACTCAAATCCTATTTTTGAGACCTCTTCATAAAATATAAAAATCGGCAGAACCCCTCTGACGATCCGACAATGACTTTCGATCATGAAAAGTTGTAAACTGGACTGGAATGAATGTTTTCTGACCCACCACCAATCGCGCCAACTCGAATCCTATTTTTGAGACCTCTTCAAAAAATATAAAAATCGGCAGAACCCCTCTGACGATCCGACAATGACTTTCGATCATGAAAAGTTATAAACTGGACTGGAATGAATGTTTTCTAACCCACCACGAATCGCGCCAACTTGAATCCTATTTTAGAGACCTCTTCAAAAAATATAAAAATCGGCCGAACCCCTCTGACGATCTGACAATGACTTTCGATCATGAAAAGTTATAAACTGGACTGTAATGAATGTTTTCTGACCCACCACCAATCGCACCAACTCGAATCCTATTTTTGAGACCTCTTCAAAAAATTTAAAAATCGGCCGAACCCCTCTGACGACCCGACAATGACTTTCGATCATGAAAAGTTATAAACTGGACTGGAATGAATGTTTTCTGACCCACCACCAATCGCGCCAACTCGAATCCTATTTTTAAAACCTCTTCAAAAAATATAAAAATCGGCCGAACCCCTCTGACGATCCGACAATGACTTTCGATCATGAAAAGTTGTAAACCGGACTGGAATGAATGTTTTCTGACCCACCACCAATCGCGCCAACTCGAATCCTATTTTTGAGACCTCTTCATAAAATATAAAAATTGGCCGAACCCCTCTGACTACCCGACAATGACTTTCGATCATGAAAAGTTGTAAACTGGACTGGAATGAATGTTTTCTGACCCACCACCAATCGCGCCAACCCGAATCCTATTTTTGAGACCACTTGAAAAAATATAAAAATCGGCCGAACCCCTCTGACGATCCGACAATGACTTTCGATCATGAAAAGTTGTAAACTGGACTGGAATGAATGTTTTCTAACCCACCACCAATCGCGCCAACTCGAACCCTATTTTTGAGACCTCTTCAAAAAATATAAAAATTGGCCGAACCCCTCTGACGATCCGACAATGACTTTCGATCATGAAAAGTTGTAAACTGGACTGGAATGAATGTTTTCTGACCCACCACCAATCGCACCAACTCGAATCCTATTTTTGAGACCTCTTCAAAAAATTTAAAAATAGGCCGAACCCCTCTGACGATCCGACAATGACTTTCGATCGTGAAAAGTTGTTAATTGAACTGTATTGAATGTTTTCTGATCCACCACCAATCGCGCCAACTCGAATCCTATTTTTGAGACCTCTTCAAAAAATTTAAAAATCGGCCGAACCCCTCTGACGTTCCGACAATGACTTTCGATCATGAAAAGTTGTTAATAGAATTGGATTGAATGTTTTCTGACCCACCACCAATCGCGCCAACTCAAATCCTATTTTTGAGACCTCTTCAAAAAATTTAAAAATCGGCCGAACCCCTCTGACGATCCGACAATGACTTTCGATCATGAAAAGTTGTAAACTAGACTGGAATGAATGTTTTCTGACCCACCACCAATCGCGCCAACTCGAATCCTATTTTTAAAACCTCTTCAAAAAATATAAAAATCGGCCGAACCCCTCTGACGATCCGACAATGACTTTCGATCATGAAATGTTATAAACTGGACTGGAATGAATGTTTTCTAACCCACCACCAATCGCGCCAACTTGAATCCTATTTTAGAGACCTCTTCAAAAAATATAAAAATCGGCCGAACCCCTCTGACGATCTGACAATGACTTTCGATCATGAAAAGTTATAAACTGGACTGGAATGAATGTTTTCTAACCCACCACCAATCGCGCCAACTCGAATCCTATTTTTGAGACCTCTTCATAAAATATAAAAATTGGCCGAACCCCTCTGACTACCCGACAATGACTTTCGATCATGAAAAGTTGTTAATTGAACTGTATTGAATGTTTTCTGACCCACCACCAATCGCGCCAACTCGAATCCTATTTTTGAGACCTCTTCAAAAAATATAAAAATCGGCCGAACCCCTCTGACGATCCGACAATGACTTTCGATCATGAAAAGTTGTTAATTGAACTGTATTGAATGTTTTCTGACCCACCACCAATCGCGCTAACTCGAATCCTATTTTTGAAACCTCTTCAAAAAATATAAAAATCGGCCGAACCCCTCTGACGATCCGACAATGACTTTCGATCATGAAAAGTTATAAACTGGACTGGAATGAATGTTTTCTAACCCACCACGAATCGCGCCAACTTGAATCCTATTTTTGAAACCTCTTCAAAAAATATAAAAATTGGCCGAACCCCTCTGACTACCCGACAATGACTTTAGATCATGAAAAGTTGTTAATTGAACTGTATTGAATGTTTTCTGACCCACCACCAATCGCGCCAACTCGAATCCTATTTTAGAGACCTCTTCAGAAAATATAAAAATCGGCCGAACCCCTCTGACGATCCGACAATGACTTTCGATCATGAAAAGTTGTAAACTGGACTGGAATGAATGTTTTCTGACCCACCACCAATCGCACCAACTCGAATCCTATTTTTGAGACCTCTTCAAAAAATTTAAAAATCGGCCGAACCCCTCTGACGATCCGACAATGACTTTAGATCATGAAAAGTTGTTAATTGAACTGTATTGAATGTTTTCTGACCCACCACCAATCGCGCCAACCCGAATCCTATTTTTGAGACCTCTTCAAAAAATATAAAAATTGGCCGAACCCCTCTGACTACCCGACAATGACTTTAGATCATGAAAAGTTGTTAATTGAACTGTATTGAATGTTTTCTGACCCACCACCAATCGCGCCAACTAGAATCCTATTTTTGAGACCTCTTCAAAAAATATAAAAATCGGCCGAACCCCTCTGACGATCCGACAATGACTTTCGATCATGAAAAGTTGTAAACTGGACTGGAATGAATGTTTTCTGACCCACCACCAATCGCGCCAACTCGAATCCTATTTTTGAAACCTCTTCAAAAAATATAAAAATCGGCTGAACCTCTCTGACGATCCGACAATGACTTTCGATCATGAAAAGTTATAAACTGGACTGGAATGAATGTTTTCTAACCCACCACGAATCGCGCCAACTTGAATCCTATTTTAGAAACCTCTTCAAAAAATATCAAGATCGGCCGAACCCCTCTGACGATCTGACAATGACTTTCGATCTTGAAAAGTTATAAACTGGACTGTATTGAATGTTTTCTGATCCACCACCAATCGCGCCAACTCGAATCCTATTTTTGAGACCTCTTCAAAAAATATAAAAATTGGCCGAACCCCTCTGACTACCCGACAATGACTTTCGATCATGAAAAGTTGTTAATTGAACTGTATTGAATGTTTTCTGATCCACCACCAATCGCGCCAACTCGAATCCTATTTTTGAGACCTCTTCAAAAAATATAAAAATCGGCCGAACCCCTCTGACGATCCGACAATGACTTTCGATCATGAAAAATTGTTAATTGAACTGTATTGAATGTTTTCTGATCCACCACCAATAGCGCCAACTCGAATCCTATTTTTGAGACCTCTTCAAAAAATATAAAAATCGGCCGAACCCCTCTGACGATCCGACAATGACTTTCGATCATGAAAAGTTGTAAACTGGACTGGAATGAATGTTTTCTGACCCACCACCAATCGCGCCAACTCGAATCCTATTTTTGAGACCTCTTCAAAAAATATAAAAATCGGCAGAACCCCTCTGACTACTCGACAATGACTTTCGATCATGAAAAGTTGTTAATTGAACTGTATTGAATGTTTTCTGATCCACCACCAATCGCGCCAACTCGAATCCTATTTTTGAGACCTCTTCAAAAAATTTAAAAATCGGCCGAACCCCTCTGACGTTCCGACAATGACTTTCGATCATGAAAAGTTGTTAATAGAATTGGATTGAATGTTTTCTGACCCACCACCAATCGCGCCAACTCAAATCCTATTTTTGAGACCTCTTCAAAAAATTTAAAAATCGGCCGAACCCCTCTGACGTTCCGACAATGACTTTCGATCATGAAAAGTTGTTAATAGAATTGGATTGAATGTTTTCTGACCCACCACCAATCGCGCCAACTCGAATCCTATTTTTGAGACCTCTTCAAAAAATATAAAAATCGGCAGAACCCCTCTGACGATCCGACAATGACTTTCGATCATGAAAAGTTGTAAACTGGACTGGAATGAATGTTTTCTGACCCACCACCAATCGCGCCAACCCGAATCCTATTTTTGAGACCTCTTCAAAAAATATAAAAATTGGCCGAACCCCTCTGACTACCCGACAATGACTTTAGATCATGAAAAGTTGTTAATTGAACTGTATTGAATGTTTTCTGACCCACCACCAATCGCGCCAACTAGAATCCTATTTTTGAGACCTCTTCAAAAAATATAAAAATCGGCCGAACCCCTCTGACGATCCGACAATGACTTTCGATCATGAAAAGTTGTAAACTGGACTGGAATGAATGTTTTCTGACCCACCACCAATCGCGCCAACTCGAATCCTATTTTTGAAACCTCTTCAAAAAATATAAAAATCGGCTGAACCTCTCTGACGATCCGACAATGACTTTCGATCATGAAAAGTTATAAACTGGACTGGAATGAATGTTTTCTAACCCACCACGAATCGCGCCAACTTGAATCCTATTTTAGAAACCTCTTCAAAAAATATCAAGATCGGCCGAACCCCTCTGACGATCTGACAATGACTTTCGATCTTGAAAAGTTATAAACTGGACTGTATTGAATGTTTTCTGATCCACCACCAATCGCGCCAACTCGAATCCTATTTTTGAGACCTCTTCAAAAAATATAAAAATTGGCCGAACCCCTCTGACTACCCGACAATGACTTTCGATCATGAAAAGTTGTTAATTGAACTGTATTGAATGTTTTCTGATCCACCACCAATCGCGCCAACTCGAATCCTATTTTTGAGACCTCTTCAAAAAATATAAAAATCGGCCGAACCCCTCTGACGATCCGACAATGACTTTCGATCATGAAAAATTGTTAATTGAACTGTATTGAATGTTTTCTGATCCACCACCAATCGCGCCAACTCGAATCCTATTTTTGAGACCTCTTCAAAAAATATAAAAATCGGCCGAACCCCTCTGACGATCCGACAATGACTTTCGATCATGAAAAGTTGTAAACTGGACTGGAATGAATGTTTTCTGACCCACCACCAATCGCGCCAACTCGAATCCTATTTTTGAGACCTCTTCAAAAAATATAAAAATCGGCAGAACCCCTCTGACTACTCGACAATGACTTTCGATCATGAAAAGTTGTTAATTGAACTGTATTGAATGTTTTCTGATCCACCACCAATCGCGCCAACTCGAATCCTATTTTTGAGACCTCTTCAAAAAATTTAAAAATCGGCCGAACCCCTCTGACGTTCCGACAATGACTTTCGATCATGAAAAGTTGTTAATAGAATTGGATTGAATGTTTTCTGACCCACCACCAATCGCGCCAACTCAAATCCTATTTTTGAGACCTCTTCAAAAAATTTAAAAATCGGCCGAACCCCTCTGACGTTCCGACAATGACTTTCGATCATGAAAAGTTGTTAATAGAATTGGATTGAATGTTTTCTGACCCACCACCAATCGCGCCAACTCGAATCCTATTTTTGAGACCTCTTCAAAAAATATAAAAATCGGCAGAACCCCTCTGACGATCCGACAATGACTTTCGATCATGAAAAGTTATAAACTGGACTGGAATGAATGTTTTCTGACCCACCACCAATCGCGCCAACTCGAATCCTATTTTTGAGACCTCTTCAAAAAATATAAAAATCGGCAGAACCCCTCTGACGATCCGACAATGACTTTCGATCATGAAAAGTTATAAACTGGACTGGAATGAATGTTTTCTGACCCACCACCAATCGCGCCAACTCGAATCCTATTTTTGAGACCTCTTCAAAAAATATAAAAATCGGCAGAACCCCTCTGACGATCCGACAATGACTTTCGATCATGAAAAGTTATAAACTGGACTGGAATGAATGTTTTCTGACCCACCACCAATCGCGCCAACTCGAATCCTATTTTTGAAACCTCTTCAAAAAATATAAAAATCGGCTGAACTCCTCTGACGATCCGACAATGACTTTCGATCATGAAAAGTTATAAATTGGACTGGAATGAATGTTTTCTAACCCACCACGAATCGCGCCAACTTGAATCCTATTTTTGAAACCTCTTCAAAAAATATAAAGATCGGCCGAACCCCTCTGACGATCTGACAATGACTTTCGATCATGAAAAGTTATAAACTGGACTGTATTGAATGTTTTCTGATCCACCACCAATCGCGCCAACTCGAATCCTATTTTTGAGACCTCTTCAAAAAATATAAAAATCGGCCGAACCCCTCTGACGATCCGACAATGACTTTCGATCATGAAAAGTTGTTAATAGAATTGGATTGAATGTTTTCTGACCCACCACCAATCGCGCCAACTCAAATCCTATTTTTGAGACCTCTTCAAAAAATTTAAAAATCGGCCGAACCCCT
The DNA here is from genome assembly GCA_958502065.1 of Chrysolina americana. Taxonomy (NCBI): domain Eukaryota; kingdom Metazoa; phylum Arthropoda; class Insecta; order Coleoptera; family Chrysomelidae; genus Chrysolina; species Chrysolina americana. Next base: position 62,366,028 of record OY293419.1, on the reverse strand, counting down.
CTGACGTTCCGACAATGACTTTCGATCATGAAAAGTTGTTAATAGAATTGGATTGAATGTTTTCTGACCCACCACCAATCGCGCCAACTCGAATCCTATTTTTGAGACCTCTTCAAAAAATATAAAAATCGGCCGAACCCCTCTGACGATCCGACAATGACTTTCGATCATGAAAAATTGTTAATTGAACTGTATTGAATGTTTTCTGATCCACCACCAATCGCGCCAACTCGAATCCTATTTTTGAGACCTCTTCAAAAAATATAAAAATCGGCCGAACCCCTCTGACGATCCGACAATGACTTTCGATCATGAAAAGTTGTAAACTGGACTGGAATGAATGTTTTCTGACCCACCACCAATCGCGCCAACTCGAATCCTATTTTTGAGACCTCTTCAAAAAATATAAAAATCGGCCGAACCCCTCTGACGTTCCGACAATGACTTTCGATCATGAAAAGTTGTTAATAGAATTGGATTGAATGTTTTCTGACCCACCACCAATCGCGCCAACTCAAATCCTATTTTTGAGACCTCTTCAAAAAATTTAAAAATCGGCCGAACCCCTCTGACGTTCCGACAATGACTTTCGATCATGAAAAGTTGTTAATAGAATTGGATTGAATGTTTTCTGACCCACCACCAATCGCGCCAACTCAAATCCTATTTTTGAGACCTCTTCAAAAAATTTAAAAATCGGCCGAACCCCTCTGACGTTCCGACAATGACTTTCGATCATGAAAAGTTGTTAATAGAATTGGATTGAATGTTTTCTGACCCACCACCAATCGCGCCAACTCAAATCCTATTTTTGAGACCTCTTCATAAAATATAAAAATCGGCAGAACCCCTCTGACGATCCGACAATGACTTTCGATCATGAAAAGTTGTAAACTGGACTGGAATGAATGTTTTCTGACCCACCACCAATCGCGCCAACTCGAATCCTATTTTTGAGACCTCTTCAAAAAATATAAAAATCGGCAGAACCCCTCTGACGATCCGACAATGACTTTCGATCATGAAAAGTTATAAACTGGACTGGAATGAATGTTTTCTAACCCACCACGAATCGCGCCAACTTGAATCCTATTTTAGAGACCTCTTCAAAAAATATAAAAATCGGCCGAACCCCTCTGACGATCTGACAATGACTTTCGATCATGAAAAGTTATAAACTGGACTGTAATGAATGTTTTCTGACCCACCACCAATCGCACCAACTCGAATCCTATTTTTGAGACCTCTTCAAAAAATTTAAAAATCGGCCGAACCCCTCTGACGACCCGACAATGACTTTCGATCATGAAAAGTTATAAACTGGACTGGAATGAATGTTTTCTGACCCACCACCAATCGCGCCAACTCGAATCCTATTTTTAAAACCTCTTCAAAAAATATAAAAATCGGCCGAACCCCTCTGACGATCCGACAATGACTTTCGATCATGAAAAGTTGTAAACCGGACTGGAATGAATGTTTTCTGACCCACCACCAATCGCGCCAACTCGAATCCTATTTTTGAGACCTCTTCATAAAATATAAAAATTGGCCGAACCCCTCTGACTACCCGACAATGACTTTCGATCATGAAAAGTTGTAAACTGGACTGGAATGAATGTTTTCTGACCCACCACCAATCGCGCCAACCCGAATCCTATTTTTGAGACCACTTGAAAAAATATAAAAATCGGCCGAACCCCTCTGACGATCCGACAATGACTTTCGATCATGAAAAGTTGTAAACTGGACTGGAATGAATGTTTTCTAACCCACCACCAATCGCGCCAACTCGAACCCTATTTTTGAGACCTCTTCAAAAAATATAAAAATTGGCCGAACCCCTCTGACGATCCGACAATGACTTTCGATCATGAAAAGTTGTAAACTGGACTGGAATGAATGTTTTCTGACCCACCACCAATCGCACCAACTCGAATCCTATTTTTGAGACCTCTTCAAAAAATTTAAAAATAGGCCGAACCCCTCTGACGATCCGACAATGACTTTCGATCGTGAAAAGTTGTTAATTGAACTGTATTGAATGTTTTCTGATCCACCACCAATCGCGCCAACTCGAATCCTATTTTTGAGACCTCTTCAAAAAATATAAAAATCGGCCGAACCCCTCTGACGATCCGACAATGACTTTCGATCATGAAAAGTTGTAAACTGGACTGGAATGAATGTTTTCTAACCCACCACCAATCGCGCCAACTCGAACCCTATTTTTGAGACCTCTTCAAAAAATATAAAAATTGGCCGAACCCCTCTGACGATCCGACAATGACTTTCGATCATGAAAAGTTGTAAACTGGACTGGAATGAATGTTTTCTGACCCACCACCAATCGCGCCAACCCGAATCCTATTTTTGAGACCTCTTCAAAAAATATAAAAATCGGCCGAACCCCTCTGACGATCCGACAATGACTTTCGATCATGAAAAGTTGTAAACTGGACTGGAATGAATGTTTTCTGACCCACCACCAATCGCGCCAACCCGAATCCTATTTTTGAGACCTCTTCAAAAAATATAAAAATTGGCCGAACCCCTCTGACGATCCGACAATGACTTTCGATCATGAAAAGTTGTAAACTGGACTGGAATGAATGTTTTCTGACCCACCACCAATCGCACCAACTCGAATCCTATTTTTGAGACCTCTTCAAAAAATTTAAAAATCGGCCGAACCCCTCTGACGATCCGACAATGACTTTCGATCGTGAAAAGTCTTTAATTGAACTGTATTGAATGTTTTCTGATCCACCACCAATCGCGCCAACTCGAATCCTATTTTTGAGACCTCTTCAAAAAATATAAAAATCGGCCGAACCCCTCTGACGATCCGACAATGACTTTCGATCATGAAAAGTTGTAAACTGGACTGGAATGAATGTTTTCTGACCCACCACCAATCGCGCCAACTCGAATCCTATTTTTGAGACCTCTTCAAAAAATATAAAAATCGGCCGGAACCCCTCTGACGATCCGACAATGACTTTCGATCATGAAAAGTTGTAAACTGGACTGGAATGAATGTTTTCTGAACCACTACCAATCGCACCAACTCGAATCCTATTTTTGAGACCTCTTCAAAAAATTTAAAAATCGGCCGAACCCCTCTGACGATCCGACAATGACTTTCGATCATGAAAAGTTGTTAATTGAACTGTATTGAATGTTTTCTGATCCACCACCAATCGCGCCAACTCGAATCCTATTTTTGAAACCTCTTCAAAAAATATAAAAATTGGCCGAACCCCTCTGACGATCCGACAATGACTTTCGATCATGAAAAGTTGTAAACTGGACTGGAATGAATGTTTTCTGACCCATCACCAATCGCGCCAACCCGAATCCTATTTTTGAAACCTCTTCAAAAAATGTAAATATCGGCCGAACCCCTCTGACGATCCGACAATGACTTTCGATCATGAAAAGTTGTTAATTGAACTGTATTGAATGTTTTCTGACCCACCACAGATCGCGCCAACTCAAATCCTATTTTTGAGACCTCTTCAAAAAATATAAAAATCGGCCGAACCCCTCTGACGATCCGACAATGACTTTCGATCATGAAAAGTTGTTAATTGAACTGTATTGAATGTTTTCTGACCCACCACAGATCGCGCCAACTCAAATCCTATTTTTGAGACCTCTTCAAAAAATATAAAAATCGGCCGAACCCCTCTGACGATCCGACAATGACTTTCGATCATGAAAAGTTGTTAATTGAACTGTATTGAATGTTTTCTGACCCACCACAGATCGCGCCAACTCAAATCCTATTTTTGAGACCTCTTCAAAAAATATAAAAATCGGCCGAACCCCTCTGACGATCCGACAATGACTTTCGATCATGAAAAGTTGTTAATTGAACTGTATTGAATGTTTTCTGACCCACCACAGATCGCGCCAACTCAAATCCTATTTTTGAGACCTCTTCAAAAAATATAAAAATCGGCCGAACCCCTCTGACGATCCGACAATGACTTTCGATCATGAAAAGTTGTAAACTGGACTGGAATGAATGTTTTCTGACCCACAACCAATCGCGCCAACTCGAATCCTATTTTTGAAACCTCTTCAAAAAATATAAAAATTGGCCGAACCCCTCTGACGATCCGACAATGACTTTCGATCATGAAAAGTTGTAAACTGGACTGGAATGAATGTTTTCTGACCCACCACCAATCGCGCCAACTCGAATCCTATTTTTGAAACCTCTTCAAAAAATATAAAAATTGGCCGAACCCCTCTGACGATCCGACAATGACTTTCGATCATGAAAAGTTGTTAATTGAACTGTATTGAATGTTTTCTGATCCACCACCAATCGCGCCAACTCGAATCCTATTTTTGAAACCTCTTCAAAAAATATAAAAATTGGCCGAACCCCTCTGACGATCCGACAATGACTTTCGATCATGAAAAGTTGTAAACTGGACTGGAATGAATGTTTTCTGAACCACTACCAATCGCACCAACTCGAATCCTATTTTTGAGACCTCTTCAAAAAATTTAAAAATCGGCCGAACCCCTCTGACGATCCGACAATGACTTTCGATCATGAAAAGTTGTTAATTGAACTGTATTGAATGTTTTCTGATCCACCACCAATCGCGCCAACTCGAATCCTATTTTTGAAACCTCTTCAAAAAATATAAAAATTGGCCGAACCCCTCTGACGATCCGACAATGACTTTCGATCATGAAAAGTTGTAAACTGGACTGGAATGAATGTTTTCTGACCCATCACCAATCGCGCCAACCCGAATCCTATTTTTGAAACCTCTTCAAAAAATGTAAATATCGGCCGAACCCCTCTGACGATCCGACAATGACTTTCGATCATGAAAAGTTGTTAATTGAACTGTATTGAATGTTTTCTGACCCACCACAGATCGCGCCAACTCAAATCCTATTTTTGAGACCTCTTCAAAAAATATAAAAATCGGCCGAACCCCTCTGACGATCCGACAATGACTTTCGATCATGAAAAGTTGTTAATTGAACTGTATTGAATGTTTTCTGACCCACCACAGATCGCGCCAACTCAAATCCTATTTTTGAGACCTCTTCAAAAAATATAAAAATCGGCCGAACCCCTCTGACGATCCGACAATGACTTTCGATCATGAAAAGTTGTTAATTGAACTGTATTGAATGTTTTCTGACCCACCACAGATCGCGCCAACTCAAATCCTATTTTTGAGACCTCTTCAAAAAATATAAAAATCGGCCGAACCCCTCTGACGATCCGACAATGACTTTCGATCATGAAAAGTTGTTAATTGAACTGTATTGAATGTTTTCTGACCCACCACAGATCGCGCCAACTCAAATCCTATTTTTGAGACCTCTTCAAAAAATATAAAAATCGGCCGAACCCCTCTGACGATCCGACAATGACTTTCGATCATGAAAAGTTGTAAACTGGACTGGAATGAATGTTTTCTGACCCACAACCAATCGCGCCAACTCGAATCCTATTTTTGAAACCTCTTCAAAAAATATAAAAATTGGCCGAACCCCTCTGACGATCCGACAATGACTTTCGATCATGAAAAGTTGTAAACTGGACTGGAATGAATGTTTTCTGACCCACCACCAATCGCGCCAACTCGAATCCTATTTTTGAAACCTCTTCAAAAAATATAAAAATTGGCCGAACCCCTCTGACGATCCGACAATGACTTTCGATCATGAAAAGTTGTTAATTGAACTGTATTGAATGTTTTCTGATCCACCACCAATCGCGCCAACTCGAATCCTATTTTTGAAACCTCTTCAAAAAATATAAAAATTGGCCGAACCCCTCTGACGATCCGACAATGACTTTCGATCATGAAAAGTTGTAAACTGGACTGGAATGAATGTTTTCTGACCCACCACCAATCGCGCCAACTCGAATCCTATTTTTGAAACCTCTTCAAAAAATATAAAAATTGGCCGAACCCCTCTGACGATCCGACAATGACTTTCGATCATGAAAAGTTGTTAATTGAACTGTATTGAATGTTTTCTGATCCACCACCAATCGCGCCAACTCGAATCCTATTTTTGAAACCTCTTCAAAAAATATAAAAATTGGCCGAACCCCTCTGACGATCCGACAATGACTTTCGATCATGAAAAGTTGTTAATTGAACTGTATTGAATGTTTTCTGATCCACCACCAATCGCGCCAACTCGAATCCTATTTTTGAAACCTCTTCAAAAAATATAAAAATTGGCCGAACCCCTCTGACGATCCGACAATGACTTTCGATCATGAAAAGTTGTAAACTGGACTGGAATGAATGTTTTCTGACCCACCACCAATCGCGCCAACCCGAATCCTATTTTTGAAACCTCTTCAAAAAATATAAAAATTGGCCGAACCCCTCTGACGATCCGACAATGACTTTCGATCATGAAAAGTTGTAAACTGGACTGAAATGAATGTTTTCTGACCCACCACAGATCGCGCCAACTCAAATCCTATTTTTGAGACCACTTCAAAAAATATAAATATCGGCCGAACCCCTCTGACTACCCGACAATGACTTTCGATCATGAAAAGTTGTTAATTGAACTGTATTGAATGTTTTCTGATCCACCACCAATCGCGCCAACTCGAATCCTATTTTTGAGACCTCTTCAAAAAATATAAAAATCGGCCGAACCCCTCTGACGATCCGACAATGACTTTCGATCATGAAAAGTTGTTAATTGAACTGTATTGAATGTTTTCTGATCCACCACCAATCGCGCCAACTCGAATCCTATTTTTGAGACCTCTTCAAAAAATATAAAAATCGGCCGAACCCCTCTGACGATCCGACAATGACTTTCGATCATGAAAAGTTGTTAATAGAATTGGATTGAATGTTTTCTGACCCACCACCAATCGCGCCAACTCAAATCCTATTTTTGAGACCTCTTCAAAAAATATAAAAATCGGCCGAACCCCTCTGACGACCCGACAATGACTTTCGATCATGAAAAGTTGTAAACTGGACTGGAATGAATGTTTTCTGACCCACCACCAATCGCGCCAACCCGAATCCTATTTTTGAGACCTCTTCAAAAAATATAAAAATCGGCCGAACCCCTCTGACGATCCGACAATGACTTTCGATCATGAAAAGTTGTAAACTGGACTGGAATGAATGTTTTCTGACCCACCACCAATCGCGCCAACCCGAATCCTATTTTTGAGACCTCTTCAAAAAATATAAAAATCGGCCGAACCCCTCTGACGATCCGACAATGACTTTCGATCATGAAAAGTTGTAAACTGGACTGGAATGAATGTTTTCTGACCCACCACCAATCGCGCCAACCCGAATCCTATTTTTGAGACCTCTTCAAAAAATATAAAAATCGGCCGAACCCCTCTGACGATCCGACAATGACATTCGATCATGAAAAGTTGTAAACTGGACTGGAATGAATGTTTTCTGACCCACCACCAATCGCGCCAACTCGAATCCTATTTTTAAAACCTCTTCAAAAAATATAAAAATCGGCCGAACCCCTCTGACGATCCGACAATGACTTTCGATCATGAAATGTTATAAACTGGACTGGAATGAATGTTTTCTAACCCACCACTAATCGCGCCAACTTGAATCCTATTTTAGAGACCTCTTCAAAAAATATAAAAATCGGCCGAACCCCTCTGACGATCTGACAATGACTTTCGATCATGAAAAGTTATAAACTGGACTGGAATGAATGTTTTCTAACCCACCACCAATCGCGCCAACTCGAATCCTATTTTAGAGACCTCTTCAAAAAATATAAAAATCGGTTGAACCCCTCTGACGATCCGACAATGACTTTCGATCATGAAATGTTATAAACTGGACTGGAATGAATGTTTTCTAACCCACCACTAATCGCGCCAACTTGAATCCTATTTTAGAGACCTCTTCAAAAAATATAAAAATCGGCCGAACCCCTCTGACGATCTGACAATGACTTTCGATCATGAAAAGTTATAAACTGGACTGGAATGAATGTTTTCTAACCCACCACCAATCGCGCCAACTCGAATCCTATTTTTGAGACCTCTTCAAAAAATATAAAAATCGGCCGAACCCCTCTGACTACCCGACAATGACTTTCGATCATGAAAAGTTGTTAATTGAACTGTATTGAATGTTTTCTGATCCACCACCAATCGCGCCAACTCGAATCCTATTTTTGAGACCTCTTCAAAAAATATAAAAATCGGCCGAACCCCTCTGACGATCCGACAATGACTTTCGATCATGAAAAGTTGTTAATTGAACTGTATTGAATGTTTTCTGATCCACCACCAATCGCGCCAACTCGAATCCTATTTTTGAGACCTCTTCAAAAAATATAAAAATCGGCCGAACCCCTCTGACGATCCGACAATGACTTTCGATCATGAAAAGTTGTTAATTGAACTGTATTGAATGTTTTCTGATCCACCACCAATCGCGCCAACTCGAATCCTATTTTTGAGACCTCTTCAAAAAATATAAAAATCGGCCGAACCCCTCTGACGATCCGACAATGACTTTCGATCATGAAAAGTTGTTAATTGAACTGTATTGAATGTTTTCTGATCCACCACCAATCGCGCCAACTCGAATCCTATTTTTGAGACCTCTTCAAAAAATATAAAAATTGGCCGAACCCCTCTGACTACCCGACAATGACTTTCGATCATGAAAAGTTGTTAATTGAACTGTATTGAATGTTTTCTGATCCACCACCAATAGCGCCAACTCGAATCCTATTTTTGAGACCTCTTCAAAAAATATAAAAATCGGCCGAACCCCTCTGACGATCCGACAATGACTTTCGATCATGAAAAGTTGTTAATTGAACTGTATTGAATGTTTTCTAACCCACCACCAATCGCGCCAACTCGAACCCTATTTTTGAGACCTCTTCAAAAAATATAAAAATCGGCCGAACCCCTCTGACGATCCGACAATGACTTTCGATCATGAAAAGTTGTAAACTGGACTGGAATGAATGTTTTCTGACCCACCACCAATCGCGCCAACTCGAATCCTATTTTTGAAACCTCTTCAAAAAATATAAAAATTGGCCGAACCCCTCTGACGATCCGACAACGACTTTCGATCATGAAAAGTTGTTAATTGAACTGTATTGAATGTTTTCTGATCCACCACCAATCGCGCCAACTCGAATCCTATTTTTGAAACCTCTTCAAAAAATATAAAAATTGGCCGAACCCCTCTGACGATCCGACAATGACTTTCGATCATGAAAAGTTGTTAATTGAACTGTATTGAATGTTTTCTGATCCACCACCAATCGCGCCAACTCGAATCCTATTTTTGAAACCTCTTCCAAAAATATAAAAATTGGCCGAACCCCTCTGACGATCCGACAATGACTTTCGATCATGAAAAGTTGTAAACTGGACTGGAATGAATGTTTTCTGACCCACCACCAATCGCGCCAACCCGAATCCTATTTTTGAAACCTCTTCAAAAAATATAAAAATTGGCCGAACCCCTCTGACGATCCGACAATTACTTTCGATCATGAAAAGTTGTTAATTGAACTGTATTGAATGTTTTCTGATCCACCACCAATCGCGCCAACTCGAATCCTATTTTTGAAACCTCTTCAAAAAATATAAAAATCGGCCGAACCCCTCTGACTACCCGATAGTGACTTTCGATCATGAAAAGTTGTTAATTGAACTGTATTGAATGTTTTCTGATCCACCACCAATCGCGCCAACTCGAATCCTATTTTTGAGACCTCTTCAAAAAATATAAAAATTGGCCGAACCCCTCTGACGATCCGACAATTACTTTCGATCATGAAAAGTTGTTAATTGAACTGTATTGAATGTTTTCTGATCCACCACCAATCGCGCCAACTCGAATCCTATTTTTGAGACCTCTTCAAAAAATATAAAAATCGGCCGAACCCCTCTGACGATCCGACAATGACTTTCGATCATGAAAAGTTGTTAATTGAACTGTATTGAATGTTTTCTGATCCACCACCAATCGCGCCAACTCGAATCCTATTTTTGAGACCTCTTCAAAAAATATAAAATTTGGCCGAACCCCTCTGACTACCCGACAATGACTTTCGATCATGAAAAGTTGTTAATTGAACTGTATTGAATGTTTTCTAACCCACCACCAATCGCGCCAACTCGAACCCTATTTTTGAGACCTCTTCAAAAAATATAAAAATTGGCCGAACCCCTCTGACTACCCGACAATGACTTTCGATCATGAAAAGTTGTTAATTGAACTGTATTGAATGTTTTCTGACCCACCACCAATCGCGCCAACTCGAACCCTATTTTTGAGACCTCTTCAAAAAATATAAAAATTGGCCGAACCCCTCTGACTACCCGACAATGACTTTCGATCATGAAAAGTTGTTAATTGAACTGTATTGAATGTTTTCTGATCCACCACCAATCGCGCCAACTCGAATCCTATTTTTGAGACCTCTTCAAAAAATATAAAAATCGGCCGAACCCCTCTGACGATCCGACAATGACTTTCGATCATGAAAAGTTGTTAATTGAACTGTATTGAATGTTTTCTGATCCACCACCAATCGCGCCAACTCGAATCCTATTTTTGAGACCTCTTCAAAAAATATAAAAATCGGCCGAACCCCTCTGACGATCCGACAATGACTTTCGATCATGAAAAGTTGTAAACTGGACTGGAATGAATGTTTTCTGACCCACCACCAATCGCGCCAACTCGAACCCTATTTTTGAGACCTCTTCAAAAAATATAAAAATCGGCCGAACCCCTCTGACGATCCGACAATGACTTTCGATCATGAAAAGTTGTTAATTGAACTGTATTGAATGTTTTCTGATCCACCACCAATCGCGCCAACTCGAATCCTATTTTTGAGACCTCTTCAAAAAATATAAAAATCGGCCGAACCCCTCTGACGATCCGACAATGACTTTCGATCATGAAAAGTTGTTAATTGAACTGTATTGAATGTTTTCTGATCCACCACCAATCGCGCCAACTCGAATCCTATTTTTGAGACCTCTTCAAAAAATATAAAAATCGGCCGAACCCCTCTGACGATCCGACAATGACTTTCGATCATGAAAAGTTGTTAATTGAACTGTATTGAATGTTTTCTGATCCACCACCAATCGCGCCAACTCGAATCCTATTTTTGAGACCTCTTCAAAAAATATAAAAATCGGCCGAACCCCTCTGACGATCCGACAATGACTTTCGATCATGAAAAGTTGTAAACTGGACTGGAATGAATGTTTTCTGACCCACCACCAATCGCGCCAACCCGAATCCTATTTTTGAAACCTCTTCAAAAAATATAAAAATTGGCCGAACCCCTCTGACGATCCGACAATGACTTTCGATCATGAAAAGTTGTAAACTGGACTGGAATGAATGTTTTCTGACCCACCACCAATCGCGCCAACTCGAATCCTATTTTTGAAACCTCTTCAAAAAATATAAAAATTGGCCGAACCCCTCTGACGATCCGACAATGACTTTCGATCATGAAAAGTTGTTAATTGAACTGTATTGAATGTTTTCTGATCCACCACCAATCGCGCCAACTCGAATCCTATTTTTGAAACCTCTTCAAAAAATATAAAAATTGGCCGAACCCCTCTGACGATCCGACAACGACTTTCGATCATGAAAAGTTGTAAACTGGACTGGAATGAATGTTTTCTGACCCACCACCAATCGCGCCAACCCGAATCCTATTTTTGAAACCTCTTCAAAAAATATAAAAATTGGCCGAACCCCTCTGACGATCCGACAATGACTTTCGATCATGAAAAGTTGTAAACTGGACTGAAATGAATGTTTTCTGACCCACCACAGATCGCGCCAACTCAAATCCTATTTTTGAGACCACTTCAAAAAATATAAATATCGGCCGAACCCCTCTGACGATCCGACAATGACTTTCGATCATGAAAAGTTGTTAATTGAACTGTATTGAATGTTTTCTGATCCACCACCAATCGCGCCAACTCGAATCCTATTTTTGAGACCTCTTCAAAAAATATAAAAATCGGCCGAACCCCTCTGACGATCCGACAATGACTTTCGATCATGAAAAGTTGTTAATTGAACTGTATTGAATGTTTTCTGATCCACCACCAATCGCGCCAACTCGAATCCTATTTTTGAGACCTCTTCAAAAAATATAAAAATCGGCCGAACCCCTCTGACGATCCGACAATGACTTTCGATCATGAAAAGTTGTTAATTGAACTGTATTGAATGTTTTCTGATCCACCACCAATCGCGCCAACTCGAATCCTATTTTTGAGACCTCTTCAAAAAATATAAAAATCGGCCGAACCCCTCTGACGATCCGACAATGACTTTCGATCATGAAAAGTTGTAAACTGGACTGAAATGAATGTTTTCTGACCCACCACCAATCGCGCCAACCCGAATCCTATTTTTGAGACCTCTTCAAAAACTATAAAAATCGGCCGAACCCCTCTGACGATCCAACAATGACTTTCGATCATGAAAAGTTGTAAACTGGACTGGAATGAATGTTTTCTGACCCACCACCAATCGCGCCAACCCGAATCCTATTTTTGAGACCTCTTCAAAAAATATAAAAATCGGCCGAACCCCTCTGACGATCCGACAATGACTTTCGATCATGAAAAGTTGTTAATTGAACTGTATTGAATGTTTTCTGATCCACCACCAATCGCGCCAACTCGAATCCTATTTTTGAGACCTCTTCAAAAAATATAAAAATTGGCCGAACCCCTCTGACGATCCGACAATGACTTTCGATCATGAAAAGTTGTTAATTGAACTGTATTGAATGTTTTCTGATCCACCACCAATCGCGCCAACTCGAATCCTATTTTTGAGACCTCTTCAAAAAATATAAAAATCGGCCGAACCCCTCTGACGATCCGACAATGACTTTCGATCATGAAAAGTTGTAAACTGGACTGGAATGAATGTTTTCTGACCCACCACCAATCGCGCCAACCCGAATCCTATTTTTGAGACCTCTTCAAAAAATATAAAAATCGGCCGAACCCCTCTGACGATCCGACAATGACTTTCGATCATGAAAAGTTGTAAACTGGACTGGAATGAATGTTTTCTGACCCACCACCAATCGCGCCAACCCGAATCCTATTTTTGAGACCTCTTCAAAAAATATAAAAATCGGCCGAACCCCTCTGACGATCCGACAATGACTTTCGATCATGAAAAGTTGTTAATTGAACTGTATTGAATGTTTTCTGATCCACCACCAATCGCGCCAACTCGAATCCTATTTTTGAGACCTCTTCAAAAAATATAAAAATCGGCCGAACCCCTCTGACGATCCGACAATGACTTTCGATCATGAAAAGTTGTTAATTGAACTGTATTGAAAGTTTTCTGATCCACCACCAATCGCGCCAACTCGAATCCTATTTTTGAGACCTCTTCAAAAAATATAAAAATCGGCCGAACCCCTCTGACGATCCGACAATGACTTTCGATCATGAAAAGTTGTAAACTGGACTGGAATGAATGTTTTCTGACCCACCACCAATCGCGCCAACTCGAATCCTATTTTTGAGACCTCTTCAAAAAATATAAAAATTGGCCGAACCCCTCTGACTACCCGACAATGACGTTCGATCATGAAAAGTTGTTAATTGAACTGTATTGAATGTTTTCTGATCCACCACCAATCGCGCCAACTCGAATCCTATTTTTGAGACCTCTTCAAAAAATATAAAAATCGGCCGAACCCCTCTGACGATCCGACAATGACTTTCGATCATGAAAAGTTGTTAATTGAACTGTATTGAATGTTTTCTGATCCACCACCGATCGCGCCAACTCGAATCCTATTTTTGAGACCTCTTCAAAAAATATAAAAATCGGCCGAACCCCTCTGACGATCCGACAATGACTTTCGATCATGAAAAGTTGTAAACTGGACTGGAATGAATGTTTTCTGACCCACCACCAATCGCGCCAACTCGAATCCTATTTTTGAGACCTTCAAAAAATATAAAAATCGGCCGAACCCCTCTGACGATCCGACAATGACTTTCGATCATGAAAAGTTGTAAACTGGACTGGAATGAATGTTTTCTGACCCACCACCAATCGCGCCAACTCGAATCCTATTTTTGAGACCTCTTCAAAAAATATAAAAATTGGCCGAACCCCTCTGACTACCCGACAATGACGTTCGATCATGAAAAGTTGTTAATTGAACTGTATTGAATGTTTTCTGATCCACCACCAATCGCGCCAACTCGAATCCTATTTTTGAGACCTCTTCAAAAAATATAAAAATCGGCCGAACCCCTCTGACGATCCGACAATGACTTTCGATCATGAAAAGTTGTAAACTGGACTGGAATGAATGTTTTCTGACCCACCACCAATCGCGCCAACCCGAATCCTATTTTTGAGACCTCTTCAAAAAATATAAAAATCGGCGGAACCCCTCTGACGATCCGACAATGACTTTCGATCATGAAAAGTTGTAAACTGGACTGGAATGAATGTTTTCTGACCCACCACCAATCGCGCCAACCCGAATCCTATTTTTGAGACCTCTTCAAAATATATAAAAATCGGCCGAACCCCTCTGACGATCCGACAATGACTTTCGATCATGAAAAGTTGTTAATTGAACTGTATTGAATGTTTTCTGACCCACCACCAATCGCGCCAACTCGAATCCTATTTTTGAGACCTCTTCAAAAAATATAAAAATCGGCCGAACCCCTCTGACGATCCGACAATGACTTTCGATCATGAAAAATTGTAAACTGGACTGGAATGAATGTTTTCTGACCCCCCACCAATCGCGCCAACTCGAATCCTATTTTTGAGACCTCTTCAAAAACTATAAAAATCGGCCGAACCCCTCTGACGATCCAACAATGACTTTCGATCATGAAAAGTTGTAAACTGGACTGGAATGAATGTTTTCTGACCCACCACCAATCGCGCCAACCCGAATCCTATTTTTAAGACCTCTTCAAAAAATATAAAAATCGGCCGAACCCCTCTGACGATCCGACAATGACTTTCGATCATGAAAAGTTGTTAATTGAACTGTATTGAATGTTTTCTGATCCACCACCAATCGCGCCAACTCGAATCCTATTTTTGAGACCTCTTCAAAAAATATAAAAATTGGCCGAACCCCTCTGACGATCCGACAATGACTTTCGATCATGAAAAGTTGTTAATTGAACTGTATTGAATGTTTTCTGATCCACCACCGATCGCGCCAACTCGAATCCTATTTTTGAGACCTCTTCAAAAAATATAAAAATCGGCCGAACCCCTCTGACGATCCGACAATGACTTTCGATCATGAAAAGTTGTAAACTGGACTGGAATGAATGTTTTCTGACCCACCACCAATCGCGCCAACTCGAATCCTATTTTTGAGACCTTCAAAAAATATAAAAATCGGCCGAACCCCTCTGACGATCCGACAATGACTTTCGATCATGAAAAGTTGTTAATTGAACTGTATTGAATGTTTTCTGACCCACCACCAATCGCGCCAACCCGAATCCTATTTTTGAGACCTCTTCAAAATATATAAAAATCGGCCGAACCCCTCTGACGATCCGACAATGACTTTCGATCATGAAAAGTTGTTAATTGAACTGTATTGAATGTTTTCTGATCCACCACCAATCGCGCCAACTCGAATCCTATTTTTGAGACCTCTTCAAAAAATATAAAAATCGGCCGAACCCCTCTGACGATCCGACAATGACTTTCGATCATGAAAAGTTGTAAACTGGACTGGAATGAATGTTTTCTGACCCACCACCAATCGCGCCAACCCGAATCCTATTTTTGAGACCTCTTCAAAAAATATAAAAATCGGCCGAACCCCTCTGACGATCCGACAATGACTTTCGATCATGAAAAGTTGTAAACTGGACTGGAATGAATGTTTTCTGACCCACCACCAATCGCGCCAACCCGAATCCTATTTTTGAGACCTCTTCAAAAAATATAAAAATCGGCCGAACCCCTCTGACGATCCGACAATGACTTTCGATCATGAAAAGTTGTTAATTGAACTGTATTGAATGTTTTCTGATCCACCACCAATCGCGCCAACTCGAATCCTATTTTTGAGACCTCTTCAAAAAATATAAAAATCGGCCGAACCCCTCTGACGATCCGACAATGACTTTCGATCATGAAAAGTTGTTAATTGAACTGTATTGAATGTTTTCTGATCCACCACCAATCGCGCCAACTCGAATCCTATTTTTGAGACCTCTTCAAAAAATATAAAAATCGGCCGAACCCCTCTGACGATCCGACAATGACTTTCGATCATGAAAAGTTGTAAACTGGACTGGAATGAATGTTTTCTGACCCACCACCAATCGCGCCAACTCGAATCCTATTTTTGAGACCTCTTCAAAAAATATAAAAATTGGCCGAACCCCTCTGACTACCCGACAATGACGTTCGATCATGAAAAGTTGTTAATTGAACTGTATTGAATGTTTTCTGATCCACCACCAATCGCGCCAACTCGAATCCTATTTTTGAGACCTCTTCAAAAAATATAAAAATCGGCCGAACCCCTCTGACGATCCGACAATGACTTTCGATCATGAAAAGTTGTTAATTGAACTGTATTGAATGTTTTCTGATCCACCACCGATCGCGCCAACTCGAATCCTATTTTTGAGACCTCTTCAAAAAATATAAAAATCGGCCGAACCCCTCTGACGATCCGACAATGACTTTCGATCATGAAAAGTTGTAAACTGGACTGGAATGAATGTTTTCTGACCCACCACCAATCGCGCCAACTCGAATCCTATTTTTGAGACCTTCAAAAAATATAAAAATCGGCCGAACCCCTCTGACGATCCGACAATGACTTTCGATCATGAAAAGTTGTAAACTGGACTGGAATGAATGTTTTCTGACCCACCACCAATCGCGCCAACTCGAATCCTATTTTTGAGACCTCTTCAAAAAATATAAAAATTGGCCGAACCCCTCTGACTACCCGACAATGACGTTCGATCATGAAAAGTTGTTAATTGAACTGTATTGAATGTTTTCTGATCCACCACCAATCGCGCCAACTCGAATCCTATTTTTGAGACCTCTTCAAAAAATATAAAAATCGGCCGAACCCCTCTGACGATCCGACAATGACTTTCGATCATGAAAAGTTGTAAACTGGACTGGAATGAATGTTTTCTGACCCACCACCAATCGCGCCAACCCGAATCCTATTTTTGAGACCTCTTCAAAAAATATAAAAATCGGCGGAACCCCTCTGACGATCCGACAATGACTTTCGATCATGAAAAGTTGTAAACTGGACTGGAATGAATGTTTTCTGACCCACCACCAATCGCGCCAACCCGAATCCTATTTTTGAGACCTCTTCAAAATATATAAAAATCGGCCGAACCCCTCTGACGATCCGACAATGACTTTCGATCATGAAAAGTTGTTAATTGAACTGTATTGAATGTTTTCTGACCCACCACCAATCGCGCCAACTCGAATCCTATTTTTGAGACCTCTTCAAAAAATATAAAAATCGGCCGAACCCCTCTGACGATCCGACAATGACTTTCGATCATGAAAAATTGTTAATTGAACTGTATTGAATGTTTTCTGACCCACCACCAATCGCGCCAACTCGAATCCTATTTTTGAGACCTCTTCAAAAAATATAAAATTCGACAGAACCCCTCTGACGATCCGACAATGACTTTCGATCATGAAAAATTGTAAACTGGACTGGAATGAATGTTTTCTGATCCACCACCAATCGCGCCAACTCGAATCCTATTTTTGAGACCTCTTCAAAAAATATAAAAATCGGCCGAACCCCTCTGACGATCCGACAATGACTTTCGATCATGAAAAATTGTAAACTGGACTGGAATGAATGTTTTCTGATCCACCACCAATCGCGCCAACTCGAATCCTATTTTTGAGACCTCTTCAAAAAATATAAAAATCGGCCGAACCCCTCTGACGATCCGACAATGACTTTCGATCATGAAAAATTGTAAACTGGACTGGAATGAATGTTTTCTGACCCCCCACCAATCGCGCCAACTCGAATCCTATTTTTGAGACCTCTTCATAAAATATAAAAATTGGCCGAACCCCTCTGACGATCCGACAATGACTTTCGATCATGAAAAATTGTAAACTGGACTGGAATGAATGTTTTCTGACCCCCCACCAATCGCGCCAACTCGAACCCTATTTTAGAGACCTCTTCAAAAAATATAAAAATCGGTCGAACCCCTCTGACGATCCGACAATGACTTTCGATCATGAAAAATTGTAAACTGGACTGGAATGAATGTTTTCTGACCCCCCACCAATCGCGCCAACTCGAATCCTATTTTTGAGACCTCTTCAAAAAATATAAAAATTGGCCGAACCCCTCTGACGATCCGACAATGACTTTCGATCATGAAAAATTGTTAATTGAACTGTATTGAATGTTTTCTGACCCACCACCAATCGCGCCAACTCGAATCCTATTTTTGAGACCTCTTCAAAAAATATAAAAATCGGCCGAACCCCTCTGACGATCCGACAATGACTTTCGATCATGAAAAATTGTAAACTGGACTGGAATGAATGTTTTCTGACCCCCCACCAATCGCGCCAACTCGAATCCTATTTTTGAGACCTCTTCATAAAATATAAAAATTGGCCGAACCCCTCTGACGATCCGACAATGACTTTCGATCATGAAAAATTGTAAACTGGACTGGAATGAATGTTTTCTGACCCCCCACCAATCGCGCCAACTCGAATCCTATTTTTGAGACCTCTTCAAAAAATATAAAAATCGGCCGAACCCCTCTGACGATCCGACAATGACTTTCGATCATGAAAAATTGTAAACTGGACTGGAATGAATGTTTTCTGACCCCCCACCAATCGCGCCAACTCGAATCCTATTTTTGAGACCTCTTCATAAAATATAAAAATTGGCCGAACCCCTCTGACGATCCGACAATGACTTTCGATCATGAAAAATTGTAAACTGGACTGGAATGAATGTTTTCTGACCCCCCACCAATCGCGCCAACTCGAATCCTATTTTTGAGACCTCTTCATAAAATATAAAAATTGGCCGAACCCCTCTGACGATCCGACAATGACTTTCGATCATGAAAAATTGTAAACTGGACTGGAATGAATGTTTTCTGACCCCCCACCAATCGCGCCAACTCGAATCCTATTTTTGAGACCTCTTCATAAAATATAAAAATTGGCCGAACCCCTCTGACGATCCGACAATGACTTTCGATCATGAAAAATTGTAAACTGGACTGGAATGAATGTTTTCTGACCCCCCACCAATCGCGCCAACTCGAATCCTATTTTTGAGACCTCTTCAAAAAATATAAAAATCGGCCGAACCCCTCTGACGATCCGACAATGACTTTCGATCATGAAAAATTGTAAACTGGACTGGAATGAATGTTTTCTGACCCCCCACCAATCGCGCCAACTCGAATCCTATTTTTGAGACCTCTTCATAAAATATAAAAATCGGCCGAACCCCTCTGACGATCCGACAATGACTTTCGATCATGAAAAATTGTAAACTGGACTGGAATGAATGTTTTCTGACCCCCCACCAATCGCGCCAACTCGAATCCTATTTTTGAGACCTCTTCATAAAATATAAAAATTGGCCGAACCCCTCTGACGATCCGACAATGACTTTCGATCATGAAAAATTGTAAACTGGACTGGAATGAATGTTTTCTGACCCCCCACCAATCGCGCCAACTCGAATCCTATTTTTGAGACCTCTTCAAAAAATATAAAAATCGGCCGAACCCCTCTGACGATCCGACAATGACTTTCGATCATGAAAAATTGTAAACTGGACTGGAATGAATGTTTTCTGACCCCCCACCAATCGCGCCAACTCGAATCCTATTTTTGAGACCTCTTCATAAAATATAAAAATTGGCCGAACCCCTCTGACGATCCGACAATGACTTTCGATCATGAAAAATTGTAAACTGGACTGGAATGAATGTTTTCTGACCCCCCACCAATCGCGCCAACTCGAACCCTATTTTAGAGACCTCTTCAAAAAATATAAAAATCGGTCGAACCCCTCTGACGATCCGACAATGACTTTCGATCATGAAAAATTGTAAACTGGACTGGAATGAATGTTTTCTGACCCCCCACCAATCGCGCCAACTCGAATCCTATTTTTGAGACCTCTTCAAAAAATATAAAAATTGGCCGAACCCCTCTGACGATCCGACAATGACTTTCGATCATGAAAAATTGTTAATTGAACTGTATTGAATGTTTTCTGACCCACCACCAATCGCGCCAACTCGAATCCTATTTTAGAGACCTCTTCAGAAAATATAAAAATCGGCCGAACCCCTCTGACGATCCGACAATGACTTTCGATCATGAAAAATTGTTAATTGAACTGTATTGAATGTTTTCTGACCCACCACCAATCGCGCCAACTCGAATCCTATTTTTGAGACCTCTTCAAAAAATATAAAATTCGACAGAACCCCTCTGACGATCCGACAATGACTTTCGATCATGAAAAGTTGTTAATTGAACTGTATTGAATGTTTTCTGACCCACCACCAATCGCGCCAACTCGAATCCTATTTTTGAGACCTCTTCATAAAATATAAAAATTGACCGAACCCCTCTGACGATCCGACAATGACTTTCGATCATGAAAAGTTGTTAATAGAATTGTATTGAATGTTTTCTGACCCACCACCAATCGCGCCAACTCGAATCCTATTTTTGAAACTTCTTCAAAAAATATAAAAATCGGCCGAACCCCTTTTAAAAGCGATAATTTATCAGGCCCCGGACTCCGATGATTAGAAATGTTTTATAGAATCGAAATGTGACGTCATATTCGAAATATCGGTACTATGCTTCCCATTTCTAACGTTCGAATATGACGTCACATTCTCGATACATTTCGATGCTATGAAACATTTCTAATCAGCGGAGTCCCAGTGCAGGACAGAAAACCATGTTGAGATGTATTTGATGTTTTATTTTTAATATATTTCAAACGATGTAGATTCACATTCACAGTTGTACAAAAAATGTTGTTTGTTTTTGGTGTATAAAATTCGTGTTTTCATGACACATTCGAAAGAATTTAAAAAAAAAATACTCATTTCACGCACTCAATGCAAAAATAACTAATGTATTACATGGGAGTAAAGTGCCTTTTCCTCCCTTGGATGTTTACCGCCCTCCGCTTCGCGTCGGGCAGTAAGCTACACCCTTCGGAAGGAAAAGTGGCACTTTCCTCCCTAGTAATACAAATTTCTATCGCCCGAATACCGTTATGACTGATTTCTAGGACGCGGAAGCCCGTTTGACGGCTCTATGCGTGGCCGAACGTTTGACCGAACTGCCCACTCTCAAAGGGCGAGTCTTGCACCCCCACCACCCTCCCGCCAGTCCGACCCCCCTCATAAACAACAACCACCTGCACGACCTACAGTTCGACGCGTCTGTGAACACCATTGAAACGCTTCTATCGCCCTCTGAGGAGAACTGTAAGAACTCGAACCAGCTGGCGGTGTGCGTCACCCCTTTGCAGCCCTACCAAGGTGAGTTACGAAGTGAAATTTAATATTAATCCAGCTCCAGCGTAAATAAATTTTGTTTCATACTGTTTCGTAAAACACGCTTTTCCATACCTACTTGAATTTAGTCCGGTAAATACTCTTTTCCTACGACCACACACGTGCGGGAAAGTTACTTTCCGCCCATGTGCCGAAAGTAAATCGCACGTGTGTGGATAAGCTGTCAAATGTATAAGTTCTGTTTAGATTCAAGCTTCAAGCTATCAAATTTATGATTTCTGATCCCAAAAAACAATCTCTTTGAAAAGTATAATTTTTTATTTAAAAAAAAAAGTTGACACTGGTGGGATTCGATTCCGCGTGCTATCGATTGCATGAACTGATTCGTCATATGTAAGAATATTAGACTAACGTCTTATCTTGTAATATTTTATATTTGTAAGAATTATTGATTATAAAGTGCGTCTAATTATGATTTCAATTTTGAGAAAATTCATTCAAAATTAATGAGGTTAGTTGAAATAGTTCTTGGTCAGTCTTTTTTTCGATTTTCTTGTTCACATTTCAATAATATCGATATTATGTGGTAAAATTTTCGCATGGTCGTAGGAAAAATAGTGTACATTACTTGTGTGTAAGTGGTTTTTCACACTCGTGGGATCGCTCCTCTCGGCTTACGCCTCGTGCTACAATATTTCCCATTCTTGTGAAAAATGTTACTTTCCGCACTCGTAATGTAATATACTAGAAGAGCATATTCGGACATTCCCTACCGAACTTAAGTATCTGTTGCCACTTCTATTAGAAAGTCCTAGTAGCAACATTGATTTTTCAAAGGGAACACTATGTATATAATATTATTTTTGAAATATCTCGACAAATTTTCTGATATTTTCCTCAAACTATCTGTTACCGTTTTTGAAATGAAAATTGATTACTTTATCCTCTAAAAATGCAGATATCTTTGAGTTCAGAAATACTACGGTACCAAAACTTGTTTTGAAGTTAGTTGATACTTGAAGGCTTCCCACAATTCAGCCTAATCTCCGTTACTTCAATACAGGGTGGTAAGGAAATAATAAACAAATTCATAAGAACTTCGTTTGAATAGTTTTGTTCCATCGTTTTAAAGCTATATGTAGCTTCTGAAGTGACGAAAATATTCCTATTTTTAGGAAAATGTCACAAGGTTACTGTCAAATAGTAATCATGGCCTGCTTACCAAATACCGAATGGAAATACCATTCTAAAGGGGCATTTTCACAAATAAATGCTCATATAAGTCCGAAACTTGACTTGTTAGGTATAGGTATGACATACATAGAAAGAAAGCAAATTTCAGCAGCTTTCCGGATTTTCAATAATATACAGAGTGTTCCATTTCAAATAATCAACTTTCAGTCACTTTTTCTAACAAACGAAAAAACTGTATTTTCTTACCACCCTGTATTGAAGTAACGGAGATTAGGCTGAAGTGTGGGAAGCCTCCAAGTTTCACCTCACTCCATGCCAGATTTTGATACCATAGTATTTTTCAACTCAAAGATATCAGCATTTTCAGAGGTCATGATTTCCGAGGGAAAAAATTAAAATTAATTTTTATTTCGAAAACGGTAACAGATAGGTATGGGGAAATATCTAGAAAAATTGTCGGGCAATTGTTGTAAATTCCAAAAATAATATATACAGGGTGTTCCATTTGAAAAATCAAAGTTGCTACTACTTTCTAATAGAAGTGGCAACACCGCATTTTCGGAAGTATTTCATTTTGGTAGATAAATCCCAATATACTCTCCACTAAATTTTCAAAGTAATCCGGCGTCTGGTCCACCAGAAATCAGATCAGAAATATTTTATGGCCTGGACTTTATTTATTTACATTTACCCTAGTTTTTTGAATCTGTTCCGAAGGTAGGAACCCCTGCTTGGAGCGCAACCTCATGTCGGGGTCCAGCGACAGCCTGCTGATCGACAAGTCCTCGAAGCACTGCACCGGCTCGGAATCGCAGAAGCTCATCCCCAACGAGTTCCTCGCCTTCCAGATCAACCATCGCGCCGTGCCCATCCCCTACGTGCAGAACGCGGTGCACGGCGCCCCGAAGCAGCAGAACACCTCCTACAGAACGGCGAGCAAGACCAAGTTCAAGTGGAACGGCCTGAAGAACTTCCTGAACAGCAAGAGACACGCGACTACGGCGAGCGCTTGTAAAGAGACGCAGGTGAAGCTGAACACCAAGGTGCAGAACGGAGTGACGACTTCTTTGCTGGCCGAGCAGCGAGGAGAGGCCGTGCGGCCGTCGACGTTGCCTTTGAAGGTCGCGGACGCGCAGAACGCCCAGAACAGCTGCGGCGTCTCGCAGATTGTGCGACGCGATAACAGTTTGTCGAGGCAGCGGTCGCTGGAGCAGTTCACCGAGGTGAGAGCTTGGTATTTATTCATCATGTACATTTTTATTTGATTATTTACTAGTGGGGCTGGGTTTCATAACCAATTGTAAGTACCCGTTCTTCTTCTTTGTCTTGATGGGCTCAGCATCGAGATTACTAACCCAGCTCCACTAAAAGTATCTTGACTTGAAGAACAGTATTTCGCGTTCTTTTGAACTGCTGATAGAGTTTCTTGAAGCTCATGATTGTAGCGGCTTGCTGCAAGATAGTAGATATTCTTTTCTTTCCCTCACAATTGAGAAAAAAAATTGTAGAATAAAACCCGGCGGGTATCTTGAATTTTGTGATATAAAAAATAACTGTATATAACGTTATTTATTCAGCATGTTCATTATTTGATTGTGAGGCACTGAAATTAAATTATATTATTATGACTGGAATGCTCCTAGTTCCTTTGCGCACCTATTTAAAGTGATTACTCTAGGAGAAGAAGAAAGGAGGCACATGTAACTCATCAACGAAGTACTTCATTGGTTATTTGTTTGGGTGCGAGAGAGACATTCATTTGGACGTATGTAAAAACACGCCAGTGCAGTGCAACAATATTCGACTCGTAAAATTACTCAAAATTCAGCAAATAATCATTCGTCCGCCACTGTGAGGAAGCACATAACAAAGATGGCGGCCTCCATGAGAAATCCATTCGCGCAGCCTGACGAGCATTCCAGTCATCATACTATAATTTCATTTCAGTGTTGTATGGTAGTTATTAGTGAGGATGGGTTGCACAACCAATTGGTAGTACCCATTCCTCTTCTTTGTTCGGTTGGGCTCAGCATCGCTATTATTAATCCAGCTCCAATTGAAGTAACTTGAGTTGAGGAATACAGGCTTGTTCATACCCTCGTAAATTTCGCAATATTTCTGCCGGACCAATCGTTAATGCACAACCATGTCGGCAGCCATTTTATTCGCAGAAAAAATGCGAAATTCGCGAGGCTATGAACGAGACTTAATACTTCGCGTTCTATTGACATGCTGGTTTAGATTCTTGAATCTCAAGATTGTAGCGGCTTGCCGTAAGATGGTATATTCCAGGATATTCTCTTCTCTCTCTCACAATTGAGAAAAAAACAATTGTAGAATAAAACCCAGCTGGTAACTTGAATTTTGTAGTATAAAAAATAATGGTAAATAACGTCAAGTCTAGTTCATACCCTCGCGAACTTTTCTGCGAATAAAATGGCTGCCGACATGATTCTGCATCAACGATTAGTCCGGCATGACTGGGAGCCATTTTATTTGTGAGGGTATGAACAAGGCTTTATTCATTTATCATATACATTATTTGATGAAATGGTAGTGAGGCTGGGTTTCACAACCAATTGTAAGTACCCCTTCTTCTTCTTTTTTCGGTTGGGCTCAGCATCGAGATTACTAACCCAGCTCCAATTAAAGTATCTTGAGGAATAATACTTCGCGTTCCATTGTAATGCTGGTTTAGATTCTTGAACCTCAAGATTGTAGAATAAAACCCGATTGGCCTTTTTCTCGTAGCGATTGATCTTTTTCCATTTTCTGCATACATAGGTCTTCTCGTCAACCAGCGACCTATCGAGACTGAAGGACCCTTCGCAGAGGGTTAAAACTCCGGGAGACGTTCCCCCATCGGTGAGGCGGACGAGAGGCAAGGCCGCAGCGGATTCCGCCGCGAGATTCTCGCTGTACGACGACAGGATGATGTGCCGCGGTCAGTGGGGCAGCGCCCCTGATCTGGAACCTTCTACGGCACCTCTCCAGCCGCTCCGAGTGAACGAAGCTCAGGACAGAGAGAGCGTGAGCAGCTTTTAGTTTTTACAACTTGTCAGAGTGCGGTGGTCTCGGCAAGAAGGAAGTACGCGTCATTGATTTGATGTTTGGAGGGATTGTCAATTTTAATGTCAAATTGCACGTACAGGAACAAGTGGACCAGTTGCGGTTCGTTTTGTACCGTTCAGTTTCGATTTAATTTCGTGCCGATTCGTTTTAATTTCGTAACGTTCCGTTTCTATTTCGTGCCGTTCCGATTTCATTTCGTTCGATTCCGTTCGTTCATACGAAACTATACTCAAAGAAAACGGGAAAAAACGGAACGGGCAAAACCGAAGCAAAAAAGGAACGAAACGTTTACGTCGAAAAATTCAGTCAGGATGAATCTTACGACCGATTCAGATATTTGCATGCCCACAAAATGTATGGTAAACTTTTTCCTAATATTTGGTAGTGCGTTAATTTCTTGGGAAGTGTATGTCGGTGTTCTTTTATGTCAATTTGAGCAATCATTCGCATCATGTTTTCAATTCATCCCGAAGATTTCCTTCTTGTTCAAGATTACCAAAGATCAAATTAATTTTTACTATAAACAATGTATTTATGATTAGATTAATGCGGTATTGATTGTACAGGTATTTACAATTTTTTTCAGTTGCATCAGCAAGTGCAATTTGTTGATGTCTCTTAGTAACAACTGTTGAAGTTATTCTAGTGAAACTAGAGCGGTTGATACTCGAATATTTTCAATTTAATTTACAAAATGTTTCAACGTTTGTTGTAAAAACAAGTATACATCCATTGTATAATGATTTAACTGTGTTTCGGAGAGTAACGGACGGCATCAGAAAATTTGGTTTTGATGAAGTGATTCCGTGTTTGAATAAATATCTTCTGATGGTGCTGACTTGGAGTTTTTTGGTCGGGGAGCAATTTAGACCGAAGTGTCTTTTATTTGCGGTTCTTTGAACTGCGCCCATTGTCATGCGCCTTAAACGGATATAACCTCATTTAGGTAAATGTAAAGGTAATTATTATCAAATAAACTTGAACATCATGCTCAAACAAGAAGCATGGATTTTGGTTTGATTGAAATCTAATTTTAAGTATTTCCAGAATAAAAAGTGTGCGAGTTTTTTTGTCTATGACTACTTTTTATGTGACAAAATGTCTTATTTTAATGTTTATTTGATGACTAATTCATTACGGAGTTCAATATATACATAAGTTCACATTTCATGTGAACAACTGAATTATTTATTTTAGGACAGACTGTATAAAGTTAAGTAGCCCTGACACATATTTATTTATTTAAATGTAAGCTTAGCACCATGAAATACTCCAAAAAAGTTTTATTTGATTTTTCTTTAAGAAAAAAAATCGACGATTCGTTTTCGAAAAAGTACTTTAAGTTTTGGCTGTGTCGATGTTGAAAATTTTCATTCCCAGAAATTGTGTTCCAATTAGGTATCTTTTTGTAAATAATTGTGAAAAAAAATTACTTTTAAATTGAATATTTAATATTAAATACACTTACGTACTATGTAATTTAAGCTAGTATTAGTTTAAAGAAACTGAGACATTCTGACTACCGTATTTTATTTCTTTTGTTCGTTTTATCACGATGTTCAGCCAAACACTCACTGTTCTATGCTGGACGGGTATAGAACACAACTTAATCAAGTTCTATGGCACAGAATCGTTTCTTGGGTGCAGTGGTCGATCGGGTCTTGTTTGGTCGCTGTTCCATGAAAATTGAAAGACCAATTTCGGAGAAATTAGTCTCGGACCAGTGGCGAATATTCTGGGAAGATTGCACATGTAGCTGTTGCGTGCCGACATAAAACGCATAACAAATGAATCGACCGTTCGCTGTAAACAATTCCTCATTCCTGTAGCATTTTTTTATGTTTTTCTGTACTGATCGTTCTGGAGAACTGAATAATCCCGAAAAATTTACTCTGCTCGAATAGAGTATATAAGGCGACACATTTAACTCGGAGGAAGAGGTTTTTGGAAGCTTTAACTAGTTCGAGTCAGTTGATCAGTTTGAAGAGATCCAAGTGGTTTTTTTTTAGTGTAGTTGTATGCTTATAGCGAACTTAATCAAAACAGTTTATTGTGTTCGGAGTATTATTTAGAATTATCGTAACAGTGGTGTCAGAAGTGGGATGTTAGTGAAAAGCAGAAACTATTTTTGAACTATTTATGGTGGATACGATGGACGATTTTGTAAAATTTATCCAAAATCCATTTGCGGATCTGGAAAGAAGGCGCCAGGAGGAAAAACAAGAAGAGGAAAAGCGGTGCCAGAAGGAAAAACAAGAACGAGGAAATAGAAAACAATTCGTCAAGAAAATCGACTATGAGCTCAATAAGAAATTGGATACAATGCGAGAGGAGATGAAAAGACTCGAAAACCAGATAGCTCTCCTTAAGAACCAAGATCGTCGAGACAGGATTGCCACATCATGAATTTCCGAACACAGTCTCATAGCATGGTTAAAAGGTTCAACAGAACTATGATATATTTATTATTATTTTTCGTTGCGCTTCGATGCAATTTACTGGTTTTTGGTGGCGCATTCACTCATTTGAAATATAATCGATTGGCTAATAGATTTAGAAGACGATTTTGTCTGGAATCGCAGACCTCGACCTCAAAAGAAGATTGAATTATAACCCTAAATTATTGAATATTCATTTATTGACTGAATTACTCAGTTTTTTGAACTTATTCGCTGTTGAACAGCTCGTATCTTTTTATATCGGCCTTGCTGACGGTCAACGTTATGTTTTCCAAAGAGTTGACCACGTCCAAGGGCTGCACCGTTCTCACTCTAATCGATCCCGCAGGTAAGGCGTCCAGTTCACGGCATACGATGTTTTCCAGGTTGAAATCGTCTGTGTTGGTGACTGGTTCGTAGAAATTGTCCGGGCACACTTTCCAGATGATGGTGTCCTGCAGTTCTAGAATGGGGATGTTCAGGGCCTAGGAAAAGGCAAAAACTCAACTTTGGATCAACAAAACATATCTCGATTCAACAAAAAAATACTATCGGTGTAGCACAAGACATTCTTAATTGGTTGAACTATTGAAAACCATAGATATACAGTGAGGACCAAAAGTCCGTCGCCCCCCACCCGTAACTTCTTCATTTTCCATATTACAAAAAAATGTTAAATACATAAGTTGTAGGGTTTCATTCGATCTCTTTAATGGTTTAAGTTTCATTCATACAGAGTGTCTCAAAAAAGCACGGTGACTTAGAAGTTAATTTTTTTAAATGGGACACCCTGTATTTCATTGCATTATTACATTCTACGTTGAATTCTGAACAAGTTTGATAAATGGTTAGATGAAATGAATTTAACTACCATTTAAAAAAAAAACTGTTTGTATGATTTTCAAACTGAAAAATGTAAATGAAGTAAAATTAAAAGTAAAAATAAAGAATACTATGTTAAATGAAGTTGAAGAACACAAATATTTAGGCCTGATGATTGATAAGAATTTAACTTTTGAATGCCATGTAAATGAAATTAAAAAACCAATTATTCCTTTTATTGGAGCAATAGAAGAATTGCTTTTCTGAATACTCAAACTCAAAATGTCATTTATAATGCCCATATTGTTTCTCATATTAGATATTTGTCAACAATATGGTCATCTTGTAGAAACACCTTCTTCAGAATTGTACAAAAATTCTAAAAATTTAACATTAAATAAACTAATACAATTTGAAAGAGCAAAATTTGCCTACAAATTGACAAATAATTTACAAAAAAGTAATAGTTGTTTCAAAAAAAAATCTAAGTTGCATGACTATAATATTTGAAGTGCAAATAACTTCCATTTGAATAATATTCATTCAAATAAAGACAAAAATAATCCTATTTCTCGTTCTATAGAAACATCCAACAAACTTTCTAATGAAATAAAAAAATCAAAGTCAATAAATATTTTTTTGAAAAAACTCAAACGAAATTTGCTGTTATACTGATGTTCATCACTATATAAATATGCAAACTTGTTATATTTGTTACTTTTTATTCATTTTGAAATTGTTAAAACTTATCTTTCTTACACCAGAACTTGTTCTGTCTGGAAGATGTATTTTCAATAAAGTAATAATAATAAAATTTATATTAAAAAAAAAATCAAATTTCGAAACACTAGAAAAAAATAATAAATATCTATAAGAAAAATTGTCAATAATCAGCACATAAAATAGAAAATAGGCGGTTCAGTTTGTACCTTCGAAGTTACGAATTCTTTCACTTTGTTTAGTTCTAAGAACTAGCTCTGACAAGAGCGACTATTTGATTGGTACAGAAACGTCTGATGTGCCATCTACCGTGAATCAGCCTTTACTTACCTGTTGCACCAGATCGGAAATATCCGACCCCGAAAACCCCTCGGTCTTGTCGACGACGTGCTCCCACTGGACGGAACTCATTTCTAGGGGGCTGTTCTTCATGAACAATTTGAACAGGTCGTACCTTTCGGATTTATTGGGTAGCGGGACGTAGATACGCTTCTGAAACCGCCTCAAAAAGGCCGTGTCCAAGTCCCAAGGGCAGTTGGTGGCGCAGATGAGGAACGTGTTGGAGTTTTCTTCCATTCGACTCATTTGGCACATCAATTCGGTCTTGATTCTGAAAAGCAACAACATTAACAGTATATACAGGGTTACGATAAAGTAAAAGCACAAAATTCATAAAACGTACAACGATCACTTTTGAAAAAAATGCAAAAACACGTCAAACTGTTTTTTTTATTCCGCATCTTTTGACATAAGTTACAAAAATAACACGTCAAAGTTATGACGTCATCAACAATTTTTTTTTAATGGGAAGCTAAGATTTTTATCACATTATGTGATAGAGCTTGTGTTTGTACACAAGGGAAAAATAGTTACAGTCGGGCTCACATAAGAAAAAAACGAGAAAATGAATAAAAAACGAAATAAACGTAAGTTTCATAATAACTTTTCAATTAACTAAACAGTCCATTAAACCAAAACTATTTCTTATAGGAATTGTTCAAACTGTGTCCCGTTTACTAACTGACATAGGCCAGGACGATGGTAGACCGCATTTATAGAGTTTTCGATCATCTGCGGAGTTATACGAGTCATTTCGTGTCTAATTCTTTCCATTAAGTCTTCTAAATTGTCTGGCCGGTTGATGTAGACCCGACTTTTCAAATGTCCCCACAGAAAAAAATCAAGGGGGGTTAAATTAGGTGACCTAGGTGGCCACTCCATTGGTCCACGTCTTCAAATCCATCGTCCTTCAAACTGGTTATCCAGAAACCTTCGAACAGTATGATCATAATGTGGTGCTGCGCCATCTTGTTGGAACCAAATATTGGGATCCAAGTTGTCCCCATTATTTGGATCCGGAAATGCCGCAAGTAGGTCCGGAAGCACTGCCATACGAAGATGTTCCAAATATTGTTCAGCTGTTAAATTCCCACGAAAGTAATAAGGACCAATAAATCTTCCCCGGACGATTCCTACCCAAACATTAATTTTTTGGGGACGCTGGGTGTGTTTTGTCTGCATCCAGTGGGGATTTTCCCGAGCCCAGTAGCGAGAATTGTGTCGATTTACAGAACCACTTAGACAAAACGTTGCCTCATCGGAAAATACTACACTATTAAGAAAATTTGGATTTTCGTCACAATGCCGCATGAAGATTTCACAACATTCCAAACGTCTGTCCGGATCATCTTCTGAGTTCGTGAACAAGATGAACTTTGTATAGGTGTAGTTTTTCTTTTTTTGTAACATCTTTACTACGAACGACTGACTAACATTTTCTTGCAAGGCAATTTCTGTTGTAGTTGCGTGAGGGTGTTCTTCTACTGACAGCAAAATATCTAACTTCACATCGTCGCTTATTCCTGGTCGTCCAGATTTTGGAGCATCCCTCACGCTTCCCGTTGCATCAAATTTTGCAACAATTCTGCTTACTGTGCTTCTTGCAATTGGAGGTCTTTCAAAATGTGTTGCGTTAAATAAAGCACATGCTTCTTCATGACTTCGAAGGCGATCGCCGTAACCTACCATCATTAGAATTTCTATCCTTTCTCTTTCGGTTAAACGAGCCATGATAACGAAACTGTAGTGACACTAATTGTACGACTGACACTGACAAACCGTTGTTTTGGTAAAACAATTGAAAAAATTTATAAGAGCACATGTTCTTACTAGATAAGTTTAAGTTTGACCTCTTTTTATAATTGGTTATGTTATTTCGTTTTTTATCCCTTTTCTCGTTGTTTTTCTTATGTGAGCCCTACTGCAACTATTTTTCCCTTGTGTATACACACAAGCTCTATCACATAATGTAATAAAACTCTTAGCTTCCCATTAAAAAAAATTTGTTGATGACGTCATAACTTTGACAACTTTGACGTGTTATTTTTGTAACTCATGTCAAAAGATGCGGAATAAAAAAAAACAGTTTGACGTGATTTTGCATTTTTTTCAAAAGTGATCGTTGTACGTTTTATGAATTTTGTGCATTACTTTATCATAACCCTGTATAGTTGGATGGATGAAGAGCAAGGTCTGATCATGGTAATCTACCATGGTCGTACATTGAATCCTGCCATTTGATAGGATTTCCCATTTTCATTGCTGTACTTTGATTTTTATTGTTATACAGCTATTCCTGTCAAGAAAATCTATTATTATTATATAGTAATTCTTAAGAAGGCCTGAGCTAAAAGCTATCCGAATTGATGTTCAAAAATATGGAACAGTTATTGTTAATTACGAATCAAACAAATTCCAAATTGTGGACAAAAATAACAAAGAAATTAAGGACGATAATGAAAGGTGTCAAACTATTTTGTAGAATATTTCACATAATTATGTAGGAATCGATATACTGAATAATATTCCCATCCAACAGGAAGTGATACCACCACGTACTCCAGATATAAATTCCATGTTTTTAAAACCTGAACCAATACAGAAATAATTCAACATATTTCTTCACTAATAAATAACTGTTCACTGAAAGGAGATGGCATCACTATCACTAGTAAGATGATTAAAATTATACTCATGCACGTTTTGGCCCCCCTCGTACATATCATCAACCTCATCTTCTCAACAGGAGTGGTCCCCTACCAGTTCAAAGAATTAATAATAACGCCCATATTCAAAACAGGTGATGAAACTACAATACGTACCAATTATTGAATCTAGAAAAAAAAAACGGAAAAAATATCCCCGGAAAAAAACCCCCCGGGAAAAAACCCCCCGGTAAAAATACCCCTATATGCGATAATAATGGCCAGTACAAAAAGTAATGAAATTTCAACTGTGACACGTTAAAGAAACTAGTCCATATTTGATTCATTTTACAATACTGATAAACGTTTTAACGTATCCTGTGGAATGTTCATCGTCGACGACCAAAAAAGACGATATTTTATATTTTTATGACTCGATTGTTCCTGAACGAACTAACCTGGTGACATTCGAAATCTTCATATATATGTACGTATCTAAAAGACGTTTATCCGACATTTATAAAATTCCCATTCGTTTCAAAAATGATATGATCAAATATTCCAATGAAATTAAAATCTTGGGTTTATGTATTGATCAACGTTTATCATGGTCTACACATATTGAAATTTTGAGAAAAAGGATATCTCCAGTTATTGGGGGTCTCTATAGAATGCGAAGTTAAGTTCCGTTGAGGTATACAAAATGCATTTATTTTTCATTGATTTACTCAAAATTACAATATTTGATTTCAGCATGGGGAACTGCCAAATCATGTATTCTCAAACCACTTAAAATTCTCCAGAACAAAGCATTAAAATGTATTTTCTATTTAGACTATCGTGAACCAACTATAAATCTTTATAAACCCAAAAATCTTTTTGATATTACGTCCTTATATAAATACAAAATATCTTTGTTGGTTTTTTCTGTCAAAAATAAACTGAAGCTTTCCAATTTGAAATTAACAGTTGATCAAATTAATCATAGCCATTCAACTAGACAAGCTAATGACTTATCCCTCATTCAGGTTAAAACAGATATTGGCAAAAGATCTTTTTACCATAATGGTATAACTCAATATAATAATTCACCAAAGTTTTTCAAACGCACAAAAAGTTTAACAGCATTAAAAAGTAAATTGAAGAAATATTTATTAACATAAAAGTATTTTTTCGTTCTCTTATTTTATTTTTTTTCCGTTAGGAATTACCCAGTTAGGCCCTGTCTCCGGAGCCCCGACACTTCCGGAGGGCGCGCTGGTGTGTCATTAACCCCAGTAAACACTCCCCACGTCCATGGGGTAAGTGAAGAGAAGTGAAGAGAATCATGTGCCCTGAGTAGGCGGAGTGAACCAAGAATTACGGCCTTCTGCATTCGCCCGGCTAGGATTTCTGCCATGTCACGGCAAGCCGGTATGATTTTTAAGTTTGAGAGCAGTGTGTCCATCATTCCACCAAGGACCCTTATTATCAGAACCACCATCTTGTCAGAATGGTTTGGGTAAAGCCTGCGGAGTTCAAAGAGAAGATCTCGATATTTAGTCCGTTTTTCCTCCTCTTTTCGGACGATGTTCGTTTCGCCAGGAGCTGAAAACTCAATGACGAAAATCGTCCTACTTTGATGGTCGAGGAGTACTACATCAGGCTTATTGGCATGTATTTGCCTGGGGGTGGGGAATGAATAGTTCCAATAGATTCGGCACTTATCATTCACCACCACGGACTCAATATCCCCCGGAGCATAAGGCAAGACTGGTGTCTCGTCTACACCGTACGAGTGTCGTAGATGGTAGTACAACACTCGTAGGGCCGCGTTATGTCTGAGGATATAGGCTGAGACCGCATAAGCTGGACAAGCTGACAGCAAATGCATTATGGTCTCAGCTGCCCCACGACACGCTCTGCATCTAGTGTCAGGGACCTCTATACCCATCACGCGACTGCGGTAGACGAGAGTGTTGAAGACACCATCCTGGCAGGCCATTATGAATCCCTCGGTCTCCGACTTCAGCCCACTTGACCTGAGAAACGAGAAGGTCAGGTCTCTGGATAAGCCTAGGTCTTCAATGTTCTTGAAGAAGACCCCATGCATCGGCTTATCCTTATGTAGCTGCAGGAGCCTCTCACACTCCGCAGCTTTTACGTGGGCTTTTTGCTGAACGGGTTCCAACTCGGTGATAGAGTTTGGGTTTGTCCGTTCAGTGTCGAATACGAGATCGAGTTCATCGGCTGCACGGGTTGCTGCCTTGAAAAGAAATGCTCCAATCCCTGCCTTTTCATGATCACATACCAAGCAGTCGTTCTCTTATTATTATTATTATTATTATTATTATTATAGATTCGCCTTTTTGCAAGGCTGGAAAATCTGTTGTTCCACCCCTCTGTATTGTAAAATGAATCAAATATGGTCTAGTTTCTTTAACATGACACACAGTTGAAATTTCATTACTTGTTGTGTACTGGCCATTGTTATCGCATATATTGGGGTATTTTTCCGGGGTTTTTTTGTTCGTTTTTTTTTTCCGGAATTTTTTTTGGAGTTATTTTTTCCGTTATTTTTATCCGTTTTTTTTTTGTTTACCCCAATTATTAGTGTTCTGAACAACAACTCAAAGTCTTCGAAAAAAGCCCTAAATTTCGTCTGACGAAACTCTTTGAAGCTAATGAGATCTTACATGACAATCAGTTTGGCTTCCAGGCTGGTAAATCAACTAGTGATGCAGTGCATGGAAATCAGACAAGAACAAAAAATGTATTGGGGTCTTTCCAGACTTGGCGAAAGCTTTGATGCGGTAAACCATGAGAAATATTCTGTTCTAGAAAAAAAAATGGAATTTGAGGCCCCGTATTGACTGTCTTTGAAGGTTATTTAGAAAATAGGCATCAACATGTCCAAATAAATGATTCTATAAGTGTTCCAACTATTGTCAGGATTGGAGTACCCCAAGGGACGGTACTGGGGCCAGTAATATTTTACTCTACATCAACTCCATGACCTCACCTCAGGACTCGAACCAGCATTTTACCAGCCGGCTGCGTGACTATCTAGCTTTTAATGCTACTGACAACTTCACTGAATTTTTTTTTACAGAACTTCGTCACTATCCATCTTTTGATTTCAAAATAAATGTTTTAGCAGGTAAGTAAATATGTTTGGTTGCATACGCCAGAGATCACTATATAAATATAATATGTATTGGAGCAATGTACGTTGGGTTGCATATGAGTAAATCGTTGATTAATAGAAAATCATTCGTTAACAGGGGTCATTAATCAACTATTTTGAGTGCGTTAAAATACATCGTAAATAAACGGTCGACGGAAAAAACGCGTTAACAAATTAATAAATGACAGTTGCGAGTCCAAAACAGAAAAGAACTAAAAAAGATGAGGTTATGTTTGTAATTATAAAACGACGACTGTTTTTGGTGTTGTTCTTAATTGTGAAATTAGGTAGATTAACTTCTAAAAAAGTGTCGTCAAAAAAAGAAGGCATTTCGTGTAGTTTTTTAATGAAAAAATTGTGTTTGAAAATGGGCCATTCAGGATTCAGAATGGCATAACTCGAAAAGTAGTTGAGACCTCCTCGATTTTCCTTCGGATTAGTGTTCAGGAGAAAAAACTACGCGAGTCACGTCAATTTTTTTTTCAAGCGAAGCCCGATAAACTCACCTTTACCGCTTTACGATCTGTATGCCACGCTTTCTTAGTACTTTCAGTACTTACCTTCTAGAATGTTCGTGTTCGGAATCCATTCTTTTTCTGCAGAACCCATCCACCTCATCGATAAACAACATTGAAAACGTGTTACTGTTTCTGATGTACTCGAACAAGAACTGTAGGTGCCTGCAAAGTTTACGTCAACAAACATTTAAGTCATCTCAAAATAATTCCTCTATGGTGATAGAGATGTGCGTACTTCTCTGACTGTCCAACGAGCGGAGAAATAATATTTCCAACACTAACGGAGTGTAGCCTGGCTCTCGCCTCGTAGGCTAATGCGTGGATGAGGTGAGTTTTCCCAGTACCGGGCGGTCCGAACAGTAACAGACTATTGCAGGCCTTACGGTTGAGGAACAATTGCGGCTGTGTCCGGGGCAAAACTATAAGAGACTTCAGTACTTTTTTAACGTCCCAAAGACCGGCAATTTCCTTCAGGCCGTTTATTCTTGGAATTTCGATAGTTGCTTCGACGAAGCACAGCAATTCGTCTGTATCAGATTTACTGGTTTTGAGTACCACGTCAGGTTTGAAACGCTTGTTCGGGTTCATCATTTTCTTCTCTACGAATTTCAGAAGATCGGCGATATGCTGCTTCAGCTGGTACAGATCCACCTGTGAAATTAATAAATCTAAAATAATTGCATTGGTGGGTAAATAACTGTTCTCACGAAAAATGTACAGTTTGTATCTTCCCCCATTATTATGGTTTCGATTTTATTGTAGCAATTGTGTAGTTCTTGTCTTATTCGCGTGAAATCAACATGATCTTGATGAAAGAGGGATTCCAAATATTCATAACTAAAAAAAGGAAATTGAAGAATAGCGATGTTATATCTGTAAAATAAAAGTATTTACCTCTCTATGGCCGAATTGTAGGGCACTAAATTCTTATCGGATTCATCGTCAGACATTTTTTGAAGAAATAATGGCTAAATAGATATATCTACTTGAACAAAATCTTGCAGATTCAAAATTTAAATCAAAATGAAGCCCAGACGATCTGGTGTAATATAAAAATCCCTACAGTGATTTGTTGCTCTCTATGGTTCAAGTTCCGCGATGTAATTGGGTAGCTGTCAAACTATTTCAAACTTCAGCCAATGGCTGAGCTGGCCCAAAGATTACGCTAGGTACACATGAGATAGCTCACGATTACGGCGTATTGTTTGCTGATTGGCTGCTGATTGAGAACATGTTGTTCTGTGTCATTCACTCACCAATCGGTAAACAGTACGCTATAAGCTTCGATACGTAAGGCTGGCATATGGAACTTGGCATTAATAATCATTGGAGCTAGCCGATGTTGCCATTTCCTTAGCCTTCCATACTTGACATTAATGGATTCGTTTAAACAGCAGAGCATAGAATTCTATAGTCGACATTTGTGTCTCTTTCTCTACCATGAATTTAACTATAATGATATCTCACTTATTTGATCCAATATAGAATTAATTGTATGGTACACGGAATCCCACCCTTGAATCGAATTATATCATTGGCTGTTCCGATATGTGAAAAGGGCATGAATGATGAATGAGATAATTATATAGGCACGGAAACAATAATTTGAATTACCACATTCATCATGCAGGATTTTCCGATTGTTAGTCCAGTTTTGAAGTTTATAGTGTCTCAACTGACTTCTCTGGAAAGCCCTAATTTCAGAAACGAATTAAATGAGTATTGAGCTTCTGGCCTTGCCATTTGCCATTGAATTCTTATTAGTATTAGTTTAGTATGCCTACCTCACTACCCGTGAAACACCAATCATTTTCAGAATTTGTACACATTGCGCAACGTCGGATGACTTTCACAAGAAATCTGCTTTACCGACTCGCGTTTGTTGTTCTGTCAACTTTCATTATGAAAATTTAATATGTCTGCGTTTGTGGCTTTGATGTGTAGGCAGTGCGTGTAAGATTTCTCCTCAAAGACAATTTCGACAGCAGTTTTCCCATTAGACGTATTATGTTGCAGATAAATTAGTGTACAAATTCCGGTAGCAGTGGACCAGCTAGAGATCGGTAAGTGGAGAGTTTTAAATCATCTGCACCGACTTGACTTGTCATGACACCCTTTCATGTTTTTGAATTTTGCTTGCAGTTTTCGTGACTTATCAAGCAAGATAGAGCGGTTGTGTTTAGATTTTTTGTATATGTTGGTTTTCAGAATAATTCACGCTTTTAGTTTCGTGTCTAATTTGCATGCCAAGTCTGCGATCTGGGTCGGGAAACAAATGAGCGTAGTGCAAGGTGTTTTGATGGAATTGTGTGCAGAAATTTGTTATTTCCGTTTTGTATTTCCTTGTCCTAGAAGATATCTCCACTCACTGTTTGTTTTAATAAACTATTCCTTGGCAAATTAGCTACCAGGAAAAATGAGTAATAATTTGTAATAGGTAGGTACTCAGTTCAAGAGTACTTCAAGTAATTTTGTAAGAGGAATATATTAACTTGGTCTGTGGTGACTATATCTGGTTGACATCAGTTAGTATTTTCGTATGTACAAGAACTACTACATTATCAACAATCAATTTTTTTTCAGTTTCACGTTTGGACAGTTACGAGCTGCCTCAATAATTTGCATTACCAAATAAACGATGTTGGCCACATTATCAAAAATTGTGATGTGACAGTTGTAGGATAAAAATTGCCAGTGGCGTACCCAAAATTTTTGTTTGTGGATTCAATATAATGAGTAATTGTCTAAAGGCTTTGCCTGTTTTAGAAGTACCGGTGCCCTGTACAAAATTTCGACCGCCTCCATCTTTGCTCTCCAATATATATATATATGTGGAAAAAGGGAAAGTAACAACAAAAAATTAAATAGTTGCCATTTATTTTAGAAAAGTGTTGCTAATAAAATGTTACTCTCATAGCCTTTCTACCGGCAAACTCTCTTATTAAGAAAACATTGGAGGCTATGATTTCCGCAATTTAATTCACAAGTTAACATGTTTGCCAACCTTTATTGAAATTGCCGATTGAAAATAGGTTTTCATCAGCTCAGCATAGAAAACTTCTTTTCCCACTTGATATAATGATATCGTTTCCGTCTCGATTCTATTCATATAAGTATTTGGATATAAGTAGTTCTTGTTGTGATTTTTAACGAATTTTAAAATACAGTAAGTAGGTATGCCCAAGATAACAACAGCTAAGCTTCTCAGTAATTGTAGGAGTTGAAAAGTAGGTTAAATAAACAAAAAGTTGCTCAATTAAGGGACCAATAAATAGGTGTAGAGATATCCCAAAAATGTTATTCACTACCGGAGATATTCGAAAAAAAATAAACGAAATTAGGCGATTTAGATTTCATTTCTTTCTGAATTAATTTGCGAACTTTTTGAAAAACCGTAGGCGCTTTCTCATTGTCATTTTTTTTAGCTCTACAAAATGGTGTTCACACAATCTCAGTTAATCGTTTTGTTTTGAAGATACCATCGTCAACTTTTTGTATTGTATTGTATTGCACCCTGTATGACATTGCATTTTTTATTGAAAATGCAACGACGTACGACACAATGTTTTCATATATTTTTCATTACATAACTGATCTGGAAAGGTATTTTCAACACGTGCAACACACACTACTGGTCGCAATAAAATCCACGTGCGAGATTTGATATTTGTTGTGGACTTGGAGAAACAAAAGTTATAGGTACATTCATCTACCAGATGTCTTCAACTCCTGAACAGTGTATACTAATTTCATCATTCTGAATCGATTGGCGTTCGCAGAATTGCTCTACATTGAACCGTTCTCGAGTTGAAAAGTTCAACTGAAGCTGAGAGATTCTTTTTCCCAAAAACATTTTAAATATTTTTTTTCCACTTTTACTCTTAAAACTCAATCTATTTTGAATATTCTCACCAAATCTGAAGTTGATCCCGAGTCAATTGATGATTTGATAGGCTTTTAACGAAACCTCTGCACTTTTGAGTTGAAAATATCGAAAATTCATTCAAAGTTTTTTGTCTGTGGATATTTTTATTTCAAAGTCACAGAGTATACTAATTTCATCATTCTGAATGGATTGGCGTTCACAGAATTGCTCTATCTTCAATCGTTCTCAAGTTGAAAAGGTCATTCGGAGTTGAGAGATATTCTTTTTTCTCAAAACATTTAAAATATTTTTTTCTACTCATTTTCGTTAAACTCAATCTATTTTAAATATGCTCACCAAATCTGAAGTTGATTCTGAGTCAATTGAAATTTTCATAGATTTTTAACGAAACCTCTGCACTTTTGAGATAAAAATTTTGATAATTTGCTGAAGTGTTCATTCAAACAATTTTGTCTGTTGATATTTTCATTTCAAATTCACATATTATACTGATTTCATCATTCTGAATGGATTGGCGTTCACAGAATTACTCTATCTTCAATCGTTCTCAAGTTGAAAAGGTCATTGTTTTTCGATTGAAATTTCAATAGACTTTCAACGAAACCTCTGCGATTTCAGTTCATTCAAAAATTTTAGTCTGTTGATGGACAGGTGTCGCAAGATCAGTCAATTTATTCCCTACTTTGGACGTTCACTGTATGTCGAAATTGATGTGACATTTAAAATTACAGTAATTCGGAATATTTCACCATTAACGTTGTTCGTATGAGTTCTTTTGACGGAAAATATGCTACCCCCTAGCTATAAGAAAAAAACTTTCATTAACTCTCGAGCTATTTGCTCAGATGGACACTATCAAATCAGTTTATCAAATAGGTCGCCGCAATTATATTTTTCGAATGGAGAACGGATGCATTCCGCTCATTCCAGTCCTTTCCTTTTACCGGTACCGTAAAAGCTACCGACAAAAGTTCAATTTTCTTGTGTTTACGTGCACGAAAGTCGTACCGTTCGCAAAACCGTATACGTTCCGGAGCAGGTACCGTGCCGTGCGACAGGTACTGCGTGACCGTAAATCCGCGCGGATGACATAAACATGCGCCTTATGCCGGTAGAAGGAGGGTCGGGTGCCGAAAATTGGTTCAAGATGCGATAAACGGACGTAAAGAAAACACTTCGGGGCCTCTATTTGCTAGGTACGTGGGTGGTACTGCCGCGAATGTTTTGAAATGCGCGAATGAACCGGTGTGAAGTTAGCGGCGTCGGAAAAAATAAAAAAATATCGACAGTCATTACAAGTTTCACTGAATTGAATGTTGTATACAGGGTGTCCCGAAACAATGGTGCCAAATCGAAATAGAAGATTCCTTTCGAAAAATAAATTGGACTCTCCGAGCTCAAAAATATGATTTTTGTGTCATTATGAGCTCTCCGAGCTCAAAAGTCTGATAGAAGTTTATTCAATTTTTTTAATTTTTGAATAAATGAACCGATTTTCAAGCAGTTGGCGGCATTCGACGTAGTTTTACAAGCTCCATGAAGAATCTTTAAGTTTGAATTGATCGAACTAGAAATTTCAGAGTGATTCCGAAAAAACACTTTTCGGTTTTCTTTCGACAACGATAACTCACGAACGAATCAACCGATTCTGACCGGACTGGCGGCGATCGACGTAGTTTTCTGATATTTTAAGTGCTGATCAGATTTTGAAATCAACCGATACAGCCGTTTTAAAGTTATTCAAAAAAAACTCATTTGTAATAGAAAATTTTCGTAGTTTTTTTGAGATTTCTCAAAATCTACCGGTACGAATCGGTTCAAGTTATATTCAAAATCTAAGTTTGGCCAAGACAAATAGATAGAGGAAGAGTGAGAGAGAAATAGTAACGCGGAGAGGGGAATATAGGCATTACGCAGCTGCACGCATTAGACTTTACTGACGAATTTTTGTTATTTCGGCTTGTGGAAATCGTCAGATTATATATTTTTTATTATCCTTGAATTATTTCCTTCAAAATGAAAAAAAATTTGCCATGCTCGAGAATGTCGAGATGACAACTTTGTAGCCCTCCCCTTTCTTTACGTCACTCTCAAATCGTCAGATTAGTAGAATATACACTTTTTAGCATGTAATTATCTCATCCTATCTTAATCTGATGCGCTAGAGAATTTCTGATGATCAATTTTTTATAATCATCTGATCCTTTATCCTGGACGCGCGACCTTATATATGAGGTTCATTTGCCGCGCTTCAGTAAATCCCGAAATCCCCGCTTGGGCTCCCCTGCTATAATTTCTTTCCTCAAATGTCGTTCGTTGCTGAGATACAGGGTGTTGGATATGAAAAATTAAAAGTGGTTTTTATTCATAACTTCCACAGTTCTATAGAATATTTGTGTTCGGTAGGTGCCTCATTTCGAAAAAGTTGGTACCAGTGGCGTACTAACTAGAAGGGCATCATGGTCCCTTTCCTCCCCTATTTTTTACGCCACTGGTGAAATGAGATTTTTTATTTATTTTTTGCATTCCACTTTCAATTTAGATTAAAAAATGTATACCTGTTCGATTTCAGAAAAATCAACCGTTTTCAAGATAATTGCGCTTTTATGAATACCAACATATCTAGTAAGGAAAAAAATGTTTGGCTGAAGTGAATTTTACAATCCTAATTACTGGTTGAATTACTGGATATTCTATCAGAAAAATCAATGACATTTCCACACGCATTTTTTCTTGCAGAAGTACAGGATGTTGTAAATGGAAAATAAGAAGGATTTTTCTTGTCACTTTCATAGTTACAAAAAAAAATAAAAAATTTGAATGTATGCCTTTCTTCAATGGGTGCTCTATTTTCGAAAGAAATCAATTAGATGATATTTGGACCAGTAATTGGGATTATAAAATAAATTTCTGCCGAACAAATTTTTTCATTACTAGTATGTTTTCATTCATGAAAGCGCAATTATCTTGAAAACGGTTAGTTTTTCAGGATTCAAACAAGTATACATTTTTTACTGAAAATTGAATGAGGAATGCGAAAAATGCATAATTTTTCTGATTTTACCAGTGGCGTAAATAATAGGGAAGAAAAGGGACCATGATGCCCTTCTTGTACGCCACTGGTAACAACTGAAAATGTGTTTTCTTTCTCGAAATGAAGCACCTATTGAACACAAACATTCTTTCAAATTTTGTTGAAAAATTTTGGAAACTGGATGTTATGAATAAAAATTACTTTTAATTTTTCATATTCAACACCCTGTATCTCTGCAACGAACAGCATTTGAGGAAAGAAATATCAGGAAAGTCCTATTCGTTTTTTATTTTTTGTTGGTTATTTGACTTTTACAAAATAAAATTTAATCTGCGAGAAAAACATTGCAAACATAATATCTACTTGCGCCTATCTTACAAACTGTTCGAAATGTCGCCCATTTTGCTCTAAACAGTAATAAAGTCT
Organism: Chrysolina americana; assembly: GCA_958502065.1. Taxonomy (NCBI): domain Eukaryota; kingdom Metazoa; phylum Arthropoda; class Insecta; order Coleoptera; family Chrysomelidae; genus Chrysolina; species Chrysolina americana. The sequence continues at coordinate 62,322,134 of OY293419.1, read as the reverse complement.
GTTTTAGAACTCCCCTCTAACATTACGGAAAACTTCACTAGGAATTGACATAAACAACGGATTTAAGATGCCCCCAAAGAAAGAAATCTAAGGGAGTTAAATCCGGTGATCTCGGAGGCCATTCAACTGCTCCCCTTTTGCCAATCCATCCATCCAGAAACCCTCGTTTAACCACTGTCGGACGGGAAGAAAATAATGAGGTGAAGTACCGTCCTGCTGAAAATGCAACAGATCCTCCTGTAAAAGTTCATTACCTTCTGCATCAATTTGAGTTTCTAGCTCGTGAGTTATAAGAGGATCGATAGTCTCTTCAAGCATTTCAAGGTACAGATTGCCAGTCAAGTTTTCTTCCAGAAGTAGCAAAGGAAGGCTATCTGTAAAATCTCTGCGATGAGAATTAAAAATTTATCATCTAATAAACACAACTTTATTACCATCTACGTTTTACTATTAGATACTTTTGATGTAAATTTAACGCACCACCAGAAATTAGGCAAACGTTAACGATACATTTTCGTCAAAATTACTTGTCCGATTTGGTCGTTTTTTTTGAATTACATGATATTTTCTTCTGAACGTTGGTGTGTAAACTGCATGCACATAAAACTCTCTGTTTTTAATACCAGGCGTATTACTTACGCGAGATATGCCATTTTATAGCATGGCATGATTTTATTGAATATCAGCACGTAAGTAGCAGGGTCTATCTAGACATCTTAGGCTATAGAAAGAGATACAGCGGCAAAGTAAACATTTAAAAGCTGGTCTCATTGAAATTGGACCTCAAATGTCTGATTGCATAGTACCCACTATTAACTTTCTTACGTACATGGTTTATACCTGACTTCCAGGTCATGTTAACATCGATATAAGTGCCTAGAAATCTGGTGTTATCTGATGAATCAATTATTTCATCAACAGAACAGTTTTCTTCACATTCACCACTATTGAATTTTTATAACACCAATTCGTGAACTCGACACTCAAGTTGTTAAATTTTTCTTGAAGTTCCTTTAGATTGTAAGCATTCGCTGCGGTTGTTGTATCATCTGCATAAAAAACTATATTATCTATGCTTATATGAGTAGGCATATCGTTGATGAATAGAAGAAAGATGAGAGGACCCAATATAGAACCCCAATATCAACGTCATACTGTTGCGACTGACAATTGTCAATTTTAACATGTATCTTTTTGAAAGTCAGGTATGATTTGAGCCACGAAAGAAAGTTACCCTTGAAACCAAGTGAATACAGTTTTTCGCATATAATATGTGGGTCAGTAATGTCGAATGCTTTCGAGGGCAGATCGAGGGGAAAACATCTTCGAGTATTGCGCAACAAGAAATTTAGAGTCGTTTCAATCTTTAAATCTTCATAGTTTGAGTCCTTTCATTCCAAATTTTGAATACTTGAGTCATTGAAAACTTTTGATGAACGGGCTACGTGATAATCCTCATCAATAATACTTGAAAAAACTTCAAACCAATCATTTTTACAACAAACAATTTTAACACACTTCAATAGTTTAGTTTTCTAGGCTAACTAGATGTCCTACTAAATATCAAACGCAATTCGACCCACATTTCAAATTGGCACCCGCAAAGAAAAAGTGCTGTCGAGAATAACATCATTTTTATTCATGTATTCCCACGCGATAGTAGGTACGTACACGAAATTAATATCAACGGCGTTGGAGAGAGAACAAAAGAATGCAGTTCTTTGATACCGGCGATTGTCGTAGGTGAACGGGCTCATTAGCATCTCGGAAAAAAATGTTTCGACAAACACGATATACTTTCTCAGGTCGAAATAAATGGAAGCCGGTAATTCGTTCGATCGTTTGGTGAAACTGACATCAGTGTGCATTAGAATAGGAGCTAGTTTTCCTGCCAGTTGAAGGTTCCTGAACAAATACGTCAATAAAGCAATCGAATTAAATCATTTACCGTCCATGTGAAAGAATGCATCTGTTTTATTTGTACCTAAATGCAACTACCCCACTGAATTAGCACATCTGAGAAGTATTATCCCAATCCTTTCGAGGAAATTTGAGAAAATTGTCAAAGATCAAATATCACTCATCAGTCAAAACATTTCTGACCAGGATATTATAAGCTTATATCGTCAGAGTTGAGCTATCAATAAAGAGGGTCATACCTCCCTTGGGACATTATAGATTCTATAATTCCCTCTACATTTCTTAATTAAAAATAAAATGAGAAATGCTAATATTCAGGGTGAGTCAGAATAAGACCGACAAAACTCCGACTACGGATTCCTCACCTCATTTCGAGGTGAAAAGTTCCTATCAAGGTATGTCCTAAAACGCATCCCCTCTGAGATACAGGGTGTCGAAAGTACGAAAAAAATTAGATTACATTTTTTTTCTCCAACATTCCCGAAGCAAAAAATATCAAACTTGGTACACTAATCAAGGTTCATCGACGTGATAATTGGAAGTTATAATTTTTAATTTTCGCAAACCAGTGGCGTAGTTACGTTGGTATGTGGAAATATTTTTCTTCATATTTTCTTTGGACAAGTGAGCGTTCGACATTAGTTAGGCTCATCGATACTCAACTTAAAAGTCATAACATTCAACTTTTTTAAATGGTAGAAATGAATTGAATTGGATTAACTGTGTGGAAAGACTTTCTGAAAAGTTATTTATTTTCTAAACAATTGACAATGACATCATATACTACTGATTATATGAAAGTCCATACAGGACGTATATAAGGTTCTGCCAATATCTCCCTTTTTTTAATTGAGACTGTAGTCTTCTAAACTCCTAGGCAATCTACGCACTCGCATGGACCGCCTATGAAGTGGCTGAGTGTTGACTTGCTCAATAGTTGGTTCCTGTTCAATCGGTAGATCTGGTTCATCTGGAACTCCCTGATCATCATACTGAACATGTGTCTCTAATATCGCATTCGAAGAAGTTTCTGCTGTAGGGTTTGATGAATCACTGGAAGTTTCACCACTTACATGGTCGTTGTTGCATTCCTGGATATCACTGTTGTGTAACCCAAAAGATTCAATGAGAATATTCATAGGAAGTCTCCTTGAATCTCATGATTGCAGGGTTTTCAGTTGCTCATTTCTCGAACGGACTTGATTCGCATGTGATCTTATAAGTTTACTTCCTCTATCTGTTTCTAGAAGGATATTATACATCACATTGCCTCTTTTCTATATAATTTCACCCGGAAGCCATTGGTACGTGTTGATCCTGTAAACTTTTGCTGAATATTCTCTGACATTAACACCATGCTTTTGATTGAAGTGAATATCTTGTTTCCTCCTAGTGCTACTACTTTCACACATTTCTTGCTTGTATGAAGGTGGTTTGATCAGGTCTAATGTGGTGCGAATTGGATGGCCCAGTAGAAGTTCTGCTCGTGATCTTCCATATGGTGCACTCCTATTTTGGGTGGAACGATACGTTGATAAGAATAGTGTTATCTGCTCTGCTATATCTTCCTCCTGAATTTTCTTGATTCCTCTCTTCCATTCAAAATGCAGAATTCATGAAATTGTTGTGATGTGAATTGGGTTCCATTGTCCGATACCAAGAATTCCGGTATTCCAAAACGGGCAAAGGATTCTCTTAGAGCATTGATTGTGTTCCGAAAAGTTGCTGAACTCATTCGGAAAATTTCAGGCCATTTTGAAAATGCGTCAACAATAATGAAGAATACCTCGCCATTCATTGGACCTGCAAAATCAATATGCAATCTTTGCCACGGTTTTTCAGGTATTGACCATGATGACAAAGGTACTTTGATAGGAGATTTTGCAGTGATTGGATGGATGTCCTTTATGGAGTTGTTGGATGACTTCCTTTAGATCTGCATCTTTTCTTGTTTCTCCTTGGATCATTTTGAATGTAACGGGTATTGACTCCAAAGAAATATTGAAAATTTGTACAATGTCATCTTCTAATTGGATGGAAGCGATAACCAAGTCTTCGTCAGTTTTGTCTTGTGAATCTATGAGTCTTGATAACACGTCTGCATGTCCAAATTCTGATGTCTTAACATATTGAATCTTGAAGTCGTAAGCCAGCAAGGTGAGAGCCCAACGTTGTAAACGATTTGCTGAATAGGCTGGAATTCCTTTTCTTGATCCAAATATGCTAAGTAGTGGTTTGTGGTCACTTTGTAAAATGAAATTTCTTCCAAAAATCATTTTATGGAATTTCGTTACTGCAAATATGATGGCTAAAGCTTCTTTTTCTACCTGGCTGTAGTTTTTCTCAGCATTAGTTATCGTTCTGGATGCTTTCATTCTTCCATCAGGATACGTATGCAAAATGCATGCCCCGACTCCTGAGTTTGAAGAATCCGCAGCTACTACGATTTGTAGTTTTGGATTGTAGTGACACAAAAGAAGTTCTGATTGTAGAATTTTTTTAAATTCATGGAATGCTTTCTCACATTCTGTAGACCATATGAATGGTATATCTTTTCTGAGGAGAGCATCTAATGGCTGGCGAAGTTTGTGCATTCGGTGGACAAACCTACCATAATAATTGATTGCACCCAAGAATGATCTGAGGGTAGACATATCTGTTGGTCTTGGCATGTTGACCATTACTTTCACTTTATCCGGATCTGGTGAGAGACCCTTGTCGTTGATAACATATCCCAGATATTTCATTTCATTTGTAAAGAAATTGCATTTCTCTAATCTTAGGTGGAAACCATATTCTTGAATTCTCTTGATGAGACTGATGATATTTTCTAGGTGCTCTTGTTCATTTTCACCGCCAACAACAATATCGTCTAAATAAGCAGACTTTTGGCAAATCAGCAATCATGGTGTCCATAATTTGTTGAAAAGCTCCAACTGCGGATTTGACACCCATAGCCAGTCGATGAAAATTGAATAAGCCTTTGTGAGTGTTGATGGTTAGGATTTTACTGGATTGTTCATCAACAGGAACTTGGTAATAGGCATCTGACAAATCAATTTGACTGAAAATTGAACAATTTGTCATTTTTGAGAAAATTTCTTCTGGTAGAGGAAGAGGGTGACGGTTCAATTCCAGTACATTATTTAGTCTAGTTGAATAATCTGCACAAATTCTGATTGAATTATTTTTGTTCCTGACCGCCACGATTGGAGCCGCCCATTCGAAGTAATCAGTGTGAGTTATTATGCCTTCTGCTTCTAGTCTTGCCAACTCTTCTTCAACTTGTGGTAGAACTGCGTACGCTACAGGTCTTCTATTGCGGAAAACTGGTTGAGCGTTGGGTTTCAGGAACAAAGAAACTGTTGTCTTAACACAGCATCCCATTTTACCATCGAATACTTCTGGAAACTGACGTTTCAGGTTTTCCTTCTTGAATTCTGATGTGGATGAAGTTATATGGTAGTGATTGGTTTACTCCAGAGATTGAAAGCGTCTATCCAATCGATACCCATGATGTTGAGACCTGACTGAACCACAAAACACTTGAGGTTGTTGACCTTTTTACCTCCGATGCTTACTGAAAAAGAAAATTCCTTGGTAAGATTGATGATGTCACCTGATGCATCTCTTGCTAAATGATCAGTGCTCTGATATTTCGGCTTCCCTATATAAATCCATGATTCTTTAGAAATGATCGTTAGTTATATCACTACCTGTGTCTAGCTGAAATTTCACGTGTTCATTATTGATTGACACTCGAAAGAGTATTCACTTGATGATTATGATGCTTCTGCTTGATTTTATATGATTTATTTCGAACATCACAATAACCTTCTTTATGTCCAATTTTGTTGCACTGCTGGCATTGATGCTTCTTAAAAGTGCAAAATTTTGCATAATGTAGCTGTCCACAAAACCAACAAGGCGTTTTTGGAACATTTGTGATTTCCTTATTCTTTGACAGCGGTTGTAATTTGTGATGACTTACTGCATTGACAGATGTTGCATTTCGATTTTCTACCATAGCAGTATCTTGTTTGAGATTTATCATCCGTTGGCATTCAACTGCAAGGTCATCAACGGTGATGTTGCCATCTGCTTTTGCATCGATCATTGCTAACATTTTGGTTCTGATATCTGCATCCTTAGGAGACCTCAAGCCGCAAAGGAATATGAGGCACTTGAATGTGTCTGCTGTGATGGTATTGATTTTGAACTCTTCACATTGCTGACATGTTGACTATTAACAATCGATTGAAACGAGATTTACAATAAATTTTTTGTAAATGTAAAGATCCATTGCTGTCCCTCAGGACGCAAACTTTGCCATCGGTAATTAAGGCCCTATTAATTCCCTTGATACATTGATACCTATAATCATTTTCGTTCCTGCAGATAATATCTTTTTCGCGGGCGCCACTGCGTTCCGCTACACCATCAGGAAAAGAATCGAACTAACAGGCGAGTTTAATTAAGTATAGACGTTTCCATAGAAACTAAATAACTCTATGGCATCTTCGATTCAAACCAGAAGAACATTGAACTTAATGCAAACATAACTGACGTCGATTCGCGCGGATCGGAATGATCGGATAGGTCAGTGTTATGAGCGCAGCGAGGATTGAGGAAACGAATAACTGGAATAGTTAGTTCAGTTGCGGTTTTGTTGCGAGATCCTTTTTATTTCCGAACGATTCGTAACAGAAATCAGAACAAAACAAAAACGAAATAACGACAATATTATTCTCCTTAAGCCTGAATCATTATACCTATCAATATTATTCTCTCTCATTAATTATATACAGATTCAAATAAAGTTTTGTGGTATTTGAAACATAACTTGGAAGGTAATGATATTGATTTTTTCATGTTGAACGAAAACTAGACTTGGAAAAATTCTGCATTTCCCACAAAAGATCATGTGATATATCCTCTGTAAAATGAGAAGAAATCAGGAAAATTAACCGGCCCGTTTTCTTTATACGGGATATTTCTATAATATTTCTCATTATTAGTCTCGTGTATACTTGAGTCACACTGTATATTATTCACGATTAACGTCCGATTGCTTGAGTTCTAAGATATTTAGGACGATAATTCAAAAACCAAATATAACTAGAGAACTGTGTCTATATCTAGAAATTATTGTCGGATATACAGGGTGAACCAAGGAAAATTTACAGGGTCAATTGCATTTTTTTTTTTAATGAAATACTCTGTACTTCAATCCATTTTTTCAAGCATTTTAGTGGTCTCCATCCACACCTCCAATATACTATCTCCCAACCACTTGGGAGTTATAATTTTTTTTGTCAAAATAATGCTATCTGCAGATGCATACAGAAAAAACCACCGATCTCAAGATTATGGAATGCAGGAGGTCATTATTATAATCCTATTCGTCAGACTTATGAGTGATATTTCTGAATCATTTTCATTCCCAAAAATTATACAGGATGACTGAAAATGATTTTTCAATACGGAAGTTTTTGAATTAAATTTTCTCGAGTTCTTCAAATGGAACACTCCGTATAATTTTCGACCATGTGATATAGGATTGAGAGGCGAATATTTTTTGTATGTACATCCCTGGGGATATTCCTAGCCGTTTTCGAGTTATCCACTCGGGACAATTTTTAGTAGCTCATTTTTACTGACACCTCTAATAAGGATGATGGAAACACATCTTTTCAATTATTTTAACCAATCCCAACTTCTTTTATCCTTCAACTTTATTTCGTGTGTTTGATTCCTGATTTGGAATTATTTTCGTTTGCTATTGCGTGCTATCAATTCAACAACATTTATCGTGGGTACATACATTCTGACAGATGAGGGAAATAATCACTTATAATCTCCCAAGTGCTTGAATTATTGCCGAAAATTTTTCGAGTACATGAATTTAAAAAAAAAATTAACTTTCGGCAATTAATTCAAGCACGCGGGGGGTTCGGTAAGAAAATTTCACACCAACGTCAGTTATTTCTTATGAATTGTTGAATGATGTCATTTGTATAATTAATTATTAGTAGATAAATTGGCATGCACACCAGGATTTCGCAAAATAGAAGCATGCATGACGAAAGTTGCACTGAAAATTTATGTGACTTTGTTTTGCGAAATCCTGGTGTGCATGCCAAATGACCTACTATTGATTAATTATACAAATGACGTATCTTTCTCCGCAATTTGCTAGTTTTTCCGCCATTTGCTAGTTTTTCCGCAATTTGCAACCGTTGGTCAGACGAGGGGCGCATGCCAATTTTTCCAAAGTGTTTTTATTACTGAAACATAAATTTTTTACATCGGCATGCAATTTGAAAACACGGAAATTTCTTTTATTTTTTTTTCAGTTTTTCGTAACCCTTTGAGCCCTTTCGGCCGCTGCGAATTGCATGCCATTATTTAGTATCGTTTCAATTTGTTTGAAATTCCGTATATTACAACGGCAGGCAGTATAATATCGCGAAAAAACACGAAAATTCTCCACAAAAAGAAAAGCGCTTTTTCTTATGAAGGGCACACGTGCGGCGACCAGGAACCCGTCCATTTTTCATATTTTAGGGTTAATTATCAAGCCTTAAAAAAGCATGCAGTGTAAAATGGGAGAACGTCACTTGTCATCAGCTCCTGGTCTAATAGTGTATTATTTGGATTATTAAGAATAATTTCAGGGAGTTCATGACTCTCTAGATCGAAAAATAAAGTGGGTGTTCTGACAGATGAAATATAAACTATGAGGTGTTATTGAATTCAGGTAATTACTAAGATTTCAAAAATTTAATAATATACAGGGTGTTCCATTTGAAAATCGAAAGTTGATGTCATTTCTGGAAGAACCGGAAGTAGAACTAGTGAGCATATTCAATGTTCCAAATTTCAGAAACATAGCTAGAGAAACAAAGGAGAAAGGGGGGTGTACCATGAGTCTGTGTCACACTATACAGAGTTAGTCAAATGTACGGATCCGCCTTTTTTTGTCTATGTTTTTTGTGTATTCAAATATTTTTTCAAGTTCAGTATCATTAGTAAACGGATTTTCAGGAGGAATTACTTTCAATAAAAATTGATAAACTGTACAATGAATTTAAGACAGTGAGTTTTTCATTTCATGTACTATAGTTGTAGACGCTTATATGTATTTTATATTTTATTTTCACGAATCTTCTTACGAAATCGAACATACGCGGTAAAAAAAGCTTTTGCTTATAACAAAGTATTAAAAATAATGCAGGGAGGAAAATGTTCGTTCTCAGGGAAGAAAAATGTTTTTCTCCTGGCGGGAGGAAAAATACCATTTTTTCCATTCTTTAGGGCCGAAAGTAAAGTTTTCTTGTAAGGTAGTAGAAACAATTGTTGTATCATCCGAAAATAATTCAATAGCCTGTTTCAATTTCATAAAAGTTGATATAAATCAGGAATAGCACAGGTCCCAAAACAGATCCCTGAGGTACAACATAATTCAGAAGTTGCAGCATCGTTTATTTATATTTATATATATATTTGGAGAAATATTCGGCATATAATTAAGTAAGTGATCGATAGTGTTACTGTCAAGCCTTATTTTTTCTATTGCTTGGGGCTGTCAAAGGTGAATTATACGGACTGCCTTCGTCGATAACGGCCGCGATATCTCTCGCGTCTCCTCGCCGTTTGTTGACTTTTTTGTATCGTGTTCGGTCGATTTATTTTTTTTTGCTTTCGAGATGTTTGTTCCCTCCGCTGCCACGCTTTTGGAATAGTTGGGGTAGCTAAAAATAAATCCCGTAGGGAATTCCGATCGGTCGTCTAGCGACGCTCTAAATACGATTTTCGGTGCAGTTAGTTCAGCTACGAACAGCGCGGCGTGTGCATTCCTCGCTGGCGGAGAACGGCGTCTGAGTATTTTTTTTATTTTCGTTCTAGAAAGATTCCGAGAAGAGCTGCCGTGTTAACATGGGGAAGAAACGTCGCCTGAATCGGTTCATATCCAAGTGGTTGAAGAGGTTTGGCTTTTTTTTCTTCGAGAGTGTCGCTAAACACTGCATGCATAGTTTTGTTTGTTTTGTTTTTTTATTTGTTGATTTAAGTGTGCGTGGCTTTTTAATATTCCATTGCGATCGGTAGATGTTATGGCCGTTTGAAAGTACCTACTTGATGCGCTATTATATTTGTCGCGTCGGATTTTTCGCTGCTTCGCGCTTTTGCCGCTAGATTTCTTTCGAAAAAGTGTGTTAGTCATCGCGGTGTGTTGGATACGTGACTAACGCTTAATGATGACTGTTCAGAGCAGTTTTTAGAGATAGTTGGTGTGATGAAACGCTCTCATCGGGGATATTTTTAACAGGTTCGAAAAGCAGTCCCAGTTCGGTTATGGATAATTTTAATTGTACTGCACTTTTTCCAGTAGTATTTCAGAAAGCGTCAATTGAATTTCAGAATGGCCACTTGTATTTCGGAAAGTATCAATTGTATTTCAGAGAAATAAGTTGGATTTCGGATAGCATCAATTGAATTTCAGAACAATCAACTTGAAATGAGAAACCATCATTTGAATTTCAGAATAGTCAATTGCATTTCAGAAAGTATTTCACAAAACACCATTCTATCATAATCATCCTCGTGGAGCTCTTGAAGAATCTGCATTTTATATTGATGAAATTCATGCATTTTCAATGCTTTTCTTACAGTCTCGCGTGACATTCCCGTCTGTTCGTAAGGAGCTCGTATGGGCTCTGCAGCAAATGTTCCAAAACACAAACTTTTTTCAACAGGAGTAGCAGAAAAGGAAGGATATCTGTAAAATTTTTGCAATGAGAATTAAAAATTCAGTCTTTAATAAACACAACTTTACTACCATCTACGTTTTACTATTAGACTACTTTTTGATATAACTTGTAAGATCAACCTTATTCAAGGTGTTTCCACTTACGACGGAGTGACAGGAAAAAGCGACGGTCCTCGTTCTCCGATCGAACAACAAACATCGCTTTATAAATAGAACTCGAAAAAATTCCCGGTTGATACTCCTCATTCACGAGTCGTACCTAGGTATAGTCATTATTTTGTCATTACCATTCGACACATGGGCATGGGATCGATCTGCGTATGTAAGCAAGAGGTTTTTTCAATGGGGAGATTGTTTACGCGCGACAATAAACAAGCAAAGTCGTGTAAACAAAGGAAACGCGCACAGAATTTTGGGACGTTTAACGAGATTCGTGTCTTTCTTCGGGTCAGTTAATTAGGCGGAATTATCTAATTTGCTGGTTTGGTTTTAATTGGATCGTGGGTTATTTCCGTGCGTAGCGGCCTTAAGCGGAATTTTCAATTGAAAATTCAGCTTTTCTTGAACTATAGTTTACACGTACTTGCATTAAAATAGACTCACCTTGTAAATAATTAAATTTCAAATTCCTTCTAAATTAATATATCTTTTAACACATCCTATTGAAGAAAATCCCCTTCTTATTTGATACCACAGAGTGAAGAATGATATACAAACAAAATAATAAAAAAAAATGTTTCTCAATTCAGCTTACTTAAAGTTTGCCCTGAATTTTACTCCACGTTGGGCGCCAAATTAGTAATAAATTTGGGTTCACCTGACCTCTATTTGACCCACGTTCTTGGGGCCATAATGTGATGAATTTGGGTTTCCATCCTATCATCAGAGTGTTCTGTACCAAATCCTGATATTTTTCCGCTTCTTAGAAAAAAATTTCATGCCCTTTTCATGTATTATAGTATCAAATCCGTAAATAAATTGATACTTTTGTGTTTTTTTTCAATTAAAGATGATTGTATTGTATTGAATGATTAAATTTCAAATTCCTTCTAAATTAATACGTTTTTTAACACATCTTATTGAAGAAAATCCCTTTCTTCTTCGATACCACTTTTATAGTGAAAATGATTTCTTATTTTGCTACTTTGTCCTAAACTTCGTCCTGAACTTTAATCAAAAATAAATAAACATGTGCAGAAATAAAGAAAAATGCGGTCTGCATATGAAATTATCAACTTAGAATCAGAAATATTACGAAAACTGTTAGACATAGGTACTTGAAGGACGTTAAACTCTATTTAAAACGCGTCCAGAGTTCATGACCATTCTGTATATAACTAGTTCTTCATATTTGAGCACTTTTTCTTTCACTCTGAATAGCTGGGTACTCACTGAAACAACAAGCGATTTGTACGAACAATGGCATCTCTAACAATGTAAATCGCACCAATTATTCAATTTTAAACCGATTATTTCTTTTGCTGGTGTAATTTGAGACGATCTGCGGTTTTTTTAATCGATGAAGTAGTGAAAAATAATTTACTTATGGGAACTTTATTCACGGCCAAATTATAGTTTGACCGTGTAGTTTTTGTATTCCCAATAAAAAGTATGGTTCATGGAACGATGAACAGAATATTAATCATTTTCCCAGGAGAATCACAATAGTTGATATTCTTACGAGGTTCTGTGAACATTGCAGATGTCAAGATATAGGAATCATACAGTAAAAGTGCACGTATGCTCTCTGCATGGAGTTCGGGATCGACAAATTTACTACGATTCATCGAAAAAAAGGACGATCTGTACGGGTGTAAAGTTACCCACATCCACAAATGTACACAGAAAATTATATTAAAATTATCGAATACACAAATGGATCCGTACACGTTTCATGATCCCACATATGAGTCTGCCAAGCCACAAGTCGTAAAAAAATCATAGAAGGCACAAATGGCACAGACACAAACGTGTTCAGAGCCTTTTGTGTATTCTGTGATTTTTATACAGTTTTCTCAGTGTACATTTGTACACCCGTATGATCTGTTGCTTTCAGTAATTCCATAACTTCCCCAGGTTTAAAATCGGGTGACAGAAATCTTGCAAAAAAATTACAGATCAATAACCTTCATTAATGATTTTGCCAAGGTTTTCGAAAAACAGGAAGGAAATGATTTTCTGAAATTGGGCTAAAGCCTTTGATACTTACTGTTGACCACAAATTCTTCTGAATCGTTTAGAAACTTTAGGATATAGAGATTAAGAATATATATAAATTAAAAAAATACAATAAACAGTAGTAGCGTTTAATTTGGTCCATTAATACGTTGACATATGACATACAAGTAAAACGACAAAAATTACGTGAATGACAGATAATCCAGTCATTTCTCTGTCATTCGTGCCATTTCTTCTTCTTAGTTTTTTTCTTCATTTGCTTCCTTTCGGTGCATTCAGCCAGCACTTTACCCACTATGTAAGGATCCGCCCTACCCCAGCCTGGTTACTGGCGTGAATAGTGGGGACTTCGTCAGGAGATGGAGGGGGGATCTTGCTCTAGGCAATACCTCCACGCATAAAAAATTTAAATAAAACTTTTTTTGTTGTGATAGCACGTTATATTTGTACGTCATATGTCAACTCATTCCTCCATCGGTACCGAAATGGATCAAATAAAATGCAATTGGTATCTCTCTCTGTTTTTTTGACCTTGCTTCCTGGTGGCGCACTTGTTCAACACACCCCCCAATTCGCGATTCACCGCCTGCCACCATGGGCGTCCCTCAGGGGACAGTACTCGGTACCATTTTATTTTTCATTGGTATTATCAATTTTTATAATCCGTATTTGGCCTATGACCTACGATGATAAAGTTTTGCTGAACAGCTGAATTTTTGTTCTCGATTTATCAAACGGGAATCGGGCCTCTGGAAGTTTAGAATGAGGCCTTAAACGAATCTTGAACACTTTTCCTACGCTACGTTAGTCCTATGTAGTTCAATGGTTGACGGGAACTATAATCCAGGAAGTACTTGTTTTTAGGTTATTATGTATATGTTGATAGTTAGCTCTAGAGCTCAAATCTGGGCTTTCTCACATTTAAATTCCTAACCTAATCATTGTTGACATGTAATTGTCTAGTATGAAATAAAAATATTCAACGATTACATAGAATTTAACCCTATCCAACATCCAAGGATCTTCCTCTGAGGATTTCCTTCTTCACATTAATGAACATTCTGCCCCGTGTTGTTTAGAAGTAGTATAAATGCAAAATTGACCTCAGCATCCTAGTTAGTCGCTCGCCTTGCACGCTGTGTTTCTAACATTCATCGCACGATACAACGGGAGAGAAACTGACGAAAACGCCTCGATGAAGTCGTGGCCAGTATGGCGGCAGCGTACGGTTGTTCGATTTCACGATTATGTAATTTGACGTCACTGAAATATTTTCGCAGGAACATTTTGAGAACAAATAAAAACCGATCCATCCATAAGACATGAGACGCAATATTCAAACCATGATTATGAAACGCTGTCTTCGAATTTTGTTTTATTTATTGCTTGAGGACACGAGGGTTAGTTACTCGAGTAGATATTGAATTCAGTGCCTCAGATGGATGGCTTTTCATGTTCTCAACAAAGTTCATATGAAAATATGTCGGTAACCGAAATACTTGAATGTTGTGATCGGCACCGGGCACGACTTTATCGAAACGTAGCGCTGCCCGACTTGCCTGCGACGCAGTCTTCCCAGTTTCGCTCCCGTCACGTCGTGGTCGTTTGTGTTTGTGTGCACGCCCTCTGGTGTTTCGAAAAAACCCCTTCTGACAGCTGTTGTGTGTTGGACGCAGCGATTTGCCGGACGACCGATCGACTGTGCTCCTGCTCGGCGTCACCCGAATACCCACGTCGCCGGTGGCGGCGCGACGCCCCTGTTCTCTTCCCCTGGTGCCGGCCGTCGCGGGGCGGCTCCACCGCCGCAACTCGTCTGGCGCCGGCAAGAACGGCGCGATCGTCAGGAGGAACTCTTCGAGGAAGGCGGCGCCGGTGGACTGTCGACGTCACCAGGTATTTACTAGTCGGGGGAAAAAAAAAAACAATACTCTTGTCCTTCCTGTTAATGGTTGACAGGTTCGATGTACAAAAATGGGACAGTAACCGTTTTGGATGGTAGGGGGGGGAGTATTTTTGTATTTTTTTTATCGGAAGTTGATCATGTTCGGTATATTTGTCGTTGAGGAACTTGTCCTCCATACCCAAAAATAATAACGGCGTGATTTTTTAAATTTATTGTTTGAAGGACATTTTTTTCGAGTATTTTTCTTTTAGTTGATTTGTGTTTTTCATATTTTTTATCGATTTTTTTCTTTCATAACTGCGTTTTTTATTTATATTTGTTATCAAAAGCTGGTGATATTCGATATATTCTGTATTGTTAATGAACTTGCTCTCCATATCCAAAAATAACGAAGATATGATTTTCAAAATAGAAAAAAAAAATTGATTTTTTTATATTCAAATCGGGTTTCTCATATTTTTTATCGTAAGTTAATCAGCCCTATGCTATATCACTTCCGTTAAAAATAACGCCACCGTCATTCGCCATTTCCGTTATTTTGCTTTGATTGGTAATAACAAAATAACGGAAATGGCGAATAACGGTGACGTTATTTTTAACGGAAGTGATACAGCATAGGGCTGAATATTTGGTTCATTTGTCTTAAATGAACTTGCTATCCATATACCAAAAAATAACAGCGGTATGATTTTTTGAATTTACTATTTGAATAATGAAAAAACTTCTTCCGATATACTTTTTTTTCTAAATGATCTGTTTTTTTTTATATTTTTTTATCGAAAATTTACTATATTTGATGTAATTTTTGTTGAACTATTTCCTCCCGATATCCAAAAATAGATATTATTTTCAAAATTCACTGTTGTATGGAAACATTTTCTTTGGATTTTTTTTATATGGGAATTGTGTTTTTCATATTTTTTATCACGAGTTGATAATATTCAATAAATTTTTCATCAAGGAATTTGCCCTTCATATCCAAAAATAACGATTGTGTGATTTATTTTGAAATTTACTGTTCACGATGAAAAAATTGTTTTTCCGATATATTTTTTTGTATTTTTTATCGGAAGGTAATGCCCTCCATATCCTAAAACAACAACGATGAGAATTTTTAAATTCACTTTTTGAAGAAATCATTTTCTTTCAATTTTATTTTATATTTGAATTGTGTTTTTCATATTTTTTATCGTAAGTTTGATAATTTCGATACATTTTTCAGCAAGGAACTTGCCTTCCATATCCATAAATAACGTTGGTCCGATATATTATTTCCTAAATGTTGGTTGATTTTCCTGGATTTTTATAATTTTTTCCACAAGTTGATGATAAGACTTGAACATTTCCATTTCCAATTTAAAAAAAAAATAGATACTTAGTTGATAACAGAATTAAATTATTTTTTGCTTGGAGTTTTCAAGTTGATTTGTTACTTCGCGCCATCTATTGAGCAATAATAATGTCTTATATTTCAAAAAAATAGCACCGCTGATATCATTCAAAACAGTTTTTGTCACATTTTTATACATCTAACCGTTCAAAACTCAACAACTATTATTTTTCGAATAAGGTTTTCAAATAATGAGTTGGTGGACAACAAAAATAAAATGTTTTTGAGGAGAAAATTACGAAACGTGTTTTGTGTCAAATTGCTGAACTGCACATAGACAGTAGTTTCGCTTTATTTTCCTGTGTGTAGTTCGTGATATGTTATTACTGTTATTTTGAAACTGAGTCGGATATTTTAAGTTGTGTAATATTTTATATATGTATACACAATTTTAACAGCTCCCACACTTTTTATGTTGTTTGTGTTCGTAATTTGACGATTTCGTATTTATGTTCAACTTTCATTGTAGCTAGCCTGAATTTGTGCTAGATATCTCAAGAACTGAAGGAGTTATGAAGAAAAAACCTAAAATTGCAATTCCAACACCATGTAAATCGGTAACGAAACGTTTATATGAATTTTTAGTCATGAAATGAGACTTTCGTTCTAGCAATTTGTACTAAGCAAGACAAGCACTTGCAATTAGGTCAAATATCTGTCAGATGTAGTTCAATGTCCGTCGTGGTAGTTTGTTTTCTGACAGATGTTTGCCTTCATATCATCGATATTTAAACTCGAAAAATATCACAGCAAATCATTCGACAACAAAAAAAAGTAACCAAACACTAAACACGAACTCCGGAACACAGAAAAAAATACTGTCCGTGTCTAGTTCGACATTTTCCCGCGATAGCGCGGCTATCATAGAATCTCATACCTGTCAAATCCGTAATGCTTCAAAACGAATCTGTAAAGGTACCGTCAGAGGACGCCAGTAGCGCCGTGGCAACTCCGACGCCAACGCCATCTAGCGAGAGATGTTGTGAACGCACGCCGAAAGTCCGGGCGGCGACGCCGCCTCTGAGATGCATCGCCGTCGTTAACGACGCCACGAAGTTCGCAGCAGGCGACGCGATGGAGAGATCCGTGGACTCCATCGGGACGTGTTCCCTGGACGTCGACGCTTCGGCCGACCTATCAGGTTAGAGGAGATTTTTCGGTGTTGTTTTTTTTAGTTCGTGTTTTTTTTTGCTACGATTTTTTTATTTTGCTGCGATTTGGTTGTGTTCTAGATTTTGTCTAATACAGTTTTGTGTGTTATTACTAACCGAATAGCGATAGAAAATTGTTAGAAAAAGAAAAATAGTGAGTAATTTTGTGTACTAGATTATATATTTCGTATATGTGAGCTCTGCAACATTTTTTCTCTGTATTCTATCTACATGAGCATGAACATTATACAGTGTGACCCACTTAAGACCAGAGCACCCTTATAAAATCTGCATTTTCCGGCCGATTGAAGAGTATCAAAAAAATATACATTTGCACCAAATTTGCAAAATGTAATTCCAAATTTCAGGGCATATCTACTATGATTTTTCTATGTTCTAAATTGCTGAATTTCATTAGCGATTTTTTTCGAGCAATTTCGAATTTACTACTGAACTCAGCATCCTTCATTTAGGTAAATCCTGAAATTTCAATTGAAGATATTCATTGGTAACAAAGTTATAACGATATTAATTTTCATAACATACCATTATTCATGAATATTTCAGACAAATTCTGAGAATCGGCAACACTGTCAAAACAAATGTGAGAGATCTTTCTGGTAGAAATTCATTAATTCATAACATAAATTGTTCTCTATACCATCTTGAAAGCGGTACCATTTGGAATAAAGTATTTAAGTTGTAAAAATAGCTTATCATAATTAGTTAATTGAAACAATTTTTGAAAGATACTGTCAGATATTGACAGACTTTTTACGATGGCGTAGAAGGGCCAACAACAAAATATTATTCAAAATAGTTGAAATTAGCACTTTGAAGTAACAATTGCCACTTTAATCTGACAATTGTCACTTTGATCTTGCAAATGTCACTTTGATCTTGCAATTGCCACTTTGATTTGACAATTGTCACGTTGAACTGGCAATTGTCACTTTGATCATGCAATTGTCACTTTGAAATGGAAATTGTCACATTGATCTGGCAATTATCACTTTGAACTAGAACTTTTTTGCCAACTCCATGCAAAAATATTGTTTTTCCGTCAAATTCAAAGTGACAATTACCAGTTCGAAATGACAATTGTCAGATCGAAGTGACAATTGTCAGATCAAAGTGACAATTGTCAGATCAAAGTGACAATTGTCAGATCAATGTGACAATTGCCAGATCGAAGTGACAATTGTCAGATAAAAGTGACAGTTGTCGATTCAAAGTGACAATTGCCAGTTCAAAGTGACAATTGCCGGTTCAAAGTGACAATTGTCAAATCAAAGTGGCAATTGTCACTTCAAAGTGGCAATTGTCGCTTCAAAGTGGCAATTGTCGCTTCAAAGTGGCAATTGTCACTTCAAAGTGGCAATTCTGATTATTTTGAAAAATATTTTGTTGTTGGCCCTTCTACGCCTTCGAACTTTTTGATAATTTTCCTGCTAAAAACGAAAAAATTCAATCGATCGGAAAATGTAGATTTTATGAGGGTGCCCCGTTCTTAAGTGAGTCACGCTGTACCTACATCATTTTTTAATCAATTGCACAACCAAAATTCAACTGTTGCCGAAAGTTGGTGCATGTTCGGTAATCATATTAAGTGCACTAAAAAGGTTGTCAAACTCAAAACATGCTTTATTACCCTATATAAGCCTGTCGCTTGACTAAAAATTCTCCCAGGTTAAAATTCCTCATTTGCATTGGCAACACTGCGTAGTTATTCGATCCGTCCGAAAAATTTGCTAAATCAAATTCTGCAACGTCCGATACCTACGACTAGAATATTACCATAAATCAAACGAGATAACTAATAAATACCCAGACAGCTAAATTAGAGGTTTCTACGCAATTGATTCATAGATATATGGACAATAACAAAATTTCCTCGGGCACAGAGCGGAACGACCGTTTTTTATACAATCGAACCTAGCGAACTATTTCACACCAGACATAAAACATTGACGCAAGTTACCGTGAAGCCAATTGTAGAAATTAAATGTGGGATAGTTCGTTTTCTAGCGAACAATTGAAATGCGATGCTTCTCTCGGAATACGCAATGAGGTGAGGTCACGAGGATTAACAGGAAAGTAAATTGAATTTGAGAAGTAATTTTTCAACTACCACATACGTGTGTGTATGGACAAAACCGAAAATTCACCCTACTTGGTTTTCCTAGAAGGTGGTTTCAGGGATTACTTGGTAGGTTCCGCTGCTTTTAGGTTCCTCTGTTTCCATTTCCTCAGTTGACTGCCTCCACATCTAGGGTTCCACCTCAGAAGCACCCTTGGGGTTCCTCTAGTCGTCGCCCTCGGGACAGTTGCCTTGGCTCCCCTCAAATGGTTCCAGAGGCCCCTGCTTGGTTCCCCTGCTAACTTATAGGTTCCTCTGGGGTGTGATTCTGTAACTCATATCGCCTAGCGAAAGCGAAGCGAAACGATTGAAACGAAGCACACGCTAGCAGTTTTCGATGTACTGGAAAGACAATTGTGTTTCCCCTCTGGGTTCCTTTCGTCGGCGCCTATCGGTTGGGTTCCAGAGGTCCCTGCTTTGGTTTTCCGTGAAGGAGGTTTTGGGAATCTTTCGGTAGGTTCATCTGATATTCATTTTTTCGGGTAACCGCCTTCACAACCAGGATTGCATCACAGAGGCACCCTTGAGGTTCTTCTGGTCGTCGCCCTCGAGACTGTTGGCTTGGCTGCCCTCGAATGGGTACCAGAAAGGTCCCATCTTCGTTTTTCCTTGAAGGTGGTTTCGAGATCCCTTGGGAGGTTTCTCTGCAAATTTTTATTTTGGGCATACCATCGGTTGATTTCATTCCCTTTTCTAGGGTGATCACCTCCACATCTGGAGTTTCACCCCCGAGGCACCCTGGGGGTTCCTCTAGTCGGTGCCCTCAGGACTGTTGGTTTGGCTCCCCTAGAATGGGTTTCAGACGTCCTTGCTTGATTCTCATGGAAGGTGGTTTCGTGGATCACTTGGCAGGTTCCCCTATTATCCTGTAGGTTTGTCTGGTTCCCTTTTCTAGGGTGACCGCCTCCACATCTAGGGTTCTGCCTCAGAGGCACCCTTGGGGTTCCTAAAATCGTCGTTTGGTTCCGCTTTAGTTTTGGGAAATCGTCCATATCTGAGGTTGCACCTCAGAGACAGCCATGGGGTTCTTCAGGTCGGCTGGTCAGGCTCCCTTCGAATGGGTTCCGTAGGTTCCTGTTTCGGTAACATGCGGGTGTAGTCTTGAATTCCACGAATTCACTGTAATGTTTTACCATTCTGCAAGGCTACTGTAATAAAAATACTCCTAACTATGTTCCACTAATTTATTTAGACGTAAAATATAACTTCTGATTTGTTTCCATAAAAAATACTCAACAGACAAAGAATTTTATGTTATTATTGTGTATACTGCCAAGCCAACTCTGTATCTGCTATCTCTGGTCAAGAGCCCTGTATTCATACCCGCAGTAAACTTCATTTGGAACATTCCAGATACTTCAAGAGACGACGAGAGAGGTCGCTCTTGCCGTTATTTAGAACAGCCTAGACTGATCCATGATTCAGGTTCAGATTGTTTCTTGACATAATTATTTAGTTTAGTTTATCGGAATGCCGCCATGACTCATTCCACAACAATGTCAGATCTGGCTCCAGGATTGTTACAGTACTTAACGTTCATACTCATTTCTTCTTGGTTCAGACTGGTATGGAACTGGAAAGAAACAGAAGAGGAACGTGAGCACTTATTATTAACAAGTTAACAAATTTGTAAAAAGGAAAATCCTGACAATCTGCTCTGAATACTGTTCACACCATATTTTACTCAAAATACTTTCAAAAGATTGTAATAGTCATCTCTACTTCATTTTTATATTCGAAGATTTGATGTCGGTTTCTCTTGATGCATCTGTGACGGCCCTTGAGGCTGCACCCCAAAATATTTAATCAAAACAGACAATACAGTGAATATACGGGACGCTATTGAAAAAATCGATTATTGTTATCGCATTAGATTGTCTCAAATGGTTTGTTTTCACACCATATAGATATACTTTCGATATATTGCTGACGTCAGTGATATTCATATCTTTTCTTTAATAAAAAAACATCATTGAGATGCTGCCTGCGGAGTTCTTTCAATGGATGTTCGACGACGAACCTGAATTCAGTCCTCACCTAGGTATTGATAGATTTATCAGTGAGTGTACGGTCATTGAATATTTACGTTGTGAGTGTCGTCTACTATGTGCAGTCGACAAATCGATAATTGCTGTTCAAATACGGATGCAACGTTGATTTGTTGCATAGGCGTCCTATCAGGCTATTTTCAGAGGTTGTACTGTTGAAAACAAACATTGGCATCACAAAAATAAACTTTCTTCCACCAGATATCCCTGATTTTACTTCACGGGTATCTGAGATACAGGTGTGGATAAAAGTTTACATAATCTGCGAACTAAGCTCTCGGAGACAACCCCTAAGAAAACACCCCCGATTTGATGTAAGTATTAGTCATTTTAATCAGGGTATAACTTTTGGGGATCCTTCTCGTGGGTTTATGATAATATGCACGTGTAAGATAATGGCGCGTATCCAACGAAATTGCCTAGAAGAGGATCCGAAGATGCAATAACCTCCTCTTTTCAAATAATTTGACCTCAACCAAAGAGCTGGAGTCCCTCAGAAGAAAGGTCCTATCTCTTTTCAACAAGGCATACAGAAAAAAACAGAGAGGAGAGAGAATACAACGAAGCCGTCTCGATAGAAAAGAAGACAGTTGAAACAAAAAAGAAGAAGAGGTGAAAATATCTCTGCGAAGAAGTCTAGAGAACTACCCAAAGCTTACAATCGAATGAGATCCTGTTAAAAGATCCGATTAATCCCGGCTCCTTCACCAATTTTAGAGATACTCCTGGATACCTACTTTTCTGTCTCTAGCAGCAGTCCAAACAGTAAGGACGAGGCCTACAAACAATAGAACCTGAAAAATAGCACAGTAACGCAATATATGTGACGGTGCAATTTTGAGCCAGATCGATTTTCCGCCATCACTGAACGCCAACAATTATTTGAGATTTTCAACCGACCAGCTGCCATTCTATTGGGAGAAATGCCTCTGGAACTGCGGAATACTCTGTCGCTTTCGCCAAGTAACCGCACATTCAAATTAAACTTATCGGAAGAAGAGATGAAATCATGTGGCCTCCTCGTTCACCAGACCTGAATCCTCTGGATTTTACTCATTGGGGTTGCTTAAACTACGAAGTCTATTCAAAACCCGGGAACGCTTTCGAATTGCTGCAGCGTAAATATCATGAAATAATGAATAGAAACTCTGTGCTACTTTGTAACGTTCTGAACACCAAGTATGTATTTTCACATTGTAGGGGAGGCGGGGCTGGATACTTCCAGACTAAAGTACTTGTGCTAATTTTGTCCAATCACTCAGCTTCTTGACATTTCATTCTGTTATCCCATTTAATATTATAATAGGTACCATTGCAAGAGCTTTTTGAGATAAAGCAATAAAACAATATAAAATACTTGAAAGGAAAAATCTTGACAATGACCTAAATTGAGATATTCTTCTACATAGAATCTTTTTTATTCAAGCTTTTTTTCAGTTTTTAATAATAGTTGATATTATTAGTTGCAAATATATGTATGAGCCCACTTTCCTACACGCCTGTGGTGCGCTGTCACAAGTTTATTAGGGAGTCGATTTGAGCAATTTGAGCCAAATAATTTTCTGTGGGTTGATCAAGGACGAATCAATTATTTATGATGTTATAAAATGTGTGTCGGTCTTTCGAAGGTAAAATGATACGAAAAATAATTATAATTTTCGTCGACAGAGGTTACATGGTGATTTATATTTTAATTCCTATAATTTTGAATTCATTCTTGAATCTGTTTTCTGAACCTCAAGACTACATCCATTTCTACACTACATTTTTAAGTTTGTAAATTTCTAAATTGTTTTCAAATATTTTTCTTTACTACTAACTACCTAGTAGTTATTCTATTTTTCAATCGTTGCTTGTTGAATAATTTTTCTTACGCTTTTGTATAATGTTTATATGGTCGCATTCAGATATCTCTTATATTTCTAGTATATCCATGCAAAAGGTTTAATCTTTTATGGGATGGTTGCATTCACGTCAATATTTTTTGTGTACATCATTTTTCCTACTATGGATTTGTTATATAATGGCAAATACATTTATTATTATTACGTTAGAGATATGAAAGTAAAGTAGCATAGATATGATATGAAAAATATACGCTTCAACATGATGAATAAAATCCGTTGTTAAAAATATCAAATTCAGTAATCAATATTTGATGTCAATCTAGCCTGTGTTATCCCAAGTAGGTACTGGAAAAAGCAAGTGAGTTTGAAATATCTCAATAAGGTGTTCCATATGTTGTATTTGTACAACTTCATTGGCAGATGTCATGTACGAGATGTTGCATGTCTATCCAGAAATATGGTACGAGAATTTCACGTCGGGATGAAAGTCGCTGTGTTTTTTGATGTCCATTGTCGTTAGTACGTGCATCGATAAATCATATTGATGTTTGTGAAGTCTGCCATTATACGTGCAAGTTTTTATTTATTTAAAATTGAGGATTACCTAGAGCAAGAATACCTCCACTTTCCCCACAAAGTACGATTTCGTACGTCAGTACCCAGAGTGGGGCGGAGTGGATATCCGCGAATTAGGGGTGTGTTGGATACGTAGACCATCAGGAAGCAAGCTCCAAAAGAAACAGAGGGCGAGAGCTACTATTTTGGTTCTTTTGGATCACACTAAGGGCCGGTTTTTCAATGTTCAGTTAAGAGACTCGGTTAACTGGCTGACAACTAATAATCCTGGATCTCTGCGACTGACTTACTCAAACACAACTTTCAGGACCTCTCTGCAAAGATATGGGATTAGTAACTTAGAGCGCTTAACTCCTATGGGCTGAACCCTTTTTGTACTTTCTACCCGCATATGATCCTTACTGATGGCAGTACCAGCGGCACGCCTTGAAATCAAAAAGGTCGCTATGTGCCGGAAAAGCTTTGAAAGCTATGGCTGCCTTACATACAATTAAAAGTTGATTTTCCATTATGATGTTGTAGCTGGTTGATCGTTTCGTTATAAAACAGGTTTTATCTGAGAATACTTACAATATTGCATAATTTCCTGGATGACATAATGATTTCATCTCGCCTTGAATATATTCTCTTTTGGGTAAATTCTGAAGAGGTGTCGCCGTGTATAATTCCTTGAAGAAATTGCAATTTGTCCTCAATGACATCTGGGCCGGTCTCGAGGCTGATCTCGAAATCGTTACATTACTAATTACCAATAATAATAAATCCGTCGTGTTTCCATAGTATAGCTATTATAATTATTTCCGGGTCATAGTTTTTTTTCTACATAAGAAATCCGACTGTAACTAACTTAATCCCGTTCTGATTCCAGATTGGTCTGAGATATCGTCAGCAGGAACGTTGCGGAGCGCCAGCGTCGTGACTCCGACATCCCCAGAACCCCACCTGCCATCCTACTTGAGCCTAGCCTGCACCATCAACGGCTACTCGACCACCACGCACTACGACCCCGTCCGATTCGCTGCGAAATCGCGCGATGCTTCGCCGCACCGGATCGACACCGATTTGACGCCGAACAGACCTACAACGACCTACTCCGTGCACAACAACCTACTGTCGCCGCCTAATCTAGTGCCTTTGCCGCACACCGTCATGGAGAAGGCGCTGGCGCAGCAGCACCTGCACGGCGAGTTCTACGCCACGATGAGCACCAAGAAATACATCAGCAAGGAGACGTTCACGTCCAGCTTGTTCGCCGGCATCGGCATGGACGCGACGGACGGCTGCGTGGACGGCGGCGGCCGGCGCAACGCGCACACCAAATGCGTCAGCTACGAGAGCAAGAGCGTCACCACGATCAACGGACAGAACAAGTGCGTGTCGGAGACCAGCGTCGGGCAGCAGTTCGAGAACGGGCAGGAGACCAAGTCCTTTATCCAGCAGCGCGTCGAGCGACTGTACGGCCCGGGCGCGCTCGCGCAGGGTTTCTTCAAGCCGCAGAAGAAGCGCGCCGTGCCGGAGTGCGAAGACAAGTCCTCCTGTGCGGACGTTCGGTGCGACGGCTCGGAGCCGGCCATGAGGCAGAGCACGAGCAGCCCCACGCTGCCCGTTCTGAGGCACTTGAGGCCGGAATTCAGGGCGCAGCTGCCATTCATCAGTCCGAAGAAGAGCGTAACCGTGCCGGTGCTGAAGGAGGAGGGGAAGGTGAACGGGTGTGTCGCGACGCCGCTGGAGGGTACGAAGACGGAGGAGACGAACGGAATCGGCGCGGAAGCGGAGATCGACGAAGCAGGTGAGAATTTTAGTTTCTGTGTGCACTCCAAGCACTAGACGAGATTGGCATCTAGACAACTCACAATACACTGCTTTTCAACAAGGCATGCGGTCGCCGATCGATCCGATATAGAGTATTTGAGAAAAAATCTCTCATCGGGCTCGAACCGACTATCGCTATGCTGGAGTTTCGAACGGCCTGTGCATTAGACCGCTGATCTACCATAAATAATAACTTTTAAAACTCTTCATTTTCTAATGGAATACTCGGTATATTTTCTCATGTTCAGTGAAATAGTCCTATTAACACAAATCTATCCAGATGTCTATTGGATAGATGTGCATGGGCATCCAGGACATCCATTGGATGGCCAGTAATGGCCAACCGCTGTCCGATAGATATCTAATGTACATAGTAGGCTACAAGTTTGGTAGCCATTGGATGTCCAAACTAGGGCCAAAATTGGACACGAATTGTACAGCTCCTGTTCATAAATTAGGTTGTCTACATGAATTGGAATGTTCATGGATCAAAACTTGATTGTTTATGGGCCAAAATAGGACACGAATTGTACAGCTACAGTAGATAAGTTGAGTTGTTTATGGATGAAAATTGAACACAAGTTGTACAGCTCCGCCGTACATACCATAGAATTCTGTAGTCGACAGTTATGTCTCTTTCTCTTCCATGAATTCAACCATTATGTCATCTTACATATCTGTCGACTGTAGAATTATATGGTACACGGAATCCACCATTGTACATAAATTAGATTGTGTACATGAATGGGATCGTTTTTGGATCAAAACTGGATTGTTTACGACCAAAATATGACACGAATTGTACAACTCCTGTTCATAAATTAGTTTGTGTACATCAGTTGGATTGTTTATGTACCAAAATAGAACACGAATTATACAGCTACTGTACATAAATTGGGTTGTGTACATGAATTGGATTGTTTATGGACCAGAACTGGATTGTTCATCGACCAAAATAGTACACGAATTGTACAGCTACTGAACATAATTAAATTGGATTGTTTATGGACACGATGTACAGCTGTAGGCATGGTTGTTGAGTCTCTGTGAAACCTTACTTCCGCTATATTCGGATAGACGAATGACACAAGTTTTTTATCGGTTCATATGAAACTTTTGTAATGGACACATTATGGACATCTATTGGACAGATTTTAAGTAGATTGTGAATAGTCCTTTGTGCAAATTCAAAGGTTTTGAAATGCAGTTTATAATAATATTTCATATAAGTAAAAAATAAAATTTGATTGGTACGCCACTGGTCTCCACTTTCTGGTAATATCGGATATATTGGTCAAGTTTTGAACCAGCAAAATAGAATGTTTCTCCATCAAAATAATATTAAAAATTGATTGTAAACAATTTCTTGTTCACATGAATTTCTTACGCTTCTTAATTTTGACATGTGTGTTGCGATTTTCTTCAGTTCGGCCCTGGTTGCAGCCGAAACGCATTTTTTAGCCCCTCATATACGAACGAAGCCAACGGTCTTGAATTAAATTCACAGAGAGAAAGAAAAACGGCCTCATATCTCTCAAGGTCGAATTGTAATTAGCTTATCACAAGAAACAATTGATATGGTTCTTGGAACATGGCGAGAAAAATGCGAGAAATAGACGAAGGTGTTTTGTATAGTTGTGGAAGAAATTGACAGAAGGGGGAAGTTGAATTTTGAATATACGGAAATATGGGTAAACGATCAATTTTTTTTTTATTCAAATCTTTGATTCGTTTCGGTGATGGTCTTTATGGCAGTGGCGTTTTTATTTTGAATTGAAAGATATATACCGCGTTAGTTAGTTTTTTCTGTGGTTTCAGCTAGTGACAAATTTTCTCCGGATCTTTTCATAGATCGTTGTCAGGAAGTGAATTTTGTAAGCAACCAAACTTTGATGATTGCCAAAGCAGACATTAGTCGGTTGTTTTGATTGATAGTCGGGGATGGACTACTCTCAATGGTCATTACCCAAAACATCAATGTCTCTAACAAATCTCGACATTTTCCAGCAAAACAATGTTTTTTGATCACTTATTTACTTATTTTTGAATTCATTTTACGTGTTAACTGAGGTCCAACTTGTTTCCGAACGAATTTTTCAAAAGTATCATACAGAATAATAAAAAGGATTATTTCAAAAACCAAATTTATGGTATTAAAGAGTAAAGGTATCGACAACAACGAGTATATCTTCGAACTGAGAATTGTCAGATTTTTTGTTCTTCAAGGCACAGTGTTGGGTCCCCTATTGTTCACATTGTATACAAATAGCCTCTTAGATATCGATTCCCGAGAGACTGTATCTATCGCAAATTTTCATATCACATGGTGTTGATGTTGTCTTTTTTCATCGCCAGAGAGAAACGGACACTATTTCCTGAGGGTCATTCACGTGCAGAGCCAGAGACTGTTAGAATTGGCCAGCAGAGTGGAAGAATACATGAAAATCCCCAATCTGTCTGAGGACGTGATAGGCATACTGAGAGCCGCGTCTGGAAAGGCGAGACTTCTGGTTATGCAGAAGATTCAGCAGTTCAAAGGGTTGTGCACCAATAACATCAATAGGGTGAGTTTTTCATTTGAATATTGTGCGAATGTTGCAGTATGCTGCAGAGACCAGCTATCTAGTGTTATTAAGCTACTTTCCTTTGCAAGAAACCTAGGATTTTCTATACTCTGATTATGCCATTGTATATATATATATACAATGGCCGCCCCCCCTGTAAGTTAATAGTTTTGGACTTATGAACACTTGTAAATAATTATTTCGACTACTTCTGCATCAGTTCACGAATAAATTAATGAGGTAGGCTATGCACGGTAGGCGCGTTTATTTTATCCATGACAACGAAAAAAAACTGTTATCTGTTTTTGCCAAATGTCATTGACATTTTGTAGGTTTTCAAAACTTTGTTTCAAACGGTGTTCAATTTCTCTTGTTGATTAATATGGCTCGTTCAGTAGCAGACAGAGTTGAAGCCGTTATCATATTTGGTGAAGCTAACCGAAATTAACACGCTGCTATTCGCATTTTCAATGAACGGTTTCCAGAACGTCCGATGTGTCGAAAATTTAACCAAACTGGCACTGTGAAAGATGCTCCGAGATCTGGGAGGCCGAAAATAATTACGGAAGATGTTGAAATTCAAGTACTAGCCGAAATGGTAAATAACACACAACAATCAACTAAGCAAGTAGCTGAGACATGTGATGTTTCTAAAACATCAGTAAAGAGGGTTTTAAAACAAAATAAATTCCATCCTTACAAAATAAAAATTTTGCACCAATTGGTTGAAGATGGTCCAGACCGGCGACTTGAATTTTGCGAGACCATGGCAGAAAGAATTGTTGCAAATCGACTCTATCTGCTTTAGTGATGAAAGCACTTTTTACCTAAATGGAAATGTGAATACCCAGAATTGTAGATATTGGAGTGATGAGAATCCCCATGAATTCCGCGAGGGGCATACTCAATTTCCCCAGAAAATTAATGTTTGGGCTGGTATTTTAGGTAACCACATTGTAGGTCCCATATTCTTGGAAGAAAATTTAAATGGTCCCAGATACCTCCAAATGCTGCAAGACACAATAAGTCCCAGTATCGATGAGATCGTTGCGCAAAACCCACATGAATTTTACTTGGAGCGCCACCACACTATTTTCGGGAGGTGAGAAATTACTTAGATGAAAGGTATCCAGGTAGGTGGATTGGACGTCGAGGTACAACAGAGTGGCCAGTTCGCTCACCGGACCTCTCACCGCTTGATTTCTTTCTCTGGGGCTATGTGAAATCCGTAGTTTTCAAGACAGTTTGTGGGTCGTTAGATGAACTGCGCCGTCGAATTATTGAAGTGTGTTCAGAAATAACACCTCAAACCTTGATTAATGTTAGGGAAGAGTTTACAACCCGACTATTTATGTGTCAAGAAATGCATGGTGGACATGTCGAACATCTTTTGAAATTGATAAAAACTCACCGTTTTTAGTTATAAATTAAAATATCTCTTCAGTTTTTAATGATTCTTGATCTGTATTTATGGACTACCTTATTTGTTAATAAAATGTTTCAACTTCATTTGTACTAGTTTTTCGTGAGATTCAACAACTCTAACAATTGTAAAATGGTACGACGAGGTAAGTTACACATGCAACATTGGATAGCTTTCAAAAAGTTAGGATAGGAAAGTGGAATACATTGTAATCCATTTGTTACGATTTTCTCATTGAACTGGCGCTAAAGTAGTCGAAATAATTATTTACAAGTGTTCATAAGTCCAAAACTTTCATAAACTTTTTTGATAGAAAACCATGTATCAAACTTGTTCAGAATTCAACGTAGAATATAATAATGCAATGAAATACAGGGTATCCCATTTAAAAAAATTAACTTCTAAGTCACCGTGCTTTTTTGAGACACTCTGTATGAATGAAACTTAAACCATTAAAGAGATCGAACGAAACCCTACAACTTATGTATTTAACATTTTTTTGTAATATGTAGAATAAAGAAGTTACGGGGGGGGCGACGGACTTTTGGTACTCACTGTATACATTATTTGCTTGTTGGTCTCGTTGTTTTATATCTTCTATTTATTAATTTATGCTATTTTTATATTATATCTTTTATTCTTTCATCACTAACCAACTGACGGTCCTATAAAATATAATTATTTTAAACGAAAAAAATACATTATTGAGTTGAGTATATTTATGACTCCCTATAAATTTTTTATTTCGATAATCTCGATTTCATAGAATGTATCGTGAAATTCAGCTGTAATAAATAATTGTAAATTAGTTCACTAACAAGCAAATAAAATGTATACTTGGGTTATTGTGGATACTTTTATCATTAGCACTATTATTATCGTATTTCAACACTGGATTTAATTGGACTATATAATTATTAAATAGCCTTTGGCATTTGTTATTACTGTTGTGTTATAATACGAGGAAATTGTTCAAAAATATTACGGTATAATAATAATTAAAATAATAATAATAATAAACACTCGTAGATTGTACCCAAAGGCATAGAGGACGGCTATTATTATTATTTGCCGTGGCGATCATGAAAATGAATGCTCAGTTTTGTTTTGACTGGCATAAAATTAGCTAGTGTTGGTGTATTCAAATTTTCTGGATCCAATGATAATTTACTGGACATAAAATATCAAGAGATGTTCTACGCAAAAATATTAAAATAATTAAAATAAACGAGAAACGAATGAGGAAGTGGAACAAAACAACGATAGAACAAAATATTGACAGACAAAACAACGACATTACAAAATAGTGATAGACAAAACGGCGACAAAACAAAACCGTGATAACGTGGAAAAGCGCTATCTGGTACGAAAAAGCGATGGAATTAATAGGAACGGTCAACAACGAGGCCAAAACAGCGATATGACAACACAAACTAGTGATAGAAAAAGCGATGGACTTGAGGTGACGGTCAAAATATCGAGGCAAAAATAGTGATAGAACAAAATATTGACAGACAAAACAGCAACCACACAAAATAGTGATAGACCAAACGACGACAAAACAAAACCGTGACAACGTGAAAAAACGCTATCTGGTACGCAAATGCGATGGACTCGATAGGAACGGTCAAAACAACGAGACCAAAACAGCGACAACACAAAATAGCGATAAAAAACACAAAACCGGGACAACGTCAAGAAGCGCTATCTGGTACGAAAACGCGATGGACTTGATAGGGACAGTCAAAACAACGAGGCCAAAACAGCGATAGGTCAACACAGAATATCGATAGATAAAACTGCGACAAAACAAAACCTTGACAACGTGGAAAAGCGCTATCTAGTACGAAAAAGCGACCGACTTTATTATGACGGTCATAATAACGATACCAAAAACTGAAAGAGAACAAAATATCGACAAACAAAACAGCCACAACACTACATAGCGATAGACAAAACCACTATAACACGAAAAGGTAAAAAAACAAAACCGTAACTGAGTGGAAAAGCGCTATCTGGTATGAAAAAGCGATGGATATAATAGCGATTGTCAAAATAACGTGGCCAAAACAGCGATAGAACAAAATTTCGACGGACAAAACAGCGACAACACAAAATAGCGATAGACAAAGCTACGACAACACAAAACGTCGTGTCAAATCAAAACGGAAGTGGAAAGCGTTATCTGGGACAAAAAAGCAATGTACGTAATAGCGACGGTCAAAATAACGCTGGCAAAACAGCGATAGAACAAAATATCGACAACACAAAATAGCGATAGACAAAACAACGACAAAAAACCGTGACAAAGTGGAAAGGCGCTGCGCTATTTGGTACGAAAAAGCGATGGACATAATAGCGACGGTCAAAATAATGAGGCCAAATCAGCAACAATGCAAAATAGCGACAGACAAAACAGCGACATTACAAAACCGTTGACAAAGTGGAAAAGCGCTATTTTGTACGAAATAGCGATGGACATAACTGCGACGGCAAAATAAGCCAACAGCGACAACACAAAATAGCGATAGACAAAACAACGACAATACAAAACGTCGTGGAAAAGCGCTATCCGGGATAAAAAAAAGTGATGTACGTAATAGCAACACTCAAAATATCAACAGACAAAACAACGCAAAAATTAGCCCACCATACACCTCTTGAGGCTGGGGCTCGGAAGGAAAAACTTCACTACCAAGTATTGAAAATGCCTGGACATTTCCCCCTCGATCCCACCGACCCACTCTCAGAGCGGATTCTCATCCTACAGTCGCTGTGTTGTCTTGTCGCTGTTTTATCTATCACTGTTTTGTGTTGTCGCTGTTTTGTCCGTCGCTATTTTGCTCTATCGCCGTTTTTGATCTCGCTATTATGTCCTTCACTTTTTCATCCCAGAGCCATATTATTCAATGTTTTCCAGCATGTTTGTTTTTCTGTAGTAACATTCATCTCTTACACACCACTGTTATGCAACTTTTGAAATGTAGTAATCTCCGATGAAGTTAACTTGGTTAACAAAATTACTAGTGTGGTGAGGGGGAAAAATATTTTTCGTTCACATTGAGTGACACCACATGCGTTTTTTTTTTTGTTTTTACTTTTAAATCTATAAATTCCCAATTTTTCAGAATGAAAATGAGGAGTTCCCCACCACCAACGAGGACCTGCAAGGTTTCTGGGACATGGTGATGCTGCAGGTCGACCAGGTGGACGCCATCTTCCGCGAAATCGAAGTGCTCAGAGCCAACGACTGGCAGGAAGCGGCGGTCGCGCCGCCCGAACCCGTCGCCGCCCCTCCGAATCCCCGAAGGCCGGCCGTCCGCTCCCCCGTCCGGCCCGTGTCCGCCGCTAGCGAGGAAGCCAGGAGGCAGCGAGAAGCTCAAAGGAGGAAAATGATCGAAGACCGACGCAGATCTATGAGAATCGCGCAGCAGCAGCAGCGGCAGCAAAATAACGAGCCGAGTATCGAAATTTTCGCGCCGAATCCCACCAGCTGAGATTCGCACGGCGCCTAGGTATACATATATATATATATATATTTTTGGAATCGATTCGATTTTCGGTGGTCGGATGACGAAATTCGCAGCGCCACGGATTTATCCTGTACTATTTTATCTTTTTTTATATACGCTCACCTATATCTGTAAATCTTTTAAACGTATTGCATAACTGCTAATGAGAGGGAGGTACCATGCTATTTGTAATAAACAATTCTACTAACCGATTGTTTTTTCGGGATTGTCTTGCGCGCGGAGGGATAAATTGTGCCGTCGGAATCAATGCAACCTCGATTGCGGCAGTTTTTGACGCTACGAGTGTTTATACACGCGAAACGGTAAGGGCCCGAGATCGGGTCCTTGTGGTACGCCTGGAAGTTTGCAACGCTATTCAGTAATGGTAGTATGAGAATAATTATTTTTTTAAGGTTGCATTGATTTCCTAAGCACGTTTGTTGTTGTACAAAGACTGAGTTATGGAACAATAACGTGTACAAGGCCTATGACGTTTATTACCAGTAATAAAAAAGTGGGATAATGAAATATAGCTGCTTACTAAAAGAAGATATACATTCCCAGTGCTTTGACGACATGCTGGCGTAAATTTTTTATATGAACAGTTTTTTTACCGATTTGTCCTAGTTTGTTGTAGAGCCGGCCGCGATTTTTAATTGCACAACTTGACCTGAGTGTTTCGACTGTTTTTACTGAGAGATTGACAGGGTATACGTTGTTTATTGATGATGTTGATTATGATAGTGTTTTTATATAATGTGGATGATGGAGTGTTTCAGCAGCTTTATCGTTTATTTCGCTCGAGTTGTTTTGCATATGTAATTGGACGTGCGCTTTTTTTGTATGCAAATTTTTTCGACTATGAACATGGAAAAGTTTATGATATTAATCAGAAAATTGGTAAATGGACATGTGCAAAGTTCATAAATTTCATAAAATGATAAATAAGTAATTTTAAAAATATTTTCAAGTTATCCAATTCAAAATAATTATTTACGGGCAAAACAGTGTTTATAAATTGAATTTGTTTATTTTACATATATTTTTGTAGATTTATGATTACCGTTTAATTCAACACTGAAAATATTTCATAATTTAATATTAATTAGCGAAATTTAAAATGAAAAAAGAATTCGTCAGATAAAACACTAGATAATTACATTATTTTTCACAACTTTTGTATACAGCGTAAAGTTATACCTAATAAAAAAAAAAAAAAATTGAATGTTTTTTAAATATAGATTAAAAATATTTTACAACTTTTTTAAGCACCAAATATTCAGTTGAAGAATGTTCACCAATTATGAGCAAGTTTTGGACATTTTCAAAATAAAATAATGATAATATTGATAAATATGAGCAAAAATATGTATGGAAATTTTTGATTATTTTACTACAAAATAAATTGAATTTATTTCAAGTGTGGAATTGTTTCATTGGATAATTTATAAATATTTTTAAATATAATTTCATTTTCTAATGACTAAATAAATATTTGATATCAGCAAAAAATTGTTTGTCTACCGACTTTGTTTCAAATGTCAAATATGTCGTTATTCAAAAGTTTTTTGTAATTTCAATCTTTATAATTAATCAATAAATATGTGATGATAAGGATTAAAAAAAAATTATAGATTCAATTATTGTTATGTTCAAATCAAATAAAAATGAAACTTGCGTATTTTGCGAAATTCTTTTAAAATACAAAAATTAAATTCGCAGTTCAAAGAGCATTTATTCTTTTTATTGTAAAATTTATAAAATAAATTAAATTTCTAAAAATAATTGCAATAAAATCAAATAAAAATAAAACTTGCGTATTTTGGGTAATTCGTTTAAAATTCAAAAATTAAATTTGCAGTTCAAAGAGCACTTATTCTTTTCATTGAATAAAACCCTTTTCAGAAATAACATAAAATAAATTAAATTTACAAAAATAATTGCAATAAAATCAAATAAAAATTAAATTTGCAGTTCAAAGAGTCCTCATTCTTTTTATTGTATTTGAACCCTTTCCAGAATTGAATTTATAAAATAAATTAAATTTCCAAAAATAATTGCAATGAAATCAAATAAAAATAAAACTTGCGTATTTTGCGTAATTCTTCTGAAATACAAAAATTAAATTTGCAGTTCAATGAGCCCTCATTCTCTTTATTGTACTTGAACCCTTTTCAGAAATAAATTGATTTTTCAAGAATAATTACCAAAAATCAAATAAAAATAAAACTTGTTAATTTTGCGTATTTCTTTTAAAATACAAAAATTAAATTTCTAAGATTATTATGGTGCTTATGCAGTAGGTCGATGTGATAACGAATTTTAACGTACTGTGTTGAAATACGAAGGTCTCGTAGTAATTTTAACGGAAGCCGGTGTATGTTGTATATTGTTGAATTGAGATTTATAATATTCTATAATTGGGTTCATTACACATATGTTGTATTTTATAAGACTAGTTAAATAAGAAACATTCGAGAACGTTCTGAAAGTACATGTCGACGGTTTTTTCTGTAATTTTATAGACCGGTAAGCGATTTTTATACCGAAGAATTTTTTAAGGGCATTGTAAAAAATAGTGAATTAGACAACAAAGACTCCGTTCTTTCTCCATTTTTGTCTCCTTGAAATTATGTTATTTCAATAGAAATTGGGACTTTGTCGGTGCCAATTAAGAACTTTTTAATTTTTTTCCGTTGAAATTGCGGATCGATTTAAACTTTCAGAATGTCCTCTGTTGGAGATACTGAAATGATAACTTGACAAAGATATGTTATGGATATTTATTTATTGCTCTGCTGTAATTGATTGGCAAGATTTGAGTCTAATTTTTTTACTCTTATTTATTTTATTATATTCATTAACTTCATTAAATAAATTATTTACAATTGGTGTTTCTTTACACCTGTTTATCTGCTTAATTCCTATACCTTCCCACTCCCATTTTTCGATATTCCAATTTCTATTGCAGAAATTTCTTCCACGTTGATCACCTTGAGGATTTTCTGTTCTTTTGTCCAAAGTTTTGAAAAAATATCTTTATTCAAGAAACAATAAAAAATACCTAAAAATATACAGAGTTCTTGTAGGAACTTGAAAACATAAATCATACCTGGAAAGTTTCAATTATTATTATTATATGTCGGTAACTTTGAAGTGGTCATTGTCCACCGTCGAATATGCATGGCCTTCGTTGTTGAGAAAATCCAAAGCCTCGCTGAAAAATTTAAAAAAGTTTACTTTTCTGCAGTAAAATATTTGATTAAGCAAAATGAAAAAAAAAAAAAACACCAAAAAAGTAAGTCGAGGTGCAACTACAGAAATCAGATTCAAGACCCTAGTGGAGTAAGCTCAATTTTCCACCAATGGGAAATCCAATCCCCACTTGCCAACCTAGTGAAATAAAGAGGAAAATCCCACTCTTACCCAGTGCAACCAAAGACATTTTTTTGAGCTCCTAGTGCAGTATTTCCCATTTTCTACCAGTATGCAATCCCTACTTTTCAGCATAGGGAAATAAAGTGACAATTTGTCGTTTCTTAACCCAATTCAATACGTGCAACCAAAAAAAACTTACTTATTTGAGACCCTAGTGCCGTATATCAAACTTTCCACCAATATGATAATAAAACACTTTCAAGCCTAGGAAAATAAGGGCGATAATATTGAAAATGTTCTAATTTTACACCCAGACACAAAGTCTTACTCCTGTCTACTGCAACCAAAAAATTTGTCGTTTGAGTCCCCAGTGCAGTATATCCAATTTTTCATCAATTTAGAAATAAAAGACACTTTTGAGTCTATGGAAATAATTGTGATAATTTGAAATGTCCTAATTTTCTACCCAGACAAAAAGTCCCACTCCTACCTAGTGCAACAAAAGAAAATATTCATTTGAGACCCTAGTGTGGAATGTCCAGCTTTCTACCAATATGAAATACTCACTTCTCAGCCTAGGGAAAAGAAGGCAACAATTTGCAAAATGTCGTTTTTTAACCCAAGTCAATAAGTCTTTTTTTTTGGCCCCTCTGTGACTCGAAAAATTTGTTAATGGGATGGTATTTTTAATTTGTTTTTCCCGACAATTTTTATATTTTTTTTTTCGATGGAAAAAAAAACTGAAAATATTTTTCCCGACAAAACTTTTATTACTTTCAATTTGAAAAAAAAGTGAAAATATATATATTTTTTTTGGACCTCTCATTGACACGAAAACTCTGGGATTGAACGGGATTTTTGAAAATTGACCTTGACCTTGACTCGATCGACCTTGTGCCAAAGAAATTGGGAAAACACTTTTCCCTCCAAAATTATTTTTAAATTTTTTTTCAATGGATTGAAAAAAAAAATATGTGGAAATATTTTTCGAGATTTTTGAAAATTGACCTCGACTTTGACTTGACCTTGACCTTGATTCGATCGACATGTGTCAAGGAAATTGTGAAAATACTTTTCCCACAATTTTTTTTTTTTTTCCCGCCATTTTTTATTTTTTTTTCAATTGATTGAAAAAAAATTGTAAAACTATTTTTCCCGCCAAAATTTTTATTTTTTGGACCTCAGTGAAACGAAAAATCTGGGATCGAACGAGATTTTGAAAATTGACCTTGACTATGACCTTGACCTCGAATTTGACCTTGATTCGATCGATCTGTGTCAAGGAAATTGTGAAAATACGTTTCCCGCCAAAATATTTTTTTAATGTTTTTCCTGACAATTTTTTTTTTATTTTTTCAATCGGTTAAAAAAAAATTGTTAAAATAAATTTCCTGCCAAAATTTTTATTTGAATTTTTTCAATTTAAAAAAAATGTGAAAATATTCTTCCCGCCAAATTTTTTGGGCCTCTCAGTGACACGAAAAATTTGGGATGGAACGAGATTTTTGAAAATTGACTTTGACCTTGATCTTGATTCGATCGACCTTGTGTCAAGGAAATTGTGAAAATACTTTTTCCGTAATTTTTTTTTTATATTTTTTTCGCCAATTTTTTTTTATTTTTTTCAATTCATTGAAAAAAAAATTTAAATCAATTTTTCCCGCCAAAATTTTTAATTTTTGGACCTATCTGTGAAACGAAAAATTTGGGATTGAACGAGATTTTGAAAATTGACCTTGACTATGACCTTGACTTGACCTTGACCTCGACTTTGACCTTGATTCGATCGACCTTGTGACGAGGAAATTGTGAAAATACGTTTCCCGTCAAAATATTTTTTTAATGTTTTTCCCGTAATTTTTTTTTAATTTTTTATATCGATTAAGAAAAATTGTTAAAATAAATTTCCCGCCGAAATTTTTATTTGAATTTTTTCAATTTGAAAAAAAAGTGAAAATATTCTTTCCGCCAAATTTTTTGGACCTCTCTGTGAAACGAAAAATTTGGGATCGAACGAGATTTTGAAAATTGACCTTGACTATGACCTTGACGTGACCTTGACCTCGACTTGATCTTAATTCGATCGACCATGTGTCAAGGAAATTGTGAAAATACTTTTCCCGCCAACATAATTTTTTTAATTTTTTCCGGATTTTTTTTTTTTTGGACACTTCTGTGACTCGAAAAATTTTGGGATCGAACGAGATTTTGAAAATTGACTTTACTATGACTTTGACTATGACTGACCTTGAATCGACCTTGTCAAGTCAAGGAAATCGTGAAGATATTCTTCCCACCCAATTTTTTTGTAATTTTTTCAATTGTTTGAAAAAAAATGGGAAATATATTCACCGCCAATTTGTTTTTCATTTTTTTGGACCTCTGTACTAGAAAAATTTTGGGATGGCACAAGATTTTAAAGTGTCTTTCATGTGATGGAACAGTCGGTTTCCTACCAGTATTTTAATTTTTTATGCTTTATTGATTGGTGGTTGAATGGGCCGCGGTGGTGTGCGGGTTGAGTCCTCGCCTCATAAGCCAGAGAGCGTGAGTTCGAATCTCAGCATTGCCACCGGTCTCGTGCATGGCATCACACATATTAAAAGGAAGAGCTACGTCTATCCCTAGCTCGCACAAATTTCTGACTTTTGAGGGTTGCACGTAGGGGTGCAAACGGTTGACAGATATAACAATTTTTTTCAACTCACATCTCTTATACCCTTTTGAGATTGAAGCTCTTTCCAAACCTAATGTGATAGGCCCATTTTCTGCATGCTTGTAGTTACAAAAAAACTCACTTTCCTTTCCTTGCTTTAGTGCAAAACATTTCGAGTTTAAAAAATAAGTTTTCAGGTCTAGTTAGAATATTGGCTTTGGTGCAATACAATTCCTTTTTTAAAATATATGTGTTATGTGTTGGGAAAAGCTCACTTTTCTGCACATGTAAAAGGCATATTTTCTGCCCTGACTGCCAACAACTCCCTTGATAAATTTTGAAATGAAGCCTATTTTTTTGCTCCAATACCATCAAAGACTAGTTTTTCTGCTTCCATAGAGCTAATATTTAAATCAAAACTCAGCTATCTCTAATTCATTCACTTACTTGACTTGTCGGTGTTGATTTGCGGGGAAATTGCTCAGCAAGGTGTCCCGATCCATGCCTTTTGGTGTCGAGTTGGTCTGTAAGATTTTGAATACTTTCTCTTGCATGGGCGTGAGACCAGTCATACCACTGTCTACGGGCTCGTTCATGAAACTCATGGAATTGGCGAGAGCCGCGCCTGGATTGTTGGCTTTGATTTGCATTGCCTAAAAAATAAAAGATGCAGTTTCTTATTACATACAAAAATGTACTCGTCGACGTAAAAATATACTCACCGAGTTCTTAGTCATGGCTTCAGCAGCCAGCCTGGTGTGAATTACTTGCAAGAGGTGATTGGTGACGATGTTAGCATCTTCGACGAGGAACATTCGCAGTACCATCAGAATTTTCTCCCCGTCTTGGTTACGAAGAGACCCAAACACCTGCACATAACTGCCCTCCGTGACGTTGGGTAGATTTGGGGCGTTGTCACCGTCGTTTTCCAGCCACCATATAGCTTTAATTAGCCCGGTGTGGTCTTCGATTGTGTATGTGGCTTTGGTAGACTGGACCTCGTAGTTTTTCAGTATACCGACAAGACACAGCTAAAAACATTGATAAGCAAATTCACAGTGCTGTTTTATATATTGATTTTATGCAATGTACGTACAATTTGAGTAGGCATGCCGAATAGCTTGAATTCATCTTCTTGGCTGTCTCGGACTTGTCGGACAACCGCTGGTACAACGCTCTGCAGTCTACGAACTCCCTGAACAAAAAAAATGTTATTTGATGAATACGCCAGCTAAGCCGAAGTCAAAACTTACCCCCTTCTTCGCTGGGGTATCTCCTTGACCTGCACTAGTGCTGTTGAGAAAACCGCCACCAGCAGATTCATTTCCTGGAAGAAAAAAAATGGATATTCGAAAGGACTGTTGCTGAAACAGATTCACATACCGAAATCGCTTCCTTGCCACATGTTTTTAATTAATTTTCGATGATTCGGACTTCTGGATGTTGAATCTTGAAACCTAATATTTACATAACCTCAGAAAAATCCAAACAATGATAAGTTTGGCGGCAAACTAGTAGGCGTTGGATTGGTTGGCAGAACTTGTTTGCAACCTGGACGGACTGGATCTAAAACAGAAGTACCTAATTATTATTATTAATATCTACATCTACAAGTTACAAGAAACAAACTTAAATACAGATTGTCAGTAACTTTCACGTTTTCTGAATTTAAGTATACAAAAAATAACATCAAAATCACTAAATGAAATACTTTTCGCTCTGAGACTGCAGTTGCGTTTATTTGTCTGAATCCCCCACCGGTCTCGCTATTTTTGTCGTTTTATTTGCATATTTTTTTTTAATTCCATGGGGCTGTTGGCAACTCTGCAACACAGATCCAGAAACGTAACAAATAGAACTCTTGTCTAAGCACAGAACGCTTTAGATGTTCTGTGCTCACAGAACACTTGGAATGTTCTGTGCTCACAGAACTCTTGTAAGTTAGGTAAGTTGTGTTATGTGCTCACAGAACTCTTGTGAATGTGAGTGTTCTGTGCTCTGAAATAAACATCAACAAAAATTATTTAATTCATAACCACAAATACAAAAAAAAAAACAAGTAGAAGTATTTTATATTGTTATTAAATACTAGAAAAAATTAACGCAGAAAAGTATGAAGTGTTGGCAGTGCGACAAATGAACTCGGAAACTCCCAAAAACTATATGCTAGATGCAATAATAGATTCCAAGACTGCAAAGTAACGAAAACTTCCTGCCGACAAAATGACGACCTGTGATGAAAACCTTTCCAACTATCAGACAATATCCATCCTAGGCCACTGCTTCGATTCGAAAGCCATGGTCTATTTGGCCAAACACACCCCTTCTGGCTCAATGGTAGCGATTAAAAAGTTCGACATGGATAAAATCAAGAAAGAAGTGCATTTAGTCGAGGTACCATTGCTGTTCAACCCTTTTCTTCATTCAGCTACATGTCTTTGAATTTTCAGAGTGAAATAATCCTTA
Source organism: Chrysolina americana (assembly GCA_958502065.1). Lineage (NCBI taxonomy): Eukaryota > Metazoa > Arthropoda > Insecta > Coleoptera > Chrysomelidae > Chrysolina > Chrysolina americana. The sequence continues at coordinate 62,280,400 of OY293419.1, read as the reverse complement.
CGAGACAGCTGAGCCATCCACATATTATAAACTACCTCGCAGCTTTCGTGGCTGGTCAAGAAGTTTGCGTAGTCAGCCCGTTAATGGGGTACGGATCCTGCAGGGATTTACTGATGAGACATTTCAATGAAGGTATTCATAAGGAACCAATTATACAGTACTTTCAAAATCATTGAATCATCATAGTCAGTGCTATGATGAAAAATTTATGAGAGTTGTTGTTGACAACTCTGGTTATCTTTTATATTATTTTAGAGAAATACAATCCTAGGTTCGCTGTTATCTAATAATTGTCAGGTCTATATTCTCGATGACTCATTATATTTATTCATTAATATAAAATAATTCCAACACTCCCTATGATTATATTCGTCTTTGAAAGAGTTTTTGAGACTGAGATTATATAAGGCTATCCTAAAGAAAGTTCAAATGTTAATATCTCTAGAATTTTTCATATCAATTTAGGTTCAAAAATGCATTGAAACCTTGTTTCACTTTTGCAAAAGGAAAAAATTTAACCTGACTTTGACCTTGACTTCGACGGTGACTCTGACCTTCACTTGAGATTTTTTATATTTTTTCGTTTTTTTGGCGAGAAGAAACATTTTATAAAAAAAAATTTTTCGCCATATGAATCTTGATTCTTCAAGAATGTTTGAATTTTTTTTTCACTTATTTGATAAAATTTTTTTTTTTACTTATCTTGTGAAATGGAAAATTTTGATGAGATAGACCGAGACCGAGATTTTGGAAAATTGACCTTGACTTTGATATTGTCTTTGACCTTGACCTGACCTCTACTTTGACCTTGGCTTGACTTTGACCTTGAATTCGACCGTGAATCTGGCCTTGACTTGAATTTTTTTATATTTTTTCGTTTTTTTTTGTGTATAAAAAAATTTTTTAGTCATAAATTGTGATTTATGACGTAATTTTTTTTTTCTTGTGAAATGAGAAATTTTGATGAGATAGACCAAGACCGAGATTTTCAAAAAAAAAAACTTGACTTGACCTTGAGTTTGACCTTGACTTAACCCTGACTTTGACCTCGACTCCGACCGTGACTCTGCTTGATTTTTTTAAATTTTTTTGCAAAATGAACAATTTTTATGAGATGACCCGAGACCGACATATTTGAAAATTGACCATTTCTTTGGCCTTGGCGTTGTCCTCGCGTTCAAACTTGACTCTGACCTCAACATTTTTTGTAGTTTTTCTTCTGTGTGAGCAATAATTATTTAAAGCTCTTTTATTGGCCAAATTGATGATAATTTTTTCAATTATAATTTTTATCTTTAGGTTTATTGGAACCCGCTATCATCATAATAATCAGAGATGTTCTAGATGCTCTAGTTTATATTCATAAGAAGGGGTATATTCATAGGTGAGTTACGCAAAATCTTCTTTTTATTGAATATGGATATTTACCAAGGATTTGATGATATTAAATTTTCTATCTACTTTCCTGTTATTATTTTTGTTTTTCAGAGCAGTTCGAGCTAGTCACATACTCGTCTCCACCACAGGAACTGCATGTCTATCAGGCATGCGTTACGCTTGTCCTATAGTCAGTAACGGAAAATGGCAAAGAAGTATACATTCCTTTCCCGCAACTACCGAAAAAAATCTGAATTGGCTTAGTCCCGAGTTACTTGAACAGAATCTCCAAGGTGTGTTTTATTTATATCGAAATTGGTAACAAGTTGCTTAATTTTATTACAAGCAATATATTTCGCTACCCTCGGGACTCTAAAAAATTAAATTATGGACAATTACATGTAGATATGAATGCTATTTTCAATTTTTCATGAGAAAACACCGTATGTAGTCGAAAATAATACCACTCACAGCAGAAAATGTGTGTCGCAGTTGTAGACAAAATCTTCGAACAAAAGAATCACCAATAAACTACCTCTCATACTTGATACGTACAATTTCAGGATACAACGAAAAGTCCGATATATACAGTGTGGGCATTGTGATATGTGAGTTGGCCAATGGGTCCGAACCGTTTTCGGGAATGTCGAAAACGTTGATGTTGACGGAAAAAGTTCGTGGGTGGACCCCGCAGCTGTTGGACAGAACTACTGTTTCTCGAGAAGAAAATCTGGATTGTGGAGGTAAATTTTGATAAGTTCTTGTGTGGTATGAGTATCTCCCATGGCAAAACCTTTTCAATACTGTGTATAGTCGAAGTGATATTTCAATGTGGTAAATTCAGGTTGATTTCGGAAACTCAAGCTGTTTTTTGATGGTCCATCACAGTCTGTTTTTTGTCTTTTCATGAGTGTGACTAAAGAGTAACCACATCATAATTGGCGGAAATATCAGTTTCCAACATGTTATCTATAATAAGTAGGATAAACTTTGGACCAAGAACTGTTCCTTGAGGAATACCACACTTTATTTCTGGAGTTTCACTGATATATAGGACGTTCATCCAAACTATTTCAATAATTTAACTTGAATTTAATCATGCTATATTTATGTTAGGGATCAATATTTTTGTATGAAATTTTTACAACACTAATTTTAAAATTTCGTAAATCCAGTGGCGTAGCCATATTTCTTAAAAAAAATCGCTAATACATTTTTTAGATTTTGTGGCTTTGAAATAAATTCTGAGTAGGCGTTGAAACTTCATTCGAATTTATGGCACTGTTGATTGCTAGAAGAAAAGTTCTGAATCGGTGTGGTCCATAACGGTTGCAGCATATGATAAAAGTTTTCATTATCAGAGGTTCAAAAATCACGTTTTAGGGGATCGTTTCTAAATATTGAAAAACCTCTTAATCAATTTTGACATATGTCACGTGACTACCAGTATGAAGGTAACTTGGAAAGATTACGAATTGGCAAAAGTAGGGTTATTTGTAAAGATAGCAAAAAAGGTATTTTTTAGACTCACATGCGGAATTCGAAAAAATTGAAAATCGCAATTTTTTCCAAATAGGTTTTTGATGTTTAAAATCGCTCATTTTTTGGTATCAACTAATTTTTAGGGATCATTATAAACTTACTTATGTAATTAATGAAATGGTTCTTTTTAGATTTGTTCCCCAAAGGTAGCGCAAAATTTCAAAAACCAGTTTCGATTTTTTTCAACTTTTTGAACTTGAATCACTTTTATCTGTCGTAATCAAGTTTTGTGGAAAAAGTAGGAAAACAATATGTATTGCGCAGTACACCGTAAAAACTTGGGATTTTCTAATTTATCTACTTTATTTTCATTATTTTCCCAAAAATAATCCAGAACAAAGATGAAAAGTAAAAAGGAACACGATATTTATCTCTCAGAGTGCCGAGGGCTAGAATTCTACACTAATTAGCAAATTATAATCATTATTACCCTAATTTCAAGTGTTATCATTGAACCGAAATATCACTTGAATTCCACATACATGTACACCTTGTCGATAATGCAAATTTTGTAATAGGAAAAATTCTACCCTTATCGACCCAGATTTGTGCAAGTTTTAAAAGGCCGAGATTACGTATTTAGGTTTGATTTCTGTACCAGACTTCCAAGTTTGATTGAAGAAGATCGAAATTTTCTTAAAAATGTTTCATTCACGGTCGTAGCCACATTTACTTTACTTGAAAGGGACATATTAGCTCCCAAAATTTTCGGTGGTGGGCAATAAAAATCCCTATTTCATTGTGCAATGCAAAGACCAATATTACTTTAAAGTAAATGTTTGGTGCGGGACATTTCAATTCAATTTCAGACAAAATCTCAATTCCCGAAGATAATTACATTTTTCTAAAACTGAATTGTCGGAGTTCTTAGATAATCTTCCACTCTCTCAGCGAATGAAACTGTATTATCAACAGGATAGTGCTTCAATCCACTCAATATCTGAAGTCAGTCAATGGTCGAATAGTTAACCCTTGGCCATCTAGGTCACCAGATCTTACTCCCCTAGATTTTTTTGTGGGATATTTGAAAAATAGTGTTAACAAGTTTGGAATTTGGAATTTGGAACAGTGTACAAGAGATTGCGTAGCGTTAGTTATCCCCTCTATGATGCAAAATGTTCGGAGAGAAATGTCGTCTAGGACAATGTTATGCTTAGAGCGCGAAGGTGAAAATGTGGAATTTAAGTGATATTTTTGTTCAATGATAACAACACTTGGAATTAAGTTAATTAGGGATGATAATGATCATGATTTGGTAATTAGTGTAAGATTCTAGCCCTTAGAAGTCTGATAGATAAATAACGTGTTCTTTTTTACTTTTCATGTTTGTTCTGTTTCCTTAAATGAAACATTATTTGTTTCTTTTTTTTATTGAAAAAAAATATTTGAAAAATGAGAATATTTTTGTTCAATAATAAAAATGAAATAGATAAATTAGAAAATCTCAAGTTTCTACGTTGTACTACGCGGAATACACATTGTTTTCCTTCTTTTCCCACAAAACATGATGACGAAAAAAGTGGTCTACGTTGACTCTTCAAGTTTGAAAAGTTTCAAAAAAATCGAACGAAGTTGAAAGATGTGAACCATTGCAACAGTAGGAGTCATAGTAAAAAATTTTACGCTACCATTTGGGAACAAAAAATCTAAAAAGTACCATTTTATTAATCACAGGACTTTGTAATGATCCCTAAAAATTAATTATTACCAAAAAGAGGAGCGTTTTTGAATCGATGAAAACATTTGGAAAAATTGTGATTTTCAATTTTTTCCAATAGATATTTCAAATTCCGCATGTGGACTTGAAATTAAATTATAAACAACTTTATTAAATAAGTTTTTTTGATATCTTTACAAATAACCCTACTTTTGCCAATCAGTAATCAATTTTTTTAAATTGCCGCTATATTGGTAGTCACGTGACATGTCAAAATCGATTATAAGGTTTCCCAATATGCAGAAACGATCCCCTTTAACGTATTTTTTGTAACTCTGATAATGAACATTTTTCCTGCAATCTTTATGGCCCACACCGTATGAAGTAGGAATAACTGTGGACCAAGAACTGTTCCTTGGGGGATACCACATTTTATTTCTTGAGTTTCACTATATCTAAAATATTTTAGTAATGTGTTTCAAGTCTTAATTATGCTATATTTCTGCTAGGAGTCAATATTTTTTTATGAAATTTTGGCGTAGCCATATTTCTTTGAAAAAAAATCATTGATACATTTTTGGCTTGAAAATAATTTGAAGAAAGCCTTGAAACTTTGAATTCCATTTCGAATTCATTGCACTGAACTATAACTGTTGATGCTCTATCCAACGAAAAAAAATAACTTCTGAATCGGATAATACAAATAATAAACTGTAAGACGAAAAAAAAAACTGAAAAAAAATACTATTGCAGGCGATTGCGAGATGAGCACCAACGTACTCAACCGTAGATTCAGCGACGATCTTCACGAACTCGCCGGGCTATGCCTCAACCGCGAGGTCAACGACCGACCCAGCGCTGCCCAGCTACTTACTCATCCCATTTTCAAAACCATAAGGAAATCCCTACCTCTGCCGGAGCTGCTGAAGCCTGCGCTGCCACTGAGCGACAGAGTAGGCTACGATACTGACGAGATGGAGAACTTCGACGCCATAAACAAAATGTCTCAGTTAGACTTGTCTTCGTGCGAATGGGATTTTTGAGATCCGGCTCGAAGGACCATTTTTATATTCCAGAAACGTTCAGTTCGAATGACCAATATTACGAATCAGTTAGGAGTCATTTGGGTAAAAATGAGTTTACTGGTTACCTGTAATAGTATTTTAGCATTAGTCAGCGTTTTCGTCTACATTCAGTTCCATTTTTGCCTTGTTTATATAAAGGAAGGCGTGAATATTTGAATTGAAATAGTGGTATGAAAATAAAAAACATGAGTACAGCTTTGGTTTTATTATCCTACACGAATGGTGGCAGAGAAATTTTGCTGCCTTGTGAAAATTCCCCTTCATTCTCAATGGTAATCACGATATTTCGAAATAAGTGTAGAAAATCCGCATCAATGATCAGCCATCTTTTGGGCAGTAGCTGAAGCAAGCTTCGATAAGTTATCGTTACTTTAAGGGTGGCGGAAATATATTGCTGTCTTATGAAAACAAAAAACATATTATTTGAGTTCATTCAAGAAAGAAGGTTAATCAGACGCTTTAGAAATTTTTTGACTGAAAATTAAAAATTGATTTGCCTCAAACCAGCTACCCTTCATCCTTAGGGGATTATCAAGATTTTTCGAAATCTTTTTCATCACCGAACTGCCATCTCTTGGACAGTAGCTGAAGTAAGCTTCGCTAAGATGTCGTTACTTTTAGAGAAGTTGAAAAAAATTGACGTCTTATGAAAACAAAAATTTTAGAATTACCTGATGGTATTTTGCAGTGGGAAATAACTTCAGAGTCCTTAATGCCGAACTTAGTGACTGCGGTAAGAACTTAATTTTTCAGTCTTTTCAAGAACGGAGGTTAGCCTCTTTGGAATTATTTTGTATGAAAATTAAAAACTGGTTTGCGTTGAAATGTCCACAGAGGACAATTTTGAATAGCAGAACCCAAACATACACCAGGTTACCCTTAATTCTCAGGGGATTATCAAGATATTCCGAAATTTGTGTGGGAAATCTATGCATCAATGATCTGCCATCTCTTGGACAGTAGCCGAAGTACGCTTCGCTGAGTTGTCGTTACTTTTGGGTAGCAGAAAAAATTTGCTGTCTTATGGACAAAAATTCAATGAAAATTGATGGTATTTCGAAGTGGGAAATGACTTTGGAGTCCTCCAGATCGAATTTGGTGAAGGAAGAACTTGATTATTCAATTTTTTCAAGAAATAAGATGTATTCTATGCATTAGTTTTTTGTTGTTTCAGTAAAAATTCGATATTTTGACCTGTTTTAGGAATTAACAAAAAATCCTCTCGTCAAAAATGGAAATGAAATCATTGGGAATGGAAAATTAAAAACAATAATTTCTTTTACATACAATTAAATAATTTTTTGCCAATTTTCTATGTAGTGACATCTTCTGGTGGGTAGAGAAAACTAAAAAGATAAACGACTTTGGTTCTGCAGGTTTCTTGTTTTCAGTCTTGTATCGACATCTTTGATAGGAGATGGTGGTATATTATTATATCTTACGAAAATAAAGAGAATAAAACTAAATTGAGAAATTTTCAGTTCATAACAGGAAATTTTGTTATTCGTTTCCCTGTACTCAACCCAGTTATTTATGAGTGGGCGTATGCAAATGAAGTTTTTTTTGTCGCCATACGGTGCTTTCTCCAAAAAGAAAAGAGTTGATAAGCAGCTTCTTCTAAAATCCTCTAAATATGCCCAAAGAAGGCGTTCAAGTAGCCATTGAAGTAACATTGGAGCTATTTTTTAAACGATACGATTCATAGAAAGATAAATGAAAACAGTTCCCAAACAGTCAGTCCCTTAATAAAAAAACTAATTAAATACCACGTCGCATCGCTACATCCAACAAAACGAAAACTGTCCGCTGATTTGTGTAGATAACTCGCAAAGCAAAACAAACAAAAAGTAAAAAGTGTCTAAGAACTCCGAACAAATCACCGTTCCATAGAACTTAATGCACTGGAAAATTGATGGGAAAACTTGAAAAGTTTGGAAAAGTCATTGAAAAAACTTTCAACTGGTGGAGCGGAGCAAGCAAAGGAGTGAGTTACGGGGCATCCTCGCCTGTTGAAATTGGAAGCCCACATCTAGAAGGCGACGTTGTCAGGGTTTCATGAAATTAACAGCTTCTTATTTTATATCGTTTATATTTTTTTTGCACTTCCGGGACTAAAGTGACAACTTTTAGTACCGTATAACAGGGACTAAAATGTATCTTTCAGTACCTAGGGAGATTTCAAATCGCTAGGGACAAAAAGTAAAAATCAAACTTTACCGCAGCTACACTATTAATAACTAGGACAAAAATTAACATGTCAGCTGCCTTATCTATATCAAAATTTATAGATTTATTCATTTCTTGATTCATTTTCTTGATATTCTGTTAGTTGAATTACGATTCGTTTAAATGTCAACATTAATTGAAATGTCACTGAATTGAAAAATGTTATTGCCAGGAAAAAGTCGAGTAGGGTTGAATCCTCTTCTTCCAGGAAACATTATATCCAAAAACTCCCTGTACATAATAGGAAGGTGACTCGTCTTTTTGAAACATCAAGTGTTCTTCATGGAAACGATCGTCATTTTCAATTACGTCTACTAATTGTGGATGAACAAATTCATTCAATAATTCCAAATAAGTTTCTCCTGTCAAAAAAAATATCGACTCATCAGAAAAGAAGATGTTGAAAAGAAAATTCTCGTCATCAGCTTATATTCTCGTAGTCATAATTTCACAAAATTTCTGTCATCTATCAAAATCATTTTCATTCAATTAGTGTACCAAATGTGTATTTTGTAGGGGTGGAATTTATGATGTTTCAGGATTCGGCGGATACTGGTTCTACTGGTATTGGTAACCCTAGCCAATTTCCTTGTGCTCAATGATGGGTCAGTATGTACTTGTCCTAAAACTGCAACAGGTTCATTTCTCAAAGGAAATTCACGTTCTGGATCTTGTTTTTTGTTGGCTACTGATCCAGTTTGACTATTTCTAGAACGTATTTTCTAGCAACAAGTTTATCTGGACCCCTCATTCTTTAAAAAAAAGTTATTATTTCAACTCTTTCCGCGATCGTATACACCAATATTGAGGAAAGATATTCAGGAGCTTCAGTCAAGTAATTCACTCTAATGTCGTTCAATCAAAGAACAGTTTGACACTGATAGACGTCCGCAATTGCGATTCGGTGAAAAAATTTATCTCATGCATGTTTTTGCTGTACTCGGATTTGAGTCGAATTCGAGAAAACGTCTTTTCATCGATTCTTCAAACGTTACTATTTATTCGATAAGTAAATAAGGATGAAATAAAAATTTTAAACAGAAACGAAATTGCATGTTATTTGTTGGTAAACAGTTCAATCATTTATTTCCTTGACAATGATTATTATCTTTGAACAGTTGCATTGTTAGATTTTATTTTTATGGAGTGAATAAAAAGTGATTTTTTGAAAAATCTAGTAGCCTATAAGGCAGTGTTTCATGAAATTATGACATAATCACAGAAACCACCCCAAAGGAGAGTGGAATAACTGATAAGCGATCGAAATAAATAATTAAAATGATTTTTTATTATATGTATGTATATTTTTTGCTACTAGCGCTAATTCATTACCATATTGTATTTGATTAGATTTCGATATCAGTTAAACAATTTCCTTACTATTATTATTTATTAACTGATATGTTATTACCAGATTTGATTTTAGTTATTTCTCACAAATTTTTCAAATATTTCGAAATATCTAGTAGCCTGGAAGTTCAGTGAGTATTAGCATCTAGATGGGGCGATCCTGATAGCTTAAAGTCATGAGTGTACATTATATGAACAACAACGGTCCTGATATGGATCCCTGAGCGATACCATACTCAATAGAATTGAAATCAGAAGTAGATTTTTTAAAACTACTGGAATTCACAGCTTGAAAGCAGATTTATTAAGGGGATTCTACAAAGAATGAAACACTCTCCTGGTACTAGAGGTGTAAAAACGGTTTCTATTAGATTTATTTCCTCACAAAGCATTGAAATAAGAGGTAGATTTTTTGGAACAATTGGAACTCGTAGCTTGAAAGTGACTCTTTGAAAAGGGTTCTATAAATAATTGGACACTCTCTTACTAGAGAATTGGAGTTAGAGATTGATTTTCTAAAACTAATAACTTGAAAAAGGTTTTTGAAAGGATTCTGTGATCTGTGAAGAGCTCTCTTCTTACAAAGAATTGATGTCAGATGCTTGAAAGCAGCTTTTTGAAGGGGGTTCTATAAATAAATAGGGACACTTTCCTGATAGAAAATTGGAACAAGAGGTAGCTTTTTTGAAATTTTTGGAACTCAAAGATTGAGAACGGACACTTTCCTAAAGAGAATTGAAATCAGAAGTAGATTTTCCTAAACAACTTTATTTTTTATGATATATGATATTTGAGGGCACTTTCCTAACAAGAGTTATCGCAAATTCCTAATCATCTTCCAATTTTGATAATAAATAATGTATGGCACTGGTTCTAGCAGACATTATAGTCTATAGTTCCTAAATTGTAGATAGTGACTCATCGTACATTTTCTGGTTTTTACGGGATTTCAAAGTGCGGAGGGGATGTATACGGAAGTGGCAAAGTGAAACTTGATTTGAAGCCAAAGTACCTAGCTTATTTCTGTTCTTTTTTTGACCTGCTTTATATGAATTATGAACCGTACAACCGATGAGTCACTATCTACAATTTAGGAACTAGAGTATAAATATTCAACCTACCCCGGAATCCTAAATATCCGTTCCACCGATTGAACTGAACTGACCTGTAGGGATTACAAGAACAGGCGGGTGGGTATGAAATGACTGACAGGGGTATTGGCTGTCACGATGGCTGACGAATTTGAAATGTATCCTGAGGCTCCTAAACGGCTCGAAGGACCAAAAATCCCACCCCTCACCCAAAATACGCACTCACGCGCCTCATAAGGTAATATCTCTTGCAGCAACATTAACGAGTCCGCAAAACGAGAAAAAATAACTCCGTTTACGTTGACGGTCGTCATCGAAAGAAAGGCCCATTAAAAAATCCACGGCGATTCTAGGGGAAAAAAGCCATTCATCAGCGACATTTTCGTGAATAATAAAGTCATCTGAATGAGAGTAAAACCTGCGTCGGTCGGGCAGGGGCTCTAATTTCCACAATATATCTTGAATACCTATAAAGTCGCCCTAACGTTGCATTGTCCCTGCAGTTCGAGCGTAACCAAACGGGACAGAGGGACCAGTTTGAATAGTCCGTGGGCCTGTGGGAAAATTCCCAATTTTTTTCTATAATCTCAAGTTCTGATACTCTTAATCCAGTCAACAGCCATTTTCACGTGAAATTTTGAGAATCAAGGTCGATTTCTTCGAAAATATGGATTGTGGTAGTATTTATTTATACCTTTTTCAAAATGTACCCTACGCCGAAGCTGGCTTTTGCACTGGGGGTGAAAACAACCCCATCTAGTGGATGAAAACTGATTCAATCAAAATACCCACAGAAGTCGATAGACTGACCAATTTGAAGCAACTTTTGTTCCATAAAGTTTTTTTGTAAAGTTGATAAATTCAGAGTTACTAGCGATCGAAACTGTGCATTTTTAATTGAAAAAACCCACGTTTTTCATGAATAACTTGATAAAAAGTCATTTTGTTGAAAAAGTCATTTGAAACAAAATTGTGGCTGATAAAAAACAAAGAGAATCGTGTCTGAAAAACCAATGTAAACCCAATAACGACTGAGTTATTGCTCTCTGAAGAATGGTTATTTTCGAAGAACCCCGAACTTGAGAATCTTCAATTACAAATATCTCGAGTATGCTGGAATTTTTTGGAAAAACTCAGTAGAAATTTCCTCTTTCAAATGAGCTCGGATAAAAGTCTTTTACATAAAAATTGACTGAATTATGACCGAAATAAAGTCATTCCTTGTTTATTTTTTAAATGCAACCATTAAACCCTCATCATTACAACCCTAATTAAAGGCAATTAACAAAAAGTGCATTTTTCTTAAACCATGATTCATGATATGAAAAATGTTTTAAATATTGATTGTAAGATTTGTTTCACTTGAAATTTTGTTTTTTTATTTTTTTATATAAAATAAATTATTATGATATGTAAGCATTAATTATTCTAATGCAATAGCAGATTGTAAGATAACTTACAAATGAACCGAAAGGTTATCAGGTTTTCCAATACAATATATATTTAATGATTTGCAAAATTAAATTTAATTTATTTATTCCCAAAATGGACCCTTTCTTCATCGTAGATGGATTCTATTGGATATCTGACCGTAATTTTCAATTGGGATCAACTTTTCTCAATGAATATTGTCAATATTGAAAAAAATTAAGGTACTTTGAGCAAAATTCACATTTTCCAACAAACCTCATATACGAATGCAAAATTAATATCTAATTATTTCATTTTAGGTTTCAAAGGGCAGAACCAAGAATAACTTTTTTCATAAAACAAATAATAAAGAAGTTTTCCATATGGTGCCTGCCGACTTAATTGGCACTGTATATTCAATTTTCAAAAGTGCACGTGAAATTCAAAAATGCTTTCAAGGATTTACTATCAACTAAAGCAATTTATTATTCATCGGATTCTATTGTGAGATATTTCAGTTTATCAGTGGTTGCCCATGAGATAATAATAATAATAATATATATTTATTGGCAGAAAAGAAAACCTGGAAATATTTGGGGAGAAAAAAAAAATTAAAGCCTATAACAGAATACAAGATTGGTATATAGACCATTCTTACTCTAGCACCTCGCAAAGAACAAAACGAAACGAAAAATGATAACCATAAGAAGAGAATCAAAAAGAGAAGAACAAGAAATACTGAAAATAATTATGAGTATTAATACAATTATACGAACGACAGATTTACGAACGCTTGATTTAGTATTGATTTTTTTTTGACAATTCTTGCAACCAATCGAAACCATCAATTCAAAGCATTCATGTACGTTCAGGCCAATCACAGCATTATTATTGTGGGAATTTTCTACCTTGAAAATTGCCGCTGGAATTTTTTGTGGTATTTTGTATTTATTATGTGACAACTGAAACTTTTGATCTGACGAAAAATGATTCGAAAACGTAGTACATCATCATTCGATGACATTTTGAGAAAATCAACGAAAATGCATGTAAGAATACTATTTTGAGTAACGTGTCAATTTGGAAACAGTTTCAACTGATAACCTAGGAACAGAGAGAAAGCAATAGCTTTCAATCCAACAGAACAAAACAATGTTACGGAATCCTCCAGCCAAGGACAAAACATCCATAATAATTGTATATTTCATGATGAGAACTTCAAATTCCAAATTTCATTCTGTTTATAGTGATTCAAGTAAATTGTTGAAATAAAAATGTCATATATATAGAGAATAGGTCTATGATTGGGGCATCAAAAAATAATCTATCGAATACCACACGAGAGTTCGATAAAGTAGAAAATAATTCTCCAGATTTTTTGTCAAACTTGTTTCCATTTGGCAACAAGTTTTCGAAAAATCTGTCAAATAATTTCCACTTTATTCTCACTCTCTTGTGATATTACAACTGAATACTCTATGTCATGTCATATTTGTTTTTGACAACAGATTTGAAACACGTAAGAGATTTTAGTTAGAGGAAGGGTGGGAGATCATTAAATAGTTTAGCAGTTGTGTAGGTGAAAGATCGTTTGAATTGTTCTGTGAAATTTCTAACAATATGAATTATTTTACGCCTTACGGTTACGTGATGCACATCAGTTCTATATTGTATTTTATTATATAAAAATGGGGGAGTTTAGATGACAAATTTTTTGATACAGTAATTTCATTTAACCATAAGCCTTCTGAACCAACAATGAAGTATGCTTATTAAATTTGAGGTCGTCACAAATTGTAATTCTCAAGTTTTTCACTTGATTCTACACAGGAAGATACAGTACATCGCCTATTTTTCATATTCAAATCATCAACTTTCGACCTAGTATCCTGTCTTCCAAATTTGATTTCAGAGCACTTGTCTATATGTATATCTAGTGCATGTTCGTTCGATACGTTCACTAAATGGTTTGGTTCCTCTTTTATAATATTAACACTATGCTGAATCTCATCGTATACGACTGAATAATAGAATTGTGTATGTATATATAATACACAAGATGGGTCCAAGTATTGACCCCTGTGGTACACCCGATGTTGATACATTGAAATATCATATCTTCGGCAATACAGTTTTTTTCGGATTGATTGTGTATCAGTGCCCTTTATTTCAATTATGTACGCCATGCTCGAATCTTGTCCCACCGACTATTTCGCGAAAAGGGTCGGTCCCGAAAGGGTGTAATTTATATGCCGGGGCAGATAGAGTTTCCCTCGTCGGCCACCATCAATCATTGTGGCGCTGCACCGGGACTCCCATAGGAGGGTGTGCAACACCCCTAGTTTGCTGCAAGTGCAATATATGACGGGTCGTATTCTCCCCCTTTGTGCTCACACTCATTATCAATTTTTGTTTACCTGGGGTCATGTTTTTGTAGTCGATATTGTTTGGAAAGAGGGCGAGGATTCTCGAAGGGTTTCGCGCAAAATTGCAAATTTCATTTCATTATTTTTTTAAACACAGTGTTTTCAGTAGTAATACTAAAAGTACTTCAAAATAATCAGGTTATACATCGATAACTTGTTGCATAATTATAAAGAGTGTCAGTTTGAAAGTTTAAATAATCCGACCGCGAAGCGGGAGGATTATTCTATCAAACTGACACGATTTGTAATTATGCAGGAAGTTTGAGATGTATAACCGTAATAGACTCACTAAATACAGCGTGAGTCTAAAGTTAGCCAGTTTAGTTATGATTTCTGAAAAATTGAGCGGTGGAATTTTATTCATTTTTAGATATTTCGTAGGATACCAACATCAATTCCAATTCATGATGTCAGCATCTCCTGAATTCGACTGACATAATATATACAAGATATTTTGGTTGGTTTCCGGGTTTTGCCGTGGTCTTCTTCTGAATTCAGTTGATAAGTCTAGAAGAGTACTTCGATCCGCCACTGAAGATGACTGCCGCAGTTGCAGTCGAAACGTTTGGAGATTTAAACCAAAAAGACCACGGCAAAACCTGGAAACCAACCAAAATATTGACGCCAGCCGTGAAAGCTTACATTCCTATATACAAGATGTTCTATTTCAAAACTCTGCACCCGTTTCTATTATTGCTTGAAATTCTGGACAACTCGAAGAATAACTGGGTTGTTCACTATGAGAATCTAGATTACAGATAAGTACGTTGAATTACGGGGTGATTCCAAAAATAGTTTATTTCGTTGATATTTTTCAAAGTAGTTTTTTTCAAGTTCATGTTACAGATGAATTTCTATTACCACATAGTATTCAACACAAACCTGAAATATTCTGAACAATTTACTGTGGAATATATTAAATACATGGGGTATTTTAAATACCGATATCCACTAACGGGTGCAGTTTCATGAGAATTAAAATATTTTGTATAAAGTATGTCAGTCAGATTCAGGAGATGCTGACATCATGAATTGGAATTGATGTTGGTATCCTAGGAAATATCTAAAAATTAATAAAATTCCACCGCTTTATAGTGGATTCGACTCGGCCTATCGAACAAACGATGTGAAATTGATTTGGTTGATATACTCGACATAGTATCGACACAATAGCCATTTGAAATTTTGAAAAAGTGAACTTTAGCACCCTGTATAATCGAAACTATTGAATTTAGAACGTTAGTGCAATGGAGACATTTGATCAGCATCATGAGGTCTATAACATATAAAAAAAATCAAGCAAATTCACCGTAAGCCAATTTCCCATTGATGCGGTGCGGGGTCCTTTCATTTTAATATTTTATCTAACCCAGACCGCAGCATTATTTTTACGCCAATAACCTTATGTGCTGGTGCTCCATCCTGCTGAAAATAGATCATCTGACGAGCATCCAGATCAAGATCATCGGAAAACTCTTCCAACACTCTTGTTAATAAATAAATGTAACGAGGGCCGTTCAAAGAACCATGGTGGAAAAATGGATCGATAGTTCTACCTCTAAATAAACTACACCAAACATTAATACTAAATCGTCTTTGCGGATTGTGGGGATGGACTAGAAATGGATTATGTCTACTCCAATAATGAAAATTCATTCTATTATACATCCCACGATTTGAAAAATTTGCCTCATCGCTCCATATAATACTTCTATTGAAGTTTGGATCTTGCCTGCATTTATTCATAAACCACCGACAAAACCCCAATCGTCTCTCAGGATCACCAGGTTCTAGTGTTTGCACTGGTCTTAACTTATGAGGAGAAATCTTATGTTTCTTCAGAATATGTTTCGTTGAATACCAGACAGTGGAACAGCTATTTCTCTAGATAATCTCTGATGGAATAATTTGGATGTACCTCAAAGTAGGATAAAACGTCAATTTCTGTATCTTTAGATATTACAAAGCGTTTTTTAGTTCTCCTCTTCTCAAAAACTTTTTCATTGTTCCTGAATCGACGATGAGGCACAGCAAAAAAACGCCGATTAGGTCATTCACGATCGAGGAACGAATTGCTGTAGTGTGTTGGAGTGCTTTTACGCTATTTTTCTGGCATACCAATAGGGATTCTAACATATCACATTTTTCTTGATGGGAAAATGGCATTTCGAAATATATTCGAACAGTAGTTGACAGTTACAATAATTTCTGACATTGTCATGATATACTTGAGAATATTTGACAAATAGTATTTCAACAAAGTTTCAAGGCAACTTGATTGCTCATAACAATTATGTTTTATCGAATCAAACACATTTTTTCCAACAACATTCATATGACCCTCCAGTATTTTCTGTTCTGTACAAAAACGGCTTTAAACTTATCATTACAGCAGACATATTTTGATTCACAAAATAAATGCGGCTAGCGGAATGGCTTTAAGATGGAAATTATCGTTTTGTACATTGATACCAAATAGCTCAGTGGTGTCAATTGAGTGGTGCGACATGATGATCACGGATTTCACGAGTTCACATCCTAGCGCAATTTTTTTTTGTTACTGTCTTATTTTGCTATTAGTAACAAAATATTGTCATTCGTATAAGTACCAAAATTGGGTGTTTGGACAATCATAAGGTTTTATTCGCCAAAACAAAGAAATTTTTTGTACAAGTGAAAGAAATAGATATTTCCACATAAGTCGCTCATTTTCCACTTTTGGAATAAAGGTGATATGAGCTTTGTTGTTGAGATTGTTATTCCGAATCGAAATGCATGAAAAAATATAGGGTGTTCCGTTGAAAAAAATATCATTTTATGAAATATTCTGAAAACGCGACTGTAATTTTTTTTTGTTTTTGGTATCGAGAAGGCCATTAAAAATGCTACTAGTTTGCCCATTTAACCGAACTTGTAGTAGCATCAATAATAACGGAGTTGGCAATGGTGTCGACTTAATTTGGAACACCCTGTATATACCCTATACATTTCTCGAAATCATTCCACACAACAATCAAACTAAACTGAGTCAAAGGTAGCCAAAGATTTGCTATGACAACCAAGTTGTCATCAACACGTCAAAGACACATTTAAAATTTTTGAAGGGGTGCTCATAATTCAGAAGGAGTGCAAGAAGGGGGTAATATTTGCATACTGTAAATTGTCAAATTGACAATAAAAATTGACCTGTTTCAGGATTTTTCGATAAAGTACGTAATAACGCCAAATAATATGAATTTATTCCATACCTATGGACCGCACTGTATATATATATATATTAGCATTTCTTATTTTATTTTTATTTGTGAAAGGTAGGGGAAATTATAGAATCTATAATGTCCCAAGGGAGTTATGACGTCTTATTTGTCCAAAAATACATTATTAACTTGTCTGAATTCGTGGCGTACAGTAAATAATCCCCCTGTATATCAACAGCGTCGAAGGCCGTAGTCGCTCTAAACCCGCCTGTACCGAGTCGTAAAAAAACATTACACCGTTCCACACGTATGTGTCCTTATTCTAATGAACACCTGTGTAAAGAAAGGCGGCACGAGATCGGGGAAGGGTGCACCATCTGGATCCGGTGTAACACGCATTATCATACTGTCGACGTCTCGGAAAGTCGTTCGTCTCCTGGAAGTCCGCGGCAGGACGAAGAACGGCAGGTGATTCTGAAACAACGGCGTTTTTTACGAGGAGAATAAGACGAGTCATTCTATCAACATCGGGGTTGGTGCCATTCGAAAACGATAGTCATGAAAACCCTTTTTCGACTGTATATTCGATATCAAACGTTTATTATTCGTTTGGCAGGACTGGATTGAGGCGCACAGTTCTGGAAACGAATAACAAGAGTCTTGAATTTGGCCAACCAATACAGGTGTTTATTTCTGACCGGGATATTATGAGCTTACATCGTCATAGTTACGCTATCAATAAAGAGAGTCATAATTCCATTGGGACATTATAAATTCTATCATTCCCTCTACCTTTCTTAAGTAAAAATAAAATAAGAAATGCTAATCTATATATATATATATATATATATATATATATATATATATATATATATATATATATATATATATATATATATATATATATATATATATATATATATATATATATATATATATATATATATATATATATATATATATATATATATATATATATAAACTTCACATGTCATTTGTCTGTTTTACAAACCAAATTGTAGGTTCATGGTTGTGCACATGGTCCACACATGAAAATTTCGTATAATTTTTAAAATGTTTTTAAATCTTTAACAAAAAATTTTAATTGTTTTTAACTTGTTATTGTTACTTCATCATCAACGTCATGTTGTACACTCGATATTGTTTATATCTCATTGATTGCATCATTAGCATTCAACCTCAATAACACAGTAAGTATAGCTATTCTTAGGCTTCACTCCATTTAGTATCTACATATTTTGACCGCCCTTGTGCGCCCCTTGAACCACGTGCGGTTTCAAAGGCGAGTTTTAAAATGATTAACATTTTTCAAAATTTAAAATAAGTTTTCCTTCATAACTCATAAAATCATAATGTTTTTTAATCGTGTTCATGTACATGACATAGTTTTATTATTGTTGTTTCATCTCGTTTTGTGTTGTGACATAACCTTACATACATAAGGAATGACCAAGAAGTTTTCTGCTGTTTTCACAAAATTAATCTCACGTTAATGTCTTGAAAATGAAAATAAATATTTTCGAAAGCTCGACAATTTAACAAAGAGTTGTTCTTTACCAGGCCACTTTTTCTGACACAACCCCAAGGGATATTTTCACTGAGAATATTCTTAGATAAATTGGTTTTTGTCAACTAGTCCAGTCAAGAGACTACCTCTCTCTCTCTCTCTATATATATATATATAAGAAAAAACAAAAATATAATGCTCTCAATTTCAAATCATACTCACCGAAAAACATAAACAGTGGACATCTGTTTCAAACTCCTTGGTTATCATCGGCACTGTGCATACAAATTAACAATGAATAAAAATTATAAAACTGAGAGCAATTATATCCGAAAATTATCGCTAACACCAATTAGCTATCTGGGTTCAATCCTCTGTACCTGGTACACATGTACAAATGTCACAACAACAAACATTGTGGCGTACCCACAGTGAACCTTTCTTACGACGCTAACATATGAGGTGATGAAAAATTAAAATATCTGGATAAAACTTAGTTTTCATGAAAACTTCAACAACACTTGATCGATCCTCAATTTCAGTACACCGATGTATTTGGGATTGAATTCCCTTCAAAATGATGTATCACAAGTATAGTAGTCCCATTGAAAATTCTGAAGTAGGGGGTGCTGGCGTTGAGGGGGTTGACAACACAATGATGGTGTATTTGGTGAAAGTGTTCCCCCTCGAAATACAAATCGACGGGTCTGAGCGATTTTCCATTTTTTTCATGAGTTCGGATATTAGGGGGATGACAAGTTTTAGCTGGGACACACTGTATAATAACAAAGTATTCTCGACCGAACTCTATTAACTAAGTAGGAATTCTCGGGTAGTGGTCTGTTGAACAATGAAACTCATTCGATTTAAATCTTCAATATTTCGTCAACCTTTATTGACTTCTTCAGGAAGAGCTACAATTAAAAGGGGATATAAGTTGTTGAAGGACTACATAAAAATAACATGATAACTTACAAAATTCACAGAGTTAGTTCTAACCTATGGAACATTTGGGAGGACAATTGTTATTCTCCGCTGCAGACGCGATTAGTCTAGGCTAGAATTTGAGCATATTGACATGTCGAAGTTAACTTCCGGTGTGACCGGAAGTAACATCAACTTTCTTATTTTAAATGGAAACCCTATTTTTTTTTCTTTTAGCTTTGTTCAGCATTCAATTCCCTTTCTAATGACATATCACAAGTTGGTATCCAACCAGAAACTAGATCAGAAAAAAATTATTATTGAAATTCACCGAGTAGGCCGTGGAAGCAAAATGAAAGCCAAAAATTGAAAAGTTGGCTATGGAAACCATACGTCACTCGATAACAGTTGCTACTACTGTGATATTTTATTTTCATTCGTCGGCGTTATAAAAAGCCGCAAAAAAAAATATTGGAAAAATTAGGAAAAAAACAATACTCTGTAGGTCCATAACTTATACAGGAACATACAACTTTTTCTTGCCTGTACTATTCAGCATAACCATTCCTTTCTAATGATATAATAGAAAGTAATATTTTGAAATGAAATACCAAAAAATCCAATTATTATTATTCAAATAACAAAAAAACAGATTTATCGAAAAAAAAATTCAAATTGATAGGATTTAAGATAAAATAAATTCAAAGCAAATGTTCGAAATGCATTCCCTCAGCGTCAATACATTTATTGACTCTGGTGATATTTTCATGTAAAACGTTTCTCAACATTTGGGGCGTAATATCTTGAAAAGCTCTACGAATTTTTACTTCTAGCTCATGTAGAGTTGTAGGCTGTGTGGAATACACCCTATTTTTAAGATGCCCCTATAGAAAAAAGTCGCACGGAGTAAGATCAGGTGACCTTGGTGGCCACCTGACTGGACCATGGATTGTTATAAGTCTCTCTTGAAAGCGATTTTGAAGATAATTTCTCGCTATTCTTGAATTATGCGGAGGGGCGCCATCTTGCTGGTAGTACATTCTCTCAGTTATTTCCGCTGGTAGGTTGTTAATGAATTCCGAAATTTCATTCAATCTGCCTACTCCTTCGAAGGAGTAGGCAGATTGAGACCTTAGAGAGAACCAGTGACGAGACATGGGGAGTAGGCAGATTGAGACCCCGACGTCAAGTCACAAAAACCGAACGTAATTATTCGGTCCGCGGTCAAATATTTGAAAACTGGAAGTTCGGGTTGAACCGCGTCTAGAATTTATTAAAATTCGACGTTTCGGCTCCGATTTTGGAGCCATTTTCAAGAAAAAAGGATAAATTGATCGAAAAGGGGGTGAGGGTAGATTCTACTACACTGAGGTCTCAATCTGCCTACTCCTCAGGTATCAATCATCAGGATTTTGTGACTTGACGTCGGGGTCTCAATCTGCTCACTCCATCGAGAGAACAGTTCTCTATTCTTGAGGTGGAACTTAAACGATTCATCCTGAACTTTCGATTTTCTTGAGTTACGCTACCAAATGTTGATAAACTTTCTGCAATTCAGGTCTGCACCCAAAAGTTTTTTAAAAAATATGACTGCCGTGATGCTCAACTTCAACCTCGGGATTATTAAAACAAAAAAAAACTTTCACCTCTTAGCGCCTTCATAAATTACTTTCCATAAAACAGACATGAAAAATATTCAATCAAAACTCGTTAACAAAAACCACGAAACCTTCCTCACTCTTACCCCTTTATTTTTCATATCGTGACCCAGTCAATTATCTAATTCATTTCTTCAGCCCGAAACAGATAAGCGTCAGAGGAATTGAAAAGAAAACTCTATAATTTGCGGAGCTTTTTCTAAAACACACCGTGGTCTACCAAACCATCACGACTATGCAACAAAAACAAAAGAAGGGGCAGTCGGATTTAATTGCATATAATCTCGCCTTTTGTTACATATATTTCGAAACCTACCTGGTCATTACGACTATAAACGTTAGAATTATTATCGTTTCAAACTGTTATTTTTGCAATATCATGTGGAAATTTTCAAAGGGGCGTGGCGGGGATAACTGTTCGAGGAACACTTAAGTAATGTGTTTAGGGATTTGATGAGGTGTTCCGAAGAGAAAACCAGAGATTATTCATGCTTTGGGTTGGTGTAATTGGAAGGGTATTAATTCACTTCTGGACTTCGATGGATACTGAAGAGTTATTTGGTGGGTTCTGTTTCTAAATTATTGTCCTCGGTTTGGGTGTTAGATAATAGGTCTGTGTTCCTAGAAATCACGACCCGGAAATGGGACAATTACTGTTGTTAATAAATTTTATCAAAGGTAAAAGTAGTGCTTAAACTTTTATCGAATATTTCCATAGTATGTTAAAAATCCCATATGAAGCGTTACATTTTCGATCAATTACAGCAAAAAATTCCCGGCGGGACATATTCAGGCTGAAAATTACCCGGTCGGTCCGTGTATCTATAGTAACGATTGTTAATAAATACTGAATTTTAAACGTCGTTGAAATGTCACGTTTCGGGAATGATTCGATAACTGTAATTCAAGAAAAAATCACCAAGAGCAAACCAAAAAATACAATGTTGAACCATCAACATATATGGAAACAGTTCATGAATTCCATTAATGACTCCGGAAATATTCTACCGAATTACACTCGTGCATCAAAATAAACCTGATTATTTTTTTCGTATGATTTTCAACCAATCAGAATGTCCAATTTAGTTAAGTTACCTCGTATAATTTCGATAATACCTGATTATACATAGAGTAGCTCCACCAATCGAAAATTTTAAAATAATTTCATTTTCATAGTAACCACATCGACTTCAATATACAACAAACAGAACTGTCAAATTGTGACGTTTATCAAAAATTGTTCAAAAATTAGTCGATTCGGAGATTTACCATCAAATGCAATAGACGAAAGTATACAAAATACTTAGCCTCATAATACAGTGAAAACAAAAAAGTACGTATGGAAACAATTTCTTACGTTTTGCAGTGAATGAAACTAGGTGCTAAATGAATCAATTTCCACTGAAATGATAGCGTCCATTTTGAAAGATTGGGCTTTCAATATGCGAAAATGTAATGGAGAAAATTATAAAGAAAATGTGGTTAAAACGATGTGGAACATTACGGCAAAACAAGTACAAGAAAAATATATGAAGGAGTTTAATAGAGTAATTGATCCATTCTCTAGTCCCATATTTTTAGCCGCACGAAACGCAAGAAATTCAAAACGAAGGGAACTTCAAATGTTACCGGACAAGAGAAAGGTTAGTGCATCAGCATTTAAAGATAACGAGTACATAGCAATGATAGAAGCGTGGGATGAAAATATACCGAAAGGATTACAAATACAATATAATCCTGTTTTTACCAAAACCACACAGGGAGGAGCAAAACCATGTGCTAATAATAAATGGCTTGTGCCTAACCATAATGAAGTGAGTCGTTGTCCAGTGAGACTTCTAGATAAGCTAATGATGAAAAGAAGTGAAAACATTAATATTAAAACAGATACGTTATTTCTGACAGTAAATCCCAACTGGAGAAAAGAAAAAACCCTTGACTGGTACAAAAATATGCCAATTGCAGTGCATGAAATTAGTAAATGGACCAAAAAGTCTGCAGAATTGGCAAATTTGAATATGACAAACAAACAATTTTCAAATCATTCTCACCGAGCCACTGCTGTTTCACAATTGGCAAAAGCAGGTGTATCGGAACAAGAACTTATTAAAATAACAGGACATGGTAATAGCAATTCTATCAAACCCTACCTACAGATAGATGAACAACATCACCAAAACATAATAAATAATTTTAAAAACGCTGTAGGTTCAAGTAATAACACCTCCAGTATTTCCAGCACTTCAATGAGCAGTGGCCACGTTTCCTGCGCCGAAAATAACTCAGTTAAAAAAAACGTAGATAATAATTGTAACTTTCATTGCACCAATTTGTATTTAAATTAATAAATTGTTTATATATTTACTTAATTCACTAAAAAAATAATCGTATCAAATACAATACGTACTTCAAAATAAATACGGTTATACATCTCAAACTTCCTGCATAATTACAAATCGTGTCAGTTTGACAGAATAATCCTCCCGCTTCGCGGTCGGATTATTTAAACTGTCAAACTGACACTCTTTATAATTATGCAACAAGTTATCGATGTATAACCTGATTATTTTGAAGTACTTATAGTATTACTACTGATAATTTTCCATTCAAGCATGTTGTCAGTAAAAAAACTGCATTCGGTTATTTTCAAATTTTGTCAAAAGAAAGACAAAATATGAAAATAAACTCATGCAGTTTTTAGACAACATGCTTTCATGGAAATTATCGGTAATTTTGAAGCACTTGTGTAATTACTCCTCTACCTCTACTTTTTAACCAATAAGATGCCTTAATTTTGACTAGTTACCATGGCAACTAAAAAAAATTCCGGAAAGTTTTTCGTGGCGCCACGATATTTAAGTGGAAATTTTTCGACAGTTGAAAAGGTAAACATATAATCTACAACCATCAAATATTGTAGATATACCTGTGAATAATGCAAAATTTCTATAAGAATTAACATTATTATTTATTATTCGCTATAAAGTTTCATTAAACAGAAAACACAAATTTGTATTAACGACACACGGCCGATACGCAAATAACGGATTCGGTGTTCCTCGGCTGTGCCTCGGATTACAATATTCAACCTCATCCGTTATTTGCTACATATCGGTCTTGTAACGTTAATAACTATTACAAACTACTTATCAATTGGACTACTTCTGTGTTTCTGACAGGTTCATCAAGAATTGTATGTTCAGAGCTCGGTTGATCTATTCTAACGCCCAAACTTGAAGGGACAAAATGAGATATATTTCTTCTTCAAAGATTGTATAACCTTCGATATTCCATTCAATTTCTTTCTGTGTAATAATTGAATAAATCCACCAATGACATTTATATTTTACCCCAGGCCGTTTGTATAATTTTGCGAATTCTTTATCGGCAACATTTTCCTCGGAATGCGGGATTTTCTCAGACCCGACCGATATTCTCGATGTATAAGTTTTTCTTCTTCTACCCTTTCGCTCCATAATATAAATCTAACTTTGTCGGTCTTATGGGGTTGTTACATAAAATTTATCTCTGTTTAATACGTTGCAGGGTGGAAATGGGCGTCTCTCTCGCCATTTCCAACCCTATTTCCATTCCGCATAGCCCGGGAAACGTCTTGATTTTCTCTAATCGAGTTGATGAAGAAAATATATTGATTTTTTCAGGATGTTTAGCACACAATAACAGAAATAAATTGAAAAGGATATATAGCAATAATCCAAAGCTAAAGTATGAAATGAGGGGAAAAAAAAAGTTCATTTAAAAAATTTCTGCATTGGCTTTGAATTGTTTTCAGCGAAACTGTCTCTATTTGAGTTCTATTTATTGGAAATCGACTATCAGGAAATGATTTTGCAACAATGAAAAATAAGAAGTAATAATAATAATAATAATATTTATTCATGTTTATTGAAAGGTAATAGCTCAAGAAGTAGTAAATCGTGGTTGAATAAATACATTGTGAAGCTTTTCTTTCGCGTCTATGAAAATCAGGAAAAAATCAAAATTATTCAAATAAATAGTCAATATAAGACCTACGTTAATGTATCTATGGAATAAAAATAATCAATTTTTATTGAATTACTCGATACTAAAATCCTATATAAATCAAGAAATAGCTTCAAGATAGCAACAAATATAGATTGGGCATAAAACAAAGTGACAAAATCAATTTTCAATAAAATTTTATAAAATAATCGAGAAATTTAAAAAAAATTGATCACTAAAATGGACCAATTTTTTTCGTAAGAATTTGATATGAAAAACTGCAAATTTTATCATATTCACAAGGTGGCCAATACAAATGCTTTTTACTTTCATTTCTTTTGAAATCGAGAATATACTTTTGGGGCACTGAAATTATAGAATTTTTGAAAGAATATAATATAGACGTTTATGGTGAGTATGGTTCAGGCAATAGAAAATTCAACGTCTTAATTTGGCATTTTACTTCAATAAATATTGATAGAAAATAAGTGGCGGATATTAAATATACGTCATTTTGTATAAAAAAATATTCTTTGGAGTACTCGAAGTGGATAAAGGTGTGCTCAGTGCTCATCTCACATGCTCTGATTGATATAGATATTACATAGGGTGGGGCCGAGGACCGTACCTTGCGGAACATATTTATTCTCTTTTCTTTCAATCAGTGCATCATATACTCTTTCGGCCAGAAAACATTTGAATTGTTCAAGACCTGTTATACTCATATCTCCGAAACCAGTAAACGAAGATTATGACTTACAGTGTCGAATGGTTTTAAAACATTGATAAAAAATACACATGAACTTAGGCTGTTTTTGTCTAGAGAATAAGAAATTTTAAAGATGAGCGCTGAGACAATTTTCTGTTGACACCTTCTTGAAATCCTATTGCTGGTCTAATGAAATGTTGTCTTTTGAGAGATTGGCAGGTAATTGACTAATTGAGTTTTCAAATTCCGACTTATTTTTTTCTTCTCCACTAATCTTAGTTCCTATAATGTTCGTTTTTTGAAAATCTGAAGTAATGCAAAAGTTAATTGAAACATAATCAATCCTTTTTGTTCCAAAATTATTTGTAGCATATCTTTCAAAAAAAAATTTATTATCATTAGTATTCCATGGCAGACGTTTTTTCATATAACCAACTAATTTCGTGACTGACCTTGAAAAGTCACACAGGGA
Source organism: Chrysolina americana (assembly GCA_958502065.1). Lineage (NCBI taxonomy): Eukaryota > Metazoa > Arthropoda > Insecta > Coleoptera > Chrysomelidae > Chrysolina > Chrysolina americana. Next base: position 62,253,764 of record OY293419.1, on the reverse strand, counting down.
GAATGGTTTAGAATTTCGTCCTCCAAGGTCAATAATACATCTGACGAGGCCATTTTTTGTTGCGGGGACTAGCATATTATGGCAAAGCACATTCTTGAGAAAATGTATGAGTGTCAAGGTTGAAACAATAAGGTAGAACTTCCATAACGATTGCATGCATGATTTTTTCATAAATATTCATTACTGCTGTTGCATATTTGTGTATATTTGAAACGCCTTGATAATTTCCGTATCCTTTCCATGGTATATTCCACATTGAGAAATAGTGGAGTTGATACGCGGAAAAACAAGTGAATTGTGTTTGTTATTTTGTCGTTGTCGTAACCTGTTAATAATAAAATGCAAACCTACAATGCGAATTCATAAATTTAGATACTTTTTTCTCTCTTTTATCATCAGTTCTTAGCAATCAAAAGATATTACAGTAGTCACTCTTTCAACCCATTCAAATCGCCTGAACTAGGTGGAATATTTCCTGCATTGGGAGTACCACAAGGCTCACTACTCGGCCCTATATTATTTTTGCTCTATATCAATGATGATGATCATTCAATCGAATATAACTGCTAAGATCACTCTTTTTGCAGACGATACAACCTTCCTATGGCATGATAAAAAAGAGCAAAATCTTTTCGACAAATCTGACATTGAGTTAGTGCTAGTAAAAGAAATGGTGCGACTTCAATTCCTTGGTAATCAACATAAACTAATATAATCACATTTAAATGAAATCTTCCAGATTAACCCTATGGGCAATGAAAATAATTTTAACAAAACTACAACAAGATTTCTTGGATTAAATATCGACAATAAACTAAAATTTTATATTCACAATAATAGGCTCTGCCATGAGTTGTATTCCGGATGCTACGCAATTCGTGTAATATCGAAAGAATTGATTACTCAGCAGCTTAAACTATTTTGCCCTAATTGAGTCGCATCTGAGATACGGAATTGCATTCTGGGTGTAACATATCTTGAGCACAAGATGATTGTATCATCCGCATTTAGTTCGATATAAGCCATATCGTTGAAATATAACAAAAACAATACTGGCCTTAGTACCGAGCCTTGAGGCACAGCTTGTCTGACAAAGCCAGTATCTGACAGCGTCTCAGTTCTCACAACTTGGGTTCGTTGACTTCGATAAGATTCGATCCATTTGATTGATTGATTTCTGAATCCATAGTGAAGGAGTTTGCGCAACAGTATTTCGTGGTTCACAAAATCGAAAGCTTTCGACAAGTCACAGAAAACTGCTGCACACTTCTTCTTTAACTTGGAAAATGGCATCACCTGTACTCTATTTGGATTGAAAGCCAAATTGTTTTGGAGTTAAGATTTTATGAGTGGATATTCAGTTCATCAATCTAATTTTGACCAACTTCTCAATGATCAGGGTTGGAATGAGCGAGATGGGTCGAAAGTTTGAAGGATATGAGGTGTCACCGCCCTTGTGAAGGGGAATGACGACATCTGTTTTTAGGCAAAAGAATCATTAATGATTTGTACTAGTAACTGCAGAGCAAAAATAGGCAAATTCTCAAAAATTCCATAAGAAGTTTTATTTTTAATATGTTGTATTGTGTCCATTAGCTCGATTAAATCAATATTGATGTTATTCATAAATGATAATATTTATTTTTTGATAGTCGGTTGGCTATGGAGCAGTAAAATTCATTTAGAGTATTTAAAGTGATATTTTTGCCAGAGTAGGAGTTTTACCTAACTCATTTACTATACGCCATGTTTCTCCGATGGTATGCTTACTTTTGCAGATTCTGTTATCGTAGTAGCAATTTTTTGCTGCTTTTACAACTTTTCTGTAAATACTTCTAAATTTATTGTAATATCGTTGAATGTGTGCACTGTTTGTATTTTTTTTTATGTAATGCAGGCTTCTCAAATTCTTGGCAGAAATACGAATCTCTATAGTTAACCAAACTTTTTTGATTTTGTTTTTTATTTTCTGCTCAGGAAATGATAATTCAAAACAATTTATAGGGCAGTTGTGAGTAGAAAGAAAGGGATCATCTAAGTATAACACAGATAGATATTGAATAAGTCAATTACAATACAAAAACAAGATAGTGATGATTGAACAACATGTAATCAACAGAAGTAAATAATCGTTCATGATGTGTAGAAGACATTTTGGAAAAACATGGGGACGACACTTCAGTCTGATAGTTGCTTTCCCTTAAAAGCTTATGACAGAAAATACTACTTTGACATCACCTACATCAAACTTTTCTGAAATTCTCAAACAGGACATCTGGAACAATGGATCTTCCTTCCTGGACTAACCTCCATCCTTCCAGCCGCTTCTCTCTTTATCCCTATCCTTCTCCCTTGGTATCTCTGTCGCACCCGTTATTAAAGAGGATGTGCCGTATCGGCCTGAAATGTGGATGTTCCCGTAGGAAGAGCGTCCTGGACGCACTATGTTAATATCGACATCTCTCGCTTTTTCAGGCCGTTTTTCAGAAGTAAAAGTGTTGTTTTGATTTGGTTTTTTATTGTGTCACCGTACGTTATTTGTTCGTTTCATTCGCACGGATTTTCTCAATGGAGAGTGGAAAGGTCGTTTCGGGTTTCATACGGACTTTTTGGTTTGAAGGAGCGGTAATGGGCTGGAAGTTTAATGATATAATAATGATAATAATGCTTACATTTGTAAAGAATGCAATTAGTTAATGAATGTTTACAAATCTAGAAATTGAGGACGAAAAAAATCCGCAGAAGTAGCATAATATGAACATTAAAACATATTTCTGTAGGTGTAAGAAAATTATAAAAACAGTAAGAATAATGAATGAAGGAAGCGAGATGCGTGTCATTTCTCGACCTTTTTACTACCTGCAGCCCCTCAAACCCAAATTCCTTGAGGAATTTAAGGATTTTGAGGGGGTCTATTCGTGGTATTTCTCCCACAGTTAGCTGGTGTGATCCCAGTGTACCCAATCTTTTATGATGTACTGCATAACACTCTATCAATATATGGTGTGGTGTTTCTGAATCTGCAGGTGCTGTCCTCTAAGCCTAGCTTCCTTAGGTGTTCTTTGCAGTGCCCCGTCAGAAATCCCGTGATTGTCTTTAGACTAGTTTTGCTGAGATTAATCAATGTCTTAGATCTTGCTCGGTTGAAGTTGCCGAAGAGATCTTTGGCCTGCCTTAGCCCTGGAAGTCTTTACCAGTATGTTGCTCTCATTGCTTCTTCAGTTTTATTGAGTTCGTCTTGGAAGTAAGCGTTGATGCCCCTTTTCGTGCCAGGGTATCTGCTTGTTCATTGCCCTCCACTCCGACGTGCCCCGGCACCCAGAGGAGGATCAGTTGTTCCTGCCTATATCATTAAGTTTGTCTAAGCATTCTCAGACCATTCTTGAGTTGATGTTATATGAGCTCAACGCTTTGATGGCTACTTCACTATCGGAGAGGATTGCGATTTCCTTGTTCCGGTACTTCCTTTCGAGGTTGAATTGAATGCACCTTTCTGTGGCTTGAATTTCCACTTGAAAAATACTTGGGAACTGGCCCATGGGTTCGCAGTATTTGGTGCAAGGCCCAAAGACTCCATCCAGCTCCAGTTCTATTGGGAGTTTTGGACCCGTCCGTGTACCATGTTATGGTATTCTTTCCCAGAGCTCCAATGGATTCTATGCTCCATCCACTTTTGGAATTTAATTCCGTCAAAACTAAATTTCCTGGTAATTTCGTCAGTTGGGAGATAGGCAAGGTGTGCACTTTCGCTGGGGGTTGAGCCCCTTACGTTATTTGCTGTCCCTGTGGGTCTGACTTTAGTCAAACTGAGGTTTGCTCCCCAAGCAGTTCTCCTCACCATGATATGGAGAGGAGTGAGGTCCGGAATTACCTCTATTGCTGCTGTTATACAAAGACATGCTAGTCTTTGCACTTTCTCCAGGATTTTCTTTGTTATGACGAGTTCGGTTCTGCCGTGCTACACTACTGCTCCGTAGGTGATCATAGGTCTCACTATCATGGTGTACATCCATCGCAGTATTGATGGGTTACAGCCCCACGTTTTTCCTAAATTCTGATATAATCTATACCTTTAAATTTTTTCTATTTTGTTGAACTTTCTGAAAGTATACTCACTTTTTTTTACTTTTCTTAATTTTTTCTAATTTTCATATCAGTTTTCTCTGTTTTCATACCACTTTTTACTTTTTCTTACCCTTACATATTTTTCTGTAAATTTTTCGAGGGAATGTGTACCCAAAGGTATAGCCTGTGCGGGTACAAAATGGATATTATTATAATTTGCCATGGTGCTCCTAGTGACTTACTGATTTTTGTTGATTTTGGCAACACTAGATTACATTAGATTAGTTTTGGGATTTCGTGCTACAAGCCCCTACACCGTGACGTTTTCAAATCTATTGTGTGTGCCCTCAAAATCGTATAAAATTCTCTACCTAGCCATATCAACGTTACAAGATTTCATAGGATAGTTTTAAAAACTCCCTTGTATCTGAGAACTCTTGGTTTTTTCCTTAGCCTTGAAGAGGGAAGAGGGAAGAGGGAAGAGGGAAGAGGGAAGAGGGAAGAGGGAAGAGGGAAGAGGGAAGAGGGAAGAGGGAAGAGGGAAGAGGGAAGAGGGAAGAGGGAAGAGGGAAGAGGGAAGAGGGAAGAGGGAAGAGGGAAGAGGGAAGAGGGAAGAGGGAAGAGGGAAGAGGGAAGAGGGAAGAGGGAAGAGGGAAGAGGGAAGAGGGAAGAGGGAAGAGGGAAGAGGGAAGAGGGAAGAGGGAAGAGGGAAGAGGGAAGAGGGAAGAGGGAAGAGGGAAGAGGGAAGAGGGAAGAGGGAAGAGGGAAGAGGGAAGAGGGAAGAGGGAAGAGGGAAGAGGGAAGAGGGAAGAGGGAAGACTCAGTTATCCTGAGAGTGTATAGAGCTATCGATCTCAAATCTCAATCAATGTGAGAACAGATATCAAGAAAATCCATGAGAAATATATAATTTCCTTTTTGCTGAACAATCTTGAAGGATGTCTACAAACTAGATGAAACGCTCTGAATTTACACCGCCTCGTTCTTGCATCCGGGATCTAGAGAAAACAATCCATCATGCAATTCGAGTTGATTAAAACCACAATCATGAGGGAAATGCCTTTTCGCATGTGCCCATAGAAACATGAATACGAGCGGCATAAATAACTGCCCCGGGGCAAGGGTTGGTCCCTCCGAACTGTCTGATAGTGTCGCTTGCCTTCCCCTGTTCGGACGGAAAGCTTGGAGGGATGTGTTACGGGGTAAATGGGTTTCGGAAAAATCATGGCCGTTTTTAAGAAATACAATTTTCCTCCCCGTTTATCCACTTCGAAAAATGTTATTTTCGACAGCTTCAGTTTCTCTTCTCCAAAATTTATTTTGTTTTTTTTTTCTGACATGAGGAAAAACAAATTATTTGATAACATTACAGGGTGTTATTTTGTCAAAGATGTTATAACAGTCATCGCTGAAGAGGAATAGTATGGTTCGAATATTTGAGATTGAAAAATGTTTTCAAAAGTATTTGAAGATCTGAAAAGCTATGGTTCTTATTTTTTTAGGTATTACCCACATAGGAGGTTGCCATTTGAACTGAGGGGTTTGTAAATCTTTTTTCATTTCCCAGTTATTCTAGCAACTTATTATTTTGACACATTGTGAAAAAGTTTTTCAGAAAAAATTGTCCTAGTAGCTTCCTGCATACAGCTCGTTCAGAAGTACCAAGTACCCTGTATTTTCCCACAACGTCCCATAGCAACAGCATTCACCTCGTTTGTGTGTACACACAATGATCAAATGGCTTTGTTTTCATCTCAGTTTCTCTTCCTCAATCTCACACCGTCGAACACCACCTGCCGTTGCATACATGAATAGCAATCTTATTGTTGTTCCGAGAAAAATATTGTGGAGATTTCTATTAATAAAATTATTCGAATGCAAATCTGCTTACCGTGAAGTAAACAATTTTTGTCGTTAATTGCTCTGCAAAAAGTTTTTTTGTATATAAACAAGCGTGTTCCAGCATCTTGTTCCGTGTCTGGCTACACAGATGTACCGAGGGCGTTCGAAATATTGACGAAAAAGGCTGTCCAAAGTGCTATTCCACCAGTCCTGAGTTCAAGCACCTGTTTGAAAACCTTACAGTCGCAGTTTGTCTTTGGCTAAGCACGAACAAACAGAAATGTAATTGAACATAGAATTGAGATAAATTACGTTACCATGACAACGCTTGCAAATGCTGTTTAATTACGTTGCGTCCAGTCAGTTTAAAATTCCTAAATGTCAAATTCAATTTAATTTAATGTGAACATTCCCTCATTTCTGGATTAAAGCTCTCGTGATTTTACCAAGACAGCTCTCATTACGTACAGAGTCAATAGATTTAACACAGTTTAGATAATTTTTCCATAACTGTCCCTAATTCTCCAAAGGAAAATCATTAGCAGGCTAGTCCAGTTAGTTTTTGAGACAAGGATCGGTTGTAATACCGCACCGAATTTGGCATGATAGTAGTTGAAAAAAAATTGTTTACCTAGAATCCGGGGTGGAACCCCAAAAACATAGATAAAAAAAATATTTTTTGTTCCCATCTTGGAAATAATGGAATTTATTGAAATTTGTACAGAGTACGTACACAAACCATAGGGATTTTTCCGTCCCAGGACAAGTATATGAAGAAATACATTTTCAAAATATTTTTATAAATATTTATATATATATATCATTTATTTGAGTTGCTTCAAGAGAATGTTATAAAGAAATAAATGCCAGTCGGATATGAGGGAACGTAAATTTAAATAGTTGAATCTTAAAAAGTGTTTTTGTAGGATACTTTTTACCAGGATTGGTGAACTGGCGGAAGTCAAAGTACATAAAAAATGTCAACAGATGAACACACTCAGGGCTTCAAGTCCTTGAAGTTCAAGTATGGCAATGAAAAACTCCATAGCCCTGGCTCTCGAATTAGTTCGTATTTTCTAATGACATCCAAACTCAGAAACAATTTAGAAAGATTCGATTCCTCGCACTGCTGTTACAAGAAAGAAAGCGACCGTTCAGACAGTTTCTAAAACATCAACCAAAACTATTAAAAAAGTGGCAACTACTTGTTTGGATGAAGTTTTGAAAGCAGTTATGAAGAGAATTATAGCCAATATAGATTAAGTTGCAGTTTTTGCAAAATATCACCTGTGTTGGATATCGTTATAACTCTCATAATACTCATGAATGAGATGTGAGGCCATAACCTCAAAAAATATTCTCACCTCTTGTCTACAATGGCAGATATTCCTTATCGCAATTTTAGGACGATTAACTCCGTTTCCAGAGCTCAAAGCATTAACCTCACCGAACCTAACCTAACCTAGCCTACTGAAAGTATTACAGAACTATTTTGTAATTCCATTTGTTTTCGATAGCCTTTCTACTTCCCGAAAAAACTAATTTTTTTTTTATTTAAGTCAAATTTTTTTGTGTTTCACGCCTGATTTTTTGGTAAACAATTTTTCTCCAACTGAACATGATGTCAAGAAGTCACCTGCCAAGTTTCATAGCGTTACAATTCATCCTTCAGTTTTGGCATTTATTCGTCTTTGGTTATTGGACTATAGTTTCACCCTCGTACACTCAATAATTACAATTCTGCAAAGCTGTATTATGATTTTCCAAACTAACGTGACTTCAAGAAAAACAGACTCGTAGAATCCACGGGCAGATGCGATCTTGTTTTGAAATGCTCGCATTTCGAGATTCAGTTTCATCAGATGTGTTTACAACATTGTATGTTATCTTTTTAGTCCAGATGTAGCAATTAACAACAATATTTAATTGAGAAATTGAAATAGCATCATTTCCAGATGCACTCGCATTGTTTAAATTATTAATAATAATGAGTTTGTGCAACGCGATGAGGACGTTCAACTGAATCGTTGACCTTTTCAACTCTAGACAGGAAAAAAATCAGGTCATTCTGTACTGACCTGCTTTAGATTACGAAGAAGGGTTATGTTTTTGAAAATCGTCGAGTATTTCAACAAAATATGAGAGTACAGATGCTTATTGGAAAAATGTTTACGACGCTGCTGGTTTATTTCCGAAATGGAAGAGAGATTCAATGTATGCAAACAGGATAATTGTTTTAGGATCCGTTTGTACAAACTGTTACATGGGATTTGTTTGGGTATGTTGGACAATAACAAATCTGAAGTTCTTCTGGTGATTATTGTTTCATAAATAGACAGAAATAGCGAAAAACACTATGAAATTTGATTGATCCAGGCAAGCTGTCCTTTCAAAAGGACGTCACGTTTATTGGATACAACAAAATGAAATGATGGTTTACCAAACTCCGAAAGATTGGAAATCACAAGCTCTAATTCAAAAAAATCTCGGAAGTTTCCGCTATCCATACTGCATCTACTACAACGTAAAACTGTAAGGATTTTCCCCTTCAAAAGACTTCTGTACTGAAGAAGTGATAGCCTCTGTGCCATCAGAGAGTCCAAGAACATCGAATGACTTTATTCTCCTGCCCACGAATTGTATTCAGAAGGTATACCAAAAATTCAAAAATTCGGAACTATCTTGTTGTCCTGACGAAAACCTTGTTGGCCCCAAAAGACTCTATGAAATCATGCGGAGAATAATAAGAAATTCTTTTCGAAAATGTAAGTTGGTTGAACATCTGTTTCAGCTCAAAGAATAACTGGGATATATTATTATCGATAGTAAATATATCGTCTCTGAACGATTCTGTCATAAGTAGCGCTTGTGAAACGCTATTCATGTATTAAGTATTTCCTAAATTATTCAACCCAACTTTGCTTCCACGACTTCCAAGGTGATTTGTAGACTTATCCAAAGACTTTACTGGCAAAATAGGAACAGCAGCATCTTCAATGAAACCATTCTGAACGCAGTAATTAATCCTTCATAGGCAAGTGGAATCTTCTAGAGGGATTGATTCTGCTCATTCTTGAACTATTTGATTTTGATCTTGAAGGATTTAAGAGAAATGTATTATTATTATTTATTATTATAAATAGTATACGTCTGTAAATTTGACTCAGCTGATGAGATTACCCTCTTCAACCCTGTTATCTATATAATAACAACCAAAACAAAGTTTCAAATATTTTTTCAACACAAAACTTTCTTTTCCGGAGCTGACCAACACACTTCGAATTACCTCTTCCCAAAATAACGAGCAAAAAAGGCAGATAAGACCCTCATGAAGTATCTTTCCGTAGCTGAAATATATGTAGCACCGTGCAAGGGTAGGGGGCGCGAATACGCCAACCCCGGCAGTACTCCTGACGGCATGATAAGACTCCGGGGGCTAAGGTTGGCCAAGCAAATGCTGTTCGTGTTTCTATGCTCCGAAAAAATTAGGCAATCTGGAGAGGACAGCTGCTGTACGAAATGAAAAAAATACTAAAACTGCTTTGCGAAATATATGATGATTGAATAACAAGAGACGTAGGTACATAAGTGTAAGAATAATTTGAAATGACCCCCATCTCCCTCTATTCTATAAAGTAGGACGCAAATATCCGACAGATGATGATTTCTCCTTGGTTGAAACCACAACGGATATTGAATTACATCGTCTTTGATATTCAAACAAAATTCCTCAAGGACGCCAATGCAAGTGAGCTGTAGTTCAATGCCCGTCGCGGTATTAGCCAGGAAAATAGCTGTTTTCTGAAGGATATTTGCTAACGAAAAAACTGGTAAATTGAAAATTGTAAATTGGACTGAAATGAATGTTTCAAAAAATAAAAAAATCGGCCGAACCCCTCTGACGATCCGACAATGACTTTCAATCATGAAAAATTGTAAACTGGTTTGAAACGAATGTTTTCTGACTCACCACGGATCGCGCCAACTCAAATCCTATTTTTGAGACCACTTCAAACAATTTAAAAATCGGTCGAACCCCTCTGACGATCCGACAATGACTTTCGATCATGAAAAGTTGTTAATTGGACTAAAACGAATGTTTTCTGACCTACCACGGATCGCGCCAACTCAAATCCTATTTTTGAGACCAATTCACAAAAATAAAAAAATCGGCCGAACCCCTCTGACGATCCGACAATGACTTACGATCATGAAAAAATGTTAATTGGACTTAAATGAATGTTTTCTGACCCACCACGGATCGCGCCAACTCAAATCCTATTTTTGAGACCACTTCGAAAAATAAAAAAATCGGCCGATCTCCTCTGACGATCCGACAATGACTTTCAATCATGAAAAGTTGTGAATTAGTTTAAAACGAATGTTTACTGACCCACCACGGATCGCGCCAACTCAAATCCTATTTTTGAGACCAATCCAAAAAATAAAAAAATCGGCCGAACCCCTCTGACGATCCGACAATGACTTTCGATCATAAAAAGTTGTTAATTGGACTAAAATGAATGTTTTCTGACCCACCACGGATCGCGCCAACTCAAATCCTATTTTTGAGACCACTTCGAAAAATTTTAAAATCGGCCGAACCCCTTTGACGATCCGACAATGACTTTCGATCATGATAAGTTGTAAATTGGTTTGAAACGAATATTTTCTGACCCTCCACGGATCGCGCCAACTCAAATCCTATTTTTGAGACCACTTCAAAGAATTAAAAATTCGGCCGAACCCCTCTGACGATCCGACAATGACTTTCATTCATGAAAACTTGTAAATTGGTTTGAAACGAATGTTTTCTGACCCACCACGGATCGCGCCAACTCAAATCCTATTTTTGAGACCACTTCAAAAAATAAATAAATCGGCCAAACCCCTCTGACGATCCGACAATGACTTTCGATCATGAAAACTTGTAAATTGGTTTGAAACGAATATTTTCTGACCCACCACGGATCGCGCCAACTCAAATCCTATTTTTGAGACCACTTCAAAAACTTTAAAAATCGGCCGAACCCCTTAGACGATCCGACAATGACTTTCAATCACGAAAAATTGTAAATTGGTTTGCAACGAATGTTTTCTGACCCACCACGGATCGCGCCAACTCAAATCCTGTTTTTGAGACCACTTCAAAAAATAAAAAAATCGGCCGAACCCCTCTGACGATCCGACAATGACTTTCAATCATGAAAAATTGTAAATTGGTTTGAAACGAATGTTTTCTGACCCACCACGGATCGCGCCAACTCAAATCCTATTTTTGAGACCATTTCAAACAATTTAAAAATCGGCCGAACCCCTCTGACGATCCGACAATGACTTTCGATCATGAAAAGTTGTTAATTGGACTAAAATGGATGTTTTCTGACCCACCACGGATCGCGCCAACTCAAATCCTATTTTTGAGATCACTTCAAAAAAATTTAAAATCGGCCGAACCCCTCTGACGATCCGACAATGACTTTCGATCATGAAAAGTTGTTAATTAGACTATAATGAATGTTTTCTGATCCACCACGGATCGCGCCAACTCAAATCCTATTTTTGAGACCAATTCAAAAAATTAAAAAATCGGCCGAACCCCTCTGACGATCCGACAATGACTTTCGATAATAAAAAGTTGTTAATTGGACTAAAATAAATGTTTTCTGACCCACCACGGATCGCGCCAACTCAAATCCTATTTTTGAGACCACTTCAAAAAAATTTAAAAATCGGCCGATCCCCTCTGACGATCCGACAATGACTTTCAATCATGAAAAGTTGTGAATTGGTTTGAAACGAATGTTTTCTGACCCACCACGGATCGCGCCAACTCAAATCTTATTTTTGAGACCACTTCGAAAAATTAAAAAATCGGCCGATCTCCTCTGACGATCCGACAATGACTTTCAATCATGAAAAGTTGTGAATTGGTTTAAAACGAATGTTTTCTGACCCACCACAGATCGCGCCAACTCAAATCCCATTTTTGAGAACACTTCAAAAAATTTAAAAATCGGCCGTACCCCTCTGACAATCCGACAATGACTTTCGATCATAAAAAGTTGTAAATTGGACTGAAATGAATGTTTTCTGACCCACCACGGATCGCGCCAACTCAAATCCTATTTTTAAGACCACTTCAAAGAATTAAAAATTCGGCCGAACCCCTCTGACGATTCGACAATGACTTTCAATCATGAAAACCTATAAATTGGTTTGAAACGAATGTTTTCTGACCCACCACGGATCGCGCCAACTCAAATCCTATTTTTGAGACCAATTCAAAAAATAAAAAAATCGGCCGAACCCCTCTGACGATCCGACAATGACTTTCGATCATGAAAAGTTGTTAATTGGACTAAAATTACCCACCACGGATCGCGCCAACTCAAATCCTATTTTTGAGACCACTTCGAAAAATTTAAAAATCGGCCGATCCCCTCTGACGATCCGAAAATGACTTTCAATCATGAAAAGTTGGGAATTGGTTTAAAACGAATGTTTTCTGACCCACCACGGATCGCGCCAACTCAAATCCTATTTTTGAGACCACTTCAAAAAATTTTAAAATTGGCCGAACCCCTCTGACGATCCGACAATGACTTTCGATCATGAAAAGTTGTGAATTGGTTTGAAACGAATATTTTCTGACCCACCACGGATCGCGCCAACTCAAATCCTATTTTTGAGACCACTTCAAAGAATTAAAAATTCGGCCGAACCCCTCTGACGATTCGACAATGACTTTCAATCATGAAAACCTATAAATTGGTTTGAAACGAATGTTTTCTGACCCACCACGGATCGCGCCAACTCAAATCCTATTTTTGAGACCACTTCAAAAAATTTTAAAATCGGCCGAACCCCTCTGACGATCCGACAATGACTTTTGATCATGAAAAGTTGTTAATTGGACTAAAATGGATGTTTTCTGACCCACCACGGATCGCGCCAACTCAAATCCTATTTTTGAGACCAATTCAAAAAATAAAAAAATCGGTCTGACAATCCGACAATGACTTTCGATCATGAAAAGTTGTTAATTGGACTAAAATGAATGTTTTCTGACCCACCACGGATCGCGCCAACTCAAATCCTAATTTTGAGACCACTTCGAAAAATTTAAAAATCGGCCGATTCCCTCTGACGATCCGACAATGACTTTCAATCATGAAAAATTGTAAATTGGTTTGAAACGAATGTTTTCTGACCCACCATGGATCGCGCCAACTCAAATCCTATTTTTGAGACCATTTCAAACAATTTAAGAATCGGCCGAACCCCTTAGACGATCCGACAATGACTTTCAATCACGAAAAATTGTAAATTGGTTTGCAACGAATGTTTTCTGACCCACCACGGATCGCGCCAACTCAAATCCTGTTTTTGAGACCACTTCAAAATATAAAAAAATCGGCCGAACCCCTCTGACGATCCGAAAATGACTTTCAATCATGAAAAATTGTAAATTGGTTTGAAACGAATGTTTTCTGACCCACCATGGATCGCGCCAACTCAAATCCTATTTTTGAGACCATATCAAACAATTTAAAAATCGGCCGAACCCCTCTGACGATCCGACAATGACTTTCGATCATGAAAAGTTGTTAATTGGACTGAAATTAATGTTTCCTGACCCACCACGGATCGCGCCAACTCAAATCCTATTTTTGAGACCAATTCAAAAAATAAAAAAATCGGCCGAACCCCTCTGACGATCCGACAATGACTTTCAATCATGAAAAGTTGTGAATTGGTTTGAAACGAATGTTTTCTGACCCACCACGGATCGCGCCAACTCAAATCCTATTTTTGAGACCACTTCAAAGAATTAAAAAATTCGGCCGGACCCCTCTGACGATCCGACAATGACTTTCAATCATGAAAACTTGGAAATTGGTTTGAAACGAATGTTTTCTGACCCACCACGGATCGCGCCAACTCAAATCCTATTTTTGAGACCACTTCAAAATTTAAAAAAATCGGCCGAACCCCTCTGACGATCCGACAATGACTTTCGATCATGAAAACTTGTAAATTGGTTTGAAACGAATATTTTCTGACCCACCACGGATCGCGCCAACTCAAATCCTATTTTTGGGACCACCACGGATCGAGCCAACTCAAATCCTATTTTTGAGACCACTTCAAAAAATTTTAAAATCGGCCGAACCCCTCTGACGATCCGACAATGACTTTCGATCATGAAAAGTTGTTAATTGGACTAAAATGGATGTTTTCTGACCCACCACGGATCGCGCCAACTCAAATCCTATTGTAGAGACCACTTGAAAAAAATTTAAAATCGGCCGAACCCCTCTGACGATCCGACAATGACTTTCGATCATGAAAAGTTGTTAATTAGACTAAAATTAATGTTTTCTGACCCACCACGGATCGCGCCAACTCAAATCCTATTTTTGAGACCAATTCAAAAAATTAAAAAATCGGCCGAACCCCTCTGACGATCCGACAATGACTTTCGATCATGAAAAGTTGTTAATTGGACTAAAATAAATGTTTTCTGACCCACCACGGATCGCGCCAACTCAAATCCTATTTTTGAGACCACTTCGAAAAATTTAAAAATCGGCCGATCCCCTCTGACGATCCGACAATGACTTTCAATCATGAAAAGTTGTGAATTGGTTTAAAACGAATGTTTTCTGACCCACCACGGATCGCGCCAACTCAAATCTTATTTTTGAGACCACTTCGAAAAATTAAAAAATCGGCCGATCCCCTCTGACGATCCGACAATGACTTTCAATCATGAAAAGTTGTGAATTGGTTTAAATCGAATGTTTTCTGACCCACCACAGATCGCGCCAACTCAAATCCTATTTTTGAGAACACTTCAAAAAATTTAAAAATCGGCCGTACCCCTCTGACAATCCGACAATGACTTTCGATCATAAAAAGTTGTAAATTGGACTGGAATGAATGTTTTCTGACCCACCACGGATCGCGCCAACTCAAATCCTATTTTTAAGACCACTTCAAAGAACTAAAATATCGGCCGAACCCCTCTGACGATCCGACAATGACTTTCAATCATGAAAACTTGTAAATTGGTTTGAAACGAATGTTTTCTGACCCACCACGGATCGCGCCAACTCAAATCCTATTTTTGAGACCAATTCAAAAAATTTTAAAATCGGCCGAACCCCTCTGACGATCCGACAATGACTTTCGATCATGAAAAGTTGTTAATTGGACTATAATGGATGATTTCTGACCCACCACGGATCGCGCCAACTCAAATCCTATTTTTGAGACCACTTCAAAAAATTTTAAAATCGGCCGAACCCCTCTGACGATCCGACAATGACTTTCGATCTTGAAAAGTTGTTAATTGGACTGAAATGAATGTTTCCTGACCCACCACGGATCGCGCCAACTCAAATCCTATTTTTGAGACCACTTCGAAAAATTTAAAAATCGGCCGATCCCCTCTGACGATCCGACAATGACTTTCAATCATGAAAAGTTGTGAATTGGTTTAAAACGAATGTTTTCTGACCCACCACGGATCGCGCCAACTCAAATCCTATTTTTGAGACCACTTCAAAAAATTAAAAAATCGGCCGAACCCCTCTGACGATCCGACAATGACTTTCAATCATGAAAACTTGTAAATTGGACTGAAATGAATGTTTTCTGACCCACCACGGATCGCGCCAACTCAAATCCTATTTTTGAGACCACTTCAAAAAATATAAAAATCGGCCGAACCCCTCTGACGATCCGAAAATGACTTTCAATCATGAAAACTTGTAAATTGGACTGAAATGAATGTTTTCTGACCCACCACGGATCGCGCCAACTCAAATCCTATTTTTGAGACCACTTCAAAAAATTAAAAAATCGGCCGAACCCCTCTGACGATCCGACAATGACTTTCGATCATGAAAAGTTGTTAATTGGACTAAAATGGAAGTTTTCTGACCCACCACGGATCGCGCCAACTCAAATCCTATTTTTGAGACCACTTCAAAAAATTAAAAAATCGGCCGAACCCCTCTGACGATCCGACAATGACTTTCAATCATAAAAACTTGTAAATTGGACTGAAATGAATGTTTTCTGACCCACCACGGATCGCGCCAACTCAAATCCTATTTTTGAGACCACTTCAAAAAATATAAAAATCGGCCGAACCCCTCTGACGATCCGAAAATGACTTTCAATCATGAAAACTTGTAAATTGGACTGAAATGAATGTTTTCTGACCCACCACGGATCGCGCCAACTCAAATCCTATTTTTGAGACCACTTCAAAAAATTAAAAAATCGGCCGAACCCCTCTGACGATCCGACAATGACTTTCGATCATGAAAAGTTGTTAATTGGACTAAAATGGAAGTTTTCTGACCCACCACGGATCGCGCCAACTCAAATCTTATTTTTGAGACCACTTCAAAAAATAAAAAAATCGGCCGAACCCCTCTGACGATCCGACAATGACTTTCGATCATGAAAAGTTGTTAATTGGACTAAAATGGAAGTTTTCTGACCCACCACGGATCGCGCCAACTCAAATCCTATTTTTGAGACCACTTCAAAAAATATAAAAATCGGCCGAACCCCTCTGACGATCCGAAAATGACTTTCAATCATGAAAACTTGTAAATTGGACTGAAATGAATGTTTTCTGACCCACCACGGATCGCGCCAACTCAAATCCTATTTTTGAGACCACTTAAAAAAATTAAAAAATCGGCCGAACCCCTCTGACGATCCGACAATGAATTTCGATCATGAAAAGTTGTTAATTGGACTAAAATGGAAGTTTCCTGACCCACCACGGATCGCGCCAACTCAAATCCTATTTTTGAGACCACTTCAAAAAATAAAAAAATCGGCCGAACCCCTCTGACGTTCCGACAATGACTTTCGATCATGAAGAGTTGTTAATTGGACTAAAATGGAAGTTTTCTGACCCACCACGGATCGCGCCAACTCAAATCCTATTTTTGAGACCACTTCAAAAAATTAAAAAATCGGCCGAACCTCTCTGACGTCCCGACAATGACTTTCGATCATGAAGAGTTGTTAATTGGACTAAAATGGAAGTTTTCTGACCCACCACGGATCGCGCCAACTCAAATCCTATTTTTGAGACCACTTCAAAAAATTAAAAAATCGGCCGAACCCCTCTGACGATCCGACAATGACTTTCGATCATGAAGAGTAGTTAATTGGACTAAAACGGAAGTTTTCTGACCCACCACGGATCGCGCCAACTCAAATCCTATTTTTGAGACCACTTCAAAAAATTAAAAAATCGGCCGAACCCCTCTGACGATCCGACAATGACTTTCGATCATGAAGAGTTGTTAATTGGACTAAAATGGAAGTTTTCTGACCCACCACGGATCGAGCCAACTCAAATCCTATTTTTGAGACCACTTCAAAAAATAAAAAAATCGGCTGAACCCCTCTGACGATCCGACAATGACTTTCAATCATGAAAACTTGTAAATTGGTTTGAAACAAATGTTTTCTGACCCACCACGGATCGCGCCAACTC
The DNA here is from genome assembly GCA_958502065.1 of Chrysolina americana. Taxonomy (NCBI): domain Eukaryota; kingdom Metazoa; phylum Arthropoda; class Insecta; order Coleoptera; family Chrysomelidae; genus Chrysolina; species Chrysolina americana. Next base: position 62,236,321 of record OY293419.1, on the reverse strand, counting down.
AAATCCTATTTTTGAGACAACTTCAAAAAATAAAAAAATCGGCTGAACCCCTCTGACGATCCGACAATGACTTTCGATCATGAAAAGTTGTAAACTGGACTGGAATGAATGTTTTCTGACCCACCACCAATCGCGCCAACTCAAATCCTATTTTTGAGACCTCTTCAAAAAATTTTAAAATCGGTCGAACCCCTCTGACGATCCGACAATGACTTTCAATCACGAAAAATTGTAAATTGGTTTGCAACGAATCTTTTCTGACCCACCACGAATCGAGCCAACTCAAATCCTATTTTTGAGACAACTTCAAAAAATAAAAAAATCGGCTGAACCCCTCTGACGATCCGACAATGACTTTCAATCATGAAAACTTGTAAATTGGTTTGAATCAAATGTTTTCTGACCCACCACGGATCGCGCCAACTCAAATCCTATTTTTGAGACCACTTCAAAAAATTAAAAAATCGGCCGAACCCCTCTGACGATCCGACAATGACTTTCGATCATGAAAAGTTGTTAATTAGACTATAATGAATGTTTTCTGATCCACCACGGATCGCGCCAACTCAAATCCTATTTTTGAGACCAATTCAAAAAATTAAAAAATCGGCCGAACCCCTCTGACGATCCGACAATGACTTTCGATAATAAAAAGTTGTTAATTGGACTAAAATAAATGTTTTCTGACCCACCACGGATCGCGCCAACTCAAATCCTATTTTTGAGACCACTTCGAAAAATTTAAAAATCGGCCGATCCCCTCTGACGATCCGACAATGACTTTCAATCATGAAAAGTTGTGAATTGGTTTGAAACGAATGTTTTCTGACCCACCACGGATCGCGCCAACTCAAATCTTATTTTTGAGACCACTTCGAAAAATTAAAAAATCGGCCGATCTCCTCTGACGATCCGACAATGACTTTCAATCATGAAAAGTTGTGAATTGGTTTAAAACGAATGTTTTCTGACCCACCACAGATCGCGCCAACTCAAATCCCATTTTTGAGAACACTTCAAAAAATTTAAAAATCGGCCGTACCCCTCTGACAATCCGACAATGACTTTCGATCATAAAAAGTTGTAAATTGGACTGAAATGAATGTTTTCTGACCCACCACGGATCGCGCCAACTCAAATCCTATTTTTAAGACCACTTCAAAGAATTAAAAATTCGGCCGAACCCCTCTGACGATTCGACAATGACTTTCAATCATGAAAACCTATAAATTGGTTTGAAACGAATGTTTTCTGACCCACCACGGATCGCGCCAACTCAAATCCTATTTTTGAGACCAATTCAAAAAATAAAAAAATCGGCCGAACCCCTCTGACGATCCGACAATGACTTTCGATCATGAAAAGTTGTTAATTGGACTAAAATGACCCACCACGGATCGCGCCAACTCAAATCCTATTTTTGAGACCACTTCGAAAAATTTAAAAATCGGCCGATCCCCTCTGACGATCCGAAAATGACTTTCAATCATGAAAAGTTGGGAATTGGTTTAAAACGAATGTTTTCTGACCCACCACGGATCGCGCCAACTCAAATCCTATTTTTGAGACCACTTCAAAAAATTTTAAAATTGGCCGAACCCCTCTGACGATCCGACAATGACTTTCGATCATGAAAAGTTGTGAATTGGTTTGAAACGAATATTTTCTGACCCACCACGGATCGCGCCAACTCAAATCCTATTTTTGAGACCACTTCAAAGAATTAAAAATTCGGCCGAACCCCTCTGACGATTCGACAATGACTTTCAATCATGAAAACCTATAAATTGGTTTGAAACGAATGTTTTCTGACCCACCACGGATCGCGCCAACTCAAATCCTATTTTTGAGACCACTTCAAAAAATTTTAAAATCGGCCGAACCCCTCTGACGATCCGACAATGACTTTTGATCATGAAAAGTTGTTAATTGGACTAAAATGGATGTTTTCTGACCCACCACGGATCGCGCCAACTCAAATCCTATTTTTGAGACCAATTCAAAAAATAAAAAAATCGGTCTGACAATCCGACAATGACTTTCGATCATGAAAAGTTGTTAATTGGACTAAAATGAATGTTTTCTGACCCACCACGGATCGCGCCAACTCAAATCCTATTTTTGAGACCACTTCGAAAAATTTAAAAATCGGCCGATTCCCTCTGACGATCCGACAATGACTTTCAATCATGAAAAATTGTAAATTGGTTTGAAACGAATGTTTTCTGACCCACCATGGATCGCGCCAACTCAAATCCTATTTTTGAGACCATTTCAAACAATTTAAGAATCGGCCGAACCCCTTAGACGATCCGACAATGACTTTCAATCACGAAAAATTGTAAATTGGTTTGCAACGAATGTTTTCTGACCCACCACGGATCGCGCCAACTCAAATCCTGTTTTTGAGACCACTTCAAAATATAAAAAAATCGGCCGAACCCCTCTGACGATCCGAAAATGACTTTCAATCATGAAAAATTGTAAATTGGTTTGAAACGAATGTTTTCTGACCCACCATGGATCGCGCCAACTCAAATCCTATTTTTGAGACCATATCAAACAATTTAAAAATCGGCCGAACCCCTCTGACGATCCGACAATGACTTTCGATCATGAAAAGTTGTTAATTGGACTGAAATTAATGTTTCCTGACCCACCACGGATCGCGCCAACTCAAATCCTATTTTTGAGACCAATTCAAAAAATAAAAAAATCGGCCGAACCCCTCTGACGATCCGACAATGACTTTCAATCATGAAAAGTTGTGAATTGGTTTGAAACGAATGTTTTCTGACCCACCACGGATCGCGCCAACTCAAATCCTATTTTTGAGACCACTTCAAAGAATTAAAAAATTCGGCCGGACCCCTCTGACGATCCGACAATGACTTTCAATCATGAAAACTTGGAAATTGGTTTGAAACGAATGTTTTCTGACCCACCACGGATCGCGCCAACTCAAATCCTATTTTTGAGACCACTTCAAAATTTAAAAAAATCGGCCGAACCCCTCTGACGATCCGACAATGACTTTCGATCATGAAAACTTGTAAATTGGTTTGAAACGAATATTTTCTGACCCACCACGGATCGCGCCAACTCAAATCCTATTTTTGGGACCACCACGGATCGAGCCAACTCAAATCCTATTTTTGAGACCACTTCAAAAAATTTTAAAATCGGCCGAATCCCTCTGACGATCCGACAATGACTTTCGATCATGAAAAGTTGTTAATTGGACTAAAATGGATGTTTTCTGACCCACCACGGATCGCGCCAACTCAAATCCTATTGTAGAGACCACTTGAAAAAAATTTAAAATCGGCCGAACCCCTCTGACGATCCGACAATGACTTTCGATCATGAAAAGTTGTTAATTAGACTAAAATTAATGTTTTCTGACCCACCACGGATCGCGCCAACTCAAATCCTATTTTTGAGACCAATTCAAAAAATTAAAAAATCGGCCGAACCCCTCTGACGATCCGACAATGACTTTCGATCATGAAAAGTTGTTAATTGGACTAAAATAAATGTTTTCTGACCCACCACGGATCGCGCCAACTCAAATCCTATTTTTGAGACCACTTCGAAAAATTTAAAAATCGGCCGATCCCCTCTGACGATCCGACAATGACTTTCAATCATGAAAAGTTGTGAATTGGTTTAAAACGAATGTTTTCTGACCCACCACGGATCGCGCCAACTCAAATCTTATTTTTGAGACCACTTCGAAAAATTAAAAAATCGGCCGATCCCCTCTGACGATCCGACAATGACTTTCAATCATGAAAAGTTGTGAATTGGTTTAAATCGAATGTTTTCTGACCCACCACAGATCGCGCCAACTCAAATCCTATTTTTGAGAACACTTCAAAAAATTTAAAAATCGGCCGTACCCCTCTGACAATCCGACAATGACTTTCGATCATGAAGAGTTGTTAATTGGACTAAAATGGAAGTTTTCTGACCCACCACGGATCGCGCCAACTCAAATCCTATTTTTGAGACCACTTCAAAAAATTTAAAAATCGGCCGAACCCCTCTGACGATCCGACAATGACTTTCGATCATGAAGAGTTGTTAATTGGACTAAAATGGAAGTTTTCTGACCCACCACGGATCGCGCCAACTCAAATCCTATTTTTGAGACCACTTCAAAAAATATAAAAATCGGCCGAACCCCTCTGACGATCCGAAAATGACTTTCAATCATGAAAACTTGTAAATTGGACTGAAATGAATGTTTTCCGACCCACCACGGATCGCGCCAACTCAAATCCTATTTTTGAGACCACTTCAAAAAATTAAAAAATCGGCCGAACCCCTCTGACGATCCGACAATGACTTTCGATCATGAAAAGTTGTTACTTGGACTAAAATGGAAGTTTTCTGACCCACCACGGATCGCGCCAACTCAAATCCTATTTTTGAGACCACTTCAAAAAATTAAAAAATCGGCCGAACCCCTCTGACGATCCGACAATGACTTTCGATCATGAAGAGTTGTTAATTGGACTAAAATGGAAGTTTTCTGACCCACCACGGATCGCGCCAACTCAAATCCTAGTTTTGAGACCACTTCAAAAAATTAAAAAATCGGCCGAACCTCTCTGACGTCCCGACAATGACTTTCGATCATGAAGAGTTGTTAATTGGACTGAAATGGAAGTTTTCTGACCCACCACGGATCGCGCCAACTCAAATCCTATTTTTGAGACCACTTCAAAAAATAAAAAAATCGGCCGAACCCCTCTGACGATCCGACAATGACTTTCGATCATGAAAAGTTGTTAATTGGACTAAAATGGAAGTTTTCTGACCCACCACGGATCGCGCCAACTCAAATCCTATTTTTGAGACCACTTCAAAAAATTAAAAAATCGGCCGAACCCCTCTGACGATCCGACAATGACTTTCAATCATGAAAAGTTGTGACTTGGTTTAAAACGAATGTTTTCTGACCCACCACGGATCGCGCCAACTCAAATCCTATTTTTGAGACCACTTCAAAAAATAAAAAAATCGGCCGAACCCCTCTGACGATCCGAAAATGACTTTCAATCATGAAAACTTGTAAATTGGACTGAAATGAATGTTTTCTGACCCACCACGGATCGCGCCAACTCAAATCCTATTTTTGAGACCACTTCAAAAAATTAAAAAATCGGCCGAACCCCTCTGACGATCCGACAATGACTTTCGATCATGAAAAGTTGTTAATTGGACTAAAATGGAAGTTTTCTGACCCACCACGGATCGCGCCAACTCAAATCCTATTTTTGAGACCACTTCAAAAAATTAAAAAATCGGCCGAACCTCTCTGACGTCCCGACAATGACTTTCGATCATGAAGAGTTGTTAATTGGACTAAAATGGAAGTTTTCTGACCCACCACGGATCGCGCCAACTCAAATCCTATTTTTGAGACCACTTCAAAAAATTAAAAAATCGGCCGAACCCCTCTGACGATCCGACAATGACTTTCGATCATGAAGAGTAGTTAATTGGACTAAAACGGAAGTTTTCTGACCCACCACGGATCGCGCCAACTCAAATCCTATTTTTGAGACCACTTCAAAAAATTAAAAAATCGGCCGAACCCCTCTGACGATCCGACAATGACTTTCGATCATGAAGAGTTGTTAATTGGACTAAAATGGAAGTTTTCTGACCCACCACGGATCGAGCCAACTCAAATCCTATTTTTGAGACCACTTCAAAAAATAAAAAAATCGGCTGAACCCCTCTGACGATCCGACAAAGACTTTCAATCATGAAAACTTGTAAATTGGTTTGAAACAAATGTTTTCTGACCCACCACGGATCGCGCCAACTCAAATCCTATTTTTGAGACCACTTCAAAAAATTTTAAAATCGGCCGAACCCCTCTGACGATCCGACAATGACTTTCAATCACGAAAAATTGTAAATTGGTTTGCAACGAATGTTTTCTGACCCACCACGGATCGAGCCAACTCAAATCCTATTTTTGAGACAACTTCAAAAAATAAAAAAATCGGCTGAACCCCTCTGACGATCCGACAATGACTTTCAATCATGAAAAGTTGTTAATTGGTTTGAATCAAATGTTTTCTGACCCACCACGGATCGCGCCAACTCAAATCCTATTTTTGAGACCACTTCAAAAAATTTTAAAATCGGCCGAACCCCTCTGACGATCCGACAATGACTTTCGATCATGAAAAATTGTTAATTGGACTAAAATGGATGATTTCTGACCCACCACGGATCGCGCCAACTCAAATCCTATTTTTGAGACCACTTCAAAAAATTTTAAAATCGGCCGAACCCCTCTGACGATCCGACAATGACTTTCGATCTTGAAAAGTTGTTAATTGGACTAAAATGAATGTTTTCTGACCCACCACGGATCGCGCCAACTCAAATCCTATTTTTGAGACCAATTCAAAAAATTTTAAAAATCGGCCGAACCCCTCTGACGATCCGACAATGACTTTCGATCATGAAAAGTTGTTAATTGGACTGAAATGAATGTTTCCTGACCCACCACGGATCGCGCCAACTCAAATCCTATTTTTGAGACCACTTCGAAAAATTAAAAAATCGGCCGATCCCCTCTGACGATCCGACAATGACTTTCAATCATGAAAAGTTGTGACTTGGTTTAAAACGAATGTTTTCTGACCCTCCACGGATCGCGCCAACTCAAATCCTATTTTTGAGACCACTTCAAAAAATAAAAAAATCGGCCGAACCCCTCTGACGATCCGACAATGACTTTCGATCATGAAAAGTTGTTAATTGGACTAAAATGAATGTTTTCTGACCCACCACAGATCGCGCCAACTCAAATCCTATTTTTGAGACCTCTTCAAAAAATATAAAAATCGGCCGAACCCCTCTGACGATCCGACAATGACTTTCGATCATGAAAAGTTGTTAATTGGACTAAAATGGAAGTTTTCTGACCCACCACGGATCGCGCCAACTCAAATCCTATTTTTGAGACCACTTCAAAAAATTAAAAAATCGGCCGAACCCCTCTGACGATCCGACAATGACTTTCGATCATGAAAAGTTGTTAATTGGACTAAAATGGAAGTTTTCTGACCCACCACGGATCGCGCCAACTCAAATCCTATTTTTGAGACCACTTCAAAAAATATAAAAATCGGCCGAACCCCTCTGACGATCCGAAAATGACTTTCGATCATGAAGAGTAGTTAATTGGACTAAAACGGAAGTTTTCTGACCCACCACGGATCGCGCCAACTCAAATCCTATTTTTGAGACCACTTCAAAAAATATAAAAATCGGCCGAACCCCTCTGACGATCCGACAATGACTTTCGATCATGAAAAGTTGTTAATTGGACTAAAATGGAAGTTTTCTGACCCACCACGGATCGCGCCAACTCAAATCCTATTTTTGAGACCACTTCAAAAAATTAAAAAATCGGCCGAACCCCTCTGACGATCCGACCATGACTTTCGATCATGAAGAGTTGTTAATTGGACTAAAATGGAAGTTTTCTGACCCACCACGGATCGCGCCAACTCAAATCCTATTTTTGAGACCACTTCAAAAAATTAAAAAATCGGCCGAACCCCTCTGACGATCCGACAATGACTTTCGATCATGAAGAGTTGTTAATTGGACTAAAATGGAAGTTTTCTGACCCACCACGGATCGCGCCAACTCAAATCCTATTTTTGAGACCACTTCAAAAAATTAAAAAATCGGCCGAACCCCTCTGACGATCCGACAATGACTTTCGATCATGAAAAGTTGTTAATTGGACTAAAATGGAAGTTTTCTGACCCACCACGGATCGCGCCAACTCAAATCCTATTTTTGAGACCACTTCAAAAAATTAAAAAATCGGCCGAACCCCTCTGACGATCCGACAATGACTTTCGATCATGAAAAGTTGTTAATTGGACTGAAATGGAAGTTTTCTGACCCACCACGGATCGCGCCAACTCAAATCCTATTTTTGAGACCACTTCAAAAAATATAAAAATCGGCCGAACCCCTCTGACGATCCGAAAATGACTTTCAATCATGAAAACTTGTAAATTGGACTGAAATGAATGTTTTCTGACCCACCACGGATCGCGCCAACTCGAATCCTATTTTTGAGACCACTTCAAAAAATTAAAAAATCGGCCGAACCCCTCTGACGATCCGACAATGAATTTCGATCATGAAAAGTTGTTAATTGGACTAAAATGGAAGTTTTCTGACCCACCACGGATCGCGCCAACTCAAATCCTATTTTTGAGACCACTTCAAAAAATTAAAAAATCGGCCGAACCCCTCTGACGATCCGACAATGACTTTCGATCATGAAGAGTTGTTAATTGGACTAAAATGGAAGTTTTCTGACCCACCACGGATCGCGCCAACTCAAATCCTATTTTTGAGACCACTTCAAAAAATTAAAAAATCGGCCGAACCCCTCTGACGATCCGACAATGACTTTCGATCATGAAGAGTTGTTAATTGGACTAAAATGGAAGTTTTCTGACCCACCACGGATCGCGCCAACTCAAATCCTATTTTTGAGATCACTTCAAAAAATTAAAAAATCGGCCGAACCTCTCTGACGTCCCGACAATGACTTTCGATCATGAAGAGTTGTTAATTGGAATAAAATGGAAGTTTTCTGACCTACCACGGATCGCGCCAACTCAAATCCTATTTTTGAGACCACTTCAAAAAATTTAAAAATCGGCCGAACCCCTCTGACGATCCGACAATGACTTTCGATCATGAAGAGTTGTTAATTGGACTAAAATGGAAGTTTTCTGACCCACCACGGATCGCGCCAACTCAAATCCTATTTTTGAGACCACTTCAAAAAATTAAAAAATCGGCCGAACCTCTCTGACGATCCGACAATGACTTTCGATCATGAAGAGTTGTTAATTGGACTAAAATGGAAGTTTTCTGACCCACCACGGATCGCTCCAACTCAAATCCTATTTTTGAGACCACTTCAAAAAATAAAAAAATCGGCCGAACCTCTCTGACGTCCCGACAATGACTTTCGATCATGAAGAGTTGTTAATTGGACTAAAATGGAAGTTTTCTGACCCACCACGGATCGCGCCAACTCAAATCCTATTTTTGAGACCACTTCAAAAAATAAAAAAATCGGCCGAACCCCTCTGACGATCCGACAATGACTTTAAATCATGAAAAGTTGTAAATTGGACTGAAACGAATGTTTTCTGACCCACCACGGATCGCGCCAACTCAAATCCTATTCTTGAGACCACTTCAAAAAATTAAAAAATCGGCCGAACCCCTCTGACGTCCCGACAATGACTTTCAATCATGAAAAGTTGTAAATTGGACTGAAATGAATGTTTTCTGACCCACCACGGATCGCGCCAACTCAAATCCTATTTTTGAGACCACTTCATAAAATATAAAAATCGGCCGAACCCCTCTGACGTCCCGACAATGACTTTCGATCAGGAAGAGTTGTTAATTGGACTAAAATGGAAGTTTTCTGACCCACCACGGATCGCGCCAACTCAAATCCTATTTTTGAGACCACTTCAAAAAATTAAAAAATCGGCCGAACCCCTCTGACGATCCGACAATGACTTTCAATCATGAAAAGTTGTAAATTGGACTGAAACGAATGTTTTCTGACCCACCACGGATCGCGCCAACTCAAATCCTATTCTTGAGACCACTTCAAAAAATTAAAAAATCGGCCGAACCCCTCTGACGTCCCGACAATGACTTTCAATCATGAAAAGTTGTAAATTGGACTGAAATGAATGTTTTCTGACCCACCACGGATCGCGCCAACTCAAATCCTATTTTTGAGACCACTTCATAAAATATAAAAATCGGCCGAACCCCTCTGACGTCCCGACAATGACTTTCGATCAGGAAGAGTTGTTAATTGGACTAAAATGGAAGTTTTCTGACCCACCACGGATCGCGCCAACTCAAATCCTATTTTTGAGACCACTTCAAAAAATTAAAAAATCGGCCGAACCTCTCTGACGATCCGACAATGACTTTCGATCATGAAGAGTTGTTAATTGGACTAAAATGGAAGTTTTCTGACCCACCACGGATCGCTCCAACTCAAATCCTATTTTTGAGACCACTTCAAAAAATAAAAAAATCGGCCGAACCTCTCTGACGTCCCGACAATGACTTTCGATCATGAAGAGTTGTTAATTGGACTAAAATGGAAGTTTTCTGACCCACCACGGATCGCGCCAACTCAAATCCTATTTTTGAGACCACTTCAAAAAATAAAAAAATCGGCCGAACCCCTCTGACGATCCGACAATGACTTTAAATCATGAAAAGTTGTAAATTGGACTGAAACGAATGTTTTCTGACCCACCACGGATCGCGCCAACTCAAATCCTATTCTTGAGACCACTTCAAAAAATAAAAAAATCGGCCGAACCCCTCTGACGTCCCGACATTGACTTTCAATCATGAAAAGTTGTAAATTGGACTGAAATGAATGTTTTCTGACCCACCACGGATCGCGCCAACTCAAATCCTATTTTTGAGACCACTTCATAAAATATAAAAATCGGCCGAACCCCTCTCACGTCCCGACAATGACTTTCGATCAGGAAGAGTTGTTAATTGGACTAAAATGGAAGTTTTCTGACCCACCACGGATCGCGCCAACTCAAATCCTATTTTTGAGACCACTTCAAAAAATTAAAAAATCGGCCGAACCCCTCTGACGATCCGACAATGACTTTCGATCATGAAAAGTTGTTAATTGGACTGAAATGGAAGTTTTCTGACCCACCACGGATCGCGCCAACTCAAATCCTATTTTTGAGACCACTTCAAAAAATATAAAAATCGGCCGAACCCCTCTGACGATCCGAAAATGACTTTCAATCATGAAAACTTGTAAATTGGACTGAAATGAATGTTTTCTGACCCACCACGGATCGCGCCAACTCGAATCCTATTTTTGAGACCACTTCAAAAAATTAAAAAATCGGCCGAACCCCTCTGACGATCCGACAATGACTTTCGATCATGAAAAGTTGTTAATTGGACTAAAATGGAAGTTTTCTGACCCACCACGGATCGCGCCAACTCAAATCCTATTTTTGAGACCACTTCAAAAAATTAAAAAATCGGCCGAACCCCTCTGACGATCCGACAATGACTTTCGATCATGAAGAGTTGTTAATTGGACTAAAATGGAAGTTTTCTGACCTACCACGGATCGCGCCAACTCAAATCCTATTTTTGAGACCACTTAAAAAAATTAAAAAATCGGCCGAACCTCTCTGACGTCCCGACAATGACTTTCGATCATGAAGAGTTGTTAATTGGACTAAAATGGAAGTTTTCTGACCCACCACGGATCGCGCCAACTCAAATCCTATTTTTGAGACCACTTCAAAAAATAAAAAAATCGGCCGAACCCCTCTGACGATCCGACAATGACTTTCGATCATGAAGAGTTGTTAATTGGACTAAAATGGAAGTTTTCTGACCCACCACGGATCGCGCCAACTCAAATCCTATTTTTGAGACCACTTCAAAAAATTAAAAAATCGGCCGAACCTCTCTGACGATCCGACAATGACTTTCGATCATGAAGAGTTGTTAATTGGACTAAAATGGAAGTTTTCTGACCCACCACGGATCGCGCCAACTCAAATCCTATTTTTGAGACCACTTCAAAAAATTAAAAAATCGGCCGAACCCCTCTGACGATCCGACAATGACTTTAAATCATGAAAAGTTGTAAATTGGACTGAAACGAATGTTTTCTGACCCACCACGGATCGCGCCAACTCAAATCCTATTTTTGAGACCACTTCAAAAAATATAAAAATCGGCCGAACCCCTCTGACGATCCGAAAATGACTTTCAATCATGAAAACTTGTAAATTGGACTGAAATGAATGTTTTCTGACCCACCACGGATCGCGCCAACTCGAATCCTATTTTTGAGACCACTTCAAAAAATTAAAAAATCGGCCGAACCCCTCTGACGATCCGACAATGAATTTCGATCATGAAAAGTTGTTAATTGGACTAAAATGGAAGTTTTCTGACCCACCACGGATCGCGCCAACTCAAATCCTATTTTTGAGACCACTTCAAAAAATTAAAAAATCGGCCGAACCCCTCTGACGATCCGACAATGACTTTCGATCATGAAGAGTTGTTAATTGGACTAAAATGGAAGTTTTCTGACCCACCACGGATCGCGCCAACTCAAATCCTATTTTTGAGACCACTTCAAAAAATTAAAAAATCGGCCGAACCCCTCTGACGATCCGACAATGACTTTCGATCATGAAGAGTTGTTAATTGGACTAAAATGGAAGTTTTCTGACCCACCACGGATCGCGCCAACTCAAATCCTATTTTTGAGATCACTTCAAAAAATTAAAAAATCGGCCGAACCTCTCTGACGTCCCGACAATGACTTTCGATCATGAAGAGTTGTTAATTGGAATAAAATGGAAGTTTTCTGACCTACCACGGATCGCGCCAACTCAAATCCTATTTTTGAGACCACTTCAAAAAATTTAAAAATCGGCCGAACCCCTCTGACGATCCGACAATGACTTTCGATCATGAAGAGTTGTTAATTGGACTAAAATGGAAGTTTTCTGACCCACCACGGATCGCGCCAACTCAAATCCTATTTTTGAGACCACTTCAAAAAATTAAAAAATCGGCCGAACCTCTCTGACGATCCGACAATGACTTTCGATCATGAAGAGTTGTTAATTGGACTAAAATGGAAGTTTTCTGACCCACCACGGATCGCTCCAACTCAAATCCTATTTTTGAGACCACTTCAAAAAATAAAAAAATCGGCCGAACCTCTCTGACGTCCCGACAATGACTTTCGATCATGAAGAGTTGTTAATTGGACTAAAATGGAAGTTTTCTGACCCACCACGGATCGCGCCAACTCAAATCCTATTTTTGAGACCACTTCAAAAAATAAAAAAATCGGCCGAACCCCTCTGACGATCCGACAATGACTTTAAATCATGAAAAGTTGTAAATTGGACTGAAAAGAATGTTTTCTGACCCACCACGGATCGCGCCAACTCAAATCCTATTCTTGAGACCACTTCAAAAAATTAAAAAATCGGCCGAACCCCTCTGACGTCCCGACAATGACTTTCAATCATGAAAAGTTGTAAATTGGACTGAAATGAATGTTTTCTGACCCACCACGGATCGCGCCAACTCAAATCCTATTTTTGAGACCACTTCATAAAATATAAAAATCGGCCGAACCCCTCTGACGTCCCGACAATGACTTTCGATCAGGAAGAGTTGTTAATTGGACTAAAATGGAAGTTTTCTGACCCACCACGGATCGCGCCAACTCAAATCCTATTTTTGAGACCACTTCAAAAAATTAAAAAATCGGCCGAACCCCTCTGACGATCCGACAATGACTTTCAATCATGAAAAGTTGTAAATTGGACTGAAACGAATGTTTTCTGACCCACCACGGATCGCGCCAACTCAAATCCTATTCTTGAGACCACTTCAAAAAATTAAAAAATCGGCCGAACCCCTCTGACGTCCCGACAATGACTTTCAATCATGAAAAGTTGTAAATTGGACTGAAATGAATGTTTTCTGACCCACCACGGATCGCGCCAACTCAAATCCTATTTTTGAGACCACTTCATAAAATATAAAAATCGGCCGAACCCCTCTGACGTCCCGACAATGACTTTCGATCAGGAAGAGTTGTTAATTGGACTAAAATGGAAGTTTTCTGACCCACCACGGATCGCGCCAACTCAAATCCTATTTTTGAGACCACTTCAAAAAATTAAAAAATCGGCCGAACCTCTCTGACGATCCGACAATGACTTTCGATCATGAAGAGTTGTTAATTGGACTAAAATGGAAGTTTTCTGACCCACCACGGATCGCTCCAACTCAAATCCTATTTTTGAGACCACTTCAAAAAATAAAAAAATCGGCCGAACCTCTCTGACGTCCCGACAATGACTTTCGATCATGAAGAGTTGTTAATTGGACTAAAATGGAAGTTTTCTGACCCACCACGGATCGCGCCAACTCAAATCCTATTTTTGAGACCACTTCAAAAAATAAAAAAATCGGCCGAACCCCTCTGACGATCCGACAATGACTTTAAATCATGAAAAGTTGTAAATTGGACTGAAACGAATGTTTTCTGACCCACCACGGATCGCGCCAACTCAAATCCTATTCTTGAGACCACTTCAAAAAATAAAAAAATCGGCCGAACCCCTCTGACGTCCCGACATTGACTTTCAATCATGAAAAGTTGTAAATTGGACTGAAATGAATGTTTTCTGACCCACCACGGATCGCGCCAACTCAAATCCTATTTTTGAGACCACTTCATAAAATATAAAAATCGGCCGAACCCCTCTCACGTCCCGACAATGACTTTCGATCAGGAAGAGTTGTTAATTGGACTAAAATGGAAGTTTTCTGACCCACCACGGATCGCGCCAACTCAAATCCTATTTTTGAGACCACTTCAAAAAATTAAAAAATCGGCCGAACCCCTCTGACGATCCGACAATGACTTTCGATCATGAAAAGTTGTTAATTGGACTGAAATGGAAGTTTTCTGACCCACCACGGATCGCGCCAACTCAAATCCTATTTTTGAGACCACTTCAAAAAATATAAAAATCGGCCGAACCCCTCTGACGATCCGAAAATGACTTTCAATCATGAAAACTTGTAAATTGGACTGAAATGAATGTTTTCTGACCCACCACGGATCGCGCCAACTCGAATCCTATTTTTGAGACCACTTCAAAAAATTAAAAAATCGGCCGAACCCCTCTGACGATCCGACAATGACTTTCGATCATGAAAAGTTGTTAATTGGACTAAAATGGAAGTTTTCTGACCCACCACGGATCGCGCCAACTCAAATCCTATTTTTGAGACCACTTCAAAAAATTAAAAAATCGGCCGAACCCCTCTGACGATCCGACAATGACTTTCGATCATGAAGAGTTGTTAATTGGACTAAAATGGAAGTTTTCTGACCTACCACGGATCGCGCCAACTCAAATCCTATTTTTGAGACCACTTAAAAAAATTAAAAAATCGGCCGAACCTCTCTGACGTCCCGACAATGACTTTCGATCATGAAGAGTTGTTAATTGGACTAAAATGGAAGTTTTCTGACCCACCACGGATCGCGCCAACTCAAATCCTATTTTTGAGACCACTTCAAAAAATAAAAAAATCGGCCGAACCCCTCTGACGATCCGACAATGACTTTCGATCATGAAGAGTTGTTAATTGGACTAAAATGGAAGTTTTCTGACCCACCACGGATCGCGCCAACTCAAATCCTATTTTTGAGACCACTTCAAAAAATTAAAAAATCGGCCGAACCTCTCTGACGATCCGACAATGACTTTCGATCATGAAGAGTTGTTAATTGGACTAAAATGGAAGTTTTCTGACCCACCACGGATCGCTCCAACTCAAATCCTATTTTTGAGACCACTTCAAAAAATAAAAAAATCGGCCGAACCTCTCTGACGTCCCGACAATGACTTTCGATCATGAAGAGTTGTTAATTGGACTGAAATGGAAGTTTTCTGACCCACCACGGATCGCGCCAACTCAAATCCTATTTTTGAGACCACTTCAAAAAATTAAAAAATCGGCCGAACCCCTCTGACGATCCGACAATGACTTTAAATCATGAAAAGTTGTAAATTGGACTGAAACGAATGTTTTCTGACCCACCACGGATCGCGCCAACTCAAATCCTATTCTTGAGACCACTTCAAAAAATTAAAAAATCGGCCGAACCCCTCTGACGTCCCGACAATGACTTTCAATCATGAAAAGTTGTAAATTGGACTGAAATGAATGTTTTCTGACCCACCACGGATCGCGCCAACTCAAATCCTATTTTTGAGACCACTTCATAAAATATAAAAATCGGCCGAACCCCTCTGACGTCCCGACAATGACTTTCGATCAGGAAGAGTTGTTAATTGGACTAAAATGGAAGTTTTCTGACCCACCACGGATCGCGCCAACTCAAATCGTATTTTTGAGACCACTTCAAAAAATTAAAAAATCGGCCGAACCCCTCTGACGATCCGACAATGACTTTCAATCATGAAAAGTTGTAAATTGGACTGAAACGAATGTTTTCTGACCCACCACGGATCGCGCCAACTCAAATCCTATTCTTGAGACCACTTCAAAAAATTAAAAAATCGGCCGAACCCCTCTGACGATCCGACAATGACTTTCAATCATGAAAAGTTGTGACTTGGTTTAAAACGAATGTTTTCTGACCCACCACGGATCGCGCCAACTCAAATCCTATTTTTGAGACCACTTCAAAAAATAAAAAAATCGGCCGAACCCCTCTGACGATCCGACAATGACTTTCGATCATAAAAAGTTGTTAATTGGACTAAAATGAATGTTTTCTGACCAACCACAGATCGCGCCAACTCAAATCCTATTTTTGAGACCTCTTCAAAAAATTTAAAAATCGGCCGAACCCCTCTGACGATCCGACAATGACTTTCGATCATGAAAAGTTGTTAATTGGACTAAAATGGAAGTTTTCTGACCCACCACGGATCGCGCCAACTCAAATCCTATTTTTGAGACCACTTCAAAAAATTAAAAAATCGGCCGAACCCCTCTGACGATCCGACAATGACTTTCGATCATGAAAAGTTGTTAATTGGACTAAAATGGAAGTTTTCTGACCCGCCACGGATCGCGCCAACTCAAATCCTATTTTTGAGACCACTTCAAAAAATATAAAAATCGGCCGAACCCCTCTGACGATCCGAAAATGACTTTCAATCATGAAAACTTGTAAATTGGACTGAAATGAATGTTTTCTGACCCACCACGGATCGCGCCAACTCAAATCCTATTTTTGAGACCACTTCAAAAAATTAGAAAATCGGCCGAACCCCTCTGACGATCCGACAATGACTTTCGATCATGAAAAGTTGTTAATTGGACTAAAATGGAAGTTTTCTGACCCACCACGGATCGCGCCAACTCAAATCCTATTTTTGAGACCACTTCAAAAAATTAAAAAATCGGCCGAACCCCTCTGACGATCCGACAATGACTTTCGATCATGAAGAGTTGTTAATTGGACTAAAATGGAAGTTTTCTGACCCACCACGGATCGCGCCAACTCAAATCCTATTTTTGAGACCACTTCAAAAAATTAAAAAATCGGCCGAACCCCTCTGACGATCCGACAATGACTTTCGATCATGAAGAGTTGTTAATTGGACTAAAATGGAAGTTTTCTGACCCACCACGGATCGCGCCAACTCAAATCCTATTTTTGAGACCACTTCAAAAAATTAAAAAATCGGCTGAACCCCTCTGACGATCCGACAATGACTTTCGATCATGAAAAGTTGTTAATTGGACTAAAATGGAAGTTTTCTGACCCACCACGGATCGCGCCAACTCAAATCCTATTTTTGAGACCACTTCAAAAAATTAAAAAATCGGCCGAACCCCTCTGACGATCCGACAATGACTTTCGATCATGAAAAGTTGTTAATTGGACTGAAATGGAAGTTTTCTGACCCACCACGGATCGCGCCAACTCAAATCCTATTTTTGAGACCACTTCAAAAAATATAAAAATCGGCCGAACCCCTCTGACGATCCGAAAATGACTTTCAATCATGAAAACTTGTAAATTGGACTGAAATGAATGTTTTCTGACCCACCACGGATCGCGCCAACTCGAATCCTATTTTTGAGACCACTTCAAAAAATTAAAAAATCGGCCGAACCCCTCTGACGATCCGACAATGACTTTCGATCTTGAAAAGTTGTTAATTGGACTAAAATGGAAGTTTTCTGACCCACCACGGATCGCGCCAACTCAAATCCTATTTTTGAGACCACTTCAAAAAATTAAAAAATCGGCCGAACCCCTCTGACGATCCGACAATGACTTTCGATCATGAAGAGTTGTTAATTGGACTAAAATGGAAGTTTTCTGACCTACCACGGATCGCGCCAACTCAAATCCTATTTTTGAGACCACTTAAAAAAATTAAAAAATCGGCCGAACCTCTCTGACGTCCCGACAATGACTTTCGATCATGAAGAGTTGTTAATTGGACTAAAATGGAAGTTTTCTGACCCACCACGGATCGCGCCAACTCAAATCCTATTTTTGAGACCACTTCAAAAAATTAAAAAATCGGCCGAACCCCTCTGACGATCCGACAATGACTTTCGATCATGAAGAGTTGTTAATTGGACTAAAATGGAAGTTTTCTGACCCACCACGGATCGCGCCAACTCAAATCCTATTTTTGAGACCACTTCAAAAAATTAAAAAATCGGCCGAACCTCTCTGACGTCCCGACAATGACTTTCGATCATGAAGAGTTGTTAATTGGAATAAAATGGAAGTTTTCTGACCCACCACGGATCGCGCCAACTCAAATCCTATTTTTGAGACCACTTCAAAAAATTAAAAAATCGGCCGAACCCCTCTGACGATCCGACAATGACTTTCGATCATGAAGAGTTGTTAATTGGACTAAAATGGAAGTTTTCTGACCCACCACGGATCGCGCCAACTCAAATCCTATTTTTGAGACCACTTCAAAAAATTAAAAAATCGGCCGAACCTCTCTGACGATCCGACAATGACTTTCGATCATGAAGAGTTGTTAATTGGACTAAAATGGAAGTTTTCTGACCCACCACGGATCGCTCCAACTCAAATCCTATTTTTGAGACCACTTCAAAAAATAAAAAAATCGGCCGAACCTCTCTGACGTCCCGACAATGACTTTCGATCATGAAGAGTTGTTAATTGGACTAAAATGGAAGTTTTCTGACCCACCACGGATCGCGCCAACTCAAATCCTATTTTTGAGACCACTTCAAAAAATTAAAAAATCGGCCGAACCCCTCTGACGATCCGACAATGACTTTTAATCATGAAAAGTTGTAAATTGGACTGAAACGAATGTTTTCTGACCCACCACGGATCGCGCCAACTCAAATCCTATTCTTGAGACCACTTCAAAAAATTAAAAAATCGGCCGAACCCCTCTGACGTCCCGACAATGACTTTCAATCATGAAAAGTTGTAAATTGGACTGAAATGAATGTTTTCTGACCCACCACGGATCGCGCCAACTCAAATCCTATTTTTGAGACCACTTCATAAAATATAAAAATCGGCCGAACCCCTCTGACGTCCCGACAATGACTTTCGATCAGGAAGAGTTGTTAATTGGACTAAAATGGAAGTTTTCTGACCCACCACGGATCGCGCCAACTCAAATCCTATTTTTGAGACCACTTCAAAAAATTAAAAAATCGGCCGAACCCCTCTGACGATCCGACAATGACTTTAAATCATGAAAAGTTGTAAATTGGACTGAAACGAATGTTTTCTGACCCACCACGGATCGCGCCAACTCAAATCCTATTCTTGAGACCACTTCAAAAAATTAAAAAATCGGCCGAACCCCTCTGACGTCCCGACAATGACTTTCAATCATGAAAAGTTGTAAATTGGACTGAAATGAATGTTTTCTGACCCACCACGGATCGCGCCAACTCAAATCCTATTTTTGAGACCACTTCATAAAATATAAAAATCGGCCGAACCCCTCTGACGTCCCGACAATGACTTTCGATCAGGAAGAGTTGTTAATTGGACTAAAATGGAAGTTTTCTGACCCACCACGGATCGCTCCAACTCAAATCCTATTTTTGAGACCACTTCAAAAAATAAAAAAATCGGCCGAACCTCTCTGACGTCCCGACAATGACTTTCGATCAGGAAGAGTTGTTAATTGGACTAAAATGGAAGTTTTCTGACCCACCACGGATCGCGCCAACTCAAATCCTATTTTTGAGACCACTTCAAAAAATTAAAAAATCGGCCGAACCCCTCTGACGATCCGACAATGACTTTAAATCATGAAAAGTTGTAAATTGGACTGAAACGAATGTT
The DNA here is from genome assembly GCA_958502065.1 of Chrysolina americana. Lineage (NCBI taxonomy): Eukaryota > Metazoa > Arthropoda > Insecta > Coleoptera > Chrysomelidae > Chrysolina > Chrysolina americana. The sequence continues at coordinate 62,216,307 of OY293419.1, read as the reverse complement.
TTCTGACCCACCACGGATCGCGCCAACTCAAATCCTATTCTTGAGACCACTTCAAAAAATTAAAAAATCGGCCGAACCCCTCTGACGTCCCGACAATGACTTTCAATCATGAAAAGTTGTAAATTGGACTGAAATGAATGTTTTCTGACCCACCACGGATCGCGCCAACTCAAATCCTATTTTTGAGACCACTTCATAAAATATAAAAATCGGCCGAACCCCTCTGACGTCCCGACAATGACTTTCGATCAGGAAGAGTTGTTAATTGGACTAAAATGGAAGTTTTCTGACCCACCACGGATCGCTCCAACTCAAATCCTATTTTTGAGACCACTTCAAAAAATAAAAAAATCGGCCGAACCTCTCTGACGTCCCGACAATGACTTTCGATCATGAAGAGTTGTTAATTGGACTAAAATGGAAGTTTTCTGACCCACCACGGATCGCGCCAACTCAAATCCTATTTTTGAGACCACTTCAAAAAATTAAAAAATCGGCCGAACCCCTCTGACGATCCGACAATGACTTTCGATCATGAAGAGTTGTTAATTGGACTAAAATGGAAGTTTTCTGACCCACCACGGATCGCGCCAACTCAAATCCTATTTTTGAGACCACTTCAAAAAATTAAAAAATCGGCCGAACCTCTCTGACGTCCCGACAATGACTTTCGATCATGAAGAGTTGTTAATTGGAATAAAATGGAAGTTTTCTGACCCACCACGGATCGCGCCAACTCAAATCCTATTTTTGAGACCACTTCAAAAAATTAAAAAATCGGCCGAACCCCTCTGACGATCCGACAATGACTTTCGATCATGAAGAGTTGTTAATTGGACTAAAATGGAAGTTTTCTGACCCACCACGGATCGCGCCAACTCAAATCCTATTTTTGAGACCACTTCAAAAAATTAAAAAATCGGCCGAACCTCTCTGACGATCCGACAATGACTTTCGATCATGAAGAGTTGTTAATTGGACTAAAATGGAAGTTTTCTGACCCACCACGGATCGCTCCAACTCAAATCCTATTTTTGAGACCACTTCAAAAAATAAAAAAATCGGCCGAACCTCTCTGACGTCCCGACAATGACTTTCGATCATGAAGAGTTGTTAATTGGACTAAAATGGAAGTTTTCTGACCCACCACGGATCGCGCCAACTCAAATCCTATTTTTGAGACCACTTCAAAAAATTAAAAAATCGGCCGAACCCCTCTGACGATCCGACAATGACTTTTAATCATGAAAAGTTGTAAATTGGACTGAAACGAATGTTTTCTGACCCACCACGGATCGCGCCAACTCAAATCCTATTCTTGAGACCACTTCAAAAAATTAAAAAATCGGCCGAACCCCTCTGACGTCCCGACAATGACTTTCAATCATGAAAAGTTGTAAATTGGACTGAAATGAATGTTTTCTGACCCACCACGGATCGCGCCAACTCAAATCCTATTTTTGAGACCACTTCATAAAATATAAAAATCGGCCGAACCCCTCTGACGTCCCGACAATGACTTTCGATCAGGAAGAGTTGTTAATTGGACTAAAATGGAAGTTTTCTGACCCACCACGGATCGCGCCAACTCAAATCCTATTTTTGAGACCACTTCAAAAAATTAAAAAATCGGCCGAACCCCTCTGACGATCCGACAATGACTTTAAATCATGAAAAGTTGTAAATTGGACTGAAACGAATGTTTTCTGACCCACCACGGATCGCGCCAACTCAAATCCTATTCTTGAGACCACTTCAAAAAATTAAAAAATCGGCCGAACCCCTCTGACGTCCCGACAATGACTTTCAATCATGAAAAGTTGTAAATTGGACTGAAATGAATGTTTTCTGACCCACCACGGATCGCGCCAACTCAAATCCTATTTTTGAGACCACTTCATAAAATATAAAAATCGGCCGAACCCCTCTGACGTCCCGACAATGACTTTCGATCAGGAAGAGTTGTTAATTGGACTAAAATGGAAGTTTTCTGACCCACCACGGATCGCTCCAACTCAAATCCTATTTTTGAGACCACTTCAAAAAATAAAAAAATCGGCCGAACCTCTCTGACGTCCCGACAATGACTTTCGATCAGGAAGAGTTGTTAATTGGACTAAAATGGAAGTTTTCTGACCCACCACGGATCGCGCCAACTCAAATCCTATTTTTGAGACCACTTCAAAAAATTAAAAAATCGGCCGAACCCCTCTGACGATCCGACAATGACTTTAAATCATGAAAAGTTGTAAATTGGACTGAAACGAATGTTTTCTGACCCACCACGGATCGCGCCAACTCAAATCCTATTCTTGAGACCACTTCAAAAAATTAAAAAATCGGCCGAACCCCTCTGACGTCCCGACAATGACTTTCAATCATGAAAAGTTGTAAATTGGACTGAAATGAATGTTTTCTGACCCACCACGGATCGCGCCAACTCAAATCCTATTTTTGAGACCACTTCATAAAATATAAAAATCGGCCGAACCCCTCTGACGTCCCGACAATGACTTTCGATCAGGAAGAGTTGTTAATTGGACTAAAATGGAAGTTTTCTGACCCACCACGGATCGCTCCAACTCAAATCCTATTTTTGAGACCACTTCAAAAAATAAAAAAATCGGCCGAACCTCTCTGACGTCCCGACAATGACTTTCGATCATGAAGAGTTGTTAATTGGACTAAAATGGAAGTTTTCTGACCCACCACGGATCGCGCCAACTCAAATCCTATTTTTGAGACCACTTCAAAAAATTAAAAAATCGGCCGAACCCCTCTAACGTCCCGACAATGACTTTCAATCATGAAAAGTTGTAAATTGGACTGAAATGAATGTTTTCTGACCCACCACGGATCGCGCCAACTCAAATCCTATTTTTGAGACCACTTCAAAAAATAAAAAAATCGGCCGAACCCCTCTAACGATCCGACAATGACTTTCGATCATAAAAAGTTGTAAATTGGACTGAAATGAATGTTTTCTCTTTTAGATGACTGCTTACAACCTGTGAGAGTTTTGCTTTTATCTCTGCACTCATTAACTCTTTTCATATAATGCTTCTTCTTCCCGTATCGTATCTCTTCGTATGGCATATTTCTTCTTTGACACTCTTCTTTGCTAACTTCAAGGCACTGTTGTCATTTTAGTTCGATATTTTCCATAATTTCAACGTTAATAATGTCTGAGCCACGTTGATCAAAGACGTATATAACTATATTAAATGAGGATTTCACTTTCAATAATTGTAGCTGGATCTGAGTAAATATTTGCCTTTCCGTAAATGTTGAGCAAGAACTGCGGGATGTAACGAATTTTTCCTGAAATACCTAATTCTCCTGGAACATTAGGCATTCGTAGGATTTCTCAGTGCTGGCTCATATTTTGGGCCGCTGGTATCTTAAAGCGATAGACCGTGACGGGATTAAATTTCCTTTGCTAGGATGCAGTGAATTCGATTTTAATTTTACTTTGTTCTAGTTTACATCCTACCTATGAGGGGGTCTTTTCACGTTCCAGAAGCGATATCTGGAATACTTCCGGGTTTTCCTTATGATATAATTTTTAAAATGTCCAGTTCATTTTCGTAAAATTTGTCCGAAGTTAACGAAATAATATTGCTATGGGATGAAAATGTTACCATTTGCTGCAGAAGATTTAGGGTTGCGAGGAGGAGAGGCAGTTGGCAGTTGGTGGATTTTTTCAAATCGAGAAAAATAACGATAACTCTCCAACAAATCGCATTGAATACAATCCGGTGTTCAGTAAAACGTGAAAATGGGTTCTAAATGCTGTACAAGTAGTAAATGGTTGATCTCCAATAGTGAAAGACAAAGCTGCCCTGAACGTCTTCATCATAAACTGATATCAAAACGAGCCGACATTACCTCACCACGACTGTTCTCAAAACCAAATCGACACTGGAAAAACGAAACTGTCGAATGGTACGTTAAAATACCTGTTGAAAGAAATACAATAAATGGACGGACTAAATCTGCTGCTGAGGCAATTGTCTTGAATGTACAGAACAAAAAGATATCAAATCACTAGAATTGATCAACTGCTGTCAGCGAATTGCTGAAAATTACCGGTCATGGCAAACAAAATTCTATAAAACCATACTCAAATCTCGATCAAGAACACACAAGATCATAAATATTATGCGTGGTAATAGATCTTCTATAGTAGAGAACAGCAACGATTCAAATGTTAAATTTTAATTATTGTACTTTCACCAACTGTACTTTTGATAAATAAATGAACGTTTCGTTGTGTTGGGTTATAAATTTTTTTGTCAAAAAATTTTCCGCCAATATCCTTCGGACATTGAAAAATGCCTCATAATTTTATGACATTTCTCAAGCTCGTTGCTTGTTGAGAAAGATGTTTTAATTATATTAATACTTGTTGATAAATGTTATCTGCTAACTGGAATCAAATTCTAGTTTGATTTTAGGACAAACACAACTAGCTGGACTGGAATGGTACTATTTATATATTATATGGTGAACAGACTAGACAGGCTAGAAAGAAGTGCTTCAAGGATCGGTTTCATGGCCGATCCTCTTAGCAATTCATAAGTGACAGTATTCTGATGTGTTTGAAGGTCAATAATCCAAAAAACTTACTAGCGATTTTTTTAAATATAATTTGACGACGCCAGTGGATTTGTGATGCTTTCAAATGGGTGTGACTAAAATTTCACAATGAAATAACTATTCTGCCATGCTGATCAAAAAGGGCTTATCTGCAGTTTTAATTTTTTCGAAAAAATCGTGATTTACTATTAGGTTGGGGGCAATTTCTGTAGATATGACATCTTTTATAAACATATAATATCGGCTAATATTCAATTACGACATTCAGTGCTAGTAAGATAGGAGTAAAACGATGCAGACAAACCAAAACAGTCCTAATTTCAGTACTCACAAATTTGTCAGATACGCCCTTTATGCTTAGCACGGCAGTATTTTGTACAACTGTCAAAAAAACTTGACATTTCTGCATCTTAGTTGATGCGTAAATATTTAATCAAAAGTATTTTTTTCACTGCCAAAATAATACACAAAATAAACATGAATTATTTCTTTTTGAAGGGTTTATTTTTTTAACATTATTCATCATGAAACAATTTAATTTTTTGGAATAGTGATTGATAGTAAAGTTTGAACAATTACTTCCAACATAAATTCTCGAAGATATTCCATGTTGCTGCTAATCAGAAACGTTAGATATTTCTTGAAGAGTTGATTCCACATTTCCATCAGATATTTTAATTTGTTTGGAAGAAGATGGACAATATTTTGTTAGAAATCTCAATTTTGTTATTCAAACTATCTTCTATATATTATGCTTCTGCTATGGAGGCAGATTTCCATCCACCGTGACGTTTTACGGATGTAATGTTGCCCCCTGCATTGGCAAGAAGAGTTACAGAGCTTCTCCTGAAACAGTGACCTGTGTAGCTCTTATACATGTCTTTTCCAAGCCATTTTGCAATCAAGCTGGGAATTTCTCTTATTTTATTTATCCCCACATGTTGGTTAATACATTTTCCTCTCAAATATTTCAAAAATAATCTGTTACTTTTTGTATGAGGCAGTCGTAGTGCATGCTCTATACTTGTGGTATATCTCAATATAATCAGTATACGTTCTTGCGCAATAGGTCTTCGTATCAGGTATTTTAACAATCAATATAGACACAGCATCTTCAATCTCATCAATAGTTATATGTAATAATTCTTCACTGTGACAAGCACCGCTGATACACAAAATTAAAACAAACTACAAATAAAAAATATTGAAATTACTACTAATCTTACAAAATCATGACTATATCTATACCTTATAAAGTAAATTTGTTTCTTAATCAACATCTTGAATACATTTATTGATATCATACCTTGATAAAACTTTAGATTTCTTTCCTCGGTATCCGACGCTTTTGTTCTTAATGAGCGGGACCAATTTTGAAAACTTCCTTATATCATTATTTTTCTCAACATTCTAAGTACTTTTCTACATTGAGAAGACATTCTATAACGTAGATTTTATAATTTTTTATTTTTCTTCAAAACAGCATACAGGAACATTTTCAGAAACTTTTTTAAATGTTTCTTGTCGCACCATTCACGAAATAGTTCATCTGTTTTCTCATATACTAACTTGGATTCGGCCGATAACATATTATATACTATTGCATTTGCTTTCTCAAATATCTGATGGGGTATCACTATCATAATCAACATCCATCTTCTTGAAAATAACTTGAAAGTAAAGCAACTACGAGCAACTACAGTCAAACACGCGGCGTGCCAAAAAACCGTTTCTATAGTAACGACACAGAAAGACCACTGGATGCTGTGAAATTGTATTGGAAGTATTATAAGGAGAACATGTATGGGAAAGAGAAGTATTATTTAGTTACTTTGGATTTATTGATTCTAGACAGGAAAAATTTTTGAATACGATTTTACTGAAAACATTGAATAATAATTTCAAGACAACAGTCGTTCGAACCTGCAGTCTCGGCCAAAAATTAACATTCTTATGTGCCACTAAAAAAAAATAATTTTACGCACTCAAGCTTTAAAAGCATCACAAAACCAGTTTGGTCATCAAATTTTATTTAAAAAATCGCTAGTAGGTTTTTTGGATTTTCGACCTTGAAAAATATTCGAAGTAGGCCTTGAAATTTTCATTTCTATTTTGCATTTATAGCATTCAACTAGAACTATTGATGTCCTATCTAATGGAAAATTAAAAACTTCTGAATCGGATAAAAAAATAGCAGTTTTGAAGAGGAGGTCCGCTTTTAAATGGGTCAATCTATTTATCCCTAATGAACGCTCGTCGTGTAAAACCATGTATGATAACATGTCTGCATTACTTTTCCAGCAGCCCTTTTGTTCTAGGATGATATATGTAGAAAAACAATTGATACCGATATAATCCATTTTCGCCCATTACAAGCATTCCCATCAACAAATAGTTCGTAAAACAAACGACCATGAATTAATTTAAAGTAATTCCTCTCGCTAGCACCAACTGCTGTTCATTCCTCAATTAAACCCCTGGTTTACGAGTGCGACCTCTCAAGCATCCATTTACCCAACGGACATATACACGCATTCAAATTCAGCCACTAAAATAGATCGTATTAACAATGAACTCTTTTGAACCGAATCCATTCGATCAGAGCCAGTGGTGTGACGTCGGACTTGAATTGTGGTCTGTTAGTTTTAATTTCCAAAGTAAACAGTGCGTCACACCATCTAGTTAACGCCGTTCTAACGTTGTTAGTTGGTAAATTAGCCTAGAAATGGTCTGCACACGTAGGTACTGTCTCAGATGCATTGTTCATTCTTGTGTAGAGTGCAATCTCTTGACGATAACTAGCATTATTATCTTTATCCAACACATAACAGTTATAACTGTCATTATTAATGTCATTTTAGACAAGTAAACTACCAAATAACACACTACTGTGTTACCATAACTCACTAGCGAGTTGTGGATTATAACTCACGTTCAAAAACATGCAATTCGTGAAGGTATATTCGACAACGTATTTCGTCGGCGTTCTGGCAAATGTCATTAAGTCCATATTTGTCAATTTTTAGTTAATTACATAAACCGTGTACATTTTTGCATTTTTGAACTGGCAAAAATTCATTAAGTCCAGCACTAATTGTATACCTGGTTGCAGAATGTAAAAAGTCGCAAACAGTTATTTTGTTGCCAGGCAGAAATCACCTTTTTTCTCAAATCTTGAAATTTGGACTTAACGACTTTTGCCAGAACGCCGACGATTTATTCCCACACACTGGCTGATACACCTCCCATTTTTGTAAAAAACAAAAAGCGACTAGAACTAGTATTCTTTGGTCTCAAAGACATGTATTTTTCACACAAAATCTTCTCGACTTCTTGATTTTAGTGTCTAGCAAAACTACGTGAACATATTTCCCTCTGTCTTGAATAGTTTTTACTTTCAAATTGACCAAATCATCGCATCTACAAGCACCGCTAATCCCCATTCAAAGCCACTTTCATCAACAAGTACTCGTCGTCAGGAGCTTCGTTCAAAAACTTCTCTATTTCAGGTCGTTCTAATGTCTTGAACTTCTTTGGTTTGTATCCCTGTGATTTGCCTTTCAAAAAGCTCGTTAGTTTGCCAAATTTTGAAATGTCGATTTTTGTATGAAAATATTTGGTTAGGATGAGGTTGAAACGATTGAATTTCAATTTGATTTTCTTTTTTCCTTCGAAATATTTTTAATTCATTATATTACAGATACAAGAGATAGAAATATTATAGGTAGGTTTACATAATTCATTTATTAAATTGAAAGTAAAAATATTTTTTTTCTTTAAACGAACTGAAAATATAAAACATTCAAAAATGCATTCTCAAAACTTTTAATAGGACGATGACGGTCTGCACCTTTATATACCTTTATTTGTTTCCAAAGATATAATGGGTGTTATAATAAACCTTGTAACTCTTTGAAATCTTGGAACTATCAGTGCCAGATGTAACTTTTTTGCCAAGATTAACTTCTAATAAGTTGTAAAACTCCAGTTTATTGTTCATATCATCTATATTCTCCTTCTTGAGAGTATGTGGTAATTCATATTAACAAAAACTGAAGTATAAACAGTCTGAACTTCCACATGAACATAAACTATTAGGAACTAATCGTCGGCAAGCTCAAACCTGATTAATTATGAATACAAAAAATGCATGTCAACTTGTGAAGGGTGGACGACAGCTTTCGGCAACCCTTTTCCCTTCATGTGTAAGATCGAATTTGTATGCACAATAAACGCTGTTATTATTATATCACGTTGAAAGAACTTCTGAAACAATAACAGTTCAAGAGCACCATCATCAGTTTCATTTAAAACACAACTTTAAATTTTTAAACAGAGAAATTGATGTAAATGAGATGAGTCATGAATCAAGCTGGTGCAGTTGGTATGTAATATATATGTAGGGGTGACATGAATATATGTGATAGGGGTACCCAATAAAAAGAATATTGAATTGCAAGATTACAAAGAGGACAACGACCTTTATCGTACAGAAAGAACTTATGATGTTTCCATAATTTCTAATGGTTTTCTCAAGACAAGACAAGCTATCATATCATATGATAATGATAATGATAATTATACAGCATTAGATTTTTTTTCTGGTAGTTTTTTTCCCGAGTTCACTGTTGTGAAAGTTGATTATCGCGCAAAATAAGCAAAAATGTACTTTTCTATTTAAATTTTTCGTGTAATCAGAAACGCACAATATTTAACAAAATAATTTGCTCATTTCACATGTTTCAATGAAATTTGTAACAAACATGCATTAATGAAACACAAAAAGAAAATATTAGTTGATTGACTCCATTGAGTTTATTTAGAGGGAGGAAGGAGTAATTTCTCTCCATATTTTTTTTTCTACCTCGATTCTAATCGTGAAATTTTTGACGTTGCCCTCTTATATGCCAAACCTTAAATCTATTTTCGGAATCTGTGTGAAATTTGGCGTATATGCACACAAAAACAATTTCTTCATTATCAGTCCAATAACGCTTTCTTCTTGTAATATGATATATTTGATTCAAGATTATTGCATATCTCTAATGTAGAAAATTACATATTTGAAATATTTATTTGGTTTTAACAAATATTCGTAATTCAAGTAGGTAATTAACAGAATTCAGGAAAGAAAACTACAATTATTGAAAGATATAGGTAACTCAATATCTCTTGTTCCACGACACCATATGAAGTATTTCTTCATTGAAGAAATGTGCCAAATATTTGTATCATGAGAAGTAAATTTCTAATGCAATTTTCTTGAATTAACAATTATGCATTCATGAATATCATTTCTTTCACCTCTCAAAGGTATTGTTGCCAAACGTATGATTACGTACCTATTCATGATAATTTCGCATAAGTAAGATAACTATCGCTTCAACCAAATTGGTTGTTCTCAATCCTTTCTAGTTACCAAGGAAGCTATCTCAGCAACACCTACCAACTGTAGCAACATTTATCAGTTGTAGGTATATCTTATTTCCAAAGAACTCAAGTGCCTACATATAGGTAGCAAACAACATAAGTAATTACTACTATATTTTCACGTTTGGGCCGGAAAAAAAAGTGCAAAAGAGACACTATATTGAATAGCTCAAAACATCAATACATAATTATTAAACTATTTCTCAAGTCCGTGAGGACATGACATCACGACCTGCAATCTGCAATTACAACTACGAAAATCGGCCAAGTTGCAAGTGTTGACTGATGACTGTTGAACACACTTCTGAGTCCCGTACTACGGTCACTAGGCACTATTCGCACCCCTTGTGCCTGTATTAAAAATGAATACAGGCACACGGTTCAAACTGGTATTCAGACATCTTAGGTCAAAGTATTTTAGTATTACGTATTGACGATATGGAAGAAAAACTGATGAAATGGGGAATCTCTGTTTCTATAACCTAATTTCCTAATCGATTTTTTGATTTCGGAACTGTAGACTTTGTAAAATAAAAATGACGAGGAATCGACATAGGGTGTGGAAAATAGGGTTATTTTATCGTAATGAACGTGGGAAACCTATTTCTATATTATAATGAGTTTTTTAGTTTTTTATAATATAATTATTGTTAGATAATCGTTATCACAAGCTCTTATCGCACTAACTGGAGGAGTAGGAACTGCAGTGTGCTCTTCTTTCGTATAAAATGAATAAATAAATGTTTATTCATGACTACCAAATTTTCAATCACCCTCAATTCCCTATACTTACCTATCTATTACCGATTTCGGATAGGATATAGTTATTAAATTTAAACTTTCTGAACAATGTTTTAGACAAATGTATTGAAGAGTCACAACTGATGGATTTGGACCAAAATGTTCCAAAAGAACTAATTCCTATGATTTCCTCTCGTTGACTTGTATTGGAACAGGTGATAATTCATATTTTTTTCTTTTCAATTTACAGATTTTCATTTATTTACATCAAAATTTTCTATCTACAATAACGGAATCTTTTTGCACCGATTCTACTGATACAACGGCAACTACTTCTAGCTTCTAGCATCACTAGTATTGGATGAAATGATCAGTAATAATAATTCAGTAGCTAATAACAGTGATAATATCGTTATGGAGAATTTTGGAATAGGATGGTTTTCGATCTCAGCGAAATGTCCAGACTTCGATGTGCCCACCTTATTGAAAACATCTCATAATTTTTTTTTTTTATTCAATAAATTTTTTTTCATGAAATGGGTTTCATTCTGCATCGACAACTAATTCTGGTATGCTGAATCAAGCAAGCAATACTCTTCTCATTCAAAAATATAGTAGTATCAATTGAAACAAACATTTTCTTACCATATCACGGTGAAGTTCTCAAATTAAGAGGGCTGTATCTTAATTCAATAACATGGTTTCATTCGTCCACACATAGCAGTCTTTTGGTATGAAATAAGCATAGCTTATGTTGAGAATTTGTACAATTTGATTCAAGAGAAGTAATTTCTCAATGAAGATTGTGATTGTCTTGACCTATGTAACATATGTTTCTTATTTAGAGTAAAGTTGGTTTATTCATACAAAGAATATATATTTTTTATAATCCAAGCAATATATACGCTTGATCAGAAAGTACTGAATTGGAAATTTGAAATTCTTAGATCAAGAAATCGTTTATTCCAGTGTATATAAACGCCATACTCCTGAACCAAAGCTTATTGCATTAGAGGAAGAAATCCTTTTTATGTATTTTTCATGATTTTGTTTCACCAGCGATTGACTCGAAATTCATAGAATATACTAATTTGATCATTCTGAATCGATTGGCGTACGCAGAATTGCCCTATCTTAAACCGTTCTCTAGTTGAAGAGTTCATCTGGAATAGGAAGGAGTCATTTCCCTCCATTTTTCTTCCATTCCAGTTCGTGACATTTTTGACGTTGTATATCTCTTAACTTGCTTTTTTTTTAGTCGATGCACAATTTCAGTCGATGCACTAATATTTCCACACCGCGTCAGATTTTTGAGAAATTGATCTAGAAGTAAAACCACTTTTATTTTTTTAAGTGAATACCATGCGTTGGACAAAGAAAACCCATGAATTCAAATTTGCTCCAAACTGAATGAGGATTTTGAAAGTTATTTTTATTTCAAGATAAGGCAATAGCGAAGTATTTTTTCTCCAAAAACATTCAAAAAACCCTTACGAACGCCACTGGTAAAAAAAATGAAAATTTTTGTTCATCACATAATGCACCCTGATGCATAGAAGACATGCACCAAATTTATTACGGATGTCTACGATATTATCTCAGTTATTATTAAAAAAACATTTATTTTTTATTTCATTACCCTGTATCTCAAAAGTTAAGATATTTAGAACATACGTTCATGGGAAGTTTTTTCTTGAAATGAGAAAGAATTACCCCCTTGAATATTAGCATGTCTTTCAGGAACATTCTCTATAGATAAAATTAATTTTAGTTTTACATGACTCAGGAGATAGAATGTACGAAAGTTCGGTATTCGCCGAAAAGTCTCCAACAGAAAACAACTTCTGCCTCTTAGAACCAATAAAAAAAAATTCATAAATAATATTAAGCACACAAAAATAAACGTGTCGAACTGATAACCTTCCCTCGCTTGAAAAAAAAAAGTTGTGCAACGAATCCTCACAAGCTCGCGTATTCAATTAATTTTTTGCCGCCCCCGGCCCGACCGCCGCCAACGCGCTCCTCCGAAACAACCAACCTAGAACAAACACAACCTGCATTATTACATACAAGTTCGTAGTGTTCGTAGAAAATTGTAATTTCTCCGAGAAATCCGACAGCCGCCTTCATTGTGCTCCAGTTCCGAAGCAGGTCCCCAGAGCGGGCGGCAGAGAAAGAGCCCGTAGCGCCGTGGAGGGCGAGCGGCCCAGTGACAAGTGCGGCCCCACCCGCCCCCGGCTGCGCCCCGATCCCGGCGCCGCCCGCCCCCACTCAACCCCCGACGGACAACTTTTTATGTTGTGTATACTAAAGGGGATGGAGCGGAGCGAGTCGCGTTTAAAGGGATAGGCCGGGACGGGGCGGTGAGATCTGCAGGAATTTTCGTGGTGAACGTGTAAAATATTGGTTTGATATGCTTGGATATTTTTATGAAGCGTGTAACGGAGACATAGAAATATTTAAAAAATAAATAAAATGCTACTTTTCTAACCTAATTAGGCCTGGTACAGAGTGGGCCAAATTGGACACTTTTCGAAGGAAAAGTCCTGATTTCAAACTTGATGAAAATGTGTCTGAGCGTCAATTTCATTACGAACTCATTGGTGAAAACCGCATATCGATATCTATCGTCGTTTCTGAGTTACAGCATGTTCTTCGAAAATGTGCATTTTCCAAAAGTTGCTGGAATAGCCCGGGAGATGGTGACACAAAATATTAGGTCATTTGTACCAGTATGGCGGTTCTTCAGGGTCTAATTACGGAATGACAAATAAAATTATGGTCATAGCACTGGTACCGGCAGCCCAATCGCGTGGGCGCTAATCGAACGTGTCGGATAAATAACGAGTATCGAACGATTTGTTCCACAAAAATGCTTGTATTTTCCGAAAGTCGATAAAAAAAGAAGTAGGCGGTAGCGTAATGCCATACTTCTCCGGTGTGACTTACAGCCCGCCATACCGACACGAATACATTAATTAAAAAAAAACAATTCAACCATTTGTACCAGGCTAATTTCCGCGCAGCTAATCATCGTCGAGTAGTCATTCACGGAAATCACCTTGCCATACATTCCCGACGGTTCCCAATGCCCGCCATACCACCGCAAGGGAGTTATTTTCTTTTGCTAAACGATTTGTACCAGCCTAAAGCTTTTTTTAACAGTTTTCTGTATGATCATAAATAGAAGTCTGATCATGCCGTACCTGTGAGAGGTGGCGAATATGTACAATATTTTTTCAAAATTCCAAGGTTTTATTTGTAATTCAATAGTGCTTAAAATTACCTTTTCAAAAATGTAGCACACTTCATTGAAATACATAGCTTTCAGATTTTTTCTTGTAGACTTTGAAACGCACACTTTGAACAAGTAGATAAAACAGAATGCAAATGTTCACTGGTAGCTGTCAAATTTTGTTCAGTTTTCAAACACATTCGCAATGAAGTGTGAGAATTATAAAAAATGGGATATGATTTATACAAACCGCGGAAAATGCAGAAGCAGCAAGCAATTTGTTTAACGAGAGGTTTCCAGAAGAAAGAAGACAACCTCTTATAGACATTTTCGCAAGATTGCTACACAACCTTATTGATGGTAGTCAATTTGAAAAGGCCAAAATTATATGAATCAAATAGAACTGTTCAAAATAATCCCAAGACGTCAATGCGAAATTTGAGAATATCAACAAGCCAATAATGGAGCTCAGAAAAATATATTTTCAACAAGAAATGGCTTGGCTGTGAGCAAATTTTGGTAAAAATTGGATAGCCATCCAAAGACCCAACCATTAGCCGGCCAGGTCACCGGACCTAACGCCTATGGACTTTTACCTCTGGGAAAGGTTGGAAGATCTTATTTTCATGATGCCGATCAAGTCTAGATACGAATTGAAAGCGGCAGTGCTACGAAGTTTTGCCTCTCTCACTTCTATTGAACTCATTAATTCGGCAAAAAACGTCCAGAAAAGGTGTCGGCTGTATGTAGGAGAAGCTGGTAGACATTTTAATTTAAACATCTTCTCTGAAGATATATATTTCATTTCTGTTCTTTATCAGTATTATTATCATTGTTGGAGTGAATTTTAAAGTCTACATGAAAAAACCTTAAAGATCTGTATTTCAAAGATGACTTTAGAAAAACATCAGGTGTGCTACATTTTTGGAAAGGTTTATACCATTTAAAAAATAGTCGATGACGTCACATTACAAATTTCTGACACGCTGTATAACATTTTCTTACATCAAAAAGAGCGTAATTTAAATTACTAATCGACCTGTCTGAGCATATTTCTAACAATAACTTACTTCGATTTACCGAATTTATTCCAAGTTAGAGAATCGCACTGTATCAAATGTCACCAATATAAAAATTATGTTCGACGACTGGGAAATAATTTGCTTTATATGAAACAATTCTAAGTCATTTATAACTTAGAAATAAACTTCATGCATGTTTCAAAAATTGTTTCAAAATTGTTTTTTCCGTTAACCAGCTGTCACCCCCCTACGAACGACAGCCCTCAGAAGTCGAAACTTGTGCGAGCTAAGGATTAACGAGGTCTTACCTTTTTACGTGCGATTCCTAGCACGTATTCTGATATAACATGCATTTGAGTGAATTGGAGTGCATAAACACCTATGAATTATTTTGTGAGAAATCTCACATTGAGTTTAGACTATGAAAACAAATATTTCGTAAAACCGAAAAATACCTGTCTCTCCACACAATTCCACAAAGTGGAAATTAATACAAATATCCGACAGAAAACAACTACTTTCTCCTACGGATATTGAATTATATCTGTCGTCCATTTGTGCAACGTTCCTCACGGACACATAATTGCAAGTGCTAATTGTTACAAAGCCAATGAATATTATCCTTCATTTTGTTGGAAATGACCACCTGCATACATGCATGTTTCATAAATTATCATTCATATTGTGGAACAAGACGACTACATTTTCGCACATCCTTGCACTGATGAGAGGAAAATAACGTCGAAACATGCATTTATGCAGGTGCAAATATGTGTCCGTGAGGAACGTTGCACAAATGGACGACAGATATAATTCAATATCCGTAGGAGGAAGTAGTTGTTTTCTGTCAGATATTTGCCTTAATTTCCACTTCTTCTGCTTTCGGTTTTACGAAATATTTGTTTTCGTTGAATTGAACTCTCCAATATACACACTCGAACTTTGTTCGTTTTGAATTGAGTTTAGACTGTATGTCGTGCATGAAATTCACCATTATATAATTTAGCGGCATGCACATTCCTTGTCTGACCACGATATCAAAAGTTTGAGAAGGCCCTAAAAAGCCTACTTGAAAACGCATCCCGATACCGGCAAATAACTTGTCCAACTAGACATGAACAGATGAAGAGATATACGAACTCTCAACTCATGACAACGTTTTTGTTGGGATAGTTTTTGAAATTTTATTTGAACATACAAAGTGGGAAAGATAAGTTTAACAGGCTCATGAAAATTGTTTTGTGGTACTTACGTATTTTCGTCTCTTGATCCCAAATCCGAAACAAATTCGCAGTGTTCTCGAACACTTTTTCAGTTATGGTCACTTGAAGGTCGAAAATGGGTCTTTTCAAACTGATATTTTGGGCCAAAACCACGCAAAATATCTAATTATTTTCATCGGCATAATCTAGAGACACTGTTCGGCACATTTTTCATAATTTCACGCAACAGAAACAATCGTTTTTACACACAAACCAAACTTCCTTTTAATGGAAACATAACCCAATTCACTTCACAGACAAAACTGGAACTTTCAGTTTTTTGTCGTTCGTGGCAAACAATGAATCACCGCCAACTATTTGAATTCAAATCTCACTGAGAAAAGGCTTTGCATTTCGTTTAGTTTGTTGTTGATGGTAGATGAGTATAAGTAAATCTGTTTTGATCAAATTTTTTCTTCATAGGGCATAATATGTCGGCGTTTTATAATTTTTGAATAAAATTATGGATTTTCTGGGATCAATTCAATGTCCCAATCAAGAATAATGAGCAAGTATTGGGAAAAACTTTGTCATAAATGTACCAATACAGTTTGTCGATCTGAATGATATTTTTTCATATTATTATTATTATATTATTATTATTATTCTGATACAGGATGTTCGAAAAAAACGTTACGTATCAAAGTTTTGTGACAGAAAGTTGATTTGGGTTATGTCAAATAACTGAAACCACTATTGATCCGCTGCCAACGTTTCGACTTTTATAAAGTCATCTTCAGGTCCCCTTATCGATGAAAAAATAGGCATTTACATAAGTATTTTTTCCTTCAAGTTTCATAGAAAAGGCGTGTTTATAATTTGAGATTGTTGCTAGCAACAATAAGAATTCTTACTTGAACCTAAAGATGGCGCTGGATATACTTCAGTGATTATCTTTGGAGTTTCCCACATAAGCTGAAATGATTTTTTGGGGGTAATATAACAAGACCTCGTTTATCAGCGAATACATTTTTCAATTTCAACGAAAACGATTTTGTTAGAAAATGTATCGAGTTGTATTCGGAAATTTATATTCTGGATAAAACCCAAGAGCTTAAAGCTCGAGGGTTTTATCTTTTGAACATAAATCTTCGAATTCAACGACATGAATTTTCTAAAACAAAAATGTTTGAGTGGAAATTCCAAAATTAGAAAATGTTGCCAAGAATCTGACAGATATAACTAAATGGTCGTAGGAGGTAGTGATTGTTTTCTCTTCCCCCCTAGGAGGAAAGGTCAATTTTTTACGGAGGTGTTGAAAAAAATTATTTAAAAGTCATGTTAGGAATTTTCTTTGTGGGCTATCATCAGTTCCAAATAATAATAATTCAGAAATATAATAGTACCTACAAAATTATTAAATTAACAATTGTAAACTTTTGTTTCAATTAACGAAATTTCTCGATCATTAGAGAACTTTTACATTTTTTTTGTACTGGGCGGATGGTCGATAGTTGCTTCTCTATTTGAGATAGGAAAAAATGTTTCTAATAAAAGTTGTAGAGTGCAATAAAAAGTTGTGTTCCAAAAATAACTACCAACATATAGGTTGTCCGATAACTGTGTGACTTATCAGAGTTATGCCTTTTTTTAATGAACTTCTTTGAAGGATTGTTTCTCAAAAATATAGGGTTGTATGAATTTATACCGGGTGGTTCTGAAGTAATGGTGACATTTATGTCCCAAAATGCGTCCATACAACACGAAATATATCAAAATCAATAATTAGGCTTAAGAAAATTTCTGTCATCAAATATCTTCGAAAATGGTGTATATGCATTTCATATTCATGAAACCGAATGGCACTTTTCCCATACAGGGGCAACTAAAACTCGGGATCACTTTTTTCTCAGGTTTTTACAGAAAATTTAGGGTTTGCCTACTTGATTTTTATCTTCATTTCATTTCATTTTCATCTTAAAGAAAGTAAGAAAAATTTCGCAAAAGCAATAATGATATTTGTATTCAATGATGGAAAAATACGTCAAAAAAATTTTCTTAAAAAATGTTAAATATCGTTAATTCACAAGAGATGTTCAAACAATTTCTCATTTTGACCTATGCACACAAATTGAGTTTATCTATCTATTAAAGTGTATCTATTATTTAATAGAGCGAAAAACTTATTTAATTGTAGTCTTCATGTCTCCGGGTGTCGTTGATTTTTTTTGATAGACCCCGCCTTAAACATATCCCCAGAGATATAAATCTAGGTGCGTGAGGTCTGGGGACTTTGCTGGCCACTGAATGGGTCCATTTCTTCCTATCCTC
Organism: Chrysolina americana; assembly: GCA_958502065.1. Taxonomy (NCBI): domain Eukaryota; kingdom Metazoa; phylum Arthropoda; class Insecta; order Coleoptera; family Chrysomelidae; genus Chrysolina; species Chrysolina americana. The sequence goes on along the minus strand of OY293419.1, from coordinate 62,197,747 downwards.
AACCAAATTATAGCTTGAATACGGAGAAATGTTTCATATATTTAATAATAATAATAATCGCTTTTATTGATAGGTATCGGAAAGTAACAGTATAAAATACAAAAATACACATCGTTATAACCTATCAAAAGGCAGAGTTAGCTCTGGCTCGAACTATACTAAAACTAAACCAACAATTTAATATAGATATTTAACAAAGTATTAATTAAGATGCCTAAAAACCCTGGTGTGCGGACTCATACCTGTAAAACTGTAGGATAAAACGGTGGATATTCGCTTGCTTGATTATAAGAGAACAAATGAAATCACGGGCTATTTTCCAAAAATCCCGCGATACTTCGTGAACCGCCACAGTCGGTTTACTTGTTAGGGTGAATTTTCATGAACAGAAGCTTCAAGTATTGCGCACGAGCATGAAATTAATAAAACAACATAATCATTATTAGAGCATGGCGAGTTAAAAAATAAAATGTAAGTTCCAAATTGGTTCCAAAGTATATTTTACAAATTTTAAGTAGTAGGTACTCACTTTCGGTACTAGACATAATGAATTATTGTGTTCATCTCTCTGAATTTTGTCCACACAAAAACGGATTATGGTCAACTTATTTAGGAAAATAATATAAAATACAGAAAAATAAAGAAACGAACATCATTAATAGTCAATAATATTGCACTACGAAATTTTTGATTCTGCCACAACTATTTTGACTTTCAAACGGTATTTACATTATTTTAAAAAAATAACACGTTTTGTGTGGTGTTATTTTTCCAAAAATTTGGTCTTCTACTTCGAGTATGGAAACTATATTGCTTTAGAATGATATTTCAAAAGTTTATTGACATTCCGTCAAATTCAATCAACAACAATCACAATCACTATGTCCCTGGAATATTGACATGAGGACGAGGCGCCATCTCTGGATCCGATTACAGAAATAGACCATGATTTCATTTGTTTTGTCTTCAAAAAAATCTAAACAAAATCTAATCAGTCGACACACCAGGGTTTTTAGGCATCTTAGTGTTAATATTTGTAGCAGAATAAAAATTAAATTAGGGTAGAACAAAAATTTTTTGAGTTCATGAACATTGTGAGAAGAATCAAAGAGATAATTTTGCTAACAAAATATCGTTTTGTTAGCAAAATTATAAGGTGCATGCATGAAGTATTCTTCTTTTTTCTACGTTAACCCAACCAAGTTCTTGCAGGGGGGCGGAAATGTGGTTCCGTCTGCTGAGTCCGCATGAATTTTGTACGAGCTGTAACCGGCGAGCGTCAGTTTTACATATGGCGGGACCATAAATGACGTCTGCGAAATTCAAATGTGAGAGAACTAATTACTCACATAAGGTTTTTTTCCTCTGTGGTCTAATATTCTCCTATTACTATAGATCAATTTGAGGTTACAAAAAGCTCTCCGAATAAGTAGATTGATATGACCGTTGAAATTGAGAGACGAATCGAGAATAACTCCCAGGTTTTTTGCACTATCATAGAAAGGAATTGTATTATCTCCGATGTTTAACGATAAAGAGTTGATACAGCGATTTCGAGCGACTTTTCTACCAAACAGTATGGCGGAGGATTTGGAAGGGTTAATAGATAGGCAGAACTTTTCAGATATTGAGATGATAGTTTCCAAATCAGAATTGAGTTGAAAGTTACCTAGGGGCAAATCTTTTTCAGAAAAGATATGTATAACCGGGTGTCATCTGCGTAAAAGTGACTGCTATAGAATTTTAAGTGATTCTGAAATGCATGGGTGTAGAGTATGAATAACACCGGGCCCAATAACGATCCTTGTGGAACTCCATTTCTCACGAATAGGAAGTCTACTAAAACAGTTTGTTCATGGTTGTTTAGAAAAGCTTTCATTATCCGAAAAACCAATGTAATGGAGTATAGATATTAGTAATCGATGTTTGATTCGGTCGAAAGCCTTGCTAAAGTCTAGCAGAACAAGGGCGGTCAATTGGTTTCGATCAGTCGCTCTATATATGTCATATGTGATCTTAAGTAAGGCGGTAACACAACTATGTAGAGGACGGAACCCTGATTGATGGTAAGGGATAATGCTGTTCGATTCTAGGTTGTGTTGTTGTTGTTAAAATTGTTATTTCCGTCAACCAGCTGCACACCCTTAAGAGTACAACCCTCAAAAGTCTTCGAAAGACTTGTCTGAGCAAGGGAAGACGCAGCCCTTACCTTTTAACATGTGATGCCATGCACGAGACCGATGACCATGCTGGGAATCGAACCCATGACCCTTAGGATAAGAGACAAGCGCTGTACCATCATGACCATCACCATCAGCATTCGAATGCTTTAGACATGGTACAAAGAATGCTAATGGGCCGAAGGGATTTAAAGTCTTCAGGATTGGGCGTTTTGGGTAGAGGTATAATGTAACTTTTTTTCCACATAGATGGATAGACATTGTGATTTATACAGAAGTTGAAGACGTGGCAGAGAATAGGAAGAATTATAGGACAGCAATACAACAGCATGTCAATATTGATTTTGTCGACTCCATAAGATTTTATAGATAGATGGACTTTGTAAATTTCTGCCTCAGTAGTGGGAATAAAATTGAAGTTGTTTACACCAGGTGGAGTGTTGTTCGAGTAGAAATTCTGCATGATGAATATAATCATAAAAAATTGGTCCAAAGAACAAGTTCATTGTTCGAATGAACACGACAGCATTCATGTATGAACAATTTCATTGTGAAAATGATCGTGTACATTAGATGGATGTAGTACCTCTTGTATTGATGAACTCGGACTTAGTGACAATGTTTTTCAATCCTGAGTTGATGAAAATATTTTTTTAATTTGATGCATACAATTCATTGTATAAATGATCTGTATTCTTTGAGTTGATGCATCAGATAATTATGCCATGATCCTTCGTACATTGTTTCGATGACTATAGGTTCATGAGTTGATAAATACGATTCGTTGAATAAATGAATCGTACAGTATTCAAAATTTTGGCAGTTTTGGGCACAGCAAAGGAATTTAATTTTTAATAATGTCCCCCCGTTCTGTTTCTTGTCTTGTGGCACTGTACACCTGAGATCGGCTGAACACACACTCCTACAATTTTCCATACCGATATTGTATTCATATTAAAACTAATATTATGTTTTTAATATAAAATATCGGAACGTTGTCGCAGGCTACATAAACATTCTCGAATTCCTCTTCCCTGCATGCCTGCGTAAGTAAAGAGAAACAGTCGACAGATAACCAGAACAAACATTATTTACAAACAGCGGCTGCCGGCATCTTCAAAAGGTACAGGACTTCCAAATGGGGGCCCATATTCTCCGGCGGCTTCAAAGCGGGGTATCGAAATCTTCGAGGAGTCTTGGGTAGAGTGGAAAGAGTCTCGATATTATAATGATTGACCTTTTCGGAAATTAGGCAATAAACCAAACGGTACCATGTAATGGTAGGGCAATATTATAATATAATATAATTCGATCTGCTTGCCCTTTGACGTTGTTGAGTATTGTTTATACAACCATCATTAAAATAAAAGGAGCCTACTCAGACTGTATTCCGAAATCAACTGTCAGTACTGTCAGTAGTGTTCCTGACACTGTTGAAAATTAATTGTTCCGAAATCTTTCATCAAAAATTATGTTAATTCATAGGATGTAATTTGGAACATCTATTAGTGTCAAGTATCAGCACTTTCAGCCTTTCAGCAGTATTAGTATTTTTTGTTTACTTGTGAGTTTTCATGTTTCTATTGCAGATTTGTATTATTTCATATTCAAATATTTCTGTTCTTCATGTTTAACTTCATAAATAAACGAGGACGAGCAGCTGATCATTCTATCCTCCATACTTTCTACTATTGTAGACGATTCAAGCTTCCCCAGTGATGATAAATATGACAGTTCACTGAAGTCACACTACCTTTTGTTGGTCAGCAGTTTCAGCAAAATGGCAGTGGAAAATATTCAGAATGGATATTATCTGCTCACACAATCTGTCAATTTCAGCGAAATTTGTTGAATTCAGTTATTCATTAGATTCAGCACTGACATGTGATTTCGGAATATATATATATATATATATATATATATATATATATATATATATATATATATATATATATATATATATATATATATATATCCGAGTATCAAATCACCCAACGAGACCCGACAACCTACCTCGAAAAGAAGACCAAAAATCTGATCAATAAGTCTAAACTATCAGCCGAAACCAAGAAAGCCACTATCCCTAGAGAGAAGTCATCACGCACCCCTCGTATCTACGGACTTCCAAAAATACACAAGCCTGATATCCCACTCCGACCTATTGTCAGTGCCTTTGGATCACCAACCCAGAACCTGGCCAAGTATCTGGCGAGTACTCTTCAGCCACGAGCAGAAGAAGCTTCATCCTACGTGAAAAATTCATTCCACTTCTTAGACATTCTCAAATCCTATAAAATCCAGAACACTGATATCCTAGTGAGCTTCGATGTTGTCTCCCTCTTCACAAACATTCCCCTAACGGACACGCTAGAAATCCTTGAAACTAAACACAGAATTCCAAAAGACACCCTGGACCTCATCAGTCACTGTATGAACAACACGTACTTCCTCTTCCAAGGAACTTACTACAAACAAGTGAAAGGTGCTCCCATGGGTTCCCCCCTTTCTCCAGTCCTTGCAAACCTTTTCATGGAAGACTTCGAAACTAGGGCTGTAGAAGCATTTGACCACAAGCCTACTTGCTGGTTCAGATACGTGGACGACATTTTCGTCATATGGCCTCATGGTTACGAAATCTTAAACACGTTCTTAGATCACCTAAACGATATCCATCCCAACATGAAATTCACAATGGAGACCGAAATGAACAACTCCCTAGCTTTCCTGGACGTTCTCATCACGAAATCCAACAACTCTTTCACCCACACAGTACACAGGAAACAGACCCACACCAACCGATACCTACACGCAAACTCTCATCACCATCCAGCACAAACAAACTCCGTATTGAACTCCCTGATATACAGATCAATTCAGCTTACCGACAACCAGAATAGACCACAAGAACTGGACAAACTGAAATCAGCCTTACTCCAAAATGGTTACAACAATTCGCTAATCGACAAGTCTATCCGCCATCAACTGACCCGTCCTCCAAAAACGAACGATCCACTAGAGAGTATTCAGCCACACAAAGCTTTCCTACCATACATCAAAGGTGTGACAGACAAAATCAGTAATATCTTGAGAAAACACGAGATAAAAACAATATTCACGGCCAACAACCAAATATCCAAATTCCTCAGATCTCCCAAGGACACAATACCAAACGATTCTCAAGGTATATATGAAATACCATGTTCAGACTGCCCGAGAACTTATATTGGCCAGACTAATAGACGAGTAACTTCCAGAGTCTACGAACACGAACTTGCTGTGCGTCAGGCATCTTCCACTTCCGCACTTTATAAACATCGAGAAGACACAGGTCACAAAATAGACTTCCAAAACACAAAAACAATTTCCACCGAGAAAACTCTGCAAACCAGGATCATCCGAGAAGCCCTTGAGATAGAGAAGCGCCCCAATTGCCTCAACACTCGCGACGACGGACGTAGACTTCCCAATACCTGGAAGCCTCTCATTGCACGCATAAACTCATTTCCCACCAACCCAGTTCCCGCACACAGCTCACTTAGCGCCAACCAAGTTCCCGCACACAGCTCATCTAGCGCCAATTCAGTTCCCGCCCATAGTTCACCTCGCGCCAATACATTGCACACGGCCATTACAGCCACGTCCACTATAAATACAGTTCCTCAACCCACAATTCCTCAGTTCTCTCGAAGGAGTAGGCAGATTGAGACCTTAGAGAGAACCAGTGACGAGACATGGGGAGTAGGCAGATTGAGACCCCGACGTCAAGTCACAAAAACCGAACGTAATTATACTTGAGGAGTAGGCAGATTGAGACCTCAGCGTAGAATTACGTTTCAACCATTTATTAATTTTCTTTCTTTTTCAGTTCTTGAAAATGGCTCCAAAATCGGAGCCGAAACGTCGAATTTCAACAAATTCTAGACGCGGTTCAACCCGAACTTTTAGTTTTCATATATATATATATATATATATATATATATATATATATATATATATATATATATATATATATATATATATATATATATATATATATATATATATATGTTCAGATAGGTTTCCGCGGTCAGATATTTGAAAACTAAAAGTTCGGGATGAACCGCGTCTAGAATTTGTTGAAATTCGACGTTTCGGCTCCGATTTTGGAGCCATTTTCAAGAACTGAAAAAGAAAGAAAATTAATAAATGGTTGAAACGTAATTCTACGCTGAGGTCTCAATCTGCCTACTCCTCAAGTATAATTACGTTCGGTTTTTGTGACTTGACGTCGGGGTCTCAATCTGCCTACTCCCCATGTCTCGTCACTGGTTCTCTCTAAGGTCTCAATCTGCCTACTCCTTCGAGAGAACTGAGGAATTGTGGCTTGAGGAACTGTATTTATAGTGGACGTGGCTGTAATGGCCGTGTGCAATGTATTGGCGCGAGGTGAACTATGGGCGGGAACTGAGTTGGCGCTAGATGAGCTGTGTGCGGGAACTTGGTTGGCGCTAAGTGAGCTATGTGCGGGAACTGGGTTGGTGGGAAATGAGTTGATGCGTGCAATGAGAGGCTTCCAGGTATTGGGAAGTCTACGTCCGTCGTCGCGAGTGTTGAGGCAATTGGGGCGCTTCTCTATCTCGAGGGCTTCTCGGATGATCCTGGTTTGCAGAGTTTTCTCGGTGGAAATTGTTTTTGTGTTTTTGAAGTCTATTTTGTGACCTGTGTCTTCTCGATGTTTATAAAGTGCGGAAGTGGAAGATGCCTGACGCACAGCAAGTTCGTGTTCGTAGACTCTGGAAGTTACTCGTCTGTTAGTCTGGCCAATATAACTTCTCGGGCAGTCTGAACATGGTATTTCATATATACCTTGAGAATCGTTTGGTATTGTGTCCTTGGGAGATCTGAGAAATTTGGATATTTGGTTGTTGGCCGTGAATATTGTTTTTATCTCGTGTTTTCTCAAGATATTACTGATTTTGTCTGTCACACCTTTGATGTATGGTAGGAAAGCTTTGTGTGGCTGGATACTCTCTAGTGGATCATTTGTTTTTGGAGGACGGGTCAGTTGATGGCGGATAGACTTGTCGATTAGCGAATTGTTGTAACCATTCTGAAGTAAGGCTGATTTCAGTTTTTCCAGCTCTTGTGGTCTATTCTGGTTGTCGGTAAGCTGAATTGATCTGTATATCAGGGAGTTCAATACGGAGTTTGTTTGTGCTGGATGGTGATGAGAGTTTGCGTGTAGGTATCGGTTGGTGTGGGTCTGTTTCCTGTGTACTGTGTGGGTGAAAGAGTTATTGGATTTCGTAATGAGAACGTCCAGGAAAGCTAGGGAGTTGTTCATTTCGGTCTCCATTGTAAATTTCATGTTGGGATGGATATCGTTCAGGTGATCTAAGAACGTGTTTAAGATTTCGTAACCATGAGGCCATATGACGAAAATGTCGTCAACGTATCTGAACCAGCAAGTAGGCTTGTGGTCAAATGCTTCTACAGCCCTGGTTTCGAAGTCTTCCATGAAAAGGTTTGCAAGGACTGGAGAAAGGGGGGAACCCATGGGAGCACCTTTCACTTGTTTGTAGTAATTTCCTTGGAAGAGGAAGTACGTGTTGTTCATACAGTGACTGATGAGGTCCAGGGTGTCTTTTGGAATTCTGTGTTTCGTTTTAAGGATTTCTAGCGTGTCCGTTAGGGGAATATTTGTGAAGAGGGAGACAACATCGAAGCTCACTAGGATATCTGTGTTCTGGATTCTATAGGATTTGAGAAGGTCTAAGAAGTGGAATGAATTTTTCACGTAGGATGAAGCTTCTTCTGCTCGTGGCTGAAGAGTACTCGCTAGATACTTGGCGAGGTTCTGGGTTGGTGATCCAAAGGCACTGACGATAGGTCGGAGTGGGATATCAGGCTTGTGTATTTTTGGTAGTCCGTAGATACGAGGGGTGCGTGATGACTTCTCTCTAGGGATAGTGGCTTTCTTGGTTTCGGCTGGTAGTTTAGAATTATTGATCAGATTTTTGGTCTTCTTTTCGAGGTAGGTTGTCGGGTCTCGTTGGGTGATCTGATACGCGGATGAGTTTAATAGTGTACTCATTTTGTCTACATAATCTGAGGTATTCAGAACTACTGTGGCGTTGCCTTTGTCTGCTGGGAGAATGATTATGTCAGGGTTGTTGTGGAGGTTTCTGAGGCAATGTTTTTCGGCAGGTGTTATGTTGGATGGAGGGAGTTTCGCTCTCCTAAGTGTGGTGGCAATATCTTGTCTAGTTTCTTCAGCTGTATTTTCTGGTAGATGGGTTATCGCGCTTTCTATTTGTGTGATGATGGTTTCTGTTGGGATTCTGTTTGGTGTGATGGAATAATTGAATCCTCTTGATAGTAGTGCAAGGCTATTTTGATCTAGTGGTGTGTCGGAGAAGTTGTGTACTAATACAGGTGATGCAGCTGGGACCAAGGGTGTGATGTTATTCGTTAACAATGCACAAAGTTTGTTTTTCTGTGTTTCTGTTTTCTTATTGCTGATGTGATCTGCTTTGTCCTGAGATATCCTGGTCAAAGTGTCCCAGATGACTGGATGGATATCTACGGTGGATAATTTGCCGAAACATTTGTAGAGTGAGGTGTTGGTGATGTCCAAATTACGTCTGATGTCAGCACAAACAAACTCCGTATTGAACTCCCTGATATACAGATCAATTCAGCTTACCGACAACCAGAATAGACCACAAGAGCTGGAAAAACTGAAATCAGCCTTACACAATGACTGTAGATGTCACAAGTTACTCTTCATTTATACTCTCTTTGCCTTATGGTACTAATTCAGAGTACATTCGTTTCAACTTCGAGAGACCTCATAAAGCCGTGCTGATGAGTTGGTAACAACGAAACAGCGCTGTCCACGGATCGTGAGCTCTCGGAGTTGAACGAAAATACTCTATTCACTTTAGATTCTGCTTGCGTTCCTCATAACGCACGAGAAACTTGATTGAGTCTTGGGTTGGACAGAACAATTAAACATTTGTCTGCCTGTCAATGTTGTAGGTAAACATCTACCTTTGGATTCCATGGCTCGTGTCGAATTAAGTTTCAAACTAGTGACTGTAGATGTCACAAGTTACTCTTCATTTATATATATATATATATATATATATATATATATATATATATATATATATATATATATATATATATATATATATATATATATATATATATATATATATATATATATATATATATATATATATATATAAATCCTTTATTTAGTCCATTTGGCTAATTTACAATAAATAATTACAATGAGAATAATAAATATACTCATGGTCTCAGGTAAATATAAAAATGTTCTCACACATAAGGCCTTTGTATATAGCCTAAGTTACTTTGGGCAATAAAGTTCAGCAATATTTGCATTTAATTATTTTTCCATAAAACGAAACAAGACTATGAGTAAAAATAATCCTGTTCCAGATTCTAGACCTACTGATGATTTTCCGCGTTATGAACTCCATCCATTTTCATATTTTAGTTTAATAAGTAAGAAGCAATTGGGGAAAACCATACCATGGGACAAATGCCACAAGTTAAAGCTCCCTTATTTTCTGTCCGATTTAATGCTAATACTCCCCAATGGCATAGCCTGTGCGGACAGAGGACGGTTATTATTATTATTATTTACTGTAGGTGACCAGCGAATATATTTGCTGATAATCGGCCCTGATTTTCAAATGAATACATTATCTTTCTTTTAAACTTTTTCTGATATTTTTTTTTCCTAAGTTCACTGTTATATTATCGTTCAAGATTAATAAAAGTACATTATTTTATTTTTATTTAATCAGAAATGTACAATATTGAACATAATAATTTGTTAATTTCACATGTTTTATTGAAATTTGTAACATATGCATTAACGAAACACAAAATTAGTTAATTTGGAGGAAGGAAGGAGTCACTTTCCTCCAATTTTTTTGAATCTGAGCATAAACAAATCATATATTTTCGGAATCTGCATGAAATTTTGCGTATATAGGGCGGATTGTAAGTGAATCTGTCGATTTTGTATTTTTCATGATTTTTAGGATTTTTAGACTCTTTTCGATTTTTTGAATTATTTTATTTTATATCGATTGACAGATTATGTATACTAATTTGATCATTCTGAATCGATTGGCGTTCGCAGAATTGCTCTATCTCAAACCGTACTCGAGTTGAAAATACCACCTGGAGTTGAGGGGGTTCATTTCCATCCAACATTTGTTTTCAATATTTTCTTATTCGTTTTAGAAAAATTCAACATGTTTTCAATATCCACACCAAATTTGAAGTCGATCCCAAATCAATCAAATATTTCATAGGCTTTTTACGGAACCTCAACAATTTTTTGAGTTGTAATAAAGAAACGTTTGCAAATTTTTGAGAAATTAGGAATAAAAATGTTCGGTTTCCTTGAATATCGATTATTGCATTTATTGACTTCAACTGTCTGTGAATATTTTGAAAATGCGAAATCAGCTCGTATTTTTTAATTAGAACGCCATTTCACTTGAAAAATGTTGATTTTGTTTGTGAAGTTGAGTTGTTACAAATTTAAACAAAAAATATATCATATTCGTTTTATGGCTTTCTTTGTTTTTATCCCAGATTTGATAATGACCATTTTATTTATATACTAGGTATATGTATTTCGAAATGAATTCACGAACACGTTTTTTCCTCTGTTCTCGTTTGCAAAACATGCACATATTTTCTACTTGGAACGTTTTGTTCATAAAATCAAGAAGTTCCAGTTTTTGGAGCTACTTATTATCATCATTAGGAATCCTTGAAAATATGGTAGCCGTATATCTATTCTTTCAGCTCCTGAATATGTCTTTGGCTAACGTTCCTAAAAAAGGGAAAAAATGCGAGCAGGAATGGTAAATAAAGCCATTATTTTCCTCAGTGCATCGAGATATAGAACACAATGAAACTGCAAAAACACACAAATAAAACCTGTCGGGTGTTACACGATATTTTAATTAAGAATGCTTTCAGCATAAAGTAAGATATTATGTTTCCACTATTCCGGCAGTATCGCTTACGTTTTCAATTTTCGTGTTTGTGCCATTATTTTGAATGAAGGAAATGCGAAGTTTTTGTCGAGTCGATACATTGACATTCCGGAATTTTTTCCCCGGAATATGAATAAGTCTTTGCGGTAACGAACGCCCTGAAATGGAAGCTATACAGCCGTATCTCAATTTAAAAGTTGAAAACGTTGAATTGGTTTCGTTTTGAATGGACGCAGATTCCTCAGTGTGTTCTGCTTTTTTCAAACTTTGGCGGAGAGAAAGTTCAACTTTTTATTGTGCTGCTACCCATTCCTCAAAGTTTGTGGAACCGGTCTGAATTAGCTGTGGAATGAGTTATTGTGTAGTTTGTCTCCTTTTGTTTTATCTTATGCTATTTATAATTAGTTCGTCTTTTCTAGCATTTTAAATTTCTACTTAGCCCGGGAAAGTTAGTGCAAAAAGGGCTCTAGCCCCTAAAAATTGCTCGACAGCAGAAATTGTTAAAATCCTTCTTGGGGGGCCTTAAATAACGTGTAAATGAGTTTGTGCTCCAGGTTTGAGAGCCTAAAAACCGCGAAATTATCGAACTTTTTCCAATTTTTCGCTGCTGTGACACAATCTCTTAATTTTTTTGACAAGGCAAGGTTTGCAGCAAATTCAATTCCTAATCAGATGATTTTTGGAATTTGGAATTTGCTCAGTTCAGTGCTGAGACCAAAAAGGTCGTAGCACCAAATTTTCGCTAAGGCAGTTGGACTACAATTCATGAAAACTACAGAATCATCAGATTCACTTCAAATTCGTACTATGTACGCAAAATTTGATGCTGATTTTGAAAATATATGATTTTTATATGCTCAGATATAGGGTTTAGCATAAAAATGGAATAAATCGTCAAAAATTCCCTTGCACGATCGAATTTTCGAAAGTTTTTATTTTCAATTTTTCAAAAAATCGCAAACCTGCCTCAAATGTTTTTCGACGAGCTGAATCCGAATCATACCTCAAAAATTAATTTTGATGGCGTATTAACAAATAAAACAAAAAATTTCAACTCAAAAAATTGTAGAGGTTCCGTAAAAAGCCCATGAAATCTTTAACAGACTTGGAATCGACTTCAAATTGGGTGTGGATTTCAAAAACATGTTGAATTTTTCTAAAATGAATAAGAAAATATTGAAAACAAATGTTGGATGGAAATGAACTCCCTCAACTCCAGAAGGTATTTTCAACTCGAGTACGGTTAGAGATAGAGCAATTCTGCGAACGCCAATAGATTCAGAAAGATGAAATTAGTATACTCTGTGAATTTTAAGTTGATTGAAGAACAAATGTGATAACTCGAAAAAAGTCCTTAGGGGTAGACCCCTTAAATTCATGAAAAATACAGAATTATCAGATTCACTTCAAATTCGCAACATATACGCAAAATTTTATACAGATTCCAAAAGTATATGGTTTTTATATGCTCAGATACAAGATTTAGCAAAACAAATCAATACAACGCCAACGTCCAAAATCTCCTAGTACGGTCGCATTTTCGAATATTTTAGTTTCCCGTTTTCAAAAATTTGCAAAATTCTATCAAATAGATCTCGAAGAGCATACATAATCCAAAAAACGAAAAAAAGACTAATTTTCAACTTAAAATTTCAGAGGTTCCTTAAAAAACCTATGAAATTTTCAGTTGACTTGGAATTGACTTTTATCAAAAGAGAAACATTTTCGAACATTACATAATATGAAACTTTTTTCTACACATGTATACAGGGTGTTCTCATTTAAGTCGGCACCGCCAACTCCGTTATTATTGATGCTACGAATTCGGTTTTTTTGGCCTTCTTGATGCCGAAAACATAAAAAATTGACGATCGCGTTTTCAGAATATTTCATAAAATGATATTTCTTTCAATGGAACACCCTATATTTTTTCATGCATTTCGATTCGTAATAACAGTCTCAACAACAAATCTCATTTGACTTTTTTTCGTAAAGGTGAAAATAAGACAGTTTTATCAATAGGAAACATTTATAACAAACGGATTTGATAAAGCGCTATAAAATATCGAGTAAATGTTCAAAAAAACCGCCTTCTTGTTGAACACATATTTGGGCCCTTCTACGTGTGGCATTGAAAAATATACTATTCTCTTGAACTCTGTGAAAAATTACACGAGTCGGCACTCGGTATTTCAGAATCTTCGTGACGAATATCCTTCAAATGAAGAAATCTGTGATTCCTAATATGCGTGACCAAGATTTTACAAACCAAATAAATAAAAAATAACAAGATGGAAAAGAAATTCCTGTTATTTATTTGAATACATAAAATATGGAAACAGAAATCATGCGACTACGATCGCGTGTGCTACCTAAAGCCCCCTTTCCCTCCACATCACCTGTTTACCTGTTTCGCTACTACGTGGAAAGACCCTTCGCAGTCCCCTTCGATACCTGACTCAACTTTCTGTCATCGAAGGAAATAAAAACGTACCAAAAAAGTATGTACGTGTGTGTGGTTGAAGTCAACTTGATTTTGTTATACAGGGCGTTAGAGGTATGACAGATGTTATTTGCGGTAACTATAGATATTAGGTTGTACAGAGAGGGCCGAATTGGACACTTTTAAACTAGATACATGAAAACTGATGGCTGATGGGGGTCAAATTTAATGACAAACTTAATGGTGAAAACCGCATATCGATACCTATCATCGTTTTTGAGTTACAGCATGTTTTTGGAAAATGTGCAGTTTCGAAAAGTTGCCGCAACTTTTTCTCAAAAATTTCTTGTTTCTATGAATACATTTCCGGGACCCATTTTTTCGAAGAATTCAATGGTGTTGGTAACTTATTTTTCTTTATTAAGATATCCATAGTTGTTCATAGAAATTTTAAGGCAAAATATTGAACCCCTTGTTATTGAATTGCCAATAATGGAGCTCGGAAAAATTTATTTTCAACAAGACGGGGCTTTTGGCTGCAAATTTTGTTAATAATTGGATAGCCATCCAAGGACCCAACCGTTGGCCGGCCAGGTCACCGGACCTAACGCCTATGGACTTCTAACTCTGGGGAAGTTGGAAAGATCCTATTTTTAAATTGCCGACCCATTCTAGATACGAATTGGAAGCGGCAGTGATGCAAAATTTTGCTTCTCTCACTCCTACTGAATTGATTAATTCGGCAAAAAACGTTCAGAAAAAGTGTCGCCTGTGTGTAGGAGAAGCTGGTAGACATTTTGAACACCTTCCCTGAAGAAATTTATGTCAACATTTGTTCTTTATCATTATTATTATTGTTGGAGTTTGATTTATTAGTAGTCAATATAGTACAAATTGTCATCAGTTTTTTTGAAACTGGGAGTTTTAATTACTGCTGTGAAAAGCTTTCTCAATGTTTAATAGCTACTATACTGAACAATTTCTTGCTGTTTTATCGCCTCGTCTTCCAAAGCCTACTTCTTCAAAGTGTGCGTTTTAAAGTCTACATAAAAAAATCTAAAATCCCCGTATTTCAAATATAACTCTAGCAAAACATCAAGTACAAATATTCCGGACTATACAGGGTGTCTCGTTCAAAAAACATTTTTTTCCATCGATAAAAGTGTGCAATTTGGCCCACTCTGTACATAGTCGTGGTGGTGGTGTTAGAGCGTTTGCCACTCACCCCAAGTTCGATCCCATCATTCGTCAAGGAAGTAAAGTGTTTTGGGATACCACTTTTACGCAAGCAGTAGGTCCCGGATCTTTATTCTTACTTGCTCGAACTCTGATTCCGAAGATGGAGTTTCTCCGATGACTGTCCACTCAAAGAAATTTGGAAAATCTTAGAGAAACGTCAAGAACACCTCACAATACACGCTAATAACACGAAAAACGAAGAATCTCAATCACTTCCCCAATTTTCGATTACTTGTCATAATAGAAAAAATGTCGTACAATTAAACATATTTATATCGATAAAAAAACTAATTTCTTATGTGGTTACCTCCAAAAATTCACCGTAGTTGTTGGAACGCTATTTGATGCGGGAATTTATGTTTTATTGATAAATAGAACTCACAAGGTTTGCAGTAAATCAACCGGTATACATCAACAATCGTTATATTTGTTATATAACTATTAGCAACAATAATATCATTGCGATAAATGCATTGCTAATGAGTCAGCAGTTCCATTATTATTTTAACTATCTTAAGTAGGTTAAACAATTTTTTTATCAACTTGTCTTCATTAAAACACTGCTCGACCTATTTTACCATGCTAATCAGATTGGAGAATAAATAAAAAACAAGAGATAGGTACCAAGAATGTTCACAATAAGAGGGAGTTTCTATGATATCTGGAGAAACCATTCTTGTTTCCACTCATCACGTTCATCAAGAAAACGATTTCTTCTGAATTAGAAAAGTGAAAAATACTAAACAAGTTGTGGGAAGTACTTTGGGTTAGTTGCTAAATGAGCGGATCTGCTTGGCCTCCACTGCGACCCGTAAGGGTCTATTGTAGCTCATAAAATTCATAGTTCACCAAATAAAGCCAGCTTTTCGACGAAGCCGATTAGTTTATTTGTCAGATCCAAGAGAAAGAGTCTTGTGCCCAGTCAACATTGGGCAAACATCCACATCTCAGGGATGTCAATATCGTCAAAAATGGGAATTAGATGTCCTTGTGATATCATATCGTTGACATTCCTGCGATATTACACCGCGACATCCCTTAGATATCAAAATCAATAATAGCCGAATATAGATGTCTCTGCGATGCCATATTGTTGTCATTACTGCGATATCACACTGCGACATCCCTGTGATATCTAAATCAGTGATAGCTGGATTTAGATGTCCCTGCGATGTCAAATTGTTACTTGCCATAGACGTCATACTGCGACATCATTTAGACATAAAAATCTATACTTAGATATCTCTCCTACTATATTTTTATTGAGTTATCTCCAGATCAGGTGATAGGACTATCACATACATTCACTTGACTGCCGACCACAAGGACGCCATCTGTCCTCCACCACGGTCGAAAGGCGAATCCTCAATTTGTGTCAAATGTTTATTTTGAATTTGAAGTAACGCCGTAGGTTGGCAAGGAGTTGGTAACACAGATCGTATTGTTTCTGTCTGGAATATCGCATAGACGTTGACGTCTCTTGAATATAACAGTGAACAAATCGCTGCTATATCGCTCTGTTACATCCTTGATATGTTATTCTGCATGTTTTCGGCGTCTCAGAACTACATCGCAAAGACGTCTCAGAACTACATCGCATAGAGGTCGCCAGCATGCATCATGAATGTGACAAAAGTGAGTCGCTGGGACGCCTGTGCGACGTAGCGATGCATCTGTTTTGGCTGGGTGGATTCTTGTACTTCGAGGTATGTCGGATATGCTCTCACAGAACTTCCTCCAAGATTCCCGCTTTGCCTTTCTGATAACCGATATTAAAAACTGGATCAAGAGAGGGAATTTATCCAGGCTGGAGTGAATGTTTAATTCTCATCGGAGAACTCCCATTGCTAGGATTAAAATTATTTGAATCTACAACATACCAAAAATCCATGGAATTTGACCGAAAGCCATTTTCCATAAGGATGGTGCGGAGTCCTTTGTCTGTGGCTACTGGACTTTAAAGAGAATTTTGATTTTGTTTTTTATTTTCAGTCTCACCTCCTGTCATTCTGAAACCAAAATCACCCCCTGACACCCGCCCATTGCTCGCTGAAAAAACTCCGTCGTTATTTTAATCATAAACGACAAACTATGTTTCGTTCGTCGTTCCCCCTTTAATCAAAACCTGATTGGAGGAATCCCAGGACGCTTTATATTATTTTCAAGAAAAACTAGAACGGCTGAAAGCTTCGTGCTGAATGCGGCAGCGTGTTCTGTACAGCGTCGACGTAGGTACCTATTGTGTCGTTATGGAAACCGGGCAAGAGACCGGGGTGTAGCAAGAGGCATGCTGCAGGAGATGGTCTCCAGAGGATTTCCGGGTTATGGTGGACTCGTTGGAGACAGTTATGTATAAAAAGTAGGAGTCGAAAATGGCCATGTATGATGCAAGTATCGAAAGATTATCATAATCATACAATATTTGTTGATACGGTGTGTGGAAATGTACTAGCGGGGACCTTTTTAGATCGGATATCAAGTTATACTCACCAAATCGCTAAACCAATTATAGATTCTGATATTGTTGCTTATTTGGGTTCTAATTAAGAGGTAAACTTGTGCTGGATAACTGCTTTCATGAGTCAGTGGAGTGTTATCAGACGGTATCGAATGCCTTCTAGATATCCAGCAGGACCATTACAGTGCCAAGATTTCGTTTGAAGCCCTTCCTCACCTTGTGGACAATCCTGGACACTTGAGAGGTCGTTGAATGACCTCTCCTGAAGCCGAACTGTTCCTCCGGGATGAGCGAGAGCTCTTTTTCGATTTGCTGGAATTTTTTTAGTAGGATTCTATCCACCACCTTCGCCACCGAACTGAGCAGTGGGATCGGACGGTAGCTCTCGATCCTCTCTTCAGTTTTTCCTGGCTTTAGGATAGAGATAATCTCCGCATTCTCTAGGTTTTTCGGGTAGTGTTTCCACTTTATAGTACTGTTTATGATATATAGCAACTGTTATAGAGATTTTCTCAGGAGGTTCCTGAGCAGTATTGCGTCGATCTTGTCCATGCCAGGTGCCTTGTTATCGTGTCACGAATCTCCTCGAAGTTTTTCATTAACTTCGAGAAGATGTTATCTATGCTTACTTTGGGAGTACTTCTAAATTCTCTGACTCCCGGAAACCACTCTGAAGGTAAGTTCCCCAAACATTTCCGCCAATTATGAATCTGTCACCTCTTGTCTTTGACCATTCCCCACGATCCCCAATATCCTTATGCCTTCCCTTCAGAGACGTCTGAAATCCAGCCGTAGAGAGTTGTCTCTTACCACGAGGTCTTCCAGCTTCCTCTCTTTCTAGGTATCTATTTATTTATTAGTCATTCTACAATACGATAGAGGTTGCAGCAGAACTAGTTCGTGGTGCTGTAATCTCCTCTTATCACGGAAACTGTCCAGTGAGAACCAAAAAAGATGACAGGCACTCTCAATGGTGGAACAAAATGCAAGAGAAATTAAGGCAGGCTTGTCTGGCATCACTGGTGCCATCAGCACCACACCGTCAATAGCTATGGAAATCCTACTAGACATAACTCCTCTCTACATCTTCCTGGAGAGGAAGTCTAGATGGACAACATTCAGAATCATGCATAGTGCCAATTACATGCAACAGACTTTCACAGAGCATAACAGACTGCTGATTGACACTGAAAGTAACAGCATTCTGGGAATGACCTCAGCTTCTGGTGTATACAGTCGTTTATCTAGAACAGAAAAATCAACCTGTCTAGGATTATAGGAAATTCACGCCATTGATCTATGTGTAATAATACAATCAACAGACAGTTTAGAAGCCTGCTCGCTTACCAGACCTGAATAATAGCTTTGTCGAGTTTTTTCCCTGTGATAGGGAGCTGGCTTACCGCTACTATCGATAAGTTTTCGATGGCCTTTCGTTTATCGTTTGTTAACTTCGATATTCCACTATCTTTGAAATTCATAACTCTGGATCAGCTCCGTTTCCTACCCGTTTCCAAAAAGCTCTTCTCTCGGAGCACAACAAGTGCCTCTAGTGCGTTGTGGAAATATTCCGAATTTCGCAGTCGACCGCATAATTCTCCACTTTCCATTAGCGATGCTCTCCCATCAACAGAATGAATGGTCTAATAGACGCGGGGTAGAGCTCTGTAGTAATTTCGTTATATTGATGGCACTAGATTAATATTAATGGTAGCTAAAATGAAATTCCTCCGTCAAGTGCACGTCGCGATTCGCAATATGGCGCGGTTTGGAAGGGGTGCAATTGTTGGTGCGTTAGACGAGGATCAACCGTCGATTTGTATGTGAATGGTGAGTTTCTAGAATTGTCTCCACGTCTGTTACTGAGTATGTGGGCGGCAAAATCTTCGAAAGAATATTCTTTCACCACCAAGGTACTTTCATTCACAGACGTACAAACGTGGTGCATGAGGGAGAAACTAAAGGGCAACCCCCAAAAAACCACGATTGTCACTTTCGCCATAAAAAGAAACTTGGAGCCTACCAGAGCTCTTCGAACCATTGGGTAAAGCTACAGATGTCAGAAGAGTCGAAATACTTGGGGCTGAACTTAGACTCGAAGCTCACCTGGAACAAACATCTAGGAAAAGTGCTGACAAGGGCAGGGATCAAGGGAATCACTAAGCATGGCCAGGCGGTCCATTGGAAAAACTTGGGGACTAGAACCCAAATAATCGCTTTGGCTATACACAGCTATAGTGAGGCCCTCGATAACGTATGGGGCCTTGCTCTGGTTAACAAGTTACAACCAGAGGGAAGCTTGTGAATATCGGCCCTACTCGGAGTCACTGCGGGTGCAATGTGCAGCACCTATTGCAAAGGATTTTTTGCGGAAGATTCGGATTACGTAATCCACCATTTTTCATGATTAGATTAATGGTCTTCCGTCAAGTAGTATCGTCCCTCTTCATGAGAAATAAATCATGCTAAGAAATTGGTAATCCTACCGACTGCGCCATGGTATGGTTCGATTATAAATAACTTCATTCGATGGACCGTGGTGCATGGGTTCGAACCGTAGCACGGACGACAGTCTCGTGCATGGCATCACACGTTTGAAGAGGTAAGGGCTACGCCTTCCCTAGCTTGCACAAGTCTCTCGGAGACTTCTGAGGGTTGCTCTTGGGGGTGCAGCTGGTTGACGGATGTGACAACAGAGGTATTTATTTATAACTGATACCGTGACACCTCCATATTGTCAAACTCTTACTCACTGGGTAATACATAATAGTTCATAACAAAATACTTACATACAGATACAATAGCACATCATATCAGCATTGAAATAATTTCTCTAGCCGACATATTTGAACATTAATTTCTTTCTTCTCTACAGTGTGACCAATTTCAAATATAAAACCTTTATGAGATACAATTTTAATCGATTGAAATGAAATAATTACGAAAGGACTCAAACTTTGAACTTTCCAAAATTTTCTTTTGAACTTCCAGTTGTAATTCGTTGACAAAAAGGCAGCTGTATTGACGAATGTTTAATAACATTCATATACCTTATAAACAGTATTTTTTTTTTAATACAATGTTAAACACTCGTTTTTGACAGGTGTCACGTGGTTGTCCGTGTATGTAGACTAAAACCAAATTGACGATTATCCAAAAGTTCATCGTTATCATTTTTTTATTCAATTGAGCTCTCCCGAAATCGTAATGGCGTTTTGTCATTTTTTTTTAATTTTTGTTCATGACAAGAGATGAACAAAATCTTTCGTGAACAATTTCCGACTGAAATTGGGTAACTGATATTTTTTTGAACAGAATATTAGTGTTAAGTGTAGTGTGAGTATAGTGTAAGTGTGTGTGTGTCATGTAAATGTAAACGTGAATGTAATCGTAGTTCATTGTAAGTGCGGTATAAGAATAAGTGTAAATGTAGTGTAAGAGTAGTGTAATTATAGTGAAACTGTAGTAGAAGAGTAGTGTTATTATAGTGAAAATGTGGTGTAGCGTAACTGCAGTATCAGATTGGTGTAGGTGTAGTGTAAATGTAGTGTGAGTGTAGTGTGAGTGTAGTGAACGTGTAGTTTGAGTGTAGTGAAGTGTAAAATATGTAGTGTTCGCGACTATACCACATGCTACGGAAATTAAACGACACCCATCTATAAAATATCTCCAATTTATTTACCATATCAAATTACATTCACAATATACATATACAGACAATCATTTGATAACAAGAAAAGATTTTTACAAAATTTTCAAAATATTATAATTCTATATATAAATGCATTTGATGCGATACAATAAACATTATGTACGCCCTTTTACCAGTCTTTTCGGTGATAAAATTACCATGTTAACATTTTTAATTACGCTTCAAAATAATTCCGGTGAACAACGTTTGGTTTGTAGGCAGTGGGCTGTAGGAATTATTGAAGATTCGTTTAAAATTGTAAAAGGATAACAGAGGAATCAGATCGATACTCCAATCTCCAGAAAATTCAGTCTCCCGTTTACTGTTTGAACAACGTTTTTTTTTGTATGGAAATAATGTTTTTATCCCAAGAACTTCAGATTACCGATTTATTTGGAAAGTTATCGCAGATGTCTAAAGTTTTTTGGGAGAAATATTCTTCAAGATTGGAGTACGAATCAATATTGGTGTATAAAAATGCTACACGCTAAATTACTTCGAAATGATTTACAAAAACAGTTGCGCAAATGATATTTTTTCATCCAATATTTACATTATATACTTATTCAATAGTACCGATCACAATCTGGATTTTTTTCGGGTATTCTCATGCAATAAAATATAAACTTTCGATTTAAAACCTAACGTACCCTCAAAATAATTTCAAATTATAACATACTAGTTGATTCCATCAGTTTGATTTTCGATAGTATTAATATTTTAATTAATACTTGAATGCGGAGGAAAACCTTCATTTTTGTGGACTATGACCAATTCTTTTTTGGACCTGACTCTTTCCTACATAAGTAATTCAATTCATATAATGAACAAATGAATGAGGTGGTCCTCAAATCAGTGGAAAATCTACTAGGTGTCGTAGTTTACGTGTTGTGTTGCAGAAATTATATAAGATTCAAAGATACATTAAGGGCCAAAAAAATCAACTGAATGAATCATTGAATTAATGGATCATTGAATTAATGCATGCCGAACAATTTTGTTGTTCAGCTGTTTTGTTTTTAATAATATATTTGCTCATTTGAAATTATTGATATGCCTGGTTGTAGAAATATGTTCCATCCGACAAAATTTCAGTTCTTCACAGTATGCCGCTACAACGTAATAATGCCGCACCATGTATATTGCACATTTCTCAGGAATACGAATGAACGGAAATTCTCGATTTCACTTTCGTGAACAACTCCAGAATTCTAGACGGTTAGCGAACAATCGAAACTAAAATTCCACTCTCAGGTACCGAAATGGTCTAACCCCGAAAAGAATTCGTTAACATCCTCCCTCCCCTACCCGTTCTACCTGATGACTGATTAATTCTCGTCAAAGTATGAATTTAACGTACCTTCGTCAAGTTGGCGTGCCGGCAATCCGAAAACTTTTGTGTCAGAATTCGGTGCTTTTGTTACTTCGGAATCATTATTGCTTGTGCTCTAGACAATAAAAAAAAAATAATTAAACATATTGAATATAAAATTTAAGAAATGAAAAAATTCAGAAGCTTACTGAATAGATAAATGAACAATAATCCGCCAAATTTTTTATCGAAATTTTTCAATTAATAGTTGTGCAAGAGTTGAAGGATAATTTTTTGCTGCTTGAACATGAACATTGAAAGTGTGATCATTGTTGAAATATAAATTTTATATTTTTTTCTTTCCTTGGAGCTATTCTTTATAGGCTTCAGGATATATCTCTTTTGGAAAAATAAAAAATAGTTTTTTATTAACTTGCGTACATGCAAATTTAAAGACTCAAATTTAAAGAATAATTTTTTTAATAATCACTTGTTTTTCTATTCGATATATATGTATAAAAAAATTGTTTCATTTAATTTTTCATCCAATAAACAATTTGTTATAAAGAAATAAATGTTTACCTTACTTATATATTTTTCTCATTATACTTACTGTAATTAAAACAGCCAAGAGATTTTTTTATAGTTTCTTTAATTTTTAAATATCCGTTCTCTGTAATTTCATCAATCTTATCTGGTTTTTCATACATAAAATTATTATAATTTATAAACCAATGGAGGTACTAAATACCATTACCTAGTTTAAGAACGAATCCAGTTCAAAATTAAAGTTTTACCAATTCATCTATTAAATTTATTGAAAACCATTTTAATTAATGAACAATCAATAACAAGGTACTGAAGTGATGTGAGAAGTCATATTTTCGATAGTTAAAACGATGAACATTAAAGCAAAAAGAAAAATTTCACGATCGTTGGATCGTTTTTTGCAAAAACCATTGGTTTCATGAAAGAAATATTTTTTTGTGTATGGGCTCGGTGGTCCCATAAGAATTCGGAAATTTCCCAATTTTTTTAATTCATCATGTCATTTCTATTTCTTTCTTGAAAATTATCATGACCAAAAATCACTGAAGTTTCCGAATACACACAAAAACACTGTCATAAAGAGATCTTAAACAAAAATTGTACGCGTACAACCGATTCCCGTTTCAACAAGGTAGTGCTATTAATATTAAAAATTATTGTTAATCAACAAATGCGTTTGTAAGCAATAAAAAACACTTTATAAGAATTGAATTTGTTTTTAAAAATCATCATTTGCATCAAAGAAAAGGTTTCGAAAAAAAGTTGCATTTGTTTACATCAATTTTTTCAAACGATAGGATATAAAAATTTAAAAACTCATTTCCATGCTGATAACAAAAAAACGGGTCATTAATAACATTAAAAAAAACGATGAATAAGTAATTTGTTAATAAAAACTGAAAATTATAAGTAAGTTAATTTTTTTAAATCAGCTCCTAAGAAGGAAAAAATCTCAAATTTATAGTTTAACAATTAGCATACTTGCAATGTTCATGTTCAAGCAGCAGAAAATAATTAATCACCTCTTGCATAACTTCTTAATTGAAAAATTGCGATTTTTTTTTTCAAGTTCTTAAATTTCATATTTAATACGTTTAAATAATTTTTATTGATAAATAATCTCGATTTTCGGGTGAAAAATATCAATTAAGTAATTTTTGATATATTTGCAAAGAAACAACCCTCGTTTTTTCCAGTCTTGCAATTTTTGCACGCTGGTCTTGGTATTCTCCAAAAATCATCTACACGCTATTCCAAATCGACTGACACGTTGTTTATATTTTTCGGAGGCGAAAAAAAAGTTCAACCCAAAAATCACTTATTGACTAGACTATAAATCTGATGTCATTTTGTCATAAGAAAAATTATTAATTTAAATTCAATAAACTTTTTTTTTACTATCACTCACGTCTCCATTTTATTTGAAGCCAAACTTGGGAGCTAAAGTTAAGCATAGCGGGCTCATATCAGAAAAAAAAGTAGTGTTACTTACGTAGTTTCATCAAATCACTAATTTTTTTGACTAAAATCGCACAGACGCCAATCAATTCATATTTCACAAGTACCAAAACTAAACGTTTCACAAAAAAATCAAACTTTTTTTCCAAAACATAACCTGATTTGTCTAATAAACTAAAGCTGAACTTTCAATTTTTGTGGTGTTAATCCGCCGCCAACTATTCGAATTCAACTGGGAACGAATTTCCCCTTCATTTAGGTATATTTTCAATTGTTTGATTTGCGAATTAGTTGAAACTTATCAAATTTTCAAAACGGGTTTAAGAAATGAATCAATAAGTAAATGTGAATTTGGGTGTAAAAAGTTTGGTTTGGGTGCTTGTAATTGTGAAATATGACTTGATTAGCATCAGTAAATGGTTTCGACAAAAAATAGACATTTTGACTGAAAAAATATTGTTTGAATTTGATCAAGATTCTCAAGATATACCTAATTAAGCGAAAAACTCGAAAAGTATTGCTGAACGAAGCGAATTTTCTTAAGATTCTTGTTCAGGAAATAAAAACTACGTAACTACCCCTTTTTTGATATGTGTTAAGGAAACTTACCTTCATCCCAAACTTTTTTTTGAAACATTTTCAAAAAATATTTCATTTATAATTAATGAACTTTTTTGTCAGAGTGTAGGTGTGAAGGTAAGTATGCAACTTTTCATCAAAATCGGGATTTCTCGCCCCAAAAGTAAACCGACAGAGCTTTGTTTTGGTTGGTAAATGAGGCAGAAAAAAAATTGGTAAAGTTAAAGTTTATCGGGATCTACCTTGAAATAAAAAAAGTGATGTTACTGAACACAATTCTAAAAAAATTCGAGACGGCCTCAAATACTTTTCGTGTTATGCCCTTCTAAATCATGAAAATCGATTTCAAATACGAGGTTTCCAGTTGAAAATGTTACCAAATGCCTCCTTTTTTCAGACGCTAATCAACTCATACTTTCACAATTACAAGCACCAAAAACAACCGTTTTACGCAAAAATTAAACCTTCTTATGACATGAACATAACCTAGTACTTTTAGTAATTTTCTTTCTTGCGTTGAGTTGTTGACTTGGAATATTGAAAGTTATCTGATCATATTTCAATTTGAACAGTTATCTGCGCATAATCCAAGTGACCAACCGCTAGAATGAAAGTTACTAAAAAAAAGGAGGTTATGCTCATGTTATAAGAAGGTTGAATTTTTTTGTAAAACTGTTGTTTTTGGTGCTTGTAATTGTGAAATACAAGTTGATTAGCGTCTGATTGAAGAAAGAAACCTTTTGTGTGATTTCTAATCGAAAATGGTCCATTTCAAGATCCCGAAGGGCAAACTCGAAAAAAGTAATCAAGTTCCCTATGAATTTCCTTCGGTTCGAGTTTGGAAGACAAAACTAAGCAAGTTGAATCACTTCTTTTTGATTTTAAGTGGCTAAGCCGGCATTATCTCGTTTTTCCTAAGAAATTTATCGATATTCTGACACTGGGAGTTTTGCATTTTGTTCAAAACAACGTGATAGTCCTACGCGTTTTCCTCCGCATGCCCCAACAATAAATCCGACCTACGGGCAAATCTGTACAACGAAATAAATTACAAAAAGTCATCACCATACGCATACCTGACGTCACAGAGTCATCGTCCTCACGGTGCAGTCACTGACATGAATTATAATGCACATCACAACGGTCCTGGCTTTCGGGAAATTTATCTGGCGTCCATACTGGACTCCGAATGCGATCCGTGATCGGAAGAACTACTACTGGATATCGTTTCCGCCGACTTGATTTTTGGTTTGTACTCCGTTATAACTACGGTGACGCTGTTCACGGTGACTTCCCGGGTCTGAGCACTGCTGCGGTCGACGTTTTTCAGCCGGGGTGGATGCCGCCGTTTTTTCATCGATTTCTTGTCCTTCTTTTCCTTTTTCTGGTTGCTGGTGGCCGGCAGGAACTGGCTGGCGACCTGTTGGGCCACCAATTGCGGGTTTATGCGAGGTTTTCGCGTAGAAGTGCCTTTTCGTACGTCACACATCAAGCATTTGAAGGCTTCCGCCGTGTTTCTGAACGTACACACACTGCAATCCCAGAAATTGTCTTCTAACACTTTGGCAGCACGTTTGGCCCTTCGGATCGGACTCTTTTTGTTGTCCATGTTGATTGTAAACACCGTTTTAACTATTATTTTGACGCAGACTGACAACTGCTGGCTAACCGTGACGCCATGTTTTCTTTCAGAGCTACGCAGAGGCTGTGTTGCCGGATCGGTCCGACGGATTTCTTTGTTCGGGTGATTTTGGACAAACAAGCTTTGTATTCCTTTTTCTATGATGTTGGTGGTAACGTGGGACAAATTTGTTCATGAAATTATTACTGAATTGACACGTACTTTGTTGAAAAAACCAAACACGAGCGATTCAGTAACGTAATTAAACTGAATTGTTCCTGAATCCATAGAAAACGCATTGAACCTATAGAATTCAAGTTATTTACCTCCTGTTCCCCATTTTTATTCGTAGTAGGTTACTGTAATGAGCCCCAAAAGTTAGCAGTTCATGCAATCAATTGAGTTCTGTGGTTAGGTACAACATAGCTAGGTACCTAGGTACTTAGCTCTTTCTCTCTTCTGGCAATTCAAGTTACTATAAATGAAATGAAACATCTACATTATTACTTTATATCCATATGTTACGATCATGAGGTGTATTAATTCATCAATTTCTTCTACTTCATTGTTTATTTTGAGAATGTGAACACGAAACAGTCCAGTGTTTGTTTAATAAAGATTTGGCAACATTGCTGGGGTTACAGCTCACTTTCGACCTAGCTGGGATGGCAGCACAGTTATTTCGGTGGTCGAATGTAGTCACTGGCGTGCGAATGTTGATTTAGGAGGGGTGCATAGTTAGTTAATTTCATTAGTTTTTGTTGTTGATGAATGTTGGATTTTAAGATGAAAAACACTAGGGACTTCGAGAGCATTGGAGCAATTCTCTCATTTTTCCCTTATTACCCGAGTAAGGATTAGTTGATACTCTAAGCAAAACGCGACCAATTGCCTTGAAGATATCTTATGACGTGGCTAGAGATTTATCATATTTTTTATTGATCGGCTGTATGGAAATAAACCCGTTCGTAAATTCTCACACTGCCTACACTTCGTACACTTCAACACTAGAATATGACAACTGCTTCACGATTGATATAGCATTCGTACAAGGTATCACACGTTAAAAGGTAAGGGCCCCGTCTTCCGTAGATCGCACAAATCTCTCAAAGAGTAATTCTTGAGGTTGCTCGTAAGGGTGCAGTTGGTTGATAGAAAAAACAAATTTTGGAACAAATGTTGATGGTGATAACGTCGGACCCTAGACTTCAATCTGAGACTTCGGACTTTGATGTAGGACCCCAGGCGGTAAATTTGCGGTAAATCGGCAATTGAAGTTGGAGATCCGAGATTAAAATCGTGGGTCCGAGATTAAAATCGTTAGTCCGAGATGAAAATCGTGGTTCGAGATTTAAATCGTGGGTCATGGGTCCAAGATTAAAATAGTGAGCCCGAGATTAAAATCATAGGTCAGAGATTAAAATTGCGGGTCCGAGAGTGAAATCGTGAGTCCTAGATTATAATAGTGAGTCTGAGATTTAGGATACAGGCGATTAAACTTGTTTGTACCCCAGAGATCTAACTAAGTAGGACGTCTAACACTAAAGTCCGATATTGAAATCGTGGGCCCTGGATTAAAATCTTAAGTTTAAGATTAAAATCGTGAATCAGAGATTAAAATCGTGGGTTAGCGATTAAAATCGTAGGTCCGAGATTAAGGAAACCGGCAATTGAGCTGGACCCCCAAGATCAAAGTCAGAGGTCTGATATTGAAATCGAGGGTCAGAGATTAAAATCGTGGATCCATGATTCAAAGTCGGACACCGTCGATAAAATTGGAGGTACGATATTAAAGTCGGGACATCTGAGAACAAATTCGTGGGTAAGAGATTAAAATTGTGAATCCGCGATTAAAAACGTGGGTCAGAGATTAAAATCGTGGTTCAGAGAATAAAATCGTGGGTACGAGATTGAGGACATCGGCGATTGGAGTTGGACCCCCGAGATCAAAGTTGTAGATCCGATATCAAATTCGAAGTCCGAGATTAGTATCGTGGATCTTAAATTGAAGTCGGACACCGGCGATTGAAGTCAGAGGTCAAAGATTGAAATCGTGGATCCTTGATAAAAATCTTGATCCCGAGATTGAAACAAACCGTGGGTCCGTGGTTAGGATACCGGCGATTAAAGTTGGAGGTCCGAAACCGAAGTCCCCAGAAAAAAATCGTGGGTCAGGGATGAAACCGTGAATCAGAGATTACAATCGTGGGCAGAGATTAAAATCGTGGTCAGAGATCAAAATCATGGTCCGATATTGAGGATACCGGTGATAGAAGTTGGAACACCAAGATCAAAGTCGGATGTCTAATATTAAAATCGAGGGTCAAAGATTAAAATCGTGAATCCGAGATCAAACTAGTGGGTAAGAGATTAAAATCGTGTTTACGAGATCAAGGATACTGACGACTGAAGTTGGACCCCAAGATCAAAGTCGGAGGTATGATTATGAAATTAACATGATTATAAAATCGAGGGTCCGAGATTACCATCGTGAATCCGAGAATAAAATTGTGGGTCAGAGATTGAAATCGTGGAACCGAGATTAAGGATGCCGGCGATTAAAGTTGGAGGACTGATATTGAAATCGAGAGTCTGAGTTTAAAATCTTAGATCCAAGATTTGAAGTTGGACACCGGCCACCGAATCAAAGTTGGAGGTCCGATATTAAAGTCGGGCCATCCAAGAACAAAATCGTGGGTCCGAGGTTGAATCCGTGGGTCCGAGATTAATATCGAGGGTCCGAGATTTAGGTCAGGGGTCCGAGAATGAAGTTTGGAGGTCCGATATTAAAAAGGTGGGCTCTAGATTCAAATGTTCAGTTCGAGAATAAAATTTTGAGTTCGATATTAAAGTTAGGTGAGAACTCTCTCCGAAGCAAGAAAGTGTCAAAAAGAATTTTGAAAAATTTGAAGAGAGAAATAGATGATGATGGGGCTAGAATTGGACTGTAATAAAAGTTGTTGAGTATTGTACTGGGTGTTGCTATTCAAAAGGATCACGGAAAGTTTGCAACAATATTTCGTAGTTAAGTTTCACCGGGCATAGGCGACTATGACGACCTCAGTGCGGCCCTGGACTGGGCAAAGCTGGCTGCGGCTGTGGCCCTCGTGCATTGCGTGCAGAACACGTTTCATGCCGAACGAGCCGTGAGCAGTCCGACGGCGTCTTTCCAATTTTGAGCGCCTTGGCTTCATGCAACTGCACGCTCTGACAGACACGAGAAAAATTTGAATAACGCTATCTAGAAACTCGCGGCCGGCCGACTAGATGTGGGACAGCGTTCTGCTATTACAGGGTTCATCGGAAAGGCGGTTCGAAATGGGATCAGCAACGATTCTACGAAGGGTTTGGTTTTGTTTGAGGATTCTAACTGGTTAACCACGTTTAATGATAATAATAGTGTAAAAAAATGCACTTACCTTTATTCCATTAAGTTATTTAAAACTTGTAACTATAACTTTCAATTTATTTTGAACTAGTATAGTAATAATTTATATCACTGTCGCTAACTTTGTCTAGTTGCAAACTCTAACTAACAAGTAGATTTCTGCACCATTCCAGTTTATCCTGTGTATGAAAGAATATATGAGCAAAGAGGGCCAAAGAAGGGGGTCGCTGGCTGCAAGGAGAGCTTGCTCATCGACAGATGTATCACGCAGGAATCCGTACAGTATAAGTCCTTATTTGTAAAAACTAAACAATTTTTTTTGTTTTTTTTTCTTATCAATGTTCAATCTGAAATTTGGTTGTCTAAATGTGCGATCGTTGCTGCCTGCATTTTGATGTATTTTTAATATATGTAACTTGGTTGAAGAGGGAAATTCGTGATGTATAGTCGAAATATATAGTTACAAGCTATACAGGGCTGACAGTAATGAGAGGGGCAGCGGAGTGTGTAGACAGGGTGTTCCAAATTAAGTCGGCACCATTGCCAACTCCGTTATTATTGATGCTACGAATTCGGTTAAATGGGCAAACTAGTAGTACAAAAATGTTCACTTACCCTAAAACTTCAAGTAAATATTTCATGCTACTTTTTTCGATCAAAATAATGTTGATTAAATGTTGTCATTTTCAGTGAACTGTCTACTAAATTTATTTGATCGTCATACTCCAATTACTAAGACGTTAGTCGAGGCCTCCCTGGATCTGCGTTAGTCAAGGCCTCCCAGGTCCTGCGTTAGTCAAGGCCTCCCAGTACCTGCGTTAGTCAAGGCCTCCCAGGTCCTGCGTTAGTCAAGGCCTCCCAGGACCTGCGTTAGCCAAGGCCTCCCAGGACCTGCGCTATTCTTTGTTTTCATTGTGTACTTGACCTGTTATTGAAATTTTCAGTCATAGACGATAACAAATACCAAGAACGCCCCTCGTATCAATAATACCATGCAATTACCGGTAATTATTCCAATAAGCCTAACTACCGCAAGCGTATGCGATTGCCGCTAGAAATTATTCCGAGTTCTTTTTATTTTTAATAGGGAAAGAAACTACTGCTCGATATTTCATATGGAATACTTAATTATACGTTCAATTAATTTATAACCTAAAAATTGGAGACTCAATTAACGAGACTTTCTATATAGGCCACTGAATAATTAAATGGCCGCCCGTCTGGCTCTCTACTCGTTTTTCTGGCTTTGGTGAAAGTCGGTTTTCCCGTCGGATCCTCAATTATTCATAGGTCTTGTAATAACGAAAAATTTTTGTATGGAAACCTTCGAAGGCGTAGAAGGAAAATTTTATTTTTGTTAATTCCAAGATACTGAGTCAGAATTCTGATTTTGTATTTTGGGAATTTCTATAGATGGCTCTTTTGCTCTATGTCTTAGTGGGTCCCGGAGTTATCGTAGTGCCTGTTAACAAAACCGACTAAAAATCAATTACATATTGTGGCCGAGTCTGTACTGATGAGCGAGTTGAATCGCGAAACTAGTCTGCAGATGTCGCATGTTTTCGATTGCCAGTTGGTGGTTGCCAGGCGTTGAATAGACGTGATTCGGCAGTCGTATGGGGCTGTTGAATTAATTCTGTTCGCCGACAATCCTACATTACAGGAAAATATACGAAAGGCTGGATTATTTTTAAAATCAAATTTCATTTTGAAACGTTTGAACTATTGAAACTAACAGTCACGAAAAGAAGCTTGATAGGTGCCTCGCGTAAGTATTCCTGTACCAGAAACAATGTGCAACATTGCAATTCTTACACAACAAATTAAATTCAAATTATATCATTGTATAACTTTGACTTCCTGCAAAGTCATTTTAATCACAATAATAGTCTAGACTGTATGTAGTGACTGAAGGACGTGGCACCCAATACTTTGAATGTTAGATTGCGTGCGATAGTCAGCCCTATGCTATCACTTCCGTTAAAAATAACGTCTTCGTTATTCGTCATTTCCGTTATTTTGCTATTACCAAGCAATAGCAAAATAACGTAAATGGTAATAGTGATAGGGCTGATTTTTAGGATAATAATTAGACCGTTATCATTTTAGATGGAGTGAAAAATTTCAGCAAATTAGGGTGAATTGAATCAGAAAGATATTGAAATTCTATAATTAATAAAAAATAAAATAAAATTCTAAGACTCATACAAATTTAGATATACTCTTAAGGTGAAAATGAGAGAATCTTCAAATACTCGTGTAGTATAATATCCGCTGATGCTGTACGTATTCTCACTGTGAGTAGAAAATGCCTGAAAGTTTGTATCCTTGCTCAGATATAATCCTAAAACAAAGGAAACGGCATGATTAAATTTAATTTTTCAAAGTGAAATTTTTATTATAAAAATAATCCAGCCTTTCGCATATTTTCCGATTCCATAGGATTTTTTTCAAATCTATTTGACGAAGAAAAACGTGTTGAATGGATGACTAGAATTTCATGGAATTTTTGAATTCATACAGGTTTCGTGCACTTCCTTCATTCTTTGCATTTTGAAAAAATATATGATTTTTGTATACTTAGATACAAGGTTTCACATATAGAAGGAATACAACGTCAAAAATGTCACAAATTGAACTGAAAAAAATATAGAGGGAAATGACTCCTTCCCATTCCAGATGAACTCTTCAATTCGGGAACGGTTGAAGATAGAGCAATTAATTCTGCGAACGCCAATCGATTCAGAATGATCAAATTAGTATAATCTGTGAATTTCGAGTCAATCAATGTGAAACAAAATAATTCGTAAAATCGAAAAAATCCAAAGGGGTAGACCCCTAAAAATCATGAAAAATAAACAAATGGCAGATTCACTTGCAATCCGCACTATATACGCAAAATCTCATGCAGATTCCGAAAATATATGAT
Organism: Chrysolina americana; assembly: GCA_958502065.1. Classification (NCBI taxonomy): domain Eukaryota; kingdom Metazoa; phylum Arthropoda; class Insecta; order Coleoptera; family Chrysomelidae; genus Chrysolina; species Chrysolina americana. Next base: position 62,164,868 of record OY293419.1, on the reverse strand, counting down.
TTTTGTATACTCAGATACAAGATTTGGCATATAAAAGGAATACACCGTCAAAAATAACACAAATTGAACTGAAAAAATAATAGAGGGAAATGACTCCTTCTCACTCTAGATGAACTCTTCAACTCGGGAACGGTTGAAGATAGAGCAATTCAGCGAACGCCAAGCGATTCAGAATGATCAAATTAGTATAATCTGTGAATTTCGAGTCAATCAATGTGAAACAAAATTATTCGTAAAATGGAAAAAAATCCAAAGGGGTAGACCCCTAAAAATCTTGAAAAATAAACAAATGGCAGATTCACTTGCAATCCGCACTATATACGCAAAATCTCATGCAGATTCCGAAAATATATGATTTTTGTATACTCAGATACAAGGTTTGGCATATAAAAGGAATACACCGTCAAAAATGACACAAATTGAACTGAAAAAAATAATAGAGGGAAATGACTCCTTCTCACTCCAGATGAACTCTTCAACTCGGGAATGGTTGAAGATAGAGCAATTCTGCGAACGCCAATCGATTCAGAATGATCAAATTAGTATAATCTGTGAATTTCGAGTCAATCAATGTGAAACAAAATAATTCGTAAAATCGAAAAAATCCAAAGGGGTAGACCCCTAAAAATCATGAAAAATGAACAAATGGCAGATTCACTTGCAATCCGCACTATATACGCAAAATCTCATGCAGATTCCGAAAATATATGATTTTTGTATACTCAGATACAAGATTTGGCATATAAAAGGAATACACCGTCAAAAATGACACAAATTGAACTGAAAAAAATAGAGGGAAATGACTCCTTCTCACTCCAGATGAACTCTTCAACTCGGGAATGGTTGAAGATAGAGCAATTCTGCGAACGCCAATCGATTCAGAATGATCAAATTAGTATAATCTGTGAATTTCGAGTCAATCAATGTGAAACAAAATTATTCGTAAAATCGAAAATATCCAAAGGGGTAGACCCCTAAAAATCATGAAAAATATACAAATGGCAGATTCACTTGCAATGTGCACTATATATGTAAAATTTCATGCAGATTCTGAAAATATATGATTTTTATATGCTCAGATACAAGGTTTGGCATATAAAAGGAATACACCGTCAAAAATGACACAAATTGAACTGAAAAAAATTATAGAGGGAAATGACTCCTCACTCCAGATGAACTCTTCAACTCGGGAACGGTTGAAGATAGAGCAATTCTGCGAACGCCAATCGATTCAGAATGATCAAATTAGTATAATCTGTGAATTTCGAGTCAATCAATATGAAACAAAATTATTCGTAAAATCGAAAAAATCCAAAGGGGTAGACCCCTGAAAATCATGAAAAATATACAAATTGCAGATTCACTTGCAATGTGCACTATATATGTAAAATTTCATGCAGATTCTGAAAATATATGATTTTTGTATGCTCAGATACAAGGTTTGGCATATAAAAGGAATACACCGTCAAAAATGACACAAATTGAACTGAAAAAAATAGAGGGAAATGACTCCTTCTCACTCCAGATGAACTCTTCAACTCGGGAATGGTTGAAGATAGAGCAATTCTGCGAACGCCAATCGATTCAGAATGATCAAATTAGTATAATCTGTGAATTTCGAGTCAATCAATGTGAAACAAAATTATTCGTAAAATCGAAAAAATCCAAAGGGGTAGACCCCTGAAAATCATGAAAAATATACAAATGGCAGATTCACTTGCAATGTGAACTATATATGTAAAATTTCATGCAGATTCTGAAAATATATGATTTTTGTATGCTCAGATACAAGGTTTGGCATATAAAAGGAATACACCGTCAAAAATGACACAAATTGAACTGAAAAAAATAATAGAGGGAAATGACTCCTTCTCACTCCAGATGAACTCTTCAACTCGGGAACGGTTGAAGATAGAGCAATTCTGCGAACGCCAATCGATTCAGAATGATCAAATTAGTACAATCTGTGAATTTCGAGTCAATCAATGTGAAACAAAATTATTCGTAAAATCGAAAATATCCAAAGGGGTAGACCCCTAAAAATCATGAAAAATATACAAATGGCAGATTCACTTGCAATGTGCACTATATATGTAAAATTTCATGCAGATTCTGAAAATATATGATTTTTATATGCTCAGATACAAGGTTTGGCATATAAAAGGAATACACCGTCAAAAATGACACAAATTGAACTGAAAAAAATTATAGAGGGAAATGACTCCTCACTCCAGATGAACTCTTCAACTCGGGAACGGTTGAAGATAGAGCAATTCTGCGAACGCCAATCGATTCAGAATGATCAAATTAGTATAATCTGTGAATTTCGAGTCAATCAATATGAAACAAAATTATTCGTAAAATCGAAAAAATCCAAAGGGGTAGACCCCTGAAAATCATGAAAAATATACAAATTGCAGATTCACTTGCAATGTGCACTATATATGTAAAATTTCATGCAGATTCTGAAAATATATGATTTTTGTATGCTCAGATACAAGGTTTGGCATATAAAAGGAATACACCGTCAAAAATGACACAAATTGAACTGAAAAAAATAATAGAGGGAAATGACTCCTTCTCACTCCAGATGAACTCTTCAACTCGGGAACGGTTGAAGATAGAGCAATTCTGCGAACGCCAATCGATTCAGAATGATCAAATTAGTATAATCTGTGAATTTCGAGTCAATCAATGTGAAACAAAATTATTCGTAAAATCGAAAAAATCCTAAAAATCATGAAAAATATACAAATGGCAGATTCACTTGCAACGTGCACTATATATGTAAATTTTCATGCAGATTCTGAAAATATATTATTTTTGTATGCTCAGATACAAGGTTTGGCATATAAAAGGAATACACCGTCAAAAATGTCACAAATTGAACTGAAAAAAAATATACAGGGAAATGACTCCTTCTCATTCCAGATGAACTCTTCAACTCGGGAACGGTTGAAGATAGAGCAATTCTGCGAACGTCAATCCGTTCAGAATGATCAAATCAGTATAATTGTAAAATTTGAGTCTATCGATGTAAAACAAAATTATTCGAAAAATCATGAAAAATACAAATTCGCCAGGTTCACTTGAAATTTGCTCTACTGTATCCGCAAAATATCATGCAGATTCCGAAAATATATTATTCAATTTCAATACGGCGTCCTGTAATATGAAAAACGCTCAGAACAATATATGTTCTACAAGATTCTAGATTCTCTCAACAAAGTATCTTTATAAGTGAAAATTACTAGTGAGCACAGCAAGGGAACATTGAAAAAACTGAGAAGTACTCTGGAGAGAATGTGATACAAAATTAGGAATTCTACTGCAAAAATTGCGGAAGTTATGATGGTGGTTCCATAGGAGGTGAGACACAGTGTATACTTTGCCTACAAGTATCTACTGTGTCATGTACTCAAGTGTCTTGACAGAGTTTTTAGTGAAACGAAACTTATTGAACAGACTGAGGGTCCTGGAAAGACTGGACGAATGGCATTTCTACTAATAAACAGTGAATGAAGTATACTAAATGACTATGCGTTTGGAAAAACAACCCAAAAGTATGGAAGAAAACTTTCAATAGGACAAATTAAATCACATAAAACGAACACAGAGTGTATATAGGAGAGGTCAATTCTAGGAAACAGATAACAAGTAACACTTGCAATTATGTGTCCGTAAGGAACGTTGCACAAATAGAAGGCAGATATAATTCAATATCCGTAGGGGGAAGTAGTTGTTTTCTGTCAGATATTTGCTTTAATATCCACTTTGTGGAATTGTGTGGAGAGACAGGCACTTTTCGGTTTTACGAAATATCTGTTTCTTTCAAATGAAATCGTTTACATTGTAGGTACATAAGGGTAGCTCCCAAGGATTAAATGTTCTTTTTTTGCCAAATATTTGGAATAAATAATAAGATGATATTTTATAAATAAAAAGTTATGAAGTCAATCCTTCTCAGACTCATATACCCGTTATTCAGGACCTCAAGGGGGATTCAAACAATTTCTTGCTCTCGAGCAATTTTCAGGAGCTGGAGTCCTTTTTTGCACTAACAATAGATGTTTTCCAGCCGATCTTATGGGATATATCCAACACAGAAACTTCGATTTTCGACGATCAGACTTATGACGTTGATGCTTCATTCTGAAATAAATTTCATTTTCCGTAACTCAGAAAAAGTCATGATTTACCCTGTATATTGTTCAAAAAACTTATTAGAAAATTCACTGTTGCACTGGCCAACTGTAATACTGTGGTGTGTATACAGTTCAGTTAATAATGGCCTAAAATTTCACAACTTCAACACCTTGTATCTTGTAAACTATACATAGAATTTGTGTGTGCCCACGGTAGCTTCTGTTCAGAAGCCCGAAATTTTGGACAATTTAACCGAAATACTTTTTGCATTCCACGTCAACTGACATCGAATCACGAAATAGTCATTTTAAACCCCCATTCTACCTCAATCTCATTCGCGCCTCTAAACGACAACGTTCCTCGAACCCCCACATCTACGCTCCTGCCCCAACTACGCTATCGCCGACTATGCGAGAATCAGGCGTAAAACGCCGGCCGCTGCGCCGTTGTTTCCGACACGTCAGTGGCGATTCGAACGTCAGCGTTACACGGCAACAGCATAACGTTTGGCGACATTCAAAATACATCGGCCAAAAAACCGTTTTCCACCATGGAAACGACCAGAGTTATCAATCCGGCAGTGCTGATCGAGGAAGTGAAGAAATATCCAATCCTGTACGATCTGAGGAACTCGCATTCGTCGCAGAGCCTCGAACAGAAAAGGAAATCCTGGGAAATGGTCGCTGGAACTTTGTGCGGAGCACGCTGGCATGGCTACGACGAGATGGAGAAGGAAGGCATCGGTAAGAGTGTGTTTGTTCGGTAGTTTCCGGAAGAGGTCGGGTGCGCGGGAAGTTTGAATTGATTAGTAGGGCTTTCTGGTGCCAAGATGAGTTAGATTTGCTTGGATAAAGACTTGATCTGAGTAGATTCATAATCTAAACATAGAATAGATTAATATGGGGAGTAATGAGTAGATAAAATCGTCGAAAAAAATTCGGAATCGTACAGGTATTTTAATATTCGACGAATGTCGAATGTGGATAGTATTGTTTGCAAAAAATTCCAATATTACGAAGTAGTCTTGATTTTACAGTATTGTTTTCGGGGATATATCAAGCGTACCAACCTTTGAGCAGTGAAATTGTTGAAATTTGACAGAATATTTTGAAGTTATTTCGAAAATTCTCCGAACTATCCTTATGAAAACTTGCTTTTGATTAAATTCTCTGAACTTTTGGTAAGTTGATAAACAGATTTTGACTTCGTTAGCGAAAGTGTCCATGGCCACAAAAAATCGGCCGACTGTTTCTCGAGATCTAGGGTGTGAAAGTTGAAAAGTGCATCTTTCCACTCAGAATCTTTAACAGTTACGAAAAATTGACAAAACGCCTATTTATTATGGAAATACCATGCCTCTATGTTGGTACAATGTCACCTTGATCTCGTATCCATGATACTTATCGTTCTGTGCTCTAAAACAGAGTGGACAAAGAAACATCCGCCCAATTCGATTAATTTTAAACCAACCAGTGCGAGTTCTCTGAGAATTAAATAATCAATTTAGCCCTCAATCTTGATCGACGTTAGGTGACATTCAATTTTTTCATACAGGGTGGTTCGAAACTAGGGGTAGGTACGCCATCCCCTAGTTTTTCTGGCCGTGAAAGCCTTCCTTCCAAAACCGCAGAACTTCCTAAAAATTTACGTGGATAGGGATATTTCGAAATAAATCAGTGCTGCTGAAAGTGTTATATAAGACGTATTTTTCAAACTATGTCGTCGATCAGTATTTACTTGAAATAATTTTATACTTCAACCCCACTTGTGGCTGGCTGACGAAATGTCGAAGCCAATAAAACAAAAACAACCCACCATCAATTATTATTAATGATTCTCAAAATTTATTTATAAGTCCCGACAAAGTTCGTGGATGGGGAAGGTACGAGAGTTGCCAGACAGAGTTTTTTTTGATTAAAGGTGTGTTAAAAGCTTTACGGACTTTTGAATTCATGTTGAAATTTCAAATTATTGTTGAAAACAACAACTTTCCCTTACGGAAATTGAATTATATCTGTCGCCCGCATTTGTGCAAAGTTTCTCACGGACACATAATAATTGCTAGTGCTAATTGTAATAAAATAAATTGAATATTATCCTTCATTCGGATTTCATAGGCTTTTTAGGGAACCTCTACAACTCCGACTTGAAAATTTTTGTTTTTTCGTTAATACGCCATCGAAATTAATTTTTGTAGTATGATTCGGATTCAGTTCGTCGAGATACATCCAAGGGATGTTTCCAATTTTTTGAAAAATTGGATAATAAAATCTTAAATTCGATCGTACGAGGAAATATTTGAAGTTTCACTGATTTTTCATGTTAAAACTTGTATCGGAGCAAAATCAAATAATATATATGAAATTTTGCGTAGTTGCTGCAAATTCAAAGTAAATCAGATGATTCTGAATTTTTCACGATTTTTAGGCCTTTGGGACTTTTTGGCTTATGAATTTATTTTGAAAATGGTAATCATTGGTGATGCGGTGAAAATCCTGGCTCACAATATATTTCGACATAAAGAAAGGTCTTATATAGCATCTTCACTAACATCATAGATTGATGCAAAAAAATCCCAATCCCTTTTTTTTCCTTTGCAGACAAATAATGCAAAAGTGTTCCAGTTTCTTCACTCTCTAAGAATTCTCACAGAAAAGCCAAACAATATCGTAACTTTATCTTTTATTTTTGTTTAAGCTAAAGAAATCCAGCTGAAATGGAAAAATCTTCGGGACAATTTCACAAGGATCCTGAGGAAGGAAAAGGAAGATGAGATGGCGGGCCACACATCCAAGAGAAAGAAGTATATTTACTATGACCAGCTAATGTTTTTAACCCCGTACACCTCTTTCAGAAAGTGAGTATAATATTTAGACATTTAGGTTATGAAATTTCCTATCTTCTGATTCAGTTAAAAAAAAGTTTCGCTGTAATGATAACAATCGATCGAATATATTTTCAATCTCCGAATATTTTTGAGACATACTTCAATTATCAAAGTTTCAGGACGACACCCGCAACTGAAGATATCAAAAACATCAAAGAAGAAGTTGATCTAAGCGGAGGGAGGTAAGCATAAACTATATTAAATTAGCAGTAATACTTACTCAAATAGTATCGAGATATACATACAATGCGACCCATAAAATTTGTTTTATTCCTTCAATTTCGAGAAACGTTTTTGAATTGTAAAGCTCGAAAAATTTTACTTTGGAATAAAATGTCATTAGTCTTCTACAGTAATCGAGATCTACTGCGATTTTTCATGCAAGTTTCGTAAATAGTCTTCTCTCCGTACACTTCCACAAAGTAGAAAAATAGGGCAAATATCAAATAGAAACCAACTACTTCCCCGTACGGACATTTAATTACATCTTCCATGCATTTGTACATTGTTCCTCCATTTGGTTGGAAATGACCACCTTCTTGATATAGTACTTTTTTTGAGGGTTTGTTACACCAGGACTTCTCATTCTAGTTCAGTCATTGGTTAGAAATTGACATCCGTCAAAGCCACCAAAAGCAAGTATAGAATGAGAAGCCCCGGTACTTGAAACTCATAAAAAACAGAGGCTATACATTTATGTTGCAAGGTTCTTGCCTGTCACCAGTACTAGGATAGGTAGACAACATTAATGTCATCTTGTTTCATGAAACAAACGATAATATCTCAGATACTCTATTGTTTTCCCCTACGAATGAAGCCGCGACTAAGTCAGTCGCAGCGCCACCTGCGAGACTCCAGGGAAAGTGAATACATGGATTCGAAAAAAGCTTCACTCTGTGAGAACATGTGACCTTAGACCCATAACCCAATATAGTCGGACATGGGGCACTATACCTCTAAGAGTTGCTCTTTCCTCTCGGGCGCGTATGACCTACCGATCTAGTTTTGCATTGTTCCTCAAAAAAGTGGTGGTGCTCCGGCATAGGAATATGGTAACCCCATCGCCCAGGTGTGTTGCTTTTACTCAACACACCTTAAGTCAGCTCAGAACCAATTCCAGAAGAAGAATGAATGACACCTCGGTCTTTAAAACACGGTAAAAATCTTGGAGTAATCAACTTTAGGCCATATTCATAACTACGCACCACACCTCGCCCGGCACATCGCACCGCAACTCGCATGTCACATAGCACCATAGTTCGCCCGACACGTCGCACCGCTTCACGCTTGACATATCGCCATACCATTTGCCCGACACATCGCACCGCAACTCGCATGCCACATAGCACCATAGCTCGCCCGACACGTCGCACCGCTTCACGCTTGACATATCGCCATACCATTTGCCCGACACATCGCACCGCATCTCGCTCATCGCACCGCACCTCGCCCTACACATCGCTCGTCACGCCGAACCGCATCTCGTTCAACATATCGCACCGCCACTGGCCCGACATCGCACCGCATCTCGCTCTTCACATCGCACCGCATCCTGCTCGACACATCGCACCGCCACTCGCTCGACATATCGCACAGCATCTCGCTCTACACATCGCACCGCTTAGGCCATACCGGTTGCTTTCGAACAGGGAGCGAGTTTTAGCATGGATTTTCGACGAGCTAGATGTGTTTTGTGTTTCCGGTTTGAAAATATGGTATATGTACACAAAAATACAAGTGCATCAGCTCTAAATATTTTGGTGAATACCGATTCCTTCCATAATTTCGTCCAAATCATACTTTTGTGATACTTTTTGTTTTATCACGAAATGCTTATTCAACAAAAATAATACTGATTATTTCCCTCATCTGTCAAAATGTATTCGGTTTGTTCCTTTTGCGAATGAAATGCATGGTCCTTCTTGACAGTTGTAGAGTTTGTAAGTGACCTCACAGGAAAAAGTCGAGTGGGGTTGAATCTGGAGATCTGGCTGGCCACTCTATAGAGTCTCTTTTTCCAATCCAACTTCCAGGAAACATTCTATTCAAAAACGACCTAAAGGCTGTGCATAATGTCACAGTAGAATTCAAAAAGAATATAGACTCATCCAAAAAGCTAATGTTGAAAAGGAAATTCTCGCCAGCATCTATTCTCGTCATAATTAAATTCCTGTCGTCTATCATTCAATTGGTGCACCAAATGTATTTAGTAGGGGTGGAATTTATGATGTTTCAGGATTCGGCGGATACTGGTTCTACTGATATTTGTAACACTAGCCATTTTCCTTGTGCCAAATGTGCAAAAATTCTTGTATTTCTGTCCCTTGATGTATAATGTACTATTCTAATTTTCATAGAAAAAAGTGGTGCTGCAAATCGCTTATTAACATCATTGCTTACTCATTATCATCATTTCGTTCGTAATGTTCGTGTATGAATGGTACATTCGAGAGTATGTTTTTACCAAAAATTAACCCTTTTATGTGCCTTCATGGAAAGCACTCATATCTTGTAGTAAATAGTAAATAACACAAAAACAGATGCTTTATATTTTTTTTACGAAATATGAGCTTCACTAAATTTTCAGGAACGCCAACAACATCATCTTCATCAACGAAACAAGAGACAGCAACGACTCAGAAGAAGAGTCCAGCTACCAGCTGTCGACCACCTCTCCCACCACCCCATCCTCCATTCCAACCCCCTCCATTGCTCCTATCAACAGCATACCCTTCCAGCTGATCCAGCTCCAACCTACCACCAACGGCTCGACCTCCACGCATTCTGGTGCTGATGTGGGCAGCGTCGTCTCCAACGAGAGAATCGTCAAGGTTTTGGAACAGCTGCTGAAGGGTCAGCAGGACCAGATGGCCGACGACGCCATGGGCAACAGGAAGTTTTTGCTGTCGCTCCAGCCGTTTTTGCAGAAGCTGCCGGACGATGTGAATTTGGAGGTTAGGTTGCAGATCATGAGCGTTTTGCAGAGTTACTGCGGGAAGGTGTCGCATTAGGGGTTTAGCTTGGTACATTCTTATCTGAGAGAGTGTTGTGGAACTGATATAGGCTGGAACGATAATAGACCAGGGCCAACGTGATTATAAATACCCGCATTCTTAAAAAAATTCTTAGCAGTACGGGAGTGGTCGGAAAGATTAGGATAAATCATAAGCGTATCGAGAAAAATCAAGACGACTCCGTAAAAGTTCTGGAAGAGGGCTGGGGGTACCTATATACAGGCCGATTCACGGTGGATCACTTTGAAGAAAAAAATTAAATCTAATTTTTATTTCGAAATCTGTACGGTATGTATAGGGAAACATCGAGAAAAGTTGCCGGGCAATTGTTGGCGAATCCAAAAATAATATTATAAACAGGGTGTTCCATTTGAAAAATCAAAGTTGCTACTACGTTCTAATAGAAGTGGCAAAACCGCATTGTCGAATATATTCCAGTTAGGTAGAGAATGTCCGAATATGCCCTCCATGAAATTGAAAAAAATTATATACAAAAATATCTAAAACTTCTGTATCAATCATTTTTCGACAATACCTCGAAAGTAACGAAAAAATCGATACTACAAACTTTTTTTTTGTTTAATTTTCATCTCCCACAATTTTAAAAATGTTCGTATGAAACTTGATGAAAATTTTCTTTTTTGTATTTTGAATGGGCCGTAGTTTTTTTGATGCAAAGTATTCATTTTTCAATCGTATACGAATTTATATTGGAAAAAAAAATTCAATCCAAAAAGTTGGAATGTTGGTTAACTAATTTTCAACTTTGGTATACCATCTTGAAGCCGATATTTCAACGAAAAAAAGAGTACTGAAAAAGTACCAAAATTCAAAATTTCGAATGAAAATATATATATATATATATATATAAGTTTCATATACAAATTTTAGAAAGTGCGGCAGAAGAAAATTAAAAACAAAAGAAAACCGTTTTCAGCGTTTTATTAAACAAAACAAAAACAATTATCCGTTGATTTCAAGGTATTGTCAAAAAAATAACCGGTACAGAAGTCTTAGATTATCTTGAATATTCACAACTTTTGTAAACAATTTTTTTCGATAGGATGCATATTTTAGAAACAAATAGTAAAAATCCACTATCCATCTCTCAAAACGTACAATTAGCTACCCCCAGCCCCCTCCGGATTTTTTACTGAGCCGTTTTGATTTTTCTCAAGTCACTTAGAATGTACCCAAAATTTTCCGACCATCCACATACTGCTAAGAATTTTTTTTTACTCCAAAAATAATTGACTATGGTCTATAAGGGTTCAGATAAATTTGCACTTTACACAGGCCCCATCTGGTTTTGAAGGACATTATTGCGCAAAAACCCTACACAATAAGCAAATATCCAACAGAAAACAACTACTGCCCACTACGACCTTTGGATTATATCTGCTTGATAGTTGGCAAAGTTTTCCACAAAAATAACTTTGCAATGCTTCTTGCAATCATAGCTGAGCTCGAATAGGACATCTTTTGATTAGTGTGAGTCAATGAATGTACAAAATGGATAATCAAAAATGTATTTGTGAAAATCAAAAGGAGCCCAGTGACTACCAGATAGTGGTAAAGTCTATTTTCGAATATCCCTTCGCATTTTTGGAAATATTTTTCTGGAAATTTCCTGGCATTCATTTGTAAGCTTATAATTTCTTAGGTGGGTAGGTTGGGTTTTATAGATAACAAATTCCTTATCATTGGTACCAAGTCCGGTGAGCGAGGTGGCCATTCTATTGGTCCTCTACGACCTACTCAAATCTACGATTACTACAATCAAGTGGAGCCAGTACAGTGCAAATTTATGAAATACGTCCTCGACATTCACATACTCTGTGAGCAAAAACTTATTTAGTATTTTTTATTTTCATTGGACTGTTGTGGCGATTGCGGTCTTTATTATTTTCACTACACTACAGAAACATTGGCGTAAATCCAAAACACTTAGTGCTATTTGGATCCGTACTTTGAATTACTGAATAGATTGAATGGGGTGAGATTGATCCACCAATACCAGTTACCTGTGGACTCGTTTTTTTCGTGAGTTACGCTTTTTCCACATCTGAACTAATGATTGCTCTCAGTTCTTCAACTGGAAAACAAGTTTTCAGTCACACTTTTTTTCACTGGGAAAGAAAATAGCGTACAGTTTGATTAGTACGTTTGTTCTTTCGTGAGAAACACACATCAATTTCCCATTGCAGTTGTTACGGTATACGATTTATATACAGTTTGGACCAAGTCCTAATAGTCGCTGTGTTGATTTGTTAAAAGTGAATACTGGACTAGTTACTTTTTATTTCAGAATAATCAATGACTTTGTAAATTTCCGTTAGTTTATTGTTCAGTTCTTGTTGAACTTTGTAGAAATAAAATTATTTTATAAGGCTTGAGATTTTTTTTGAACCCCCATCAGTGTTTTACTTTTAACTGCAAATTGGTATTTACAAAATATCGATTGCGTTTTGTTAAATAACCTTGATGATCTGTTAACAAGTGATGGTCAAACCTGGACATCGACTTATATACAGTGCGTCCAAGATAAAGGTTGTACAGCTCGGGGAAATCTGAAACGGAAATAGCTACAGCAATTGCCTGAGGTTATTAACGATCGTTATTTCCCATGGTACATAATAACTTTTTTTGACCGATTTCAATAAAATTTTGTTCATTTTCAAAACGATATAAATGTACCAACTCATTACCTTCCCGCTATATTTGAATCAGACACAAAAGAGGAAATTGTTTCCAGTGGCGGAAGTAATTTTGAGGACACATTTCAGAACTGTGCATTTATTTTTTGTAATGACGTTAATAAATAGTTAAAATATGGTTCAGTTATAAATAAATATTAGTATTTCTCATTTTATTTTTACTTGTGAAAGGTAGAGGGAATTATGGAAACTATAATGTCCCAAGGGAGTTATGACCCTCTTTATTGATAGCGTAACTATGACGATATAAACCTTTAATATCCCAGTCAGAAATAAGGTGTAATATAACTGTGATATTTGATGTTATTATAATGTGACTTTTTAATAGCAAATTTTATTTTTATGACTTGTCAATTCGACAAAAACTGTCAATTTTATGATCAATAAAACAGTTTGTCTGTCTCTATCTAAAAGAGATTGGTCGCCCTGTAGCAACTCTTTGGTGTCCTTGTTTGTGATGGCCGTACGCATCTCATGTCTGGAATAATTCCGACCGATTTTGAATATTCAAATAGTCGTCGAAAAAATCCGGCATAGCCACTAACGAACTAACTCGTCAAGAATGCCGAGAAAATAATAGGCCAGCAAGCCGCCATGCAACAATGTTGGGAAAATATTTTCGAAACTAGCGAATTAATATTCTCAAGGTTTGCATACTATTACTTTTTTATGCTCGGACGTCGTTCGCTAGAGCTTGATTCAATGAACAATGCGGTAGAAAGTCATTTTTATCGGAAATCATGTCGGGGGATACAGGGTGATCGGCGGAATCGTGACAGTTCCCGGGCTGTGTTCGCTGATACGCTGATTGGTGGAAATCAACATAGTAAATTGAGTTTTAATTCTCAGGACTGGGAAGAACCTACTTTTTAGAGAAATTCTTGTGTTATCAGTATCGGAACTTATAGTATCTACGGTGCTATTTTCAAATCGCTTAACTGTTTCATTCCAATATACATTAAATACCTATGTATTTTTGTCTCTATAGGAATTAAAACCGAACGATTTGAAAATAGCAACTCTGGTCTATGTGATATATTACAGCACTAGGTTTTGTGATATCTTGTTTTGCACGGCAAATAATAATAATAGCCGTCCTATTCCCGCACACTCTAAGAAATGACTCCTTCCAATTCAGATGAACTCTTCAACTCGGAAACGGTTAAAGAGAGCAATGGACCTTTCCAGCAGAGCAGAGCAGAGCAGAGCAGAGCAGAGCAGAGCAGAGCAGAGCAGAGCAGAGCAGAGCAGAGCAGAGCAGAGCAGAGCAGAGCAGAGCAGAGCAGAGCAGAGCAGAGCAGAGCAGAGCAGAGCAGAGCAGAGCAGAGCAGAGCAGAGCAGAGCAGAGCAGAGCAGAGCAGAGCAGAGCAGAGCAGAGCTGAGCTGAGCAGAGCAGAGCAGAGCAGAGCAGAGCAGAGCAGAGCAGAGCAGAGCAGAGCAGAGCAGAGCAGAGCAGAGCAGAGCAGAGCAGAGCAGAGCAGAGCAGAGCAGAGCAGAGCAGAGCAGAGCAGAGCAGAGCAGAGCATAGCAGAGCATAGCAGAGCAGAGCAGAGGAGCGGAGCAGAGCGGAGCGGAGCAGAGCGGAGCGGAACAGAGCGGGGCAAAGCGGAGCAGAGCAGAACGGAGCAGAGCAGAGCAGAGCAGAGCAGAGCAGAGCAGAGCAGAGCGGAGCGGAGCGGAGCGGAGCGGAGCAGAGCGGAGCAGAGCAGAGCAGAGCAGAGCAGAGCAGAGCAGAGCAGAGCAGAGCAGAGCAGAGCAGAGCAGAGCAGAGCAGAGCAGAGCAGAGCAAAGCAGAGCAGCGGAGCAGAGCGGAGCGGAGCGGGGCAAAGCGGAGCAGAGCGGAGCAGAGCGGAGCAGAGCAAGTTCACATGAGAAAATGAATTAACAGTGATGACGTCAGACAGAACAAGAGATACCTATGACAAAGCAACAGTGTAATGCTGTTCTACCTGTTACTATTAGGTTTATTGTAACAAAGTGAGAAACAATACCTATTAAACCGATCGAGAAGAAACAACAGATGAAACAAGGGACAGAGGATTGGAGAACATTCCGCATAATACAAAATGTTATGGAAAAATTGGTGCATGCCAGCAATGTTGAAGTTGTGCTTATGAAATATTCAAAACGAGTTCATGTAGAGGGCAGCACCGGCAACGTAGCCGCTCTTCTTGCCTGTAGCATGCATTATTCTCAAACCGCTCAAGCAAAATTTCGGTCTTCTTTGAATGCAAAAACTCGGCAGAGCCCGTTTGGTCGGCTGTACGAGGCTCCAACAAGATGTTATAGACCAGATACGGCGTTATAACTTTATTTGAAGATAAGGCGGAATATTTTAGATGGCTGACTGTGAGTCCGAGTATGTCATAGTTTTCTTACACAATCAAGAGACAAGACGTGAGGCAGGACGAGCCGGAATACATACGGGATACTTGCCTTTTTTTAATAAGTTGGGATTGAGGTTGTCCGATGTGTCGAAAAAATTGGGTTCTTTTTGTCGAAGTCTTTGGATGCCGAATGGGTTTTATTAATTGAAAACTGGTGTATATAGGGTTCGGATTATTTTCTTTTCAATATGTGCGTTTCACAAGGAAAATTGACACTGAATTTTGGAAACAGCTGTGTTTTATAGAATGGATAATCCTCAGTGTACCTCCCATTTCTTGCTAAACATAGGCAAGAATTGGTGTATGGTCGACACACTACCATACACCTCCTCCTCTTGAAGATGGTCACTTGGTGACCGAAACACGTGTCGAGGTGTTGAAAATAGTGGTTTGGTATTGGGATAAAACTCCAGTATATTCATAGGAGCTTTGTTGTTGCTTGGTTGTTGCTATGTTACTTCTTTATGAACAGAACTTTATCAAGCTGTGTTTGCGTTAAAAACGTGTTTTCTATCCCAAATATAACGGAGGATATTTTGAAAAAAGCGGGAAAAGCAAGAGTATCTTGCGAAAAGTGAAGCCGTACACCAAAAAGAATACAAGATATATATGAGCTGACACGGAAAAATGTTATGCCAAAAGATGCCACTGAAATTGTATTTATGGCATATTTTCAAGAACTGATAAGGAGTTTTCTATGTTTTCGGTAGATTTGGTAGTAATTGTGTTTATTCGTCGCAGTCAGAAACGTATAGTCTGAATTCCTTATGGACTAAATGATCAATGCTAAAATCGATGTTATATAAGCCGAAAAACCGTTTCATTTCCTAAAGATGTCATCAAATTTCTAAAGAACGCTCCTAATGAAATTCATTAATTACATAAGGTAATTTTTCCTTATTTTCCAATGAGTTTCTGGCTCCCAATTTTTCTAATATTCTTCCGATTGAAATAAAAAACCTCCCAAAAAAACTATTTATAAAAAAACTACATGCATACATACTGGCCCGTCCTAGAGTTTTCATCCACGACCTCTTGGTATATGAGTAAAAAAGAGGATTTGGAATTGAAAAATGGCATACATATATATTTCTTTTTATACGTAAGGTTTTTACTATATAACTATTAATTTTTTATCACTAATAATTTTTAATATGTTGTCTATGAATCTTCGGCGTGAAGTGTGAGTGAAAAAAAAATTGTCTATAAAATTTTTCATGTTTTAGGCTAAGAAATTATTTGAGAAATAATTTTTTAGATTTAGTGAGCTCTATTGAGCTTTTAATTTTAATTTTTTTCTTTATGCGTTCTCGGAACAAGTTTTACTTACCGAGTATACTCATTCACCATTATATATCTTCAGTACAGTTTTATATTGTATTATGTTGTATTATGATGATGTGATGATGTGTGAATAAAGTCAAGAATCACAATGTCCCAAGGGAGTTATGACCGTCTTTGTTGATAGCGTAATTATGACAATATAAGCGCAAAATATCCCGGTCAGAAATGAAACAATTATTTTACTACTTGGGTAGGTACCCCGAAACAAAAAACCAGAGAAAGCGCCAGTTCATACTTCCTCGTTCAGGAAAGATCGCCTACTTGATTACCCGTTTCCTCGGTAGCGAATAACCACCGTAAAAATTCGAACAGTACTAAAAATTGCGTAACGTGTAAAATCGCGTTACAGAAAAGTTCGCGCCATCGAAATTGTTACTTTCAGCGGTCAGCTGAAACCGTGAAATGATCCGTGGCCAATTACGGGTAATTAGCTGCCGATAATGAAGTAACAGTTATAGAGCGAGAATTATTCGCGCTTATTCGTGATTATTAACGAATAAAATGCGAGTTATTATTCTTTATTGCGGGTCGATTTTCCAGGCAGCGATTATGACCAACATCCGCGCCGCGCGTGAGAATTCGAAGCTGCTTTTTCTTGCCTGGTGCTAGGGACGGCATTGCCACCACCTGTTGGTTGAGTTTATCAGGTAATTTTTTCAAAAAGCGAGGTCTTTCTTGTGCAAAAAGCGAATGAAAACAGTACCAGAGCAGACGCAAGACAATAAAATGAAACGAAACGTGACGTGACACGAGTCATAGACGAGACTAGGCGAGTAGGCGAGGAAATTTGGCACAAAACCCAGGAAAGAACCCCGCACTTTTTGTAGGTAAAATGGTTCTCGGTGAAATTGTCTGAATTTTTAGTATACGAGGATGTATTGATATCTAGTTAGCCTAGACCAGTTCCCTGCTTAAACAAAATATTGCGTTACCATAGCAACGAACAATAACTTATTAGAAGCGTCAGTGTAAAGTTTGACGTCAAAAAAGTTAACCAGAGTTACGCAATAAATAAAAAAAAAAATATGTCCACCGAAATTGTGAAAATCGAATAATTGAAGTATCGAGCCATCATCAAGTACCTGTATTTGAAAAGGTTAATAGGTGAGCAGATTTACGAAGATCATGATCAATGTTCTTCGTATGCGACCGTGAAAAATTGGACTGCAAGCTTCAAAAGAGGTAAATTTTCCACTGAAGATAATGACCGATCGGGAAGGCCAGTTTCTGTGTCAGTCCCCGAAAATATCGATGCAGTTCATGACATGATTTTATCAGACCGTCGAGTTGGGCTAAAACGGATATCTGTAGCACTGAATATTTCATACGAACGCGTTCATCCTATAGTTCACGACAAATTGGACATGAGAAAAATTGCTGCAGAATGGATCCCCAAATGTTTGAATGTTGACCAAAAGCGTGCAGAATTCTGTATGTAGAATTCTTAAACCGAATTGTTACTATGGATGAGACTTGGGTACATTTCTACGATCCAGAAACAAAGCAACAATGGATGGAATGGTGACACTCGCTAAAAATTCAGACAATTTCACCGAGAACCATTTTACGGGGCGGTGTCCTTTGGCACTAGTCAGGTCGTCCGGTGCACCAGGTTCTCCGGGGAAGGTCATCGATGTCAAATTCGTGACGAGCGACCCGAAAAACCTCCGGATGACGAGTTTCCAACGATTCGGTGAGTTGTTCCATCAAAACTCCAGGGGATGACGTCCAGGTGTACAGGGGGCTAATTTGGACATGATATTCAGATTCCGCGACCTGAGAAACCCACAGTTGCAGAATTACGTACAGTTCGGGTGTTTTTTGTGGCAGATATGATTTTTTTACATCAATTATGCACTTTTTGATGCACCAATGCATTTTTCATAAAATCCGGAAAGCAAAATAAGGATCATCTTGATGACAACATCACAAAAAATACCATACTAAGAGAATATAGTTCCTATCTAAACATGAGTGATCCGTACAAACAGGCCCTAATTTTCTTAATTTTCAATGTTATTTTCTCCACAACCCGGAAATGAAGACCCCAGGAAACGTCTCCCACTAGAAAGCATCCCACCACTCGTACACCGGCAAACTTTCACCCTACCAGTAATTATTCCACCGAACGCACTACGTACAGTTTATAATTTAATTCCTGCTCGAATTGATACACGTTTTCTCCGTTAATGCATAGAAGACTTGAAGCTATATTTGTAGCCATAAATAATGCGATAACACTGAGATAACAGAGTAACTGGAAATGTTGGAAATTTTTGTAATTAATGAATATAGTTAAGAGAATTGGTGGGGTTTTCTACGAAAAGTTGTTTCTCGCTTTCATACTAACGTAAAGTGATTACACTACACAGTCCGAGACAGTGCGGTGCAAAGGAAATATTAGTATGTGTATAGAAATCCTTCATGAATGCTTCATTACCTCGTCCTTCGTTTCTCGTCTCCCTCGTCCCTCGCCCCTCGTCCCTCGTCCCTCGTCCCTCGTTCCCCTCGTCCCTCTCGTCCCTCGTCCTCGTCCCTCGTCCCTCGTCCCTCGTCCCTCGTCCCTCGTCCCTCGTCCCTTGTCCCTCGTCCCTCGTTCCTTGTCGCTCGTTTTTGGTATCTGGTCCCTCTACACAACATCCCCACTGAACAGACCCTAAGCAGCTGTTGGGGCAAAGTTCTAATACACGTCTACTATATAAATTGATATTCACTAATGGGAAACAGAAATCATGGTTCATTTAGCTGGTTATCGCTAGGCTTCTATAGTCTAGTTCCTAAATTGTAGATAGTGACTCATCGTACATTTTCTGGTTTTTACGGAATTTAAAAGTGTGGAGGGGATTTACGAAAGTGGCAAAGTAACACTTGATTTGAAGCCAAAGTACCTAACAAAATGATCCTCCTCTGGGTGCCGGGGCACGTCGGAGTGGAGGGCAATGGACAGCAGATACCCTGGCACGAAAAGGGGCGACAACGCCACTGATCGGGCCAGAACCATTTTGCGGACATGGAAAATCTCACTTCCAAGACGAACTCAATAAAACTGAAGAAGCAATGAGAGCAACATACTGGCAAAGACTTCCAGGGCTAAGGCAGGCCAGAGATCTCCTCGGCAACTTCAACCGAGCAAGATCGAAGACACTGATTAACCTCAGCAAAACTAGTCTGAAGACAATCACGGGATTTCTTACGGGGTACTGCAGACTCAAAGAACACCTAAGGAGCTAAAAGGAGGCAATATAATAATGCATCTCAGAACAGGCAAATTCTTATTACATGTGTAAATTTAGAACAACATCTACCCCTCCTAGGGGGTTGAACCACGAGGGCTACAAATATTTCTTGAAAGTGTCCCGCTTGAAAATAAAATTGACCTATTTTTTCGATTACTGGAAGGAAGATATTGAGGGTGGGAAGTTTTCAAATTGATACCCTGTTTAGATTAGCTGTTCGAGAGACTTTCTTGGCAGATTCCTGGGGAAGACTGCATCAATCTTGTCCACTCCCAGCCTTGTTTCTAGGGAGCCTCTTTATGGTTTCCTGTACCTCCACGAAGATGATGACCAGCTTCAAAGAAATCCTGACCTTGATGTTTGTCTTTGGGGCTTCGCTATAATCCTGCTCCGGGGTAGAGTCGGTGCAGTGATAAAAGCAGCAAATTTGTTTAAACCGGAATTGTTAATACCTTCACGTCTCAATAACCACGAATCAGGTTCTTGAGTGTGATATTTGGCGACCACAAATCTACTCGATATTTGTCAGTCGCCAGAACTAATGCAGCATTCAGCCCGATAGTGAAAAGGAATTATCAAAATTGCAAGGTTGTTATGTAAGTGTCATGTTACTGAATAGTGGGAAATTGTATTTAATTATGTAAATGGCATAAATACGTTCGTGTTTTGTCGGCGTTTTTAAAATTACAGTGCTCGTAAAATGTTTAATTTCAGGTTGTCTTTCGGTGGGCAGGGATTCACGGAGATACTTTTGATGAGAATGAGCGTTACCGCTGTAGAATCACTGAATCGAGATAGCGGTGACCGTGGTAGACCGACAATTGTTATCTCGTATGAATTGATAATAATTATTCACGTTGAGATACAAAGTTGTATATTGTTACGAACCTAGCATTGGATAGAAAGATCGAGAATTCTTCTAGAAACGCTTTGGAACACTAATCTTTCTAGTCCATGATTTCGAATATTCTTACTGTGTCCTAGAAATTCTTTGATGTTCGAAAACTTATGTTTTGTTATATCCTGGAGAGTGACTTTCTTCTATCCAATCTACCGACTCAATTTTTTTTCAAACGATAATTCTGACAATAAAGCACAATCTGACATTCATATACAAGATGTTGTAAAATAAAATACACAATAACTAAGTTCTATTTTTTTAAATGGCATCTAACCATTTTTGTCATATTTTTGGATTCGCCATAAAATTGTCGACAAAATACACCCAGGTTTTATAGACTCAACTGCAATAGTTTTTCATAATGTCGATGTTCCATCACTTAATACGAATTTTATTAAATGACAACCCAAGTAGCAAAATCATTGCTTTATGGAACTGATATATTTTATAAGTATCTTATAATGCCGAATTAAGGAGTATTTTATCACTTAGTGAGTTTAACTGCGACATTTTTGTGTTTGTAGAAAAAATTTTTGATAACATTGTCCTATAAGTATTTATACAACTCGCATTATAAAATTCAAGCTTGCTTTTGACTTAAAATAGTTTTAAAACGCATTATAATACCGATTTAAAACTGTTTTGAAAGAGTGTTTTAAGTGCTTTATAATGATTATATAGTTTCTGTATAACACCTTTAAGTCCCGCGGTACAAAGCAGTTTTATAACAGTTATATACAAGCTGTATAAAAGCTTTATAGTGTGATGAATAAAACAGTTTTTAATGATAGAGACAATTGCTCTATAAAATAAGTAAAAAATTGTTGTATAGTCTACCTATAAAGGCGTCGCTCACTCCGTTATAAACAGTTTATACGGCAAAGTAGAATTTGGAACAAAAACGTTACAGTGTGTGCGCAATAAATACTATATAAAACATTTTTATAATAACCCTTTAGTGCCCAAGTTTGAATTCTTGTAAAAATTTTAAGAGCAAAATTGTTACAAATTTCCGCATTATAAAATTTTCAACTAATAATTATATTGCGTTATTATAATTTCCTTTGTCCTTGAATCAGTTAAATAATATGGAATTATCACCCTGGAAGAAAATAACAAGGAGTGGCAGTTTCAAAAGAAATTTGAAAAAAAAGTATCTGCAGATTTTAGATGATTGTAGTTTTGGGCCAAATTAATATTCCCTGGCCATTTTCCCAGCTTTCCGGTACAATCGTTAGTTCCTTTCTACCCTTTTCCACCGTCTCCACTATTTTGAACATTTTTTCACAAAAAATACTTCCACAATAACTTATTTTCACCCACCACGTGTTTTTACAATTTACAGGTTAGGTTTCATACCGCCGGCGCCGCACAAAGTAACGAATTAATTTTGAAGCGCAGTTTCAAGTAACCGTATATGACTTTGATTTATAATGCCGCTTGTTGTTTCCCTACACGATACTCACAGAAAGATGGTACACGGGGTTGCCACATGTTGCAGAACTTCAAATACAGCTAATGACTTTAAGATACTATTGGCAATACTCAACGGATTCATCTCTTTTGTGTACGAATACGTTGGAATAAATTAAACGGGGCAATAATTAGCATTGCTGTTAAGTACCTATCGCTCTTAACAAAAACTTTTGAAAAATATATAGGACTCTAGGGTGTGTATATAATCAATTATTTCACAACCTTTTTTTATTCCAGATTTTGCCATTTCAAATGTTTTGCAGGATATGATAAATACCTAGAAGTTGTCATGAATGGCAATAAACGCTTTTTTGGTTTGACATTTTTGGTTATTCAAAAATAATGGCAGTCGCAGGTTGTTTTGAAGATGCTTAAGTTACCCTCGGTGTTGGTGGGAGATAAAGAACTATTTTCCTCCCATCTCGGGGATCGAAAATTATGTTCTGATATGATACATTATTTTTGACCATTTTTGCAGAATAAAAAACAACACAAATTAAAATATGGCTGATGTTAACTTTAATTTGGAGATATTTTAGTTGTAATGTGACAAGAAATCAATAATGAGTCGATGGAAATGTATCATATAAACAAGCATTAAAATTCTTTCAGTGTCTTTTACATGATCACCCCTAAACCAGACTCAAAAAAACAAAATGTGGCAACCACTGAAATAAATAAAATCAATATAGGTTTGTTCTGGAAAAATTGTTTTTTAGCGCCATTCAAAAGAGCTCTATAAAATCATTAGGTTCTATATGGGTTCTTATAGAATACATTTCTTCTTTTACGTTTTTATTGACACATAATTATTGTATAACTCAACGCCATATTTATTTGCGGGTTTGAGCATTAGCAAGTAGCCGCCATTGTTCACGAAAAATATTTTGGAATATAAAAACATATATTTAAAGCAATTATGAACCTTTAATAAAAATATAGAGCGCTACACTATTTTTATCAGATCGGCCAATTTGTTACTAATTCAAGGCGCTTCTATTTTTTACTAAAAACATATATATATTCAATCAGAACATTTCGCTGCGTAGGGTAATCCTTGGTGCTGAACACATTTCAAGAGTTTTATAAACCCAATGATATCGCATATTTTCACGTTTTTTATTATGGCGACTGTTTCACTTTCATCTTTTCGAACTAGGACTACCATTTCGATGAAGTTTTATCGTCCCACGTTATGTCAACGTTATTCGACATACTCATTGTAAATTGCGTCTCTAAAGTATCATATATAATTTCACTTTTGATCACCTATAGGACACTGACCAGAAAGCGTTATATTATCCTTATTGAACAAGTGTTTTATGTTCGTATAGCTATTCTTAAAATAATTTTAAACCGCTTTATAGGATCCCTAAGAAATATGATTATAAAGGTTGTAAACCGCATATTTGGATATGCTGTATAAATAATCTAATAGACATTATTATAAAACAGTTTTTTAACTATCACATAAAGACATTTTATTGAGATGATATAAATAGTTATAAGCTATGTGTTAAAGAACCAAAATATTTTATAATTTGGGCCTTTTTTGGTTGTATACGTACTGTATTAGAGCTGTAAAGGGCGTTATAGGGTATTTGTAGTTTTATTAGATCTGTTGTAAAGCAGTTTATATCACTCTTATAAAACAGATTTTGCTACTTGGGAAGTTATGATTGCCAATAACTCAACTTTTTCAGATGCAACACCCTGTATTCTATTGCACCTTTGCATGGCATAATTTAAGAGCTCTCTGTCGATATAATGTTTGCGGGGCCTACTTCGTAAGGTTTGCGAAATATGTGACAAAATAAAAAATGCGGAAGGTTTTTGAGGAATCGAGTAAGTAGGTTGCTTTCTTAAAAGTTTACAAAATAGAGTACTTTCAATACGTAATTGTACACGTCTAATTGTTAATAATGAATTTAAATCGCTGTAAATCAGTGAATATGGTCTACTGTTTTGGTGAAGCTGACAGAAATACTTTACTTTACTGGAAGTGTGTCTCATATAAAAAAGAATTGTTGGTGATGGAATAATTGAAAAAAATGCAATGAAAAGAAAAGGTTGATTGATGCTACAGGTAAATCCTCAGTAAGGAATCGACTGGAAAAAAGTTGGTTCATTCAACTTGAATGGTTCTGAAGTTATGGGTTTTTCAGTTAGCCGTACAAGCGACGCTATTTTGACAAATACATTGACAAAAGTCTATTGCAGATACGTCTATGCATACCAGATGTGTTATATCGACAATTCAATTGCAAATTCAAAAATTCAACAAAAATGGGGGGTCGCCGTCTATAAAACAGAACCTAGTTGAGTATGTTATTTTGTGTCACCCTGTATGTAAAAAAATATATTTTTAGAATGTGCTTCATTATCGGACCTATCGTTTGAAAAAATCAAGTCGATAGCTTGGATGGAAAAACAGTTTTGGACAGTGCGCTGACCCCTGGGTCACCTTGTATATTCGACAGGAGAGGAGTGATATCTGAAGTTTGTTCATTACACTTGTGATTTGAAAATACTTGACATTGTTCACTAGTCACGTTCTATACTGCGATTTTGAACTACGAAGTGCAGGAATTTTAAAAGGTATGAAAGACAGAAGGAGAAGGCGACAGAGAAAGTTCGAAACAAGACCAATAAATAGGAAGAGAAAAGAACACAATGCATCTTAGAAATCTTAGAACACTAAACGTCTGCTTCGGGAATTTGAAGTTCCATGTCATTTGCCGCTGTCGCAGCCGCCCGAGATAAAAGATGGGTATCTACCGGCGGCAGCGGCAGCATCAACTGCAACGGCAGCGGATCTATAAAAGTACATATGTGCAACGGGGCATTCATCTTCGAACGGCTACCAAACTGAATTATTGGCGAACGCAGTTATCCAGTATATGTTGCGTACCTGTAACACTATATTGTGACTCATTTCACTTCTCTCATGGAAAACCCCCAAAAATTCTGAATTTTGTGAAACCGATATATACATAAAAAATGTGCAGAATGACTCAGAAGGGATCTTTCAAATTGATATACACTGCAACGACATTTCCAAAAAATCGTAGTAACAGACAAAGTACGTATTCCTTTCCCTACTGATTCATATTGTTCTATATTAAAAATCCAAAATTGTCTCTTTCTCCATGGAGACAACTCCGATGCAGAACTGTAGAAGCAGATTCTTTAGATACAACAACATTGTACAGCTCTACTGTTTCAGAACTAGAGGGTGGATTTATGAGTTCCTCAGGGTTCTGTACTGGGTCCAGTTATTTTTATCGTGTTTATCAATGACTCATTTATGCACGTGGAGACATAAAGTCTGGTAGTTTATGCTGATGATGTGTCACTGGCAATGTATGCCAAAAAGCAGAATGAACTTTCAAATATTTGGGAAAACATTTTTCTAGAAGAATACCTAAATCAAATAGAGATACTAGAGGATCCTTCCAAAAGTTGATTGATGTTACAGTCATTATACAAATACAATAATAATCATTACTTTTGATAAATAAACAAGGAAATGAAAGAACAAATCAGGGAACGAAAACAGCTTAAAATGAGGCTTTTTATGTGATAATCAAAGCTGATTTGTTTTCTATTATGCCTTTACCTAAACGTAAGTTGAGAGTCAATATGTTTGTTTTGTTTAAAAATTATATTCACTGTTAGTGGCATTTTTGCTAAAATCTGCGATATTTCCTTCCCATTGTTTTGCCGGTCTGACCGGAAGTAACATCAACTTTCTTATTTTAAATGGAAACCCTATTTTTTTTTCTTTTCGCTTTATTCAGCATTCAATTCCCTTTCTAATGACATGTTACAAGTTGGAATCTAACCAGAAACTAGATCAGAAAAAAATTATTATTGAAATTCACCGAGTAGGCCGTAGAAGCAAAATGAAAGCCAAAAATTGAAAAGTTGGCTATGGAAACCATACGTCACTTGATAACAGTTGCTATTACTGTGATATTTTATTTTCATTCGTCGGCGTTATAAAAAGCCGCCAAAAAAAATATTGGAAAAATTGGGAAAAAACAATACTCTGTAGGTCCATAACTTAAATAGGAACATACAACTTTTTCTTGCCTGTACTATTCAGCATAACCATTCCTTTCTAATGATATAATAGAAAGTAATTTTTTGAAATTAAATACCAAAAAATCCAATTATTATTCTTCAAATAACCAAACAGATTATCGCCATACGCAAAAATAACATTAAAAATAATGTGGAATGATAAATTATATCCTGTAGGTTCTAGGTTGAATAGGAACATAAACGTACTTGGTCTGTGCCATCGTCCATAGATATTCTAATATCTACCTATGGACGATGTTTGTGCTATTCAGAATAATCATTCCATTGCAATAATCATTCTAACCAAAATATTAACAATTAGGCTGATTAAGATGTATTTTGGAATGAAACAAAAAAGAAACGAGAGCTCTCACGAACGCTGCTATCCATATTATTTTGACGTTCGAAGTAGTGTTTTTGATTCTGCCATTTTAAAAGGGTTTGGAAATCGAAATCAGTTAGTGGAATATTCAAAAAATGCCCCGTTATTCACGAACCGAATAAATTGACATGCTTCTCATTTATGGTGAATGTTTAAAAAATTCTTATGCCGCTGAACGATTGTATTTAGAGCGATATCCAGGGAGGCAGCAACCGTCAAGAAGGTATTTCCAGTGGCTTGAAGAAAAATTAAGAACTGAGCCTGATGTTCACGAAAACCAAGAAGCATTTTTTGGTATTTCATTTCAAAAAATTACTTTCTATTATATCATTAGAAAGGAATGGATATGCTGAATAGTACAGGCAAGAAAAAGTAGTATGTTCCTATTTAAGTTATGGACCTACAGAGTATTGTTTTTTTCCCAATTTTTCCAATATTTTTTTTGGCGGCTTTTTATAACGCCGATGAATAAAAATAAAATATCACAGTAGTAGCAACTGTTATCAAGTGACGTATGGTTTCCATAGCCAACTTTTCAATTTTTGGCTTTCATTTAGCGTCCACGGCCTACTCGGTGAATTTCAATAATAATTTTTTTCTGATCTAGTTTCTGGTTAGATACCAACTTGCGATATGTCATTAGAAAGGGAATTGAATGCTGAATAAAGCGAAAAGAAAAAAAATAGGGTTTCCATTTAAAATAAGAAAGTTGATGTTACTTCCGGTCAGACCGGAAGTTAACTTCGACATGTCAATATGCTCAAATTCTAGCTCTTATGTCATTATATCGACGCTCCAAATTTCACAAACCTACTTCATACAATAACTGAGATATTCCGTAGGCAATACTTCCGTAGCCACCCGGTATATCATTTTGGTAAATAAAGACGTATTTCTATTAAATTCCTTATTATTATATGAGTCAGCTGTACAAGGAAGGGTATCAGATATATCTACAAGAAAGGCATTATTGACGTCAAAATCATCCGGATTATTTTGTTATTTCTTGACAAACTTCTCCATAGCAAAACAAAACAACATCGTACACACACCCATTCTACCTCTATCGTACGTGTAATTTCAAATGAATGATATCATCGATTGTTTGGGTTTTTTCTATTATTGTTTCCTGAAAATCTTTTGAGCTTTGTTTCGTTGTTTTTCCGAGAACCACCAACCGCAACAAATGCGTCAATCATCCAAGCTATTTTTAAACAAAATACCGGGTGTTCCACGGTGATGAAGTATTTGGAGAACGGAACGACAGATTCACAGACAAAAAAAAATCAAGCAAACAAATAAAAGTGTCAAATATGCACGACAAAATATAGTCTTAAGTGAGTAAAATTATATTTTGGTTTTGGATCCAATTTGAAGTTTCAATCCAGTGAAGTTGAATTACATGAACCAAATTTCTTATTCAACCATCTGAGAGAGGTCATATTTCTTTCTGGAAATTTTTATTATCATAGTTTTTTTTATGAATTTTCGTAGAAATCAGAATTTTTTTGTATGCACAAATATGCGAATGAGCAATTTCAAGTGATAAAGCTGATTTTTCATGATTTAATGTGGGTGTACCTTTTGGGACTTTTTACGAGTATTTTCTGTTTTTGTTGAGCAACTTAAAACTCAAAGAGTATACTAATTTCATCATTCTGAATAGGTATATTGGCTTTCGCAGAATTGCTTTATCTTCAATCGTTCAAATTTTGTCTATCGAGTTGTTAATGTGTTTTGACGCCCGTTTGTTTCTACTACCTTTTACAGGTCTAATGTTTGTACTTGGTTGTTTTTTCAAATAAAGATTATTATTATTATCATTCATTTCTGTCCGAAAATTTTTATTCTCGTAGTTTTTCTAATATTACTTGTGACATTCAGCCTTTTTTATATGCACACATATGCGCAGAAGCAATTTCAAGTGATATAAATGATTTTGTATTTTTAGTAATTTTGGACTTTTTTCGAATTTTCGAATAATTTGGTTCACGTCGAATGACTCGAAATTCACAGAGTTTTCTAATTTCATCATTCTGAATCGACTGGCGTTCGCAGAATTGCCCTATCTTTGATCGAGTTGAAAAGTGACTGACATAAGCACTAAGCACTCTTCAAAAGTGTTCCAAAATCAAAAAAGTGATTTTCATCGACTCATTTTTAACCTAACACAGTTTTTTTAAAACAACCGCATTTTTCGATCTCCTTCAACCCACAACCCACGTGTAGTTCCAATATTAGATAGAAAACGAAACTCGAACTAGTCCGTCTATTTTTTACCGCCAGTTCATTTCCCTTCAACAACCGATAAATAAATACAATACCTTCATAAAATTCTGTATCATGCACGAACGGACGCATACATCCTCTTCAACATCTCTTTGGTACGGTACATCACCTTTAAGCTGAATAGCAGCGAATATGAACGGGGCGCCGATGCCACTTTTCGCGAGCTTCCCGAGTTTTTTACGAATTTTTTGGGACACTTGTTGGCAAAAATAGCATCAAATTACGCAATCTTAAGGCCGATTCAGATACGTGCGTGCCCATCCTGCATTTTCAACCCTGCATTAGAAATACATGCCTATCGACGTTCCTACATTGTCAAATTTATCACAGAACCAAATTGCCACAACGACATTGATGTCGTTGGCAATTCTTTCAAATGGGCTTAGGTTATACAGCACACTTCCTCCACCAGTCCTTGACGTCAGTTTCTGGAGGGGCTTCGTCACTCCCAGATGTCCTCCAGGGATTCCATCAAACTTCCTGTCTTCTGCTTCTGTTACTTTCTGACACCTGCCTTCCTCACCATCCTTAGACTCTTGAGGACACCATTTTCAAGGGTAAAAAAGTTCCATTGGGCCTAGTAGCTTTGGCTTTGGCATTTGATTTCTCTTCTTCCAGCTGATAACTAAAAACCAAGGTCTGGATCTTTCTCTTGGTGTTTCTTGGTCTTTGTTGTTATTCCAGTTATCATCTATTGCCGTGGTTCTACAAAGTGTTGCTTCTTTTCTCTTCTGTGAGCAGTCATCTGGGCATGGTCTTCGCGATAGGGCATCTGCATTCGTATGACTGGTCCCCGCTCGATGTTCGATTTCGAAGTCGAATTCGTGGAGCCTGTCAATCCAACCTAGAAGCCATTTGGGTGCTGCATGGTCAGTTCTCAACCAACAATTTTCTTCTACAGACGTACTTGTAGAAGTGCTCTACCCCTTTGACAACAGCCAATAGTTCCCGCCTGATAAAACAATAATTACGCTCCAGTTTACTAAAGGTCTTGCTGAAGTAACCAATGACCTTTTCCTGTCCTTCCTGGATTTGAGACAGGACAGCTTCAAATCCCATGTTGGTGGTGTCGTGTCCAAAATGAATTTTTCCTTCGGAAGAGTATAGCTCTGCACGGGTGCGTTGATCAAGGCCGTTTTCAGCTTCCTAAATGAACCTTGACATTCCTCGGAATACTGGAACTGTTTTTGGCTTCCGTAAGTCTGGTCAACGCGTTAGAGATGTTAGCAAATCCCAGTACGTATCTGCGATATAGGTGCACAAACCCGGAAAACATCGAAGCTGGTGTATGCCTTTTGGAACGAGCAATTCTTTAGCAGCTTTGATCTTTTGTCGATCTACTGCTTCTCCTTTTCCTAGAGACATCATGGCCAAGATATCGTACTTCCTTTTGGAACAGATGGTTATTTTTTGGGTTCAGTTTCAATCCAAAGTTTCTTAGTAACTGCGGAGTACTTTCCTCAAGTTTTTCACCATCTGTCAACCACAATTACGTCTTCGAGATACACCAGACACGTTTCCCACGAAAGTCCCTTTAGAACTGTATATGCATCAGTCTCTCAAATTTGGCTGGGGCATTGCAGAGCTCGAATGGCTACATGAACTGCTACAGTCCTGAACCTAAAAGCTATCTTTTCTCGACATTCTTGAGCCAGTTCTACCTGCCAGTATCCACTTTTCAAATCAAGGGTCGAGAAAATCGTGAAACTTAATAGTACAACTGCCCGGCAATTAGCGAACGTTCTTCAAGAAACAGCTAAACGAGTTCAAAAGTGCATTGACGTTAATGGACAGTATTTAGAACAATTTTTGTAATGTTTTGTGTTAATTTTTTGTATTTCAAAGCCACCTCAGTAACTTCTTAGCATTAAATTAGAACAAAATAACAGTATTTTCAATTTTTTTAGCTGTAATTTTGATCGTATTTATCCCACATTTTAGTATCAGGTATGAATAAATTCCTTAATGGAAATTCTGCTATTTCAAGGTGTTCTCGTTTACAGCAGCTCCTCAAGCCCCAATTCCTTGAGGAATTTAAGGATTTTGAGAGGGTCTATTCGTGGTATTTCTCCCACAGTCAGCTGGTGTGATCCCAGTATATTCAATCTCTTCCCATCAATGTGGTGTGGTGTTTCTGGATGTTCCCCACAGAATCTGCAGGTGCTGTCCTCCTCTAAGCCTAGCTTCCTTAGGTGTTCTTTGAGTCTGCAGTGGCCCGTCAGAAATCCCATGATTGTCTTTAGACTACTTTTGCTGAGGTTAATCAGTGTCTTCGATCTTGCTCGGTTGAAGTTGCCGAGGAGATCTTTGGCCTGCCTTTGCCCTGGAATTATTTGCCAGTATGTTGCTCCCATTGCTTCTTCAATTTTATCGAGTTCTTCTTGAAAGTAAGATTTTCCAAGTCCGCAGAATGGTTCTGGCCCGATCAGTGGCGTTGTCGCCCCTTTTCGTGCCAGGGTATCTGCTGTCCATTGCCCTCCACTCCGACGTGCCCCGGCACCCAGAGGAGGATCACCTTGTTGTTCCTGCTTAGATCATTAAGTTTGTCTAGGCATTCCCAGACCATCTTCGAGTTGATGTTATATCAGCTCAACGCTTTGATGGCTGCATGACTATGGGAGAGGATTGCGATTTTCTTGTTCCGGTATTTCCTGTCGAGGTTGAACTGAATGCACATTTCTATGGCGTGAATTTCCGCTTGAAAAATACTGGGGAACTGGCCCATAGGTTCGGAGTATTTGGTGCGCAGCCCAAAGACTCCTGCTTCAGTTCCGTCGGGAGTTTTGGACACATCCGTGTACCATGTTATGGTATTCTTTCCCAGTGCTCGAATGGATTCTATGCTCCATCAACTCTTGGTATTTAATTCCGTTCGAAAAAAATTCCTGGTAATTTCGTCAGTTGGGAGATCGGCAAGGTGTGCACTTTCGGTGGGGGTTGAGCCCCTTACGTTGTGTGCTGTCCCTTTGAGTCTGACTTTAACCAACCTGAGGTTTGCTCCCCAAGCAGTTCTCCTCACCACGAAATGGAGAGGAGTGAGGTCCAAAATTGACTCCATTGCTGCTGTTGGAGTCGACCTCATTGCTCCTGTTATACAAAGACATGCTACACTACTGCTCCGTAGGTGATCGTAGGTCTCACTGTCATGGTGTACATCCATCGCAGTATTGATGGGTTACAGCCCCACGTTTTCCTGCAATGTTCTTGCACACCATCATCATAAATTCCTTAATATGAGAACTAATAGATGGCGCCACGGTACCAATATGGTTCAATTTGAGAAAATTGAGTTTTACCCCAAAATCGATAACGATGAACTTCATTTCCCTATAAAAAACGCAATTTAGTATTTTTTCGATTTTTCTAGCGCTAGACGGGTCAATTGGAATAAAACGTTACTATCATGGCACACTTAAATGGAAAAGTAAAAATCAAATTATCAATAATTTTGACGTTTGAAATGCCACTTATGTATCACTGGATTCAGAAATTCATGCAGATTTCAGAAATGTAATACAGGGTGATCCATTAAAAAATCGAAAAAAAAAATCATTTGTAGGTCAAAAAGTACCGCTTATTCTGTATATGGAATATCCCAAATTTCAATAAATTACCCTTAAAACTAACGGAGATACGGGGGGTGTGCCATAATCCTGTTACTCCCGGTATAGCTATTTTAATATAAGCATTGTACTTTCATAAAAATATGTTCACAAAGATCTACAGAAATAAAGCGACACACGGCAGCATCGCCGACGACCGCCTCTGCTAGCCTAGACTGAAATCTCAAAAAGCAACTTGTCAAGTGTCAGAGGGAAGAGAGAGACAGAGCGAGAAGTTGGCGA
This sequence comes from Chrysolina americana, assembly GCA_958502065.1. Taxonomy (NCBI): domain Eukaryota; kingdom Metazoa; phylum Arthropoda; class Insecta; order Coleoptera; family Chrysomelidae; genus Chrysolina; species Chrysolina americana. The sequence continues at coordinate 62,132,158 of OY293419.1, read as the reverse complement.
TCGGAGGCAGAATTCAGGTAAATGCGGCGTGAAGCCAGGTAGGCTGGCTCTGGACGAAATAAGAAATGGGTTTGAGAATGCTACTAGTGCAGTTTTGTTTTATATTCATTGGATACCTACGTAGTTTATGAAATTCCGAGATGAGGATGCGGGAAATTGTTTTACAAGAAATTCTATTCTATTCTATTCTATTCTATTTTCGTTCGCATTTTTCATCAAAGCTCTAGTTTAATTTTCTCAGGGGAATAAAGTGTATTTAAAACACGCATGCAATATGTTTTATTCACAATCATTACATCGCATCATTTAGAATCAGAATCGCCAAAAAGTATTCATCAAAAAATGATTCGACCTTCTGCTCTGTCAGCAGCTGTCATCTCCTCAAAAATCATTGAAATTACTTACAAAATATCGGGAGGTGTTGAATGATTTATTATCGACTGTTCATCGACTCCATTTGTAAAAATTTGTGAATGTGGTAAAAAAAGCAAGAAAATTATTGAGGAAGCTGAAGAAGCAGCACACCAATCATTGCCAGCCAAGTTCAGGGAACATCAGAAGTCGACGATTTCACTTATGTTTTATAAGGCTACGTCAGATGCTTTTCTTCTATCCTCTATCTGGGGCCCCTATTATTTGTAAAATATTTTAATGACGTCATACAATTTAGATCAAAAAATCAAATCTATTTTTGAACAGTACGCGAGTTGAAAAGTTTATCTGGAGTAGAGAGGCGTAAATTCCGACCAATTTTTTTTCATCAGCTCCTCGAGATACATTTGAGGGGACCTTGCGATTTTCAGAAGAAAGTAAGATAAACATTTTTGGAAATTTTGTTTGTCAATATCGAATATGGCATTACTTGACTTAAATCAGCACGTATTCTTGAATTTAACGCCATTTCACTTAAAAAATTCGTCATCAAAATTTGTTTTTGTGGTATGATTCAGAATCAGCTGAGGGATGAAGGGAATTTATGAAAAAAATAGGAAATAAAAAGTTTTGAAAACTGACGTTTTATTTTTTATGCTAAACCTACCAAGCGGCCATTAGTCTACCGCAGGCAGTAGTCATGAGAAGCAGCAGCATGCTGGAGGGCATAACAGCTCACAACATTCTGGGAATGCCCTCAGACATCATGCCTAAAACTATCAACCTTCACACGTCCTACACTGTGGTCTTCCCCGAAAGAGAAGACTGGGTTCGGAATGAAACTGACCTATGTAGGGCAAATGCACGTTGGTTTACCGATGGTTCCAAAACTTTGGAAGGTGTCGGAGCCGGAGTATACGGGATAAACCCAGTAGTGAAACGCTCATTCAGTATGGGTAAATTAGCTACGGTATTCCAGGCAGAGGTATATGCCATTGAAATGTGTGCAAGGGAGCTGGAAAATCGACGCCGCACACGAAAAACAATAAAAATATTTTCAGACAGTCAAGCGGCACTGAAAGCGCTTGAATCCAATTGCTTTAAATCCAGAGCAGTATGGAACTGCAGAGAAATCTTAAACCGATTGGCACAACGCAACAACGTTAACCTAGTCTGGATACCAGGTCACACGGGCCTAGAAGGAAACGAAATAGCGTACGCCCTAGCAAAAGGGGGGGCCGAAACAACGTTCACTGGGCCAGAACCGGTAATCGGTATAGCACATAGCACTGCCAAGAATGTCATAACATCCTAGTCTGACAACAAAAGACTGGAGTACTGGCGTAGTCTACCGGGCCTAGCCCATTCCAAAGCATTTATTGCTTGCACAAGGAAAAAACAGGACTCTGACAAGCTGCTAGAACTCAGTAGAGCACATCTCAGAGTTATAGTAGGTTTGCTCACTGGCCACTGCAAACTCAAACACCAAATGCATAAAATCGGACTTGCACAAGATGCAGAGTGCCGCCTATGCATGGAGGAGGATGAAACGGCTAAGCACATTTTATGTACATGCCCCGCAGCGGCCAGAACCAGATTTTCAACATTTGGCAATACAACAGTAAGGCCAGAGAACCTGGTAAATTGTTCTCCCAACGTACTCCTCAATTTCATTAAGAGATTGGATATACTGGGAGAAATATAACCATAGGGTGGCCACAATAGGCCATTGGCCGCAGTGGAGGGCCTGATATGGGCCCACTCAGGTTCAAACCTAACCTAACCTAGTAATAAATCATACATGTTTTCAAAATCAGCATGAAATTTTGCAAAATTCCCACTATATAAGTGAAATTTCAAGTCAAAATTGCCTTTCTTATTCAAAAATACGAGCTGATTTCGCATTTTCAAGAAATTCACAGATTTATTTAAGAAAAATGACAGTTTCTCTCAAATGTATCTTGACGAGCAGATTCCAAATTATAAAAGAATTTCGAGAAACCCTCTCAACTCCGGATGAACTTTTCAATTGGCAAATGTTCTTCTTTAATTTTTCTTGCAGCTTCTGCACGTTTATCTCGTTATTCTATTTCGATGTCGCTTTTCCGCATATGCAGTAAGTTCTTGTGAAATCCCCAAATGGAAAAGTCGATGGAGTTGAGGTCTGGCGAACGTGCAGGCCAGTTGATTGGTCCTGCAAATAAGCATCTCCATGTAACTTGGTTTACTCTAAAGCGCTGTTTAAAGTCTGATGTCATTACCAGCTGAGGGTTTTCGATGGCCCAGCTATGGTAATCGTGGATGTTGAAAAAATACCAGAGTGTTACGTCAGATTAGATGTCGGGCTCAGTGATAGAGGGGTATGAAAAATGTATGGGGAATAGGGGTCACGGAGAAATCATTTTGAAAGCATAACTTATGATTCAAGGATTTTATGCCTATCCACTTTCGACGGCCGAAAACAGCTAATAACAGCCGATTAGGTACCAACTTTTTTTATGTTATGGATAGCGTAGGAACTTGTAAAGTTTAAGTCACGTAGAACCTATGAATACTCCTTTTCGTATTTTCAAATTCACGTTGAACATTTTAGTTCATCCCACATAAAACTTGAATTCTCGATTTCGACACTTTTTTGAGTACCTATCTTGCAGGATTGTTAAAATGTTTATTATTTCTCGTATGAAAGTAATATTTAAGATGATCAGATCGCAACAAAAAAATCTGTAAAATACCCACTTCAAAAACAGATATGAATAAATGAAGCTACACCAGCAGATCACCATAACAAATTACAAAAAATAAATTATTACTGGAAATCTACAAAAAACCGCTGAACATACAGGGTATTTTCGAATTCAGATTTTTCTGATAATTCCGAAAAAGTGTGATATGTATGTATACCTATGCTCAGATACAAGGTTCAGCATAAAAAAAGAAAACGTCAAAAATTCTCTCGCCCTATCTAATTTTCGAAAGCTTCTATTTTTCATTTTCAAAAAATCGCAAACGCCCTTCAAGTGTATCTCGACGAGCCGAATAAAAGCAATTTTTTTTTCTGTTTCTGTAACGTTTTAACATCTTCAGAAAAAAATATTTGTAATTTATCTCTTGTGAGCCAAATTTCGACAAACTCATGCACATCCCCCTCCAAGTGATCCACGCGCCACTGACTGCTTTTCAAAAAACTGTAGCAGGTTCCGGTTCCAGACCAGCACAAGTGGGGCTTTTTTCTATTTTTGATCGTCGTAAGGCTTTCGAGCGAGCGCAGGCTGGTCGAAATCAACGACGATAGTCTGCGATCCCAAGACAGATCGTGTGAAACCAGTTATTTTTGAGTATCCGAGATATATTCGCATCTTTTGTAAGGCCGCAGTTTCCGAATACCTCGAGAGCCCTTTTATATGGCCTCCATTAAAATTTATGGGCTTTGCGTGAAAGTCGGTTCAACTCTAGGAATTGGAATCTGATACTTTTTATGACATTTTACATATTAACAAGGGTTTGAATTGCTGGTTTGAGATGCTATTTTCTTCGAGGGGTCCTTATAATTCTCGTCGGGATTAGTCGAGGAATTGGAGGATTCGGCCGATTCAGGTAAAGTTTATAGTCCGGTTAATTTAGACATTCGAAGTTACCTAAATTCCTACCAAGCTGAAAATCGGTAATATTGTTTAAAATATCATTAAAAACAAAATTTGAATGTTCCCCATCGTTCCCCTGTAAGGAAAAAATTTTATTCAAGGTCAAAGGTAAAAAAAATGAGTTTTTCACGATTTTCAGCAAAACGGTAAGTTTTATCACAAAAATATTTCAAACAAAAATTGTAGATCATAAAATTATCTACAAAAAATTAATCAATACTTTTTTTTCTACGAGCCACCGTTTTTGAGATATAACAATTCAAAAAGTTGTAAAAGTTGTAATCGTCATAATATGTACACGTTTCTTCGCCACCTATGAGGTAGTGTACTTAGCGCGTTTTTTTTTGTGGTTTCCCCAGTGGGCCTATTCCACGGGTCAGTTTTGATCCTGTTTAATTTGAAACTATTGAAAAATAATGGATATTAGCAGAGATTGAAAAGATAAAAGCAATTTAAGTTAAAAAAAAGTTGTGAAATTTAATCGTCCGAGTCGTAGGTTTCAAAATCTTCTTGTTCTTCTTCTTGATCTTCTTGTTCTTGTTCGTCTTGTTCTTGTTCTTCTTGTTCTTCTTCATCCTGAGTGCGTGTAAACTGCGTTAATAGCGATGTATCGTATGTTGCCTCGTTGGAATCAAACGGATCCTCTACTGTTGGTGATTCAATATTAGAGCACAACCGGCCTTGACAATGTGTACATGCCGGAGAACAGAACAGTCCGACTTTTTTGCAACCACATTTAGCACTGCATCCCTTCTTGCAGTTGCAAAAAATCGAGTTCAGCAGTTTTTCCGGCGCAGGTGGAAGTAAAGTGTGCACTGGTTCTGATAAATTGTTGACCAACTTCCAACCCCAGTCTGTAGGGTCTAGCTGATAACCAAGCCACACTTGAACTTGGTAATATACCCCAAAAAGATGTTGATGAGCAGCAACTGAGGTTGGAGGAAGACAAGCTAATTGTACTTGTTTTTTACTTTTGGTGTTTTTAACGAAACATGCATATCTATACTTATCTAAGCAGGTAGTTTTTTTAGGAGCTCCGTACATAGAAAGAAGAAAGCGAATGCCGTTAGTAATAATTTCTTGTCGAGTAGAACTACTATTTTTAAAAACTTCAGCACATTCAATTAAATTTTGTTTCTCAAATAGTTTGAAGACTGATATTTTACCCCTCCTGTAAAATGCCGAGATGTCGTATCATAGCCAGTTATTGCGTGTAAAAATAGTACATGATTTTGACACTTTGCAAAAGTGGATAAACTTTTTGATGAATACATTTCCGATTGATGTTGAGCTTTTCCTGGTTTTAAGAAGAAAATAGTTTTTTCAGTTGGAGTTCGAGCAGTCAGTAATACGAGTAAGTCTATATCTTCACCAACAACAATAGTTGTATTTATCAAATTGAATTGCTCAATTGCTGTTTCAATTATCAATACATCAGCATCATTATTAGCTTGTCTTACCAATACATTTTCATGCATATTATGACGATTACAACTTTTACAACTTTTTGAATCGTTATATCTCAAAAACGGTGGCTCGTAGAAAAAAAAGTATCAATTAATTTTTTGTAGATAATTTTATGATCTACAATTTTTGTTTGAAATATTTTTATGATAAAACTTACCGTTTTGCTGAAAATCGCGAAAAACTCATTTTTTTTACCTTTGACCTTGAATAAAATTTTTTCCTCACAGGGGAAAGATGGGGAACTTTCAAATTTTGTTTTTAATGATATTTAAAACAATCTTACCGATTTTCAGCTTGGTGGGAATTTAGGTAACTTTACTCTTATTTTTTGGTCTAATTTGACCGGACTATTAGGGAAATATGATATAATGTAAAAGGTGCTGGAAGCTTGACAAAGGTTTGGTTTTGCGTAGTTCAACTCTTTCTGGTAATTCAATATCAAGTATAGTCTAGTTCCAAAATTGTAGATAGTGACTCATCGGTTGTACGGTTCATAATTCATATGAAGCAGGTCAAAAAATAGAACAGAAATAAGCTAAGTACTTTGGCTTCAAATCAAGTTTTAGTTTGCCACTTTCGTACATCCCCTCCGCACTTTCAGATCCCGTAAAAACCAGAAAATGTACGATGAGTCACTATCTACAATTTAGGAACTAGACTATAGTTTCAGAATCGGTTTCCATTCCGAAAATCCGTCGAAAGATATTCAGTAATACAGTTGTTCACTTTTTATAATAACTAGTATCCTTAAATATGATAAACTAAAACTGGTATTAGCGCCAAAAGTGAAGGTGGATTTACCGGATTCATAATACCCAATTTAATGCATAAACATAACTTTAAATTACAATTTATAACATTTCAATACTCAGATTCATATGAAACCATTTATAGGAATTATAAATTATGAAGCGGGTCGCCAGCATGCATCATGAGTGTGACAAAAGTGAGTCGCTGGGACGTCTGTGCGACGTAACGATGCGAGTCGCAAAGAGATGTATCTGTGTTTGCTGGGTAGTACCATAAATAACTATCAATGGCACCTGTATTCACTTTTGTTTTCAGTTATTATAACTAGGACATTTCAAATTAACTCTGTTGCTCTGATTGGTATTGTTAAAGGCTCATCCAAACTCATAGTTTAGTTTATTATTTTTTATTATATAGAATCATTTTTCTTTATTTTTCTATTCTCCTTGTGGGGAAACTATCATATTTGGGGTTGTTGAAGTAAATATACGTACGTGTTCAAATAAATATTTTTACCGCGCTGAGTAAGTTGAGTAGCTCCGATATGCGCCTGTGCGAGAGTGCACCTAGTGAGCGAAAACGAAAGCAAGGAGAACTTGCGTTTTGATATTGGAAAACCATATATGGGTAGTGTATTGTAAAATTAAGAGAATTCGAAAAAGTACAGAGAATTTTGCTAGCATTAGAACAACAAATCAAGACGTTATCACGGGCTGAAGAAAAAACAATCGCAGGTGAGTGACTCAACTGTTCGTCGCACTTTTGAATTGCTGTTTATTCATTTGAGAGTACAGCTCTCTGGTCCTTCAATTATAACCAGCGCCTCACGCAAAAATATACAGGTTTATTTGCTGTAATTTATAGTCCAAATAAGAGCACTTTTGATTGGAATTACTGTGAGCCCCTTCGAGAATTATACTGTAAATTCAGCTGCGAAATCTGAATAATTTCGCTTGAACCAACCTGTATGATTCTGTCCATCAAGTCCTCCACAGACCGCGACAATTGCCCCACTTAGCTAATTAGAAAAAAATGCCTTTTGCAGCGCGTTTCAAGAAGCCGAAAGACATTTTTTTCTCCCACACTATTGCGCCACGACGTGTTGCGTATCCACGTCCAAATCTAATCTAAATCACATTACATTGCACAAACGTTCGCGAATAGAGACCAAGGTTACAAAACAACCGAATCAAAATTTCTAAACCGAGCAGCAATAGCGAGTTTTAGAAATTTCGTCGGTAAAAGTTGTTTACGGACTGGGATTTCGTATTTGGTAGATTTATTACGCCTGTTTGGAGAATATTCGGTGATTACAAAATGCCGTAAAGGTGCTCGATCGTAAGGGCACAAACGAAAACTTCAATAGTTAAAAAATACAGAATACGGGGTGTTTCCTAACTACGGTACAAAACTGCAGGGGGCGATTTGTTAGTTCGTTTTGAAACAAAAAGTTACTATGAACATATAAGTAATAAGTCGTTAATTTACCCTTAACTAGATTGAAATTATTAGGTCCAATGAGGTCTCAGTGAGCACTTCATCCCACAATATTGAGAAAAAAAAGTACGCCACTGACTTCTGTTTGCAGCAACTGAAAATACAATTTTTTAGTCTCTTGTGCTTTCTTCATATCTAGCTTCGTTTCCGAGAAAAAAATTGTAAACCACCCCATTGCATATCATGAACTCCTTTTTTGGATACCAGCTGACAGTGACAGTTGTCATATCAGCTCAGAGTTGTCAATTAGCAGAGATTCTATCATGAATAATGTAAGTACCAGGACAGATAATCTAACAGAGTAATTCCATGAGCTGAAACATTTAGAACGCTACATGCATTGAACAATGAGAACGATGAGAGACTTAGTTTGTGTTCAAGGTGTTCCACAAGGATCAGTATTAGGTCCCACACTATTCGTGATTTACATAATGACATGTTTGAATTTTCAAATTTACCATGTTATTTGACAGCATCATATGCAGACGATACTAATATTTTGATATTAGGAAAAACGCTTGAGGACACTATTAGCTACACGAAAGAGGCCTATAAAACAGTTAGAATTCTAGTCTCAATTAGTCCAAACATATTGAGGCTACATGTGGCAGACTGGCTAGAATAACATGTACTATAATTTCACAACTCCCTTATCAACTTTGACTCCTAGATTGATTTCCCGTGTTCAAAAGACGTGTACAAATAGTATTAACAGAGATAATGATTTTTTTTTCTATATCCACCTCATTTCCACCCCCTGGACGGCCTGACAAACTATAATTTCACAACTACCTCATCAACTCTGAACCCTAGATTGATTTTCCGTGTTCAAAATTCGTTTACAACTCGTATTTCCATAGATAATGATTTATTTTCTATATCCACCCCTTTTCCACCCCCTCGGACGGCCTGACAAACTATAATTTCGCAACTATCTTATCAACTTTGAACCCTAGATTGATTTCCTGTCTTCAAAATTCGTGTACAACGCGTATATAATAGATAATGATTTATTTTCTATATCCACCCCTATTCCATCCCTTCGGACGGCCTGACAAACTATAATTTCGCAACTATCTTATCAACTTTGAACCCTAGATTGATTTCCTGTCTTCAAAATTCGTGTACAACGCGTATTACCATAGATAATGATTTATTTTCTATATCCACCCCTATTCCACCCCTTCTGACGGCCTGACAAACTATAATTTCGCAACTATCTTATCAACTTTGAACCCTAGATTGATTTCCTGTCTTCAAAATTCGTGTACAACGCGTATTACCATAGATAATGATTTATTTTCTATATCCACCCCTTTTCCACCCCTTCGGACGGCCCAACAAACTATAATATCACAACTCCCTTATTAAATTTGACCCCTAGAATAATTCCCTGTCATCAAAATACATGTACAACGCGTATCAACATAGATAATGATTCATTTTATTCTTCTATATATTTTTCTCAGTGTATTTTGTGGATGTGGCTAGCTTCACTCCCGTAACTTAGGAAGGGTAACAAACAAGTTTCAGGTCAATATTTCAACGTTCCCAGCAATCAAAACTCATATATATAGAACTACCTAAAAGTAATTGGAAAACAAATATTACCAATTAATTAGGGCACTATTTAAAACACTTTGGACATGAACATACAGAACTTAGAAAGAAATCACACTGTAAAGATTGATAAATTTGAAGATGACAGACTATAAGGATTAGAAATTAATAAAAGAGACTGAAATCAAGAAAAACAAGATAAATTAATCAAGAAGTTCGCGAGTGATAATAAAACTCTGATTGGTGAAAGGAAAATTGAAATGTAGGCAAAAAAGCGAAAAAAGAAATTTTTTGAAAAGGCAAGACTATTGAAAATTATAAAACTAGAATTGAAGAAGAGCAGAGTAGAAATACAAGCAGAAGTATAAAACCAGTAAATAAATGTAGAAGATTGAACAATCCATGAAAAGTAAATGAATATTGATAAACGTACCTTGAATAGCAGCAACTTGGAGAGTCATGAAAAGCCCAGCTGCAGAGAACTTCAAACACTGAATATCAGGTATTTGGTGATATTAAAAGTACATATGTGTATTATAAAACCCGAAACTATCGTCAAATACATTTCGAAAGTGATCCAAGTCCATTTTCCCAACAAATAAACATTTATTATCATAACCTACAAAGTTTTTTGAAATTTGACCATTGCTACCAGAGCCAGGCAATTTGCAAACTTCACGCTATTGCGCTGCTCCAGAATAAACGTACTAGACATTTGAAATAAAATGTACTGAATCCAAAACCCAATTCAGACTTTATTAGTATAAATAGAAATTACATAAACAACATACAATTCAAATATTCGTTCATAAATTAGTTAGAATTAATTTGGGTTTATCGTAGAACAGGTTTTATTTTATTTTCTATGAATGAAATACTGAAAGTTTTCTTGTTCAGTTAGTTCTGATTATATTTGAATGACCTTGACTGACTTTTTCCATTTTGACTATTTGAAATAAAAAATATATAAAAATGTATATAAAAAAATATATTTAAGGATCGTATTTATTGGCATATATAAAAATTACATATTTTTCACTGCAATTGATATCAAGATTTTCCAAAAGCTGCAGCCCTCCTGAGATAGAGAAAGTCATGTTTCTAAATACTGACTGAGATGAAAAAACAGAAAGGTAATCAGAAAGAAAGGTAACAGGTAACATTTTATACTTTCAGACATGTTTTTATAAAAAAAAAATGTATAGCAAGTTTTTACTCAAATCTGAAGTCGTCTGGACAATTTTTTCAAAATTTACATCACTAAAAATATAATAATATATACCTAGAAATTAGGTGTGGGTTTGATTAGTTTCCTTATGGTTGCCTAAAGCTAGGTTATCGAAGTTAAATTTGAAAGTTAATATATTCGTTTTCTCTATGTTGAAGCAGAGTTAGTTGGAGTCAAACCAACTCTCGACTTTTTCCAAATCAGAAGCAATTTTTCTTTTTAAGAGTCCTAGATTTTTTTTCGTGCCACATTATTGTGGTATCATGTGCACACACGGTGAAGTTTCCGCAAATGTTGATTTTACTAAGATCATATAAATGAATGAGAAAAATAATTGGTCCCAATACCGAGCCTTGGGGAACACCATAATCAATGTTTGGAGGAATTGACAATTCATTTTAAAATTTAATCATCTGGATTCAGTTACATAGATATGATGCCATCCAGTTATAAGCTACAACTCTTATTTCATAGGAATCCAGCTTCTAATGAAGCAGTATTCTGTGATTTACGCCATCAACTGCTTTGGAAAACTCACAAACAGCTTCATCGCTGTTCAATTCTGTGTAAACTGCATTCAACATGCAGGTGAAAAATAGCACCATTTGTACTTTTACTAATTTAGAACCAGAATTGGGAGAACGAAAATATATTTTCGAAGGGGTTGACAGAAATTCGTTTGGTCTAAAGTTCGAGTTGACAAAAAGATTTTTAATTTTTCCATTGTTTGAAGATCGATTTGGGTTCTTCATTATCACTGTTATATAAGTTATTTGATATGGATATATATGACTAAGGGGTCAGTGAATGGTACTAGGTCTCAGGTCAGTTTTTAGCTACTGTACAGTAGAATTCGTTGGGTTTGTTTGGTCCAATATTCATATGGGGGAAAAGATGAGTACTTTTGCCTTTTAGGTTGTTTATTACAAACCACTTTTCGCGCATTTTGTTTTTTGCATTCTCTATTCTGTATTTGAAGTAATTTTCCTCAGCAGCAGTTTACGACTTTGTAGGTGAACACACCACTCATTATGTTGTATTTTTTATCATATTCAATGACCTAAGGTTTGCCAAGGTTTGAAGGATATCTTTTCTTTACTTATCCTTTATTTTCTGCAGAGGAAAACAAGTTTGAAAGGCAAGTAGAAGAGTTTTGCCAAATGCATTGAAGGGTCCTTTTAACACCCAGTTTCATATATAGAAAATAGTTCTTGAAATACCATTAATTCTTCAATCCCCTTTGGGTACCTCTACGAGAATTTATGGGGGAATGTTATTATTATTATTACTGTAGTCTGAAGTAATGAGGTTCTCACTACAACGTCTCAGAAATTCATATGCACCTCGCTTTCCAGTGTACGGCCTCCATCACTTTCCGACTATGAAAACCGATATTTTTTCCGAACCAACAACAGGTGTTCGCAGTTGGAAAATTAGACAGAAGTTCATAAAGTATGCAGGATGCGACGTACATAGCCTACGCGGACATTGTACACACACAATGCAAACCGGCAACCGGCATATAGCGACAAGACAAGGCGGAGGACCTGTTCGCAGTGGCGGCCCTACAAAGGGGTGGAGGTGTAGTCAATACCCCCCAAAACACATGATGGTGGTGCTGCTTTTTCATTGTGGCGTTTCGCTTACGAATTCAATTATGAAATAAATAATTGGAGAGATGTTGACCTTTAATCGAATCATTTCTAAATGGACGGTGTCAGTGTGTAGTTATTGAGATAAAAAATCGACAAAGATTGAGGTGGCGCACGGGGCTCCTCAGGGATCAGTCCTTGCCCCCTTCTTCCTATATACCGGGTGACCACGAGGTGAGGTACGCCCTCCAAAATATTACTCAAATACGCATATTTTTACTCCATTTCCGAAAATTCACCACTTCTGGTTTAACCGGGAGTGACCCCAAACTTTTTTTTTCAAATGACATCCTTTACATTTTTTTTAATTTTCCTGAAGAACACGCAATTTCGGATAACATTGTTCTTCCAAATTGAAAATTGGTTAAAATGGCGGAGGTACAGCTGAATGTTCAATCGAATAAAGTTGGCCATGAACATCAAACTCAAATCATCACAACTGACGAACGGCATCAGCATTTACGTGAGGAAGGTTCGAGGTAAGATACAGCTGGAAATTGAGCTTCTCATGTGATTGCAGCAACCATATTTTCCAACAATTATCAAATATTTCCTCAAAACGGAGTAGCACCCATAAAGAAATGCTCACAACTGCCATTTCTCAAATGGCAACATACTCTTTTCATATTGTCATATTGTTGTCATTACTGCAATATTACACTGCAACATCCCTGTGATATCTGAATTAGTGATAGCTGGATTTAGATGTCCCAGCGATGTCAAATTGTTACTTGCCATAGACGTCATACTGCGACATCATTTAGACATCAAAATCTATACTTAGTTATCTCTGCTACTATATTTTCATTGAGTTATCTCCAGATCAGGTGATAATAGGACTTTCTCACACATTCACTTGACTGCCGACTTCAATATGTGTTTAATGTTTATTTTGAAGTACCGCGGTAAGTTGGCAACACGGATCGTATTCCATATTGGCCAACCTGAAAGCGGTAGGCGACTACGTGACCGGCTGTTCTGTATTGTATAACCATATTTAGTTCTAGTTCTTTGTTCTTTGTATCGATACATTGACCGAAGATCGAAGCTTTGTCGCTTTGAATGCTTTCTATACTGTTCATGTTCTGATATTTTCAACTGGATTGATCACAATTGCGAATTTTAGTGTCCATGAACTGAAAGTGAAAAGTGAGTATCGTTGTTGAGTATCAACAAAGTGAGATTCCATTATTTCTTTCTTTACTATCTGGCATTATAGCGTACATTGTTCTCATATTGTTTCATTGATTTCCAGATGTGGTGATGAGCCTTCACGGACAGAACGAAAAAAATGTGGAAGCAGCCTGTTCCAATTGGTTCAGGCATGCCAAACAAAGGCTCGACAGGAAAAGGAACCAAAGCAATTGACTTTCAGTTTTTTAATTAATTTATTTTCATTTTTTTCTTTGTTAATTTTTAAATTTGTACTTTGTTAATGTTGTGCCGGAATGTTTTCATTTTTTAAAGACATATTTTCAATTATATTTTTGTTATATTTATTTTTTTTATATTGAAAATATATTTTGTTTCTATTTGTTGTTTCTGTTTGGAACATCGCATAGAAATTGACGTCACTTGAATATAACAGTGAAGAAATCGCTGCTATGTCGCTCTGTTACATCCCTGATATGTTATTAAAATTGTTTGTTTTGTTTTGTTTTTGTAAAAGTGAGTCGCTGAGACGTCTGTGCGACGTAACGATGCGAGTTGCAGGTCACGAAGTGACATCGCAGCAATATCTTAGAGATGTATCTGTGCTGGCTGGGCAGTGACGACTCTTATGACGAAAACTACATGTGTTTGATCTAACTCGACCATTTTCACGAGGGGTCAGATGTTATGGGAGAAGTTCTAAAAATAGTGCTTTTGATCCTCTTTGCCTCGTATAAGTTATAATTTTCTTCACCTCTTATAAGTTGCTTCACCTCTTATAATTCACTTCACCTCTCATGAGTTGCTTCACCTTTTATAATTTACTTCGCCTCTAATGAGTTGCTTCACCTCTTGCAATTTACTTCACCTCTAATGAGATTCTCCACCTCTTGTAATTTACTTCACCTCTTATGAGTTGCTTCACCTCTTATAATTTACTGCACTTCTTATGAGTTGCTTCACCTCTAATAATTTACTTAATCCCTTATCAGTTGCTTCGCTTCTTATGATAGCGTTATTTGCCTAGCAGAGCCAAAGTATTTTATGTCACCATTTTCCACAGAATTTATCTCGTCCCCATATTAAGATAAATAAAATTGTATAAAAATGCACTGACAGTGACAATACTCCTGCGAAACTGAGACGTGTTTAGGTACATGACCAATGATGGACCCTTGAGGAACTCCACAATACAACTACAACCGCGGCAAAAATTTGATGATTTTAGTTGTATTATTGCATTTTTCGTTTGAGATTCCGTTCAACGTCCGCCTATGGATTTCCAACGACGAAGTGAGATTTATAAATAATTCACACGCACTTCCTGCGTTTCTCAAGTGCGTGAATGTGCTATCAAATTACTTTATAGTACCGGGCAGCACTTTTATCTCTTTGGCGGTTCTTGGGGTACTTGTAACGTTTCGAATTTCTGCTGAATGCCAAATGGTGCTCTTCCGTTTTTAAGTCAGGCTTTCTAAAAAAAATCAAGCTCCTGAAGCAGACACGTCAATGTAATTTTGTAGAAATGAAATTCAAGTTGTTAAATACTTCCATTATACATAATATGTAAAATAATACATTAAGTATTATTACAAACAGGGGTTATCAATGATCATTTGATTAAATTTTTGTGAATATTGTTAGAAATATGGCTGACAAAACTGAAAACATAAAAAACATTATGGCCGTCTGAATGCATACTTTGAATGCTTCAACATTGTTTATAGATATTTGAGTTACCTGAGAAGAATGGTAAAATAGGTAATTATTATTAATTGGTCAGAATCAAGCTTGAAAGCTAACCAAGAAATAAAATATTTGGAGTTCCTCAAGGAACAATTTTGAAACTAATTCTATTTACCTACTTTTACCTTCTGAATCGATTGGCGCTCGCAGAATTGCCATATCTTCAACCGTTCCCGAGTTGAAGAGGTCATCTGCAGTGGAAAGTAGTCATTTCCCTCCATATTGTTTTTCCAGTCCTATTCGTGACATTTTTGACGTTGTATTCTTTTTATATGCCAAACCTTATTATCTGAGCATACAAAAATCATATACTTTTGGAATCTGCATGAAATTTTTCGTATATAGTGTGGATTGCAAGTAAATCTGCCGGTTGTGTATTTTTCATGATTTTTAGGGGTCTACCCCTTTAGATTTTTTCGATTTTTCGATAATTTTATTTCACATCGATTGACTCGACATTCACAGATTATACTAATTTGATCATTCTGAATCGATTGGCGTTCGCAGAATTGCCCTATCTTCAACCGTTCCCGAGTTGAAGAGGTCATCTGCAGTGGAAAGTAGTCATTTCCCTCCATATTGTTTTTCCAGTCCTATTCGTGACATTTTTGACGTTGTATTCTTTTTATATGCCAAACCTTATTATCTGAGCATACAAAAATCATATACTTTTGGAATCTGCATGAAATTTTTCGTATATAGTGTGGATTGCAAGTAAATCTGCCGGTTATATATTTTTCATGATTTTTAGGGGTCTACCCCTTTAGATTTTTTTCGATTTTTCGAATAATTTTATTTCACATCGATTGACTCGACATTCACAGATTATATTAATTTGATCATTCTGAATCAACTGGCATTCGCAGAATTGCCCTATTTTCATCCGTTTCCGAGTTGAAGAGTTCTTCTGGACTGGGAAGGAGTCATTTCCCTCCATATTCTTTTACAGTTCAATTCGTGATCATTTTGACGTTGTATTTTAATAAGCCCTAAACTTGTATCTAAGCATACACAAATGATATATTTCAAGTGACTGCCGATTTTGTATTTTCACTCTAAGTATCCAATTTGACCCAACGTGTACAGTACAGATTTTGTAACAACATTCTGTATATGCAATTTCATATTTATTCCAAACAGTTACCCATTCATCCAAGCCCCAACTTGAACAACAACCTATTCATAAGTCTGTAACACATTTTCCAGGTTCAAGCACTATATTCTTCAATAATATCTTCACTGCCCCCATTGTTATCTTTCCTGCGATTTTTTCTCGTTATCCACCATTGTTCCGCTAAAATCGTCTGACAATGCCACCTCTGTCTACCTATGTATGCCACATCCTGCATATACTGCAACAACAACTTTTATGATTTGTAACCAGCACCTGTTACCACAAAAAAAAATCCTCGAAAGTTGAAACATATTTCAAAGTATTGATTGAAACTGTGGTGTCTGCATGGTTGATTTATTTTGCCGAAGATATCTACTAGATTGTCAGCTGGTCGTTTACATTTTGGAATTTATAGTGTATGGATTTTTTGCCCCTTTTCTTCCGTTGAACAGGATATCGTAATCTTGAAAGTCTCCGCTGTGTACAGGATGTTGATTCTTATTTTTTTTTTCGTACGTACAAAGAGATTCTTTGTTTTCGGTTTTATGTTCGGCTGGAATCATCCACTTTGATAACAAGATCCTCTAACTAAGCCAAGCATTTTCTCTGACAACAACTCTAACTACTATTATTACCATCATTTGGAATATACCTCACATAATGACATAATGGTTGATGGTTTTTATGCCTTTACCTGGTGATATATGAAAAAAATAACAAACCTTCATTCCATAATCGAAAAAATAATCAATTACCTACTTGGTCCACATTTTCCTCTCATCTACTTTTGTTGCGAGTAAGAGTACGTTTTTGATCTTTCAAATATACAGAATGTCCCAGAATAAAGGGACCCAAGTGACTGGTTAGTTTTATACAACTATCTCGATGTTATTTCACAATTGTTTGTTGTTGTCTTTTTGTTTAGTAGCCTGACGAAGATTTTTTGTGCTTGTATCTGTTAGTATTTTTTATTGCGTTTAATTTGTTTATAATTATAGGGTATATTTTTTGAGCTTTGTCAATAGGAACTCATTATAATTCTTGGACAATAAAGCATATTTTGATTGATTTGATTGATGAGACAAGTTTTAGCCGAGTTACAGTGTGTTGAGAGTGACAAAAAATATTTCATCCCAACTTCAGACCGGCTCAACATTTCTCCATGATGGTTGCAAATCAAACAGCATACATGATGGGTCAAAAGTATAAAAATTGTACAGAAGAAAAGTGGTTTACATTTAAAAATTATGCCTGAATATCAAACAGCTTCATAAATTATTCAAAATCAAATTAATTGCGCATAACTTCTTTCAAGCATATTTGTAAAATTATCTTTTTATTTTAATTTATATTATAAAGAATATCACTTTCAATGAAAGTTTTTTAGTGGTTATATTTTCAGTTATAATATCACAAGAGAGTGAGAATAACGTGAAAATAATTTGACAGATTTTTCGAAAACTTGTTGCCAGGCAATAGACACGAGAGCCCGAAGGGCTGTATACTTCTTGACTTCAACCTATTCAAAGAGGACCTTATGTGATTATCGAACATGCACCAACTTTCGAAAATATTTGTATTTGGTTTTTTCGCAATTAATTTTAAAGATTCCCGTATGTTGCACACTGTATATTGAAAAAATAAACGAAAAATATTCAGAAAATATCCAGAACTAGTGAGAATTCATAATTTTCAATTGGTTTGGAAATATCTCCTTTCTAACATAGAAGAGGTTAAAAACAAGAAAACTCTGGACACAATATCTACTCTGATATACGATAACGTTCTTTAATTATATTGATTGAGGCTTTCGCGGCCGGGATTTTTGATAATGTTACTCTTCTTCGGGTTTGTTGGCCGTCGTGATATGGAATTGCTTCCTAACGTTTCGCCCGCACGAGTGGCTGGCTTCTTCTGAGGTTCCATCTTGAAAGATTTCCGATGAGTCATCGGAAATCTTTCAAGATGGAACCTCAGAAGAAGCCAGCCACTCGTGCGGGCGAAACGTTAGGAAGCAATTCCATATCACGACGGCCAACAAACCCGAAGAAGAGTAACGTTCTTTAATTAATTTATTTCTCCAGTATGGGTCACAACTGTGCACCTCAATATGTTTAGATACGATTTTACTTGCCACAAACCTGTCACTAAATGCACCATACCATTTTTTAAAGAAATTCAGTCGCATTCATCATTAATTATTTTGAATTTTCACATATCCTCGGCATAGAAGAAAATAGGTATAAAACTTATACAAAATAATCAGAAGTGGACCAAAATTTGAGCCTTGTGGAACACCAGAAGTTCTGCAAAAGGGGTATAAATCAATACTGTAGAATTTCATGATTGAGATGATACGACAGTGAGCAGTAGAGTCAGTTGATATTGGATTGTGACACAGTGAGGACGTATAAAGTGTCACAGGTGTTTTATTTGATATAGGAACATATATTACAATCAGAAAGGATTCTAAGAATTTCTGGAATGGGAACTGCAACTGCTTATGAAAAAATCTATCGAAAGCTTTTCTGAAGCGTTCATAGGCCACATTAATTAACCTGTTTTTTGCTATGGACTTATCGACGTACTTACTTTCATAACTAGTAATATTACCCAGAATTGAGTGAGTAATATCAACTCAGCATTACGACACATTTTTATTATTTTCAGGTCTTTTAAAACTCACATTATTCTCTCACCAACCATGGGACAAGTTACAGGTTGTTATCCCTTCATTGTAAACCCTGAGACTCCCCCTGAAGAATCCATAAACGCAAGAAATTGTCCCTCAAAGCCCTTCCATTATTGGGGCCAATATACGAATAAAGCAAATTTTCGACATTTTTAAAGTTATTTAAGAAACTTTACGACACCCAAAGGCCTTTTTTTTTTTCTGAATCTCTTCGGCATTCTTAGAAATCACCACACGCATTCAGGCAGTGACCTACCCGAAGTTGAGCGAATACCAGTGGCTTCCTGTACGATGGGACAAAGGAAATTAAATATCTGTGATCCAAACATACGATTTTCATTGGGCCAAGAAATAAGTATATTTTTTTATAACTCTCATCCAGGAGAGTCAGCTCTCGTATGTTTTCTTAGCAGAGCTCCAGAACTTATTTGAAATTCAATAAAACCGATTTTACAAACAACAAAATGTTTTCGAGGAAAGTTCGCTAGGTGGATTTGAAAGTCAGCGATTTGAATCAAGACTTGGCGGAACGGGACTAGAACCAACCGGTAAGAAGATCGTATTCCAGAAAAGACTCTCAGGAGGACTGATTCAAGAAGATGAAGATCCTTGGTGTTGCTGGAATTGCTTTAAGTTTGATAATGAATAAAATCGACGAAACTACAAAAATTTGAATACTTTGAAAGAGGAACTTCTAGAAAACCCGAAGATTCTAGAAGATGAACTCCTCTAAAACACAAAGGTTTGATAGAAGAACTTTGTGGTGTGGCGAATCGATTAGAAAAAATAACGGGAACTGTGGAGATAAAGATGGATGAAATTCAATATGAAATCGGAGAAGAAATGGAAAAAAGGAAGGAAACAATAAGTGATCAAAACAAAGACGGAATTGCCACACCAAAGAAACTGTCAACAATAATTCAATGCTGGACCTGATTATGAACTTGAATGAAGTTCAAAATGGGAAAGAAGATATCAAGGTCAGTTTCAAAACAGGGGAGCTTTCCATGGAGCCAATTCTGTTTGACAAACAATTTTGGGATTGCTGGGTCCATAATATTCTGGTTCAACATAGCATTTCCTTATCTGGTGAGAGTTTTCCAGGCATCTTCACAGGTCGGTTTATATCGAGATTGGTTCTTGGTGACCAGGTAGATTTTTTTTCTGAAATACGGGGTGGGGCTTAGTAAATTGCAACACACTGTATGAGTTGAATTGTCATCAAAGCTATTTTGCCAATTTCACTAGAAAAACTGACATGAAAAAAATCGCAAGACCGTAATACATCAATTTCGTTTTATGTCAGTTTTTTCGTACATACAGTGTGTTTCACTTCTCATGGAAACACCCTCGTATCTTCCGTAATTTTCAACGTAGAACCATGAAATTTTCAGGGTCGATAGATTCACTAGAAATGAACTCGCTGCAAAAAAGGTATCATTCTACCAGATATACACTGCACGAAAACAGCGATGGAACCACCCATTATTTCAGAAACTTATATTAGGGGGCAAAATTGGCCAAAAATTCCTTCGGATTCGTGTTAGGGATCCCAGAATTACTGCTACTACACCTATCTCTTGAAAAATTTTTAGTCCTGAAAATGTCAAACTTGTTTCACTTCTCATAGAAACGCCCCCGTATCTTCCGTAATTTTTGATGTAGAACCATGAAATTTCCAGGATCGATAGATACACTAGAGATGACCTCTCTGCCCAAAAGGGGTCATCATCTGTGAAGTATTTGAAAAAAAATTTAATTTTTCAGAACTGAAATTTTTTCAGGAGACAATTGTATTAGTAGTAATTTGGGGATCCTGAACACGAATCCGAAGGAATTTTGGGCTGGCGAGCAGTGTATATCACGTAGGATGACCCCTTTCGTGCAGAAAGTTCACCTCTAGTGTATCTATCGATCCTGAGAATTTCATGATATTTCGTCAAAAATTACAGAAGATACGAGGGTGTTTCCATGAGAAGTGAAACACTCTGTATAATATAACCCCCAGAAATCCATGTCATAATGTAAATAGGAGTCTATGAATTGGCAGCAATCAATCCTAATTTGTTTGAAACTGATCTCGAAACATAAAAACAGATGCCAGTTTCATTCAAATGAGTTAAAAAAAATGTTTGAAATTTATGTATGTGCTCTACAAGTTTCTGTAGAAAAATATTCCCAAAAATTTTGTTTTATCTTTGTTTTCTATCTGTTGATTTCCTATATTCACATTTGATAGACAACCTTTGGAAGTAGTAACACCTGTCGTTCTAGAATTTAAAGATAGTAATAGAATGGCTGAATTTTATAGCCATGTTTCAGCCATATATTTTTTCATGCAGCTTGTTCTTCATGGTGCCACAGCAGGTTGGTGTCGTCAGCAAATAACGTGAATTTCCTGGATAATTATGTACAGCAGGAATGATGTTGGACCCAACTTAATTTTGAAGATCTGATTGGTTTCAGAAGTGATTCTTCTGAATCTATACGTACATCGTGTTTGACACAATCGAATGCTTTCGATAGGTCATAGAGAAAGGAAGAAAGTCACGATTTCAATGAAACAGTGACAAAGGCCGTTTTACTTCAAAAGAACGCTTTTGGCAAAAACGTCAGGACTATGATGACTCGCCTTTGTTCCTTTGTCTGCGTCAGCCATCCCGCTGGTACGGCACTGTTCAAGATCTGACATCCTTACCATGTGGTAGACACGTTTAGTAGAGACCCAGGTAGTTTTACAGTTTCCGAGAATTTCTCTCGGCCTGTTTGTTCTCTTTGTGCCTGTCTCTCGTATTAGAATTATGGTCAGGCCAGGACCTTAGATGAAAATTTCGAATAATAAATATAGGGTGTATAACGGATAGCAGGTTTCAGTTGGGGTTCAGGCATCGGAATGGTTTGTACAATGAATTAATATATTCGTATTTCAACAGGTGATTGAATTTTTTGGGAAGCTGCTTCAGACCTGGATCAAATACAGCTCTGATAATTGACTTAGGTATCCAAAAATCAATTGTAATGAAAAAAGCTAAATTCCACTACCAAAAACAATTCGATTCTGCCTGGTTACACAAAAACGTTATTGACAATAATACGAGAGAAATTGATAACCAAAATAAATGCCCGATTGATTGTGTACTGCAAATTTATTGTTTTTTCTAATCTATTGTTGATTTCAATTTATTGTCTTCCATTGTTCTCTATATCCACCCCCGAAGGTTTAAATCTCTCAACTTTTACTCCGTTTTCTTGTACATTTTTTCCTTTTTGTTCCTTTCCTATGACCATAATTTTAGTTTTATCTACTTTCATTCTAAATTCTCCACAAACTGCATTCTAAATTTCCAAGGACATAATCAATCATTGTCATCTATTAGATGTAAATCTGCGTATAAATAATCAAGAAATGGCAGCAGCAGTTTTCAGTTGCATGAACTTTAAATGTCACTCTTCACGGCAACAAATCAAATTCCCGGAACTTAACTACTGGTGTTCCATAAGGATCAGTTCTCGGTCTAATTCTCTTGCTATATATTAAAGATCTAGCCTGCATTGACATAGCTGCAAATATATATCAATTTGCAGATGACACTACGACATTATTTTAGCATAGCAAGAACTAGATGGAACAGCAGCAAAAGATTTAAAGAAATAAATAAAGACCGGTATTATCACCCTCAAGTACTCAAAGCTGGAAATGTTTCTTTAAAACATGGTGGAAACATTTCCTCAAAATTGAACGCTGTCCAGAGCTGCATGGTATTGATGTATGAAACACCACCACACAATTTAACAGTGAATACTAAATAGACATCCTTATCACCATTGATGGGGAAATCGAGAACCATTTCTGTGGCCTTCACGCTCTCCAGATCTTACCCTTTTAGACTTTCATATTTGGGGTGGAGTGAAAGATTTGGTCTACCCTTCACCAGTACGCCTTATGAATGATTTGAGACTTGAATAATACCTACAGATTTCCAACGAAATCAAAAGTCAATCTACTGAAAGTAAAATAACAGAACGTTTGAACACATATTGAAGATTCACGTTAGAGTCCTGTCAACATTGTTCTTATTCATCAATAATAATGTGTCTTGTGTAATTACATAGGAATTCATATTTTTGATCAAATAATTTCAATTGTCTTTTGTTACCATGGCAAACTCGATACTTACAGCAAGAAATATCTCGGAATTTCTTCATATTAATATTTCAAGGTATCTACTGATGATGTAATTTTCTGACTAGACTGCTCTTAACAAAGCAGTAAGGACATCATTATTTTCTTAATCATAGATAGATCATCAGAAGATAGTATGTAACTGGCATGGCGTGATAAACTACTTATATTGATTTCATTAATGCAAGGAATAAACAGCATAGGGCCTAATATTGATCCTTGCGTAACACCCATTGATTGAAGTAAAATCGCAACCCAGTCAAGTGAATGCCTCTTATGCCAATATTAAATATTCTGTACAGCAATTCTTCATGGATTTTATAATCAAAATTTTTGTAAAATGTTTTTACGAATCTTCCATGGTTTTGGAGAAATCAGCTTGCTGAGATCACAACAAATTCCAATACGACACTACGAAATCAGAGAGATCACTGAAATGTCGTTACTGTTGTATTTGTAGAAAAACAAAACTATTGAACAAATAATTATACATTTGAAAATGTTGCTCTGCTGATGTTATCAACTTTCCAACCTTTTGAAAAAAAAATGTGGGTGAAGAATATTTCCCTTGATATCAGAATATATTTGACAAAATAAAATCTCATTCATGGAAAATGAATTTGTTGAAATTAAATACAAGGTATTCTTTTTGAAAAAACTAAACGTGTTTGAAAATGACCATGGTGTTATATTGAATACCCTGTAGAATTCATTTAAAATTCACTATATTCCCAATAAACATCATCTTGTTGCATAACGATTCCTGAATTATTTTCAGTTTATGTCTCGAAATGTGAAATACCTGATTTTTCAACAACAAACAAGGTGTTTCCTAGGTTGGGCAGAGAAGTGGAATAGATCTATAAAGGTGAATGGCTCATTTTATTTAAATATAAAGTGAGTTAATTATTAAAATTACTGATGATTCCGCTTCACAGTAATGAATATATTTAACTAAATGATGAAAACAATCTCCGTAAGATTCGGTTCCATTACTGACCCATGAAGTACCCCATGAGTTTGAGTTGTAGGCAGAAGTGGATACAGAACTGTTGCACTAGTTCAGTGAGAAATCCTCAACAAATGGAACACAATGGATTTAACTTTCATATCCTGACTTGTAAGAAGATATATGATATTGCTAACTGCTGATGGGAACCATGAACGTGGTACTTACCTCGTCGTACCATTCAACATCTTCAGGTCCGGTGAGCGAGCTGGGCACTCCGTTGGACCTCTTATAGTAATTTATTTCCCACCTTCCAAAAATAGTGTGAAGGCACATCTTCCTGACATGTTACATCCAAGTTGATTTCATGTGGTTTTGCACAATAATCTCGTTGGTTGAAGTTATGGTGTCTTGCAGCATTTGGAGGTATTTGGGACCATTTCAATATTATTCTAAGAATATGGGACCTATAACTTCCGGAGGGGAAGCATTCGTCCACCGTCTAGGATTACAGAATTCATCAATTTCTTTCAATCGACTGTATTCCTACGAATTTTATAACTACTTACTGCACTTCATTTCAGTCTCAAAATGTATAATTTTATTTTTTCTGAATATGGTGTCATATTAATTCATTGAACCCTTTTTTAAATCTGTCAATGAAATACTTCAGTATCTTGAGAAAGCTATCTGCCCTAAATTAATCATTTGGCTGGTATTATTCCAGTTTTCAAGAATTTGATTAGATTTCAATATGTTGTAGTGAGATAATTTATTTTTTTGTCATTAAAAAATTTTAATGGAGACTGAAATTGAAGCATTATGTCCTAATTCTTAAAACCGCAAATATCACTTCATTATAATTTCAAACAGACGTAGAATTTATGTCCAAACAGCATAATTCAGCTAGATCATCATTATCATATCAGTATTATCATTATTACGATATGAACTATGTTAACTTTCAATATTGTTTATCTCCCAACAAGTGTTTAATCGTTGAACGATAATTTTTGCTCACGGTAATTGTTTTGTTCCATTTCTGTCTACTGCACTTTGATCCAGTTGCTGTTCAACTTTTCAAAAGATTATCTCTATTATAAAAACAAGATGCACTTCGGCAAAAGTCGATTTGATAATTAATTCCAGATTGCAAAACTTGATATTTTGTTTCGGAATTTCAGAAAAGCTTTTGATACAAAGAATTTACCACTTTACCTAGACGACTTTTGGATCGTTTCCGTTAGATACCAATGCAGAAGTTATAATTTGCAAATAGAAGATATTTGTACCAGTTTAGTACAAACCAAGCCCAAAGCTGTAATTACTGCCTGTATATCAGTACAGAATAGGTCATATAGAGGGCAATACAGGCAGTAATTAAAGTCTTCGCGTTGTTGGGTTTGTGCCAAATTTGGGGATAAAAAAAACACAAATCATATCAATAAAAATTGTATTATGTGTAAATTTGTTCAATTTATAAAAACATAACGTAATAGTAACAAATATTGATAACTTCACGTTTATATACAATTTAATAATATCACTGTACACTTTTTACATAACTTAACTAAACCTAGTAGTATTTAGTTTCGAAAGTTGCACCTGAAATTCAGATCTGAAAGGAATAACATGGCCTCCAAAAATAAAGTTAAAAAATAACGTGTTATATTGCAATTCGAAATTACTAAAGCCAAAAGATTGCTACAACCGCAAATTAAATTTTACGCAGATCAATTTTCTAACCAAACTTTTCAGTTGGTCGCCATCAGAGCACGTATGAGTGTGTGATCCTTGGGAATCCTCAGTTACATCATATAAATGGAAAACTGTGACTTCCATAGTGAATTCAATTGTTTGAATCATAGAAATGCTGAGAAATAATTATCGCTATGCACGGGAAGACGTAAATTGCATCGTAGAATTAGAATTATTTATTTATAAATTGTTTCAAAACGCGTTCGAAAACACAGTTGAAATTTATTATAGTTAACGATTCCAGCGCGTTAACATTTAGTTTCAACACAATCATTGTCATAACCATTTTCATCAGCAGTAGATTCATCCAGATCGTATTCACACCCATTTGTGGTCTTTTTCGCGTGTTATAGATTGATCTCTGTAAGAATTCATCTGGGGCATATATAAAACAACAAACATAACTTCAAAAATATACGTAACAAAAGTTGCAACAGCCACTATTTCGAAAGTTGATGAAGATTACACTGTATTGGTTGAATTTTCAATGATTATTCAAGGAATTTGCTATAATTCTTAGAAAATTTTTCAAGAATACACAATGAAGTGGAAAAAATACCCGGAATTATGCCACTCAGCTGTGGAATTCCTCTAAATGATTGTAAAACGCTATATCACATCATCAAAATGCCTGCAACAATTTAAAACATTCAAGATTCGATGAAACCGAGTAAATGGAGGCAACCAATTCACAATCTTGGACATATAACGAGAAAAATTACTTCTAACCAATGAATGAACCTAACCTTACTTTTCTCTAGTTTCGTAATTTTCCTCTGTATATGTCTGCAGAAGTGGGCTGTCCAAATTAATGAAGCAAAACAAATTTCTTTACAATAATTACAAAAATTTTCCAAAATGTCCAGAATATATTTTTACATTAGGCTGGATCGTGGGCATTTTCAAAAAACCTCACTGAACACAAAAATGGCCTTACCCTAACAGTGGAAACAAATATGCAACAAATTAATAAATTTAAACTCAAGCGTCGCAGGAGAGCGTTACACAACAACTTCCGAAAAAATCAACGAGTGAAAACAGGTTTTGAATGGAATTTGGCTATGGATTGATAGATTTCTTCAGAAGCTGACCTCTCCGCTTGGTTTCTTACCTTTGGTCAAATATTTAGGTTGGTTACAGTATTTAAGGTTATAAAGTGACATTGGACGTGCTCACGGACTATTTTTGTGCGATAATAATTATACTTTCTTAGTGCTAATGCGGGTTTGAAAGGAGATTTCAAGGTATGTCTGTGTATAGTCGGAATTCACTTGGAAATAAATGATTGTTCCTTTCCATATTTATGCTGTTTGCTAGCTTCATACGAATCGTTATCTAATGTCAAGTAAACATAAGTCGTCGTTTTTTTGTCTCTGATTAGTTACGGCGAGAAAAAAAGGTCTACCTTTTTTGTGGAATTTGGCGAAACTATTTACGTGTTATTGAGATATTTTCAATTTTGAAGAAGAAGAAGAAGAGCGGAACATTTTTCTTCTTACAACTAATAATCGACAAAAACCGACAAATTATGGACATTTCCTGATAAAGAGAATAAATTGTGGAAGTTGTTCGCTCACTTCATATAAACATCGTATGATTAAAAGAAGGACAATCAATTTTCTCCACAAAAAAGGGTCAAATTCCGGATAGTCCAGAACTTACAAAAAGTAGATACCTATTGCAGAAGTTGTCCATATTTCATATGCAGTTGGCGAAACATGGCATATTTTTTGAAAACAGAGCGACACATTTTATTTGTACGTAATCGATAAATCGCGGAAGTTTTTCGTGAATTCATGTAAACTTCCTATATTCAAATAAAAAGGACAGCAATTATTACTTTTCTCCGCACCTAATTAGCGACAAAAAAGCGGTAAATTCCGGGGACTTCAGAACTAGGCAAAGATACAAATTACGTAAGTTGTTTCGGTGACTTCATATGGAGTTAGCAAAAGTCGGAAAATAAAAAAGGGACATATTTTTGTAGATAATTTACAATAAAAACATAGCAAATATAGCCCATTTAAAAGGGGGAAAAAGTTTTTTCTGAGCTTAAAAGTTTTTGCATCGTTGTATATTTGATTAAAGAGAGGCAATTTGTCTATAATTGTTCGTTAACTAAATTTACATCAAGAAACGAACTTTTTCCAAAAAATTTCAATAAACGCAAACGGAAACTTGCCGCTGAAACTACACCTGTCCAATTCCAATTCGGGCCAAACAAAGCCCCAAACGAAACGATTGCTTTATTTTTCGCCAATTTCGGACAAAAAGTCCCGGTTCAAATCAAATCCCGCTATATTGTTATAAACCACATCAACGTGACTATCGATTTCAAGCGAACTGTGTTTTTCTGCAAAAAAAGACAGCCTTTGAATATCTAGTGTTGCATACACTCAATGGCGGCGGTTTCTTTTATGATTTTTTAACGAGAGCTTGTCAAATTTTCGTAACGAATGGAATTTTTCCGGTTTGGATTATTTGCAGGAGGTGGGAAATACGAATACGGATTTTAATCGAGTGGAAACAGAGAAAGTTAGCTTTTTGCACGAAGTGACACCACGCAGATGATTCGTTGATTAGAAAATAGCAAAAAAGTAGCGATCAAATCATAACGAAATATGTCCATATACTGACGACAAATTTATATAAGGAATTTTCCATTATCTCCGCTTGTAAACTGATAAATCTGTTCTTCCCAATTCGGTTTTCAGTACCTCCAACTTTGATTACAGGCATGATCGAACTTTTTTCAGTGAGCAAGTTAGCTGTTGCTTCAAAAAATAATTGAAAACTGTTTATCTGTGACTGAAAGGGATGAATGATCATCTTTTAGACTGGTGGTAAATTACTTTTGGAAAAATACAACCAGAGTGCGACTGAGAACTATATTGTTTTATATAAACCGGGAAAATGCAGAAGCAGCAAGCAATTTGTATCCCGAGAGGTTTCCAGAAAGAAGACAAACATTTAGAGACATTTTCGCAAGATGAAAAGAAAAGGCCAAAATTATATGAATCAAATAAGGATAAGGAGTTGGAAGAAATGGTCGTTTTAGGAGCTGTTGAAAATAATCCTAAAACGCAAAATTTGAAAATATCAATAGCCTACCAAGAACTAACGTTAGACGGATTCTGAGAAAGCACAAATACAAGCCATACAGGACCAGAAGAGTTCACGAACTCAGATCAGGAGATTTTGAACGCCGCATGGATTTTTGCCAGTGGTTCCTGGAAAACTGCCAAACTTTACGGCTGCAAATTTGGTAATAATTGGATAGCCAACCGAGGACCCAACCGTTGGCCGGCTAGGTCACCGGATCTAACGCCTATGGACTTTTACCTCTGGGAAAGGTTGAAAGATCTTATTTTTAAAACGGCGAATTGGAAGCGACAGTGATGCAAAGATTTGCTTCTCTCACTCCTATCGAGCTAATTAATTCGGCAAAAAACGTGTAGGAGAAGCTGGTAGACATTTTGAACATATTCTCTCAAGAAATATATTTCATTGTGTGTTCTTTATCATTATTATTATTGTTGAGAGTTTCATTTCTAGTAGTCAATATAGTATAAATTGTTATCAGTTTTATTGAAACTATGAGCTCTAATTATTGCTTTCTCAACATTTGATAGCTTTTACTGAACAATTTATTTCCGTTTTATGCCGCGTCGTCCAAAGCCTACTTGTTCAAACTGTGCGTTTTGTCTACATGAAAAAATCTAAAAGCTCTGTATTTCAAAGATTACTCGAGCAAAGTTTGCTACATTTTTGGAAAGGTAATTCTAAGCTCTATTGAAATATGCAAGAATATACAGGGTGTCTGGTTAAAAAAAATATTTTTCCATCAATAACTATTTGAAAAGATGAGTTACTCACATCATTGAATTATACGTAAAAAAGTGCGCCGAAAATGTTTTCATAGAAACGAGAAATTTTTTACAGGAAAAATGTTACAGCAACTTTCGAAAATGCACATTTTCGAAAAACATGCTGTAACTCAGAAACGATGAGATATCGAAATGCGGTTTTCACCAATGAGTTGGTCATAAAATTTGACCCTCAAGCACAGCCATCAGTTTTCATCTATCTAGTTTGAAAACAGGACTTTTCCTTTAATTTGGACCACTCTGTACATTTAGGTATTCCAAAATGTATTCTCATTTATAACTTTGTATTTGTGGCTCTTCTGTTTCAGCATTGCTAATTTGGATACTAAAATGGGAACGAATCAACTTCATCATTCACCAACAAAACCTTTCCTGCACTGCAGGAATCATACGTCTTGGGAAGAACACAAGTTCCAACTCTTCTGTGATTCCCAAAATAAACCCAATAGATTTTTATAGACTTTTCCCCATATGGCTGGAATTCTATATATGGCGGCATAAAAATATCGAATTGTTTCTTCTGATAATAAAGTCGATCCTAGAATACCGTCGACCATTGCGATTCACCGCTTTTATTTTTTGTCAGTCAACACCGGAACACCCGGTACATACCGTTCGAATTTCACAGTTGAATGAGAGACAGATGTGCACTTGAATAAATTAAAAATTAATTATTCGTCACAGAACAGTATTATGTCATAATTTTTTATAGAAATCGAAAAAATTCGCTAAGGTCTCCGTGGTTATTACAATAGAATGGCCTTCGGGGTAATGAATGGTGATATTTTTCTACACCACATTTCTTGTGACGTAATACGACATTATGAGCTGTAGGTCACAGTAGGCGTTCTGCCGTTTGTAGGAAATCGTGGATTTTACAGACGTGAAAACCTGTAGTTGAATAACAGCGACAGTGGACAATTTGAAAGCAGCTCTTCGACAAAGGAATGCATTTTCAACTGGATTCCTTCAGAAATCTGTCAGTATTGATCTTCCTACCCAAACAGTATCATCGCGAATCAAAAAATAATCAGTGAGCACCTCAAACATCTGCGAATCTTGGTAGGTTACGATTCTTACCTGATAACCTACAATTTTCACCTCAATCTTACTCTTACGTCATTCGTTTTTACATGTATCACAGCTTAAGATGCGCATCAATCAAAAATACAAATCTGCCATAGAAATATCGGAATGTACCTTATATACACACACTTACAGGCACTGCCAAAAATTTCACACAGAGAAACTATCGAGAGACTTTGCATTCCTCCATGAAATGTCACTCCTCTTCACTTGATTCATTAATATTTCATTCACCCTGTATACCACGGGACATTCACGTGGTTCGTTGGCAGAAGAAATGCAAAGACTTTCATCAAGACCTTTTCAATACGTGAAATTGCTTTGGTTACTAGAAAAACAGAAATATCCATGGCTGTCGGAAAGTACGAAGCTGCGTAATATTACACAAGATGACATGTAATTTCTCTCAACTAGTAAAGTTCAGTACTTACAGGTTCGAAGAGCCCAAGGCGTTAAACAATGTGTGAATAATTTTGCTCGACTAAACCCAGTAGTAATTTTCCTTCTGCCAAATAATAGGCTTACGATAAAAGCTCCACGTTTTTGGCGCAGTGCGTAGGAGCTGCCCCATACGCTGGAGCACGCCTTCGTGGCGCAGTGTGTAGGATCCGCTCCCCCTTTTCGCGCAACCAGACAAACGTGCAATTTCCGACCGATACGCACTTCAATAAAAAAATCTCTATCTACAATCCCGCGTTTCACCTGACGTGCCACAAGCCCAGGTTCAGAACGCTCAGCTGCGGCAACTTCATGATCCTCTCCAGGCCCACCGTCGTGATTTTCGTGCACCCGTACAAATCTATACACTTCAATTTGGTCAGCGAGTCCGCGATCACGTTCAGCCCCTTGTCCGTGATCTTGCTGCACTGGCCGATGTTCAACGTTTCGAGATCGTGCAACGTGTCCGCGATCTTCTCGAGACCCTCGTCCGAAATCTGACACGCACTGAGACTGAGGCTCTTGAGGTTGAAGAGTCCTTGGGAGATGTGCACGAGCGCCTGGTCGCCGATTTTGTCGCAGAAGGACACGTCCAGGGAGGTTATCCTGGAGCCGCCTTCCGCCAGGTAGGCCATGCCGATGTCGGAGATGTTGTCGCAGGATCGTAGGTTCAGCTCGCGCAGGTTCGCCATTTTGGCGAGGTATTTCAGGCCGCTGTCCGTGATGCTGATGCAGAAGCTGAGGTTGATGCACTTGAGAGAGGTGAGCCCCGTCACGTGCTTCAGCGCCTCGTCGGACAGCCTCTGGCAGTCTTGCAGACCTGGAACAAATAGAAAGGATTCGTCAAATAACAATTACACGCTAGAAAATGGTCGATGGCCCAAGCACACCTCCCTGTGACACCCCACACAAAAACATCGGAACACTCACCTAAATACTCTAGCGACTGGATCCCCCCGGCCAGATGGCTGATCCCTTGGTCGCTGATGTGCCAGCAGGACCTCAGGTTCAGCCTCTTGAGCTTCTTGAGGCCCCAGGCGATGAGGACGAGGCCGGTGTTGGTGACGTTGCAGCAGCCCCCCAGCTCCAGCACTTCGAGGTTTTTCAGGAACTGCGCTATCCTGCTGAGGGAGTTGTCGCTGACCTGCTTGCACAGCGAGAGGTCGAGCTTGGAGAGGGAGGGGAAGTCCTGCACGATGGCGTGGGAGATGCAGGCGTCGGCGACGTTGTAGCATCCGCTCAGGTTGAGGGACTCCAAGTTGGGGATGCCTGAAACAACAGAGAGACTTTGTTAGAGGGATGGTGATCGAGTCAAGAAGGCTGAAATATAATCGTAAGAATCTTAATTTTTATTGGCTCATATAATGAAGTTTTGGTGACCAAGAAGCTACACCAGCCGTTATTATTACATAATTTGACTTGTTTTACACCTTGTATGTCTTTGAAATCGATAAAATTATTATTATCAATCACTGACGTATTGAGAGTTCCAGAAGTTTGATTCTCAAGTGGTTGAATTTATAGAAAATTCCGTAATAAACACAGATCTCAACGAATTGTTCACAAAGTTGTTTACGATTTTACTATAATGAAAATTACAAAACGAATAATATAAAGTTCAATACAAACTATCGACGTGTTGAAAAATTCAGAATAACTATTTTCATGAGTTACCATTTGAATCGTATTTCATCTCATATGGCACATCAAAAATTCATTAACATAGCCTTCCCTTCATAATTTCAATTCTCATGATGAACGTAGACTTAAATTTTTGCGGGGATCGCCGTTATGGGCTTAAAGTTTTTTGATGGGACCAATTAGAAGAGCTCATAATAAGCCATACATATTGACGATTTTAGGAGGTGAGTCATGACACCCTTGACCCCTCTGGGACCGCTCTTGAATATAGTACATGCTCACCGAAAGACAAGCAATAGAAGCGTGTAGGATACTGTATTAAATTCTAATGCCAACAAAATACAGTTCTAGTCAGATTTTCTTTCATACTGCATATCAAAATCTTATTAACAGAGCCTACTCCTATACATTTCATTTCCATGGTAGATATAGTCCAGCGCACTAAAAGACACGCAGTAGAAGCGTTTGGGATACTGTATTGAATTCTAATGCCCCAAAAAAATACGGTTCTTGACGGATTTCCTTTAATACCTACTGCTTTTCAACAATTTATTAACTGAGCCTGCTTTTTCATAATGGATAAAGTCCATGCGCACCAAAACACACGCAGTATACTTACTGCTTTGAATTCTAATGCCCAATAATATAAAGTTCAAGACAGATTTCCTTTCATACTGCATTTCAAAAATTTATTGACAGCCTATTTCTCAAAATGTCATTTTCACGATGGATAAAATCCATGCGCACCAAAAGATACGCAGAAGAAGCGTGTATATTCCCAATAAAATAGAGTTTATATCGGTTTTTCTGTATTACTGAATTTCAAAAATTTACTAACGAAGCCTTCTCTTCAAAATTTCAATTTTCATGATTCATATTGTCCATGCGCACTTAAAGATACGTAGTAGAAGCGTGTGGATACTGTATTGAAATCGAATGCCAATAGAAACAGTTAAAGTATGATTTCCCCTCAATTACATTTCAAAAATTCATTTAACACAGCCCACTCTTCAAATGTTCAATGTTTATAATTCATACAGTCCATGCGCACTAAAAGACACACAGTAGAAGCGTATAGGACAACGTACTGATTTAAAATAACCGTAAAAATATAGTTCAAGTCGGATTTTCTGTAATATTGCAGTTCAAAAAATTATTTTTACACAGCTCTCTACAAAATTTGAATTTCCATGGTTGATACAATCCATGCGCACCAAAAGACACGAAGTAGAAGCGTGTAGGAGCTTTATTGAAATTCAATGCCAATAAAAACAGTTCAAGTACGATTTCCCGTCAATTACATTTCAAAAAATCATTTAACACAGCCCACTCTTCACTGTTCTTGGTTAATATAGTAAATGCGCACCAAAAGACAAGCAGTAGAAGCGTGTAAGACACAGTATTGAATTATGATACCCAATAAAATACAGTTCAAGTCGGATTTTCAGTTATATTCCATTTAAAAAAAAATTATTACAGCCCTCTCTTCCAAATTTCAATTTATATGGTTCATATAGTCCATGCGCACCAGAAGACATCCAGCAGAATTTTGTGGGACACTCATTACATTCTGAAACTCGATGAAATACGGCTTGGCTTGTGTCAGATTTCATGCCATTAATATTGCCTTTCAAAATTTGATTGATTAAATCTTCAATAAAAATATATTAAGTCCATGCGCACCAAAAGTTACACAATAGAAATTATATCTATATCTATATTTTTGTAGAACTACGCGATGTTTTTTGTCCTGCAGTCTGAAATGATGAGCTGTTAGCGATTTTATTACATTCAGATCCGAAATGCATCATAATATATATTGAAGATAAAAGAAAGTCTGAAATATTTAGTGTTGAATATCACTTTTGAATCTCACTGATATTCTGAATTTGATTGTCGTCATCATGAATGTTAATTCACAGAAAAAACAAGTCGATTGCGTAGCAACTACACCTAGTATTTTCTCGATTAAAATTCAAATTACCAGCTGCTGCGGGATTACAAGAACAAGCACTCCGAAAAAACAAACGCCACAGCCAGTATAAGAACATATGCACATCGCACACCTACACGTGTCTCACAACGGCCATCGAACAGCTGTTGATGCCGTCTTCAAAGATGGAAGACAGCCTTGGGTAGGAGTCACTATGGGAGACCATGTGGTTCTCTGCAAGGGCCATCTTGATAGTTTCATTCGATATAGTTCAGTCGACAGGTTGAAAAAAGTGGGGTTAGGTGGAAAAAGGTCGGAAGTTAATGAAACTTCAGGAGGTTCTTCAGGGATGGATAATCAACATTTTCTCAAGTTTTGTACCTCGAGGACCCTGTGCGAAAAAAGTAGAGGGGGGAAACTGCAAAATTTTTGACCTCTCTCCGGTTTTTCCTCGATTACTTTTTTCTCTTACGTCCTACGGAAAAAATATATCGATACTTTTTTGTATAGCGTAACATTTATACAATTTTGACTGAAGAAACATGTTTGTTTGTCAAATTCGCTACCGAGATATGGCACGTCAAAAAAAAGGTCATGTTTAAAAATTTGCTAGGAAATGACAAAAAATGCAAAATTACAAATTATACCCGAACGTTCGTTGAAACGTCTACAGAAGCTATGTTCGACCAGCAATCGCTTTGAAATATGGTGAAACTATACAAAAAATATTGCATTTCACGAATAAGACATGGAAAACAATTAGAAAAATTTCTGGCGGGCGCAGGTCACCTCCGAACGGCTAATCCGGTATACTAACCCGTATAACCGCAAAAAAAAAGTACTTCCGACGGTTTTGGATTTTTTTCACTATTTTTGGCGTGTTCTACGCCATCGATTTAACACGTAACACATTTTAAAAATTGCAAACAATTAAATTTCAAATTCGACCCGTTTGAAGATGCAGACGTTCGCCGAAACACCTACGAAAACAATGTTCGACCAGCGATCGCTTTAAAATATAGTGAAACTATACAAAAAACATTGCATTTTACGAATATAATATGGAAAAAAATTTGAAACATTTCTGGCGGGCGCAGTTCACCTCCGAACGGCTAATCCGGTATACTAACCCGTATAACCGCCAAAAAAAAAATACTTCCGACGGTTCTGGATTTTTTTCACTATTTTTCCCGTATTCTAAGCCATCGATTTAACACGACACAGATTTGAAAAATTGCAAACAATCAAATTTCAAATTCGACCCGTTTGAAGATGCAGACGTTAGCCGAAACACCTACAAAAACAATGTTCGACCAGCGATCGCTTTGAAATATGGTGAAACTATACAAAAAACATTGCATTTCACGAATAAGATATGGAAAAAAATTATAAAAATTTCTGGCGGGCGCAGGTCACCTCCGAACGGCTAATCCGGTATACTAACCCGTATAACCACCCAAAAAAAATACTTCCGACGGTTCTGGATTTTTTCACTATTTTTCCCGTATTCTAAGCCATCGATTTAACACGACACAGGTTTGAAAAATTGCAAACAATCAAATTTCAAATTCGACCCGTTTGAAGATGCAGATGTTCGCCGATACACCTACAGAAACTATATTCGACCACCGGTCGCTTTGAAATATGGTGAAACTATACAAAAAACATTGCATTTCACGAATAAGATATGGAAAAAAATTATAAAAATTTCTGGCGGGCGCGGGTCACCTCCGAACAGCTAATCCGGTATACTAACCCGTATAACCGCCCAAAAAAAAATACTTCCGACGGTTTTGGATTTTTTTCACTATTTTTGCCGTGTTCTACGCCATCGATTTAACGCGAAACACATTTGAAAAATTGCAAACAATTGAATTTCTAATTCGACCCGTTTGAAGATGCAGACGTTCGCCGAAACACCTACGAAAACAATGTTCGACCAGCGATCGCTTTAAAATATAGTGAAACTATTCAAAAAACATTGCATTTTACGAATATAATATGGAAAAAAATTATAAAAATTTCTGGCGGGCGCGGGTCACCTCCGAACGGCTAATCCGGTATCCTAACCCGTATAACCGCCCAAAAAAATACTTCCGACGGTTTTGGATTTTTTTCACTATTTTTGCCGTGTTCTACGCCATCGATTTAACGCGAAACACATTTGAAAAATTGCAAACAATTAAATTTCAAATTCGACCCGTTTGAAGATGCAGACGTTCGCCGAAACACCTACGAAAACAATGTTCGACCAGCGATCGCTTTAAAATATAGTGAAACTATTCAAAAAACATTTCATTTTACGAATATAATATGGAAAAAAATTATAAAAATTTCTGGCGGGCGCAGGTCACCTCCGAACGGCTAATCAGGTATACTAACCCGTATAACCACCCAAAAAAAAAATACTTCCGACGGTTTTGGATTTTTTTCACTATTTTTGCCGTGTTCTACGCCATCGATTTAATACGACACACATTTGAAAAATTGCAAACAATCAAATTTCAAATTCGACCCGTTTGAAGATGCAGACGTTCGCCGAAACACCTACAAAAACAATGTTCGACCAGCGATCGCTTTGAAATATGGTGAAACTATACAAAAAATATTGCATTTCACGAATAAGATATGGAAAACAATTAGAAAAATTTCTGGCGGGCGCAGGTCACCTCCGAACGGCTAATCCGGTATACTAACCCGTATAACCACCCAAAAAAAAATACTTCCGACGGTTTTGGATTTTTTTCTCTATTTTTGCCGTGTTCTACGCCATCGATTTAATACGACACACATTTGAAAAATTGCAAACAATCAAATTTCAAATTCGACCCGTTTGAAGATGCAGACGTTCGCCGAAACACCTACAAAAACAATGTTCGACCAGCGATCGCTTTGAAATATGGTGAAACTATACAAAAAATATTGCATTTCACGAATAAGATATGGAAAACAATTAGAAAAATTTCTGGCGGGCGCAGGTCACCTCCGAACGGCTAATCCGGTATACTAACCCGTATAACCGCCCAAAAAAAAAGTACTTCCGACGGTTTTGGATTTTTTTCACTATTTTTGCCGTGTTCTACGCCATCGATTTAATACGACACACATTTGAAAAATTGCAAACAATCAAATTTCAAATTCGACCCGTTTGAAGATGCAGACGTTCGCCGAAACACCTACAAAAACAATGTTCGACCAGCGATCGCTTTGAAATATGGTGAAACTATACAAAAAATATTGCATTTCACGAATAAGATATGGAAAACAATTAGAAAAATTTCTGGCGGGCGCAGGTCACCTCCGAACGGCTAATCCGGTATACTAACCCGTATAACCGCAAAAAAAAAGTACTTCCGACGGTTTTGGATTTTTTTCACTATTTTTGCCGTGTTCTACGCCATCGATTTAATACGACACACATTTGAAAAATTGCAAACAATCAAATTTCAAATTCGACCCGTTTGAAGATGCAGACGTTCGCCGAAACACCTACAAAAACAATGTTCGACCAGCGATCGCTTTGAAATATGGTGAAACTATACAAAAAATATTGCATTTCACGAATAAGATATGGAAAACAATTAGAAAAATTTCTGGCGGGAGCAGGTCACCTCCGAACGGCTAATCCGGTATACTAACCCGTATAACCATCCAAAAAAAAAATACTTCCGACGGTTTTGGATTTTTTTCACTATTTTTGCCGTGTTCTACGCCATCGATTTAATACGACACACATTTGAAAATTTACAAACAATCAAATTTCAAATTCGACCCGTTTGAAGATGCAGACGTTCGCCGAAACACCTACAAAAACAATGTTCGACCAGCGATCGCTTTGAAATATGGTGAAACTATACAAAAAATATTGCATTTCACGAATAAGATATGGAAAACAATTAGAAAAATTTCTGGCGGGCGCAGGTCACCTCCGAACGGCTAATCCGGTATACTAACCCGTATAACCACCCAAAAAAAATACTTCCGACGGTTTTGGACTTTTTTCACTATTTTTGCCGTGTTCTACGCCATCGATTTAATACGACACACATTTGAAAAATTGCAAACAATCAAATTTCAAATTCGACCCGTTTGAAGATGCAGACGTTCGCCGAAACACCTACAAAAACAATGTTCGACCAGCGATCGCTTTGAAATATGGTGAAACTATACAAAAAATATTGCATTTCACGAATAAGATATGGAAAACAATTAGAAAAATTTCTGGCGGGCGCAGGTCACCTCCGAACGGCTAATCCGGTATACTAACCCGTATAACCACCCAAAAAAAAATACTTCCGACGGTTTTGGATTTTTTTCACTATTTTTGCCGTGTTCTACGCCATCGATTTAATACGACACACATTTGAAAAATTGCAAACAATCAAATTTCAAATTCGACCCGTTTGAAGATGCAGACGTTCGCCGAAACACCTACAAAAACAATGTTCGACCAGCGATCGCTTTGAAATATGGTGAAACTATACAAAAAATATTGCATTTCACGAATAAGATATGGAAAACAATTAGAAAAATTTCTGGCGGGCGCAGGTCACCTCCGAACGGCTAATCCGGTATACTAACCCGTATAACCGCAAAAAAAAGTACTTCCGACGGTTTTGGATTTTTTTCACTATTTTTGCCGTGTTCTACGCCATCGATTTAATACGACACACATTTGAAAAATTGCAAACAATCAAATTTCAAATTCGACCCGTTTGAAGATGCAGACGTTCGCCGAAACACCTACAAAAACAATGTTCGACCAGCGATCGCTTTGAAATATGGTGAAACTATACAAAAAATATTGCATTTCACGAATAAGATATGGAAAACAATTAGAAAAATTTCTGGCGGGAGCAGGTCACCTCCGAACGGCTAATCCGGTATACTAACCCGTATAACCATCCAAAAAAAAAATACTTCCGACGGTTTTGGATTTTTTTCACTATTTTTGCCGTGTTCTACGCCATCGATTTAATACGACACACATTTGAAAATTTACAAACAATCAAATTTCAAATTCGACCCGTTTGAAGATGCAGACGTTCGCCGAAACGCCTACAGAAATTTTTTTCGACCAGCGATCGATTAAAAATTTGGTAAAACTATGTTTGTACGTCAAACCGTTTTCAAAGTTAACAGAGAGGGGGGCTGAAAACATTTCACGCTCATACTTTTTTATATTATTAAGTTAGCATTGCCACTAAATATAACACGGCAAATAAACATCAAATTTTATCACTGTGGTAACCAAAAATTGTCGAATAATTGTCGAAGTATTTTCAAGCGAAAATGATGCGAAAAATCTTTTCTCTATATACAGCTTGGCAACACCGCATGCATATAAGGATTATTTGTGCTTTTTTCATTAAACTACTGTCAAATGTATATTAAATAAAGCATAATTTTTTAAACAAATGAAAAACTAATTATGAGAAATAGAAAATCTCAGTGTCCAGGGAAAAATTCATTAATTTTCATTATTTTTTTGTAGGCTCTTGTAGGCAATATTCATTGAACAATTTTCGAATGATATAACATATATTGCTACAGAAAACTCAGACTCGTTTATAGCAGAAAAATTAGATACAAATGGTGGTAAATGGAGATACCTATTCCATATTCTCTACTTAAAAAATATCAAAACCAAGTTACTGAAAGCATTCTCCTATATCAATTTTTGTCTCATAAAATTGCGATTATGATTGTGTGAATTGTTTTGATTATTTTCTAATTCTTCAAATACATTTTCAACATCTTCTTTTTCTCTCGTATTTTTACTGCAAACTACCATTTTCTACAAAGTTAACTTTAACTCGCCAGATAAAGTTAACTCATACATTTCGAAGTTAACTACAACATGTGACGTCATTCCACAAGTTTGTAAAAATAGTTGACAGATAACTAGATGACTGAAGCGAAGATTTAAGGACTGAAAATTGACTCAAATGACTCGAGATTTCTAGTTGTACAAGATTTAAGAAGCCTGTTCTAGTTTGATTTTAATGTTTAATTTTGTGTTATCCATTGAGATGAAAAACCTGGCACTGTCAACAGTACTTTTATAAAACTGACTTTTCAAAGCTAAAGTTGACTTTGGTGTCAAAATAAAAGCCAACTTCAAAAAATTTTTATTACATAGGTCCTTAGTATTTCAGTCTTAGGCTTGATTGAAGTCTTGTCACTTGGGTTTGATTTTGAGTCTTTTCAGTCCCAATCTTGAGTCTCGAGTCTTAAATATTTCGAGTCTTGTTTGTACATTCAAAATAGTGTATGTACAACTCGAAATTTTGAGTCATTTAACTCTATTGTCAGTCCTTAGATCTTCGCTTCAGTCTCAGGCTTGGTTGAGTCTTTCAGTCACTTGAATTTGATTTTGAGTCTTTTCAGTCTCAATCTTGAGTCTTAGGCCTGGCCCTAAAACAAAACCTACTTCCCCATTAAAACTCGTTGAGTGTTCCCCAAGGCATAGCCTGTGTGTGTAGGGGATGGATATTATTATTATTCGCCGTGGAGCTGCTGGCTTGACTCTCATTTTTGGTGGTGTATTTACTTTTCAACTATAGGAAAACCTACAGCGTTTGCTGTGGCATGGTCTGGTCCAAGCAAGCATTATACGTCAGTCAGTACTCATCTAGATTCAGAAACCCCCATGTCTAGATTCAGGAACCCCTATTTATGGATC
Organism: Chrysolina americana; assembly: GCA_958502065.1. NCBI lineage: Eukaryota > Metazoa > Arthropoda > Insecta > Coleoptera > Chrysomelidae > Chrysolina > Chrysolina americana. The sequence continues at coordinate 62,090,724 of OY293419.1, read as the reverse complement.
CAGAAACCCCTGAACCACAACACTCACCTTGGATTACGTCCCGAAGCGACCTCTTCAACGACAAGACCTGAACCCTCTTGATCCCGCGCCTCACGAGCGAAGCGAACAGCGAGGGATTCGCCCTCCTCAAGTGCAGCTTAGCCTCCACGCCCCTCCACACCGACTTGTTGTAGGCAGCGTCCCTCCAGGTAGCGCAGACCTGAGCCGCCCGCCCCTTGTCCCTCACGTCCAAGTTACTGAAGATGATCGCCAGGATCTCGGGGTACAGACAAGAAATGTGGTTCTTGCCCAGCTCCTGCTCGGGTTCGGGCTGCTCCTCCACGACCTCCCGCCGCCTTATGAAGTCGTGCACTTGGAACCTGCTCGTCGGGTGGTGCGGGAGGTGGTACGGCTGGTACCTGGTGTGGTGGTGGTGCCTCAGGAGGACCGCGGTCGACAGCATCGGCACTGGTAACTCGGTGAACATCACTTGCGTAGGGTCTTCCATCGTCGGGTCAACTCGCAACTCGATCACTGTTCACTCACTGTAACGTTTACGTAAAGGTTGCCATGGCGACTCGTACAAACACAACACAGCAGTCGCTGGAAGTCTACTGAAGTTTGGACGGCAGCGTGCGAGATGCCACAGCCGAGGTGGGTCGGTTTGTGCCAGCATTGGCTGGCGCGCGCACCACGTGACGGTTCAGGTACCGAATCGGGTGGAGTGAAGATGATCGTAAGGAAAGGTAACGCAGGTGTGGGAGGGAGTTATGGGAAGGGGCGAATGGAGAACCACTTCTTAAAAATATGCCAGAAATACAGTTTCAGTGGCATCTTCGATCTTATATTCTTTTTGGTATATGGCGTTACATTTCGATGTTATTAACGATTCTCTCGCTCTTTCAGCTTTTTTCGAAATATCCTCCATTATATTTGGGGTAGAAAACACGTTTTTAACGCAAACACAGCTCGATAACTTGATTATAATATAGATAACCTGATTATAATATAGAGGGAAGGTAATGAATTGGTACATTTATTCCGTTTTAAAAATGAACAAAATTTTATTGAAATTGGTCAGAAATAAAAATATTTATGTACCACGGAAATTAATGAGCCTTAATAATCGATGATCAATGACAAAGATTCATGTATAATTATTTTGATTATTTTGTATAATGAGTGATATCAACATATGCCAAAAAACAGTTACCAACTCCTACATTTCCTTAAGTCCATAGATTTCCCTGGTCATTAATATTACCAGAATCTGTTTTATTCTTCAAACACAAGAACAGAAAACATTTTAATACGTTTATCATAAAGACAATAGAGAGATATTGCAGTTCATAATAACGTCAGTCAGTAATAAAGTTGTCCTTATTTTGACATATACGCACGCGCAATGTGAATCTGGAATGAGGACAACTTTATTAAAATACTGCCTGCCTTCATTAGAGGACGATTAAGGCCGCATTTAAAGTTCCTTTATCTTCACTTCGGGTGATAATTATATGACTTTTTCAACACAAATCGATATCGAAGCACCCTTTGGTAATTCTATCATCACAATAATAGTATCATAGTATAAAATAAGATATGTAGAATGAAAAATCTGAAGAAACTAAATTTCATTTTTAGGATATATGAATAACGAACGCCTGTGTAGATAAGGGACGAACAGACAAAACTGCAATATCTCTGTTCCTAATCACAGAATAGTGCCAGTCACTATTAAAATAAAGTTGCCATTAATACTGTCTGGCGTTATTGCAATATCTTGCTAATAGGACTGGTTTTATTCGTCATGAAAGTGTCTACATCCTCCCAAACTCTAATTACACGATCCAAATTCCAATTATCGTTGTCCAATTCTCTATATTTTATGGCTCCTCGAAAAACACATATCGAATATAACGCAGTACTTAGTCATAATCGAATGAACTGATGAAAAAATTCAGTTTTGGTCAATAGTGTCAATAGTGGACTTGGCAGGTTATCACTCTTAGCTGACGTTATGTTCTTCTTCTTAATTTTATGGCCCTTGCTCCCTCTTGGTGCATTCAGCCAGGTCACTTCGAGGGGCTACTACTTTATCTGATTTTCATCAACGTTATGTTCTTTCGTGTAGAACAGAAATATCAACCTGTCTAGGATTATGTGCGACGATATTCCAGGCGGAAATTCACGCCATAGATCTATGGCTGGAAGAAACCAACCTCACACAAAGATCACTCAAAATTTTCTCGAACAGTCGAGAGGCTTTGAAAACACTTGGATTGTGTCGATAAACGTCTAAGCTGGTATTAAACTGCCAGAGAAGTTTGTCTTTGATCTAGATTCCTAGCTACTCCGGTATGGAGGACAATGAAACGGCGGACCTTCTTGCAACAGCAGGTGGCGCAAGTAGTTTATTGGACCAAAACCTGCCATTGAAATTTCACCAAGTTTTTCCAAATATACATTGAACACCTGTACAGCAAGAAAAGTATTAAACAAAACCTACCAGGATTGGCTCGTTCCAAGGTATTCGTATATTTCCCAAAGAATTTGACCAAAATACTGTCAGACCCCAGCAGGGATGAATTGTTCAATAATGTTGCAAAAAGGATTTCTATGTGTTAGTATTTTTTTATTTGACTGCTGTCAGATCAATAATTAAAAAGTTGTCATTCAGAAGTCACGTTTCTCGAGCATTTTTGACAATTCGATTCAAACACATTGAGGCGTGCTTTAAATAATAAAATGGGGCTCCATAAAAAAAAACTAGAAATGTCTCCCAGAAATTTTAAACCGCGCTACCTTCAAATGTCATCTCCCTGGCTCAGCGATCCTGTGACCGTCCGTGATTCGCCAGCCTCGTATCGATTCGGTTCCTCACGGCGGCATTTTTAAGTTCCACGAGGCTACTTCGTTCGCCCCACCATCTAAGGGCGGCCGATAGCTCTGTGGAGGCATGGCATGCTGGATGGGTCTGATGGATTGGGGATTCAACTGCATTTTTCATCGGCACCAGCAGACCAGCACAAACATTTTGAAAATCTCCAGCAGCCTGTCCGCGTAGGAAACTCGACCGTGAGGTTTGATGATAATAATAATAATGTTTATTTGTAAATATATTATAATTAGGTATTTGGTGGTAAAAGCTAAAAAACTACAATTGATTAAAATATAACACAATTTTTTTTTGTCCCGAATATTTATATTATATATTAAATTCATCACTTGAAACTAAAATTACTTGAATACCTATTAAATATACATACAGGGTATCAATTTGAAAACTCCCCTCCCTTAATATCTTCCTTCCAGTAAACGATATAAGGAATCTAAAAAACAGGCCAATCTTATTTTCAATGGGGGCACTTTCAATAAATATCTGTAGCTCTCGTGGTTAGGGGGGAAGATGTTACCCTTAGAATCTTAAATGGTAAGGGGGCCAAGTGGCACATCATTTTGATTGGCGTTCAATTTTTTTTGCAATGGTACTATGACTTTTTATTTTTTGGTGAGCAGTTTCCGAAACATAGCGTTCTAAACTTACACATGTAATTAGAATTTGCCTGTTCTGAGATGCATTATTGTATTGACTCCTTTAAATAAAAATGGTTAGACAAGAAGGTCTACACCCTTCCAACCTTTGAATGACAGGAATAAATTTATTACGCGTGGGATGTTTCATTTGCTGGTTATTTTCCTTCTACAAAATAAAATTTACTTTGTGAGAAAGACATTGCAAATATAAAATCTACTTACGATTATATTACAAACTGTTAGAAATGTCGTCCATTTTGCTATAAACAGTAATGAAGTCTGTTTTCGAACTCCCTTCTAACATTACGGAAAACTTCACTAGGAATTGACTGGCATGCTGCTGTAATTCGTCTTTTAAGTTCTACAATATCAGAAGATTGTGTTTCATAATCAACGGATTTAAGATTCCCTCAAAGAAAAAAAATCTATGAGAGTAAAATGCGGTGATCTCGGAGGCCATTCAACTGCTCCCCTTTTGCCAATCCATCCATCCAGAAACCCTCGTTTAACCACTGTCGGACGGGAAGAAAATAATGAGGTAAAGTACCGTCCTACTGAAAATGCAACAGATCTTCCTGTAAAAGTTCATTACCTTCTGCATCAATTTGAGTTTCTAGCTCGTGAGTTATAAGAGGATCGATAGTCTCTTCAAGCATTTCAAGGTACAGATTGCCAGTCAAGTTTTCTTCCAGAAATAATGGACCAATAATGGCATTTCCAAGAATACCAGCCCAAACATTAACTTTTTGTGGGTGTTGTGTATGCCCTTCCAGAAGAATATGTGGGTTTTAGTCACTCTTATAGCGACAATTTTGTCCATTAACATTGCCATTCAGAAAAAACTAACACTCATCGCCTACATGTTGATTTTGTGGATCGGACATTCATTTTTCTGATATGATTCGTATTCAGCTCGTCGAAACACAACTGAGGAATGTTGGCAATTTTTTGAAAAATTGAAAATAAAACCTGAGTATAGTTTTTGATTTTCCATGCGGATGGTGCTGCGATCAACTTTGTTGTAGTTCGTAGTGTCATCCGTGGGGAAATGTTAGTTAAATAGTTGATTATTATTCATTTGGCAGGGACAGGACAATTATAATGTTGTCCGACCTACCCTGGCACTTATGAAAGGCAAAACCTCAAAACAGCATGTCTGCTGGTGTTCATTCCTAGCCAAATGAAGGATAATCCACTGTTTAATTACAAGAAAGACACTTGCAATTGGGTCTTCTTGAAAGAACGTGCATAAATATCTGTCAGATGTAGTTCAATGTCCATCGAGGAATTAGCCAGGGAAGTAGCTGTTTTCTTTAAGATGTTTGCCTTCTTTTTCCACTTGATGGAAACGTGTGGAGAGAATATCTTGATACTCTCAAGCACATATTTTCGAACTTTTTTCGAATTAATACCAAAAAGTAGTCACACAGCTTCGAAAATAATTTTTTCATCCAATCTCCATTTGCTAACGAAAATATTTTCGGAAAATCATCAAGGAATTTTACGAACTTGATATCTATAATCACTGTATCAATTTCTACGAGCAGAGCTTCAGCATTAACAATTTTACGTAGTGCTGGCGTGCGACTCGTATATTTTCTCACAATTTCTCCTCGATTTGCGTGGAAAATATCCATGGCGATATCGATATAATAAATTGTGAAATAATTTATTTCATACTAGAGGTCGAAACAAATAGAACATGACTGTGAAACACGTAGACTTTAGAAATAATGATTGATACTTTTATAGGTGGGCTGATGTGAGAAATATCCGTATTTTGAAGCACATTTTCGACTAAATAAATATACTTTATTGTCAAAAAATTATTAAACTTTTGATCATAAAGAAATGACAACACTATATGAAATTTTATAATCTCAAATATTTTTTTGTTGCAATAATAATTATTTAAAAGATAATCCAGCATTTTTTTTAACCATATGAAGAGTAATCAATCCTTATCAATCAATTTCGACATTGAGCAGGTTGGAAAAGGAGGTAAGTACCCCACTTGTAGGCATCCCCTGATTCATTTATTAATTTCTCGAAAACATACAGGGGTTAGCCTAATTACAAGTTTCCATTGACCTTAAACTATGAATTAATTATTTCCATACTATAACTATTTCATCTATTCTATCTTATATCATATAATTGGTAGAATGAAAAAAAAAGGATGGTTAGAAGATAATTTCAATCTGATTAATATTTTGGATAATGGATATATAGTCCGGTCAATTTAGACATTCGAAGTTACCTAAATTCCCACCAAGCTGAAATTCGGTAAGATTGTTTAAAAAATCATTAAAAACAAAATTTGAAAGTTCCCCATCTTTCACCTGTAAGGAAAAAATTTTATTCAAGGTCAAAGGTAAAAAAAATGAGTTTTTCGCGATTTTCGGCAAAACGGTAAGTTTTATCATAAAAATATTTCAAACAAAAATTGTACAAAAAATTTATTCATACTTTTTTTTCTATGAGCCACTGTTTTTGAGATATAACGATTCAAAAAGTTGTAAAAGTTGTAATCGTCATAATATGCACACGTTTCCTCGCCACCTATGAGGTAGTGTACTTAGCGCGTTTTTTTGTGGTTTCCCCAGTAGGCCTATTCCACGGGTCAGTTTTGATCCTGTTTAATTTGAAACTATTGAAAAATAATGGATATTAGCAGAGATTGAAAAGATAAAAGCAATTTAAGTTAAAAAAAAGTAGTGAAATTTAATCGTCCGAGTCGTAACTTTCAAAATCTTCTTCTTGTTCTTCTTCTTGATCTTCTTGTTCTTGTTCGTCTTGTTCTTGTTCTTCTTGTTCTTGTTCTTCTTCATCTTCATGCTGAGTGCATGTAAACTGCGTTAATAGCGAGGTATCGCATGTGAGTATTAGAAAGAAATTTTTGTTGGCTGGTTGGAACTGTCATATTTTCATCAAATAAAATATCAATTGATGAAGATGTTGCTAAAGTTCGACGACGCTGTTCTGCAGCTTTGGTATTTCTCGTGCAATCATTATAGCCATCAAATACGACAGTAACTCGGGAACCAAAATATCGACGTACATACTGTACGTATTTATATAATATAACGTTGAATGTTTCTTCACTATCCCATACAACGCGATGTAGTAAGTATCCTCCGTCAATGATGTATGTCGCATTTGTGTTGTTAATATCAAAGTCTACCTGATATTCTTATAGTTATAACTTATGTATATTTTGTATCAGTAGTGTAAGTTACAATAACCGATAGAAAAATATTTTAACATATATTACAACTATAGAGATGTATATATACGTGGCGTACTCATGCATATTATGACGATTACAACTTTTATAACTTTTTGAATCGTTATATCTCAAAAACGGTGGCTCGTAGAAAAAAAAGTATTGATTAATTTTTTGTAGATAATTTTATGATCTACAATTTTTGTTTGTTATCATTCAAGGGTTGTTGTGAGTGTAATTTATGAAGTTCATTTCTAAGAACTGGGAGAGACATGGTGTGCATATCTATGATGGTAGGGAGTATTTGTAAGCATTTTTTAACAAGAATACACATTATATCCATAGCAACTACTGTTTCGGAACATAGAAATTGGCCTGGGATAGCAAGAACTTTTTCAGGTCAAAATTTTATTAAGAAAAATAATTTTATTTTTCGCTTGTCCATTACTGCTTTATATATACCTTGGCAACGGTTGCTATTAAGAGACCCGTAACACCTGGGGCGTTATGGAGGGCATTATGAATCATAACGCCCGCTAAATGTTTTTTTCTGTAGTTCAATTAATTATTTACTCAGAAAAGTTTTATTTATGACCGATGATGTGCATTCGGTTTCGTCCGGAACGTTAACATTTTCTTTTTCGGAAATGGAATGGGCTATCATTGTAGCAATTTTGTTCTTAGAGGAGATACTTTCTTCAATATAGCTCTTCGCTACCGTAATACTCTTCCATTTTCCTTGTAATTTTTGTGTTTCAAAGGAAGCACCACCTTGAACAAGAAGCGTTGACGACGTTCGGCGTAGACAATGTCCTTTCGGTTTTTCAAATTAAGGTATTTCGCTATGATAGAACACTTCCTATATTATTTTTACCTACAGGCAACTCGATGCATTCATTATTTCTGTAGATTAAAAAAAACATTCTTTTGGTCGTGGTACAATGTACTTTTTAAGTAAGTTCAAGGCTCCTATTTCGCTTTCTTCAACAATAGTGAAACTTTTTGAGGTGCAGGTCTTGGTTTCTGGTACCCTGATCAGTAAAACGGCTCCTCTGTCTTCAATGTCATCAATTGTCATCTTGACTATTTCATCACGTCTTAAGCCTCCAAATACGCCCATTACCAGAACAACTTTATGTAGCAGAAAAGTATCATCTGGAGCTTTCCTTATGAAAAGTAATACTTGTCCACCTTCCAACACCTTCGAGTTTTTAGACAAGTATCCTTTTGAATTAACTTTTAGTTGACTGATTGCTGATATATTAATGTTTCCTTTACCAATCAATGTTGATTTCAGCTGTGAGTATTTGGTCCATAGACTATTTGCATTATATTTTTCAGACTGAAATGATGTAAAATATATAAATTTTTCATGATATAAACTCACCAGTTCCTGGAAGTATGCCATTAGGACAATTTCATTTACGGTATTCACTTTGTTTTCATCTTTCCATTTCAAAAAACGGTCATACTCCTTCTCGTATAAGTATTTGGATTTCACAGGCAGTAAATTTCCTAACGCTTTTTCAGCTTTGAGCGTCACATTCTGTGGAATCTCCATAATTATTATGAACACAACCGTTTTTAGTTTCCTGCACTAACAAGCTTGTCAATTCTTACAAAAATTAAGCGTCATTTTATTAAATAAGCAACCCTTAGCAACCTCTTCAATAGAAAATGCATGGAAGCTCACTTGTGCTCAGCTGCCGACCAGAACGTAGTAAACAACGTAGTTTAAGATATTTTTTTCGTGAAAAATAAAAAAATTATGAAGTAAACAACATCGGGCAACATTCATCTCTCGTGCCAAAGGCCCTCGGGTGAATGTTACCCTCCGGGCGTTAGAGTCTGTATAACGCACTTGGTACATAAACAGCTGTTTTGTATATGCCTCCTATTTTCAAGTTTTATCAGATTGAATTCGAGTCTTATGGGTCCCACGATGAGTGGTCTGGAGACTTGCTATATTTTTTGTAGTATAAATATGGAATGAATTTGTTTTGGACAGTTTCCAGGCATTTTTTTAGAATAATATTTCCCGGGTCCCAGACAATGGCAGCAAATTCCAAGAGAGTTTTTATTGTTTCTATAAGTATTTCTGAATTCATATGTGAATCGTTTAACAAATCCTAACATTTTTTGAGCTTTTTTACAAGTTTTTGTTAGGTGCCTTTCGAATGTTAAAGACGCTTGGAAAGTTACTCCCAAATCGACCGTTTCACGACACCTCTCCAATTCTTGATCGTTTATTTGATAACGGTACTCCAGAACATTTTTAGACTTGCAAAAGCTAATCACACAGCATTTGTTTTTTTCACACCAACTATGAAGAGAACAGAGATCTTTTTGTAAAAGCATAAAATCGTTATGATTGGTAACTCTTCTGAAAATTTTACAGGCATTTGCATTCAAAGACCATCATGATAAGCAGTCGTGAAGATCATTAATAAATAATAAAAAGAATAGAGGGCCCAGGTTTGATCCTTGAGGTACACCAGACTTTGCATAAAAATTTCCAGACACTTTTCCTTTATACTCAATAAACTTTCCTGGAAAGTGGTTTTCTATCTAAGCTCTAACGTTTCTTTTCTAGAGGTCGTGGCTCAAAGTCTGTAACCTGCTACGTATGGGACAGCGGAACTTTGTACAGTAAAAATAAACCAAAATACACATCCACCACCCTCTCTAATTATTCCATTCCTCCATCAGGAGTCCTCCGATAATTGCACTCTCCCGAAATTGTAATCAGCAGGCCGAAAGGCGAACATTGACGGGAATTGGAAATAATATTTTTCGAATATCAATTAGGCCCCGCATCCATGGCGTTTTCGAAATATGACGCTATTATTCACGGGTTGAAAACTGAAATATTTTTCAATAAAGACCGCCGCTGAAAAACAGGTTTTCATTCGGCTCTATCCCCTTGAATTTTCAGGAGGATATCCCGTTTGGAGTCGCCCGGGAGTTGGTCTCCGTCTGGCGCGTTGGATCCGCGTTTTCCGTTTCGGTCGATCGCGATGCGAAAAAATTCTGGTCGCAAACAACTAGAAAAACTGCACGCTCGTGGATTTGTTTATTTGTTCACAAGAGGCTTCTCATTCGAAGGAAAAACAGTGGAAAACGAAGCGAAGTCGGATGGCTTCAATTCTCGGAAGCCAATATTTATTCTCTTTCGTCTGTAAACACCTATCATTACATTTATAGCTCCTATGAAATATTTTAACGGAATCCACATAACTTCAAGTTGACCTCTGCTAAAATACTGCAATAAGGAAACCAACAGATTCTGTTTCCAAACCATATACAAGCTGAAGAGCAATATAGAACTTTTGTGTATGCAATTTTGAAATAAATACTAGTATTATTATATTATGCTTCTCTGAAGGACGACAGGACAACTATTTCAAGGCAATTCGCAAATCCGAGTCTGCAGAAGGCTATCAGAAAGAGTGCGTAAATTTTAGATTGTGAATGAGCGTCAACAAAAAGTTTAACGTATGTTTCAGAAGAAGGAACACATTTGATGATGGTTCGATGATAGTTGTGAAAAATCTAAACTTTAAATTCAGTTTTGATGGCAGTAAATCAATCAATGTTTAATAGCACAATATACTCTTTAATACAATATGAATATAAATAAATTGCATAAACATCATTTTAAAAGTCAATAGTTATAAATATTTTTAAATATTTACGTCATAGATAGGTTAACGTCATATTCTAGTTATTAGAGGGAAAAAATTAATTGCTGTAACTATAGGTCGGTAATTTACAATTTTTCCGTACTTGAGAGCCATGCTCCCGTTTGTCCAAGCGACACAATTTTTGTGACAGCAAAGTGATTTTTTTTCAAATGTTTTTTCTGGTATTTCAACCTGCCACAGTCTATTCCAATGTATACATATATACAAGTGTAGAATAGAGGGCAAATGATTCAAAAAACAATATCAAGACACGAATTTCCTCGATAAAACCGAAGTTTCTGAATAATTCGACATTTTGTCGATTTACTATAACTGAATATTGGATCAACTTCAAAATATATATCAAAGGATTATATGATATGATTCCTGCTGAATATGTCAACAGGTCAATGATCAATCTATTTGATAGACCAAAAATAACTGATGTGAATTTAATTTTCGATTTATCATACAACATCTGCCATCTATCAGCCAACTGTCACACCATCACACAAGTCACAAATTCACTTTTGGATTCAATTCTGTAGTGCAGCTATTGATCGGTAGATGGCGGTTAAACACATTCCTAGAAGATTGTTTATAGAGCATCTATAAACAATGCTAAAAGCATTAATTGATCTCGTTAACAATGCTAAAAGGTATTTGTTGAAGCTTTTATAATACATTTAGGAAATAGAGAGTTGAACAATAATTTTAGTTAGTTTTAAGTATTGTCTGCGAACAAGGAGGTTACTTTGATATGATCAATAGGAGACAGAAATTTGAGGGATTATTTGATTGAATTGTGGTAGTTTTTCCTCAGCGTCAAACCTTACTTATTCTGTGAATAATGATAAAATATTGATGTTTAGAATCATGAAATATTCGTGTCAATCAAATTTGAGCACTGAGAAATTATATTCCAAAATATTTCGAATGTGGCCTTCATTTTTGCCATCTATCAATCAATAGTTACACCATCACACACATCCCAAAATTCAATTTTGTAGTGCAGCTATTGATCGACAGATGGCGGAAGAACATATTTCCAAACGATATATATTTTGCTATTGTAGTTCGTTTTTAATATGTCTGCCCGCGAACAACTTTATTTTGACATGATGTGTCTAACTGATCAATAGATGAAAACAGAAATTTCAGAGATTACTATACAGGGTGTTATGTAAGTACGTGGCTAAACTTGAAGGGGTGATTTTTTGAGTTATTCTAAGACGAAAAGTTCATATAAACATAGGTTCAGTAATGTTTCGTTTTCAAGATACAGGGTGTCAAAATTTTCAAAAGAAATCGTTGATTTCGTATCATTATTATTGAATTGATTTTGATAAACATTCTAAAACTGGAATAGACTATTTGGAAAAAAATAACAGTTACACCCCAGTTTTTGATGCTTTAGTAGTTGAATTGTTTGATTGTGTTGTCCCAGGAACTTTCAATGAAGTGATTTTTAAGTTTTTCTCAAAAAACAACCAATTTACGAAAAAAATTCTAGACATATAAAAGTTTCAATTTCGGTTGCTCAATGTGAAGCAAATACAAAAATTGTAAAAAAATCGGTGACGCACATTTTTTCTGTCAAAAATATTGGTTACGGTGCCTTCCGAGACGCCAAAGATACGACACTTTTGATATAGTTAGGGCTAAATCGGCCCTTCACAACCCTTAATAACACTGCCAAATTTCAATAAAATCGGCTGAAGGATAATTAAGATATTTACGGAAAAAACGATTTCTTTTAAAAAATTTGACACCCTATATCTTGAAAACGAAGCATTACCGGATCTATGTTTATATAAACTTTTAGTCCTGGAATCATTCAAAGAATCACTCCTTCAAGTTTGGCCACGTACTTAAATAACATCACCCTGTATTGAATTGTGGTTGATAATGATGAATATTATTATTTGAAATCATAAGAAATTTTTGTTTGATTCAAAGATGTAAATTCAAGGACTATAAATTCAAATTACAAATTATTTGGTTTCTACATTTTCCATCTATCAGGAAACGGAACTACACCTTCAATTTACCTGCAATTTACTATAAGATTTCCCGACAAATTTATGGGATTTACAAATAGTTCAGCTATCAATCTGTAGATGGTGACAGACATCATTTTTTTAAGTTTTCCAATAAATTAATCTTCATTTTTCCAGACAGGATCATCATCACAGATGCTAGGGTTATTTCGGTTATTCTATTAGAAGTTGAAAGTATATAGAAGTATCTCACTATACCTTTTTAGACTTTGTACGAGCAAGTTTGAAGGATCCAAATCGGAGAATAGATTTAATTTTTAAATTATTGGTTCAAAAATCTGCCGTCTATGATTGATTATCACAACTACTATTTGGTAATATTTATCGAAAATAAGGATTAACATAAGAAGCGTTTCCTTCTTATTTGCTTGGAATAAATGAAAAGATGACTTAATATAGGAATATTTTTTTTTAAGTTCCATTATTTTGAAAACCGAAAGGTTTTTACTAAGGTCAAGTTGTGGGTTTCTGTGTTGTGATCACAACTTGTTAATCACCAGCTACAGTGTGATCCATGTTTTACCGGACACCTTATAATATGACTCAATATGTCTGGGTTTCTATCTCACTGGTATTTATTATATGCCGTAGTGTTGACGGCGAGATTTGTGTTGAAATGCATATTGATACGAATGTGATGAAGACTAAATTATTGACTTTTCTTTGTACAATATTTTTCATTTTGTGTGTGAATCGGTTTTGGATTGAACCCAGCCAACAACGCTAGGTCGGTTGTACTCGCACAATTTTCCAGATTAATGACAATAACCCCCGAATACAAGAGAGAACTTGCAGAGATTTGGTCCGACTTCTTCCTATAAGTGACAAGTGGTGGTACGAACCGCCATTTATAACACCCATGCCAAATCAATCATCCTATTTCGTTAGCAAAATCCATCCATCACCTTCGTCATCGCGTTTCCAGCAGCTGAGCCCGGTCCTGCGCCTTCGTGGTATTCAGGGGTCCAGGTGGCTTTTTGTCGGCGTAATCCTCAAACGGAGTTTGTCCTATTTTTATGTTTCACCGCTATTAGAGACCCTAACACGGAATGCTTGTTGCTCATCCTATATAACCAGTCGCGGCTTTGGTATCTTCTATTCCTTTGTTTGTATGGATTTAGTAACGGATACGTTCTTGTAAATGGATACTTTCGGGTTGGTTTCACTTTGGTCGAGTTTAACGGTAAACGGCTCGAAATAGTAGTTATCTATCTCTTTCGATTCTTTCAGTCTGAAGAGATATGCAAATTTCAGTATGCTAGAAAAACTCGTGAACACACTCAATGGAACCTTTAGATTCTGTCCGAAAAAAACTATTAGTCTCGTCAGTGATGCGTTGTTTACAAGCTCCCTTACATCTTTGGATCACCTCAGAAAAGTTGTGTGCCATGTCTACGTTTCATAGATATTTCCATTTCTGGAATATCATGAATTGTTCAATCGTTAGCGGTTTCATCAAGACCGACCTGACGAGCTAGGTATTCACATCCCTTTGTTGTTATTTTCTTTCCTAGGCCTTTTTTTTTGCCAACGACCACACTGTTTCGGGGTCATACAGCCTGCAGAAATTAAAAAAAAACGCCATTTCTAATTCATTTTCCTTTGGCTCTCATAATGTCCTCTGAACGTCACAGGATTTTCATTTATTTGAGAACTAGAACATGAAAAAACTACAGATAACAAAAAGGATCCCATTGCCCATCTTCAACCGTTCTCGAGTTGAAATGTTCATCCACAGTCGAAAGAAGACATTGAGCTCTCGTAATTTTTTATTGATTTTCGTAAAATTTAACCTTTTCTTTATACAAACTGATCAGTGAATCTGATGAATTTTGTGTTTTTTTGTTTTTTAGGGGTCTAATTCTTTAGACTTTTCAAGAAATTTTTTGTTTCTGTCCATAGCTTAAAAATTCACAGTTATTCAGAATTAATTGGCGATCGCAGAATTGCTCTATCTTCAACCGTTCTCGAGCAGAAAAGTTCATCTAGAGTTGAAAGAGGCAAATTCTTTTCAAACATTAAATTTTTTTTTATTAATTTTCGTGAAATTCAACCTTTTTATAAAGGCACACATTTATGCAAATATACAATTTCAAGCGAATCATTTGGTGTTCACAGAGTTGCTCTTTCTTTGACCGTTCTCGAATTGAAAAGTTTAATCGGAGTTGAAAGGGGTCATATGACTCTAAAACATTTTCAAAAATTGTTTTCTGCTCAGAATTGTGAAACTCAATCTTTTCTGAATATGTACACCGAATTTAAAGTGGATTTTTAGTCAACTGAAGATTTCATAAGCTTTTTACGGAAACTCTGCAACTCCGAGTTGAAAATTCTCGAAATTTGCTTGTGTTCAATCAATAATTTTGTCTGTGGATATTTTCCATTCAAAATCACACAGTATTTATCTTTCTGAATCGATTGGCATCCTCAGAATTGCTGTATCTTCGACCGTTCCCGAATTGAAAAGTTCAATCGGAGGTGAAAGGGGTCATATGACTCTAAAACATTTTAAAAATTTTGTTTGTGTTCTGATTTGTGAAATTCACTCTTTTCTGAATATGTACACCGAATTTGAAGTCGATTTCTAGTCAACTAAAGATTCCATAAGCTTTATACGGAACATCTGCAACTCCGAGTTGAAAATTCTCGAAATCTGCTAGTGATCAATCAATGATTTTGTCTGTGAATATTCTCCATTCGTAATCACACACTACACTGATTTTATCATTCTGAATCGATTGGCTTTCGCAGAATTGCTCTATTATTAACCGTTCTCGAGCAGAAAAGATTATCTTCAGTTGAAAGAGGTAATTTCTCCTAAAATTTAGTTTTCGTTATTTTTTCTAAAACTAATTGGAAAAAGTCAGAAGTCTTAGAAAAATGCGTTTTTATAAACTTAAGGCTGAAACTTAACGGAAATTTTATGTTTTTAGTTTCAATTTTCATAATTGAATATTTTTTTTAACGCGAAACCATCATTGCCATTATTATTCTGATCACGCCTCATAAACAATCTTGTTGATAAAATTCGAGTTTCATTTTTTAATACTGTTTTGCATTTTGTTTTATTTTAAAAATTGATATTTAGAATTCTAAAACTTAAAACTTATTTCATAAAACATCCATTGTGTCTACGGCTTTTACTCTACGGTTCTAAATCCTCAATAGTGCTTTCTTTCTGATTATGCTATCACTGTTAGCAAACCGTATGAAATTTTAGAATTCTGATCCTTTCGGGAAACCATTTACTGGAACTGGACTATTGCGAGTTTTTCAGAAGCCATGTTGACCACATTGTTCCCGTCACAGAAGAAGCAAACGCTGTTCAAACAATCAATAAAACCCTCTAGCCAAGAAGTTACTCTTGCTGGTCGGATGCAAATTCTCCATCAGCCTCCAGCTACAATTCTCCAGAGCACACATCAGATTATTGATTAAAATAAAAGAGAAAATTTATCGCCGTGCTAAGGGCTACGCAATGTTTATAATGCTCGACGGCAATTATTTGTTTTGCTTTACAGTTAATTCTTGCCTGTCCACTCGGTCCCGTCCAACATACGTGGGGTCTGGATTTTTTCATCGCGTCTAACGTCTTCTGCATATACTGCTCCATAGAGGAGTGGGCTGCTCCGGAACAATGTGGAAACTTTGCGAAAATTAACGTGTATATCTGCGTTAAAAAATCGTTGAAATACGCAGCTGACAACGCAGCTGACTACTTCCCCCCCTTAATATCTTTCTCCCAGTAAATAATATGAGGAATCGAACAGGTCAATTTTATTTTCAAGGCGGACACTTTCAAGGAATATTTGTAGCCCTCGTGGTTCAACCTCCTAGGAGGGGTACATGTCACCCTTAGAATCTTAAATGGGAACGGGGGTCAAGTGGCACATCATTTTGATTGGCGTTCAATTCTTTTTCCAATGATACCCTGACTTTCTATTTTTTGAAGAACAGTTTCCAAAAAATTGCTCTCTAAACTTACACATATAGTAAGCTCGGGTAAGTGTGATCGTGATTTTCATTAGTTCGCATTGAATTTAGTCCATCTGATGAACCTGAACTAATATAACAATGAACTTTTGCAGGTATTCACTTCGAAGGTCAGTCTTTGTAATACGCCACAGAAAACTGTTGAAAAACGTATTCTATGAATTTTATTTATATATTCAGATATACATCTCCATAGGTCACACTTCCCCGGAAATTTGGGGCAAGTGTGATTCTGGCCAAATTTAAAGATATTAATGCACGTAAATCTCTCTTTAGGGCAGGTGTGAGTAAACAGTAAAGGAACTTTCACCACAATTTATTTGTTTCGAGATATCTTTATTCAAAACATAGTTAGGAACTTTTTAATATTGAATTTGAAATGCCCCATTGGAAAAAAAAATATTCGTGAAAGTGAACATTTGTTGAAAAGTAAAATTTACAGTTAGAAATCTGAAGAATCGAATGAGAATTTCATTGATCCCCATCTTCTGACGAGTGGTGATGGAAGCACAGTTGCTATTTCATCCTCAGGAAGTGTATCAATGTCTTCTACAGCTGGCCAGGTATATTGATTGGCTCTCTGAGATTTCCGTATATAATTTCGTACTATAGCTGAAAAAATATTACTGTTTAGATTGGCCAAATGAACCAGGTTCCCACTTACCCCGACAGATAGGTCACACTATCCCCAATAACATTTAATTTCGGGGTAAGTGTGACATGCAATGGAAAAATGTAAAAAAAACAACTTCATGATAAAACGGCAATCTATTGTCAGATCCATTGTTTAGGCAGAAGAAAAGTGTATAAAATGGATTCTTGCTTTAGATTTCAACAATACACTCAAAGCTTGAAATAAACTCGTTATACTCGTTCGGGTTGATGAAATTGAGGTTAGAAAATTGGGGAAAATATTTGGATTTCACAAGATCTCTTTTGTATTTTATATGATGGTTATGGATTCATTATGAGTGTAGGCTATTCGTCAACAGATGGCATTGGGCTGTCGCCCGGTTTAGCGAAGATAGCGAGCAAACTCACACTTGCCCCAAATTCACACTTACCCGAGCTTACCTTGATTAGAATTTGCCTGTTCTGACATGCATTATTGAATTGATTCCTTTAATAGAACCTGTTAGAATAGTAGGTGGCACCCTACCAACCCTTTTATTTGTTGGTTATTTTATTTTTACGAAATAAAAGGACCACGCACACACCTTATGGAAAAAAGTC
Organism: Chrysolina americana; assembly: GCA_958502065.1. Lineage (NCBI taxonomy): Eukaryota > Metazoa > Arthropoda > Insecta > Coleoptera > Chrysomelidae > Chrysolina > Chrysolina americana. The sequence continues at coordinate 62,073,016 of OY293419.1, read as the reverse complement.
TTTCGGTGAACATTTCTGATTGATCCTTAATGATAAATTCAATCAACTTATTACCTCGTAGGCGAATTCAGTCACCGAAGAATTGAGCTTATTGTTGACTACCCTTTATAAAAATAACGGCGTACTTTTTCTCTGTATTATGTAAAAATATTTCTCGCGAAAATTAGGAATGTCCAGTCGCACACAATATTGAATATAAATGAGATATTGATATTTTTTCATCGAGCTGAATTTCTCAAAAAATCACAAATTTCATGAATCTAGAAAAATTTAATTATCAAAAATTTTGACGTTTGAAATGTCACTTATGTGGTATCACAGGATTCAGAAAATTATGCAGATTTCAGAAATGTAATAATATTCAGGGTGTTCCATTTAAAAATCGAAAAAAATCATTTTTAGATAAAAAAGTGTCGCTTAATAGGTATATGGGATATCCCAAATGTCAATCAATTACCTTGAAAACCAACGGAGATACGGGGGGTGTACCATGATCATGTTACATTCGGTATTACGATTTGAAAAAAAATTAACAATAGGTCCCAACGTGGATCCTTGTGGAACTCCCTGTTTTGAAATTGAAACAAAAAACATCAAACTCGTTGGAGAACTAATATTATCATTTATTTATCGCCTTCATTAAACTTCGATTCACGTTTCGTGTCGACACAACGGTTAACAAATTATGACTGTGAAACAGACATACGGTCAGACCCTCTGACAAGGTGGTCTCGAGCTCAAAAACATGAGCCATAATGTACGATTTGTACACGGGTTTTCATACACAACAACGCTTATATCCGACCGTTCCGTCCCAGAATGCATACATCATCCTGTCTGTTCCCTCGAATCACACACCCTTTCCTTTGGAGAGCATACACGACATGGCCATTGTAGAAAATTCATTTCTTTCCATTCATGGGCTCGAATTACTCAACAAATTACCAGGCCTTCGTCAGTGGATGGCGCAAAACGAACAGTCTGACTGGGACAGTGCCGTAGATGGAGGGATGTCAGGGTTTTTTAATGATTCTTTTCTGATCGGAATATTATAAGCTTATATCGCCATAGTCACGCTATCAATAAAGAAGGTCATGACAATGATCTTCGATGATGAGAAGTTGTTGTTTGGACAGAAATGAATGTATTCTGACCCAGTACAGATCGCGCCAACTCGAATCCTGTTTTTGAGATCAGTTCAAAATATTTAGAAATTGACCGCACTTCTCTGACGAGCCAACACTGATCTTTGATGATGAAAAGTTGTTGTTTGGACAGCAATGAATGTATTCTGAACCAATACAGATCGCGCCAACTCGAATCCTATTTTTGAGATCACTTCAAAATATTTAGAAATCGACCGCACTCTTCTGACGACACAACAATGATCTTTGATGATGAAAAGTTGTTGTTTGAACATAAATGAACGTATTCTGACCTAATACAGATCGCGCCAACTCGAATCCTATTTTTGAGATCACTTCAAAATATTTAAAAATCGACCGCACTCCTCTGATGACCCGACGATGACTTTTGACGATGAGAAGTTGTTGTTTGAACATAAATGAATGTATTCTGACCCAATACAGATCTCGCCAACTCGAATCCTACTTTTGAGATCACTCCAAAATATTTAGAAATCGACCGTCCTTCTCTGACGACCCAACAATGATCTTCGATGATGAAAAGTTGTTGTTTGGGCAGAAATGAATGTATTCTGACCCAGTACAGATCGCGCCAACTCGAATCCTGTTTTTGAGATCAGTTCAAAATATTTAGAAATTGACCGCACTTCTCTGACGAGCCAACACTGATCTTTGATGATGAAAAGTTGTTGTTTGGACAGCAATGAATGTATTCTGAATCAATACAGATCTCGCCAACTCGAATCCTATTTTTGAGATCACTTCAAAATATTTAGAAATCGACCGCACTCTTCTGACGACACAACAATGATCTTTGATGATGAAAAGTTGTTGTTTGAACATAAATGAACGTATTCTGACCTAATACAGATCGCGCCAACTCGAATCCTATTTTTGAGATCACTTCAAAATATTTAGAAATCGACCGCACTCTTCTGACGTCACAACAATGATCTTTGATGATGAAAAGTTGTTGTTTGAACATAAATGAATGTATTCTAACCCAATACAGATCGCGCCAACTCGAATCCTACTTTTGAGATCACTCCAAAATATTTAAAAATCGACCGCACTCCTCTGACGACCCAACAATGATCTTCGATGATGAAAAGTTGTTGTTTGGATAGCAATGAATGTATTCTGAACCAATACAGATCGCGCCAACTCGAATCCTACTTTTGAGATCACTCCAAAATATTTAAAAATCGACGGCACTCCTCTGACGACCCAACAATGATCTTCAATGATGAAAAGTTGTTGTTTGGACAGCAATGAATGTATTCTGATCCAATACAGATCGCGCCAACTCGAATCCTATTTTTGAGATCACTTCAAAATATTTAGAAATCGACCGCACTCTTCTGACAACACAACAATGATCTTTGATGATGAAAAGTTGTTGTTTGAACATAAATGAACGTATTCTGACCTAATACAGATCGCGCCAACTCGAATCCTATTTTTGAGATCACTTCAAAATATTTAGAAATCGACCGCACTCTTCTGACGACACAACAATGATCTTTGATGATGAAAAGTTGTTGTTTGAACATAAATGAATGTATTCTGACCCAATACAGATCGCGCCAACTCGAATCCTACTTTTGAGATGACTTCAAAATATTTAGAAATCGACCGCACTCTTCTGACGACACAACAATGATCTTTGATGATGAAAAGTTGTTGTTTGAACATAAATAAATGTATTCTGACTCAATACAGATCGCGCCAACTCGAATCCTACTTTTGAGATCACTCCAAAATATTTAAAAATCGACCGCACTCCTCTGACGACCCAACAATGATCTTCGATGATGAAAAGTTGTTGTTTGGACAGCAATGAATGTATTCTGAACCAATACAGATCGCGCCAACTCGAATCCTACTTTTGAGGTCACTCCAAAATATTTAGAAATCTACCGTTATCCTCTGACGACCCAACAATGATCTTCGATGATGAAAAGTTGTTGTTTGGACAGCAATGAATGTATTCTGAACCAATACAGATCGCGCCAACTCGAATCCTACTTTTGAGATCACTCCAAAATATTTAGAAATCGACCGTTATCCTCTGACGACCCAACAATGATCTTCAATGATGAAAAGTTGTTGTTTGGATAAAAATGAATGTAATCTGAACCAAAACAGATCGCGCCAACTCGAATCCTATTTTTGAGATCACCTCAAAATATTTAGAAATCGACCGCACTCCTCTGACGACCCAACAATGATCTTCGAAGATGAAAAGTTTTTGTTTGGACAGAAATGAATATATTCTGACCTAATACAGATCGCGCCAACTTGAATCCTATTTTTGAGATCACTTCAAAATATTTAGAAATCGACTGCACTCTTCTGACGACACAACAATGATCTTTGATGATGAAAAGTTGTTGTTTGGACAGAAATGAATGTATTCTGACCCAATTCAGATAGCGCCAACTCGAATCCTATTTTTGAGATCACTTCAAAATATTTAGAAATCGACCGCACTCCTCTGACGACCCAACAATGATCTTCGAAGATAAAAAGTTGTTGTTTGGACAGAAATGAATGTATTCTGACCTAATACAGATCGCGCCAACTTGAATCCTATTTTTGAGATCACTTCAAAATATTTAGAAATCGACTGCACTCTTCTGACGACACAACAATGATCTTTGATGATGAAAAGTTGTTGTTTGGACAGAAATGAATGTATTCTGACCCAATTCAGATAGCGCCAACTCGAATTCTATTTTTGAGATCACTTCAAAATATTTAGAAATCGACCGCACTCCTCTGACGACCCAACAGTGATCTTCGAAGATGAAAAGTTGTTGTTTGGACAGAAATGAATGTATTCTGACCTAATACAGATCGCGCCAACTTGAATCCTATTTTTGAGATCACTTCAAAATATTTAGAAATCGACTGCACTCTTCTGACGACACAACAATGATCTTTGATGATGAAAAGTTGTTGTTTGGACATAAATGAATATATTCTGACCCAATACAGATCGCGCTAACTCGAATCCTACTTTTGAGATCACCCCAAAATATTTAAAAATCGACCGCACTCTTGTGACGACCCAACAATAATAATCGATGATGAAAAGTTGTTAGAACAGAATTGAATGTAATCTGAACCAAAACAGATCGCGCCAACTCGAATCCTATTTTAGAGATAACTTGTATGAAATATTTTCAAAACCATTTTAAGTCCGCTTTCAAATATTGTGAAAGTGCTTTATAATGATTATATTGAATCTGTATACCACTTTTTTTGTGTTGAATAATTGCCCTGAAATGGTTATATACAAGCTGTATAAAAGCTTTATAAGATGTTGAATAAACCAGTATTTTTGGACAAAGACAATTGCTCCTCTTCCTGGAGTCTGTGCTTCTAAATTTTCCTCTTGGTGGAAACGTGTGGAGAGAAGGATACCATCGACTTGGTTGAATTTATTCGTTTCACTGTATATTGAGACAAATAATTGACAGAAAACTGCTACTTCTTTGGTCGAACTGTGATACTGAAGAATAATTACCTGATATTGAACGCCACTGACTTGGGCCTCTTCAGCGGCCTCTCTACGTTCATTGTGACTCGATTTTGGGGCCGCTAATTATTTTATTTCATTAGTGTAGGAAGTGATCTTATCAAATATCCATATGATGGCAATTTGAAAGCTTTGCGTGTTTACTAATTATCTGATTTCGTGTTAAGTACACTTGACATGGTGCAAATTTGGAACAAGATCCAAATTTTCCAGACAGAATGTTAACAAAAGTTATGTGTGTGAAGTTAGAAACGAATTTTCGAAAGACTGCATTTGTACATATTCTGTAAAAACTTCCAGTGGCAATTTTTCTTGATCTCGACTTGTGATGAAATTAACAAAATAAATCTCTAATTTTTGCGTTTTTTTCAAATTTTTTGCTTCTCTACCGATTTTTGAAATATCCACTTTTCAGTTTTTGAAAGATTATGTATTTTTACATAATCTGTTAAAATTTCCATATGGCCTTTTTAGTTGTTCACTACTTTTGGTGAAATTAATCTAAAATTTTTATTATTTTTTGCTTCCTCACTTACTTTTCAGTTTGCGAGAGGCTATGCATTTTTTTCACGTACTGTGAGAATTTCCAGATGACATTTGTCTTTGTTCTCGAGTTATGATGGAATTAACAAAATAAATCTCAAATTTTTGCTTTTTTTTTAACTTTTTTGCTGCCTTACGAACTTTTGGAGTATCCACCTTCCAGCTTTCGAAAGATTATGTATTTTCATATATCATGTGAAAATTTCCAGATGGCCTTTTTCCCGATTTTTTATGAAATTGATGAAATAAATTCCTACTTTAAATTTTTTTTGCTTCTGTACCAATTTTGGAAGAATCCACTTTCCAGTTTTCGAAAGACTGCATTTTTACACATTCTGTAAGGATTTCCAGATGTCCATTTCTCTTGTTCTCGACTTTCGTTGAAATTAACGAAATAAATCTCTAATTTTTACGGTTTTTATTATTTTTTGCTTCCCTGACGACTTTTGAAATATCCCAGTTTACGAAAGACCATGCATTTTAATACATTTTGTGAGAATTTCCTCTTCCTTTTCTTACTTGTTCTCGATTTATGTTGAAATTAACGAAATTTGTCTCTAATTTTTGCGGTTTATCATTATTTTGCGCTTTGTTCTCAATTACAAATGTACACAATATTTTTCCTTGATGTGGAAGATTTTCAAGGTACCCTCTTTCATGTTCTCAATTTATAAAAAAAATCGAAATCACTAATCATGAAACCCAGGGTTGTCCTTTATTTTGGGATTTCCGTCCAAGTTCAAAATCTTCTACAAAGGACTCTAACAAAGAATATACCCATTTATACATTCTGTAAACATTTCCGTAAAAATAATTTCACGAAATCGTTGCTGACAAATTCCTTGCTCATTTCTTATAGACGAATATGGACTTTTAGTGGTTCTAAACTCATCTGTCACGATACATTCTCAAGAACTCCTGAATTGATTGCCTTTACAACACCCAGTATCATATTGCTTTGAAAAATATCCCAATCCACGTAAAAGCAGTTTTTCTTCTTCTGATTTTCCCTTCACCATCAATCATAAACAACAAAGTCCTTTCTCCAGTCCTGCACTTTGTAGCAACTGTTTTTACGACACCACTAAATTTGATTTCATATCGAAACGTTAATAAAACAACTATTAAAATTCCTCACCTAGACAAGATGCTCGTTTCTAATTGATAATTGGAATTTATTACAATATTTCTCTGTGCTTATTAATTTTTCTTTATTGGTGATACGCTGGGAAGTCGATTCCTGTAGAAAAAGAAGGCAAATGATTCAGAACAAATTTGATAAATGGACACAATTCGATTCAGCATCAAATTCATGTTATTTTGAACCATCGAAGATCATCATAATAATAATGGATGATCTGAAAGGTGTGTTATTATCAATGAATAATTTATGAAGATATTCAGCCATCAGTTGACTCCAATTTTTACAGGTTTTTGCAAGAGGACGGACGTCATTCTCGTCCTGGTTGAGACGATAAAAGTTTGCTTTCGATCAGTGATAAGTATCACAGACTCCATTTGTGTCTTTTATTTTTCACTTGTCCATTACTGCTTTTTAATACCTTGGCAACGGTTGCTATTAACAGATCTATAACGCCCGGGGCATTATGGTAGGCATTATTAATCATAACGCCTGCATAATGTTTTTTCTGTAGTTCAATAAATTAATTACTCAGAAATTTTTTATTTATAACTGTACATGAAAAAGGGGCGAATTATTTTCTCTCAAATAGAAATTACAATTTTCAAATGTTCCTGGAAAATTAGTACCAAGTTTGAAGTTCTGTGAGTTGACCGATGATGAACTCCTCAATGTGCATTCGGTTTCGTTCGGAACGTTATCATTTTCCTTTTTTTGAAACGGAATGGGCTATCATTGTAGCAATTTTGTTCTTAGAGGAGATGCTTTTTTCAATATAGCTCTCCGCTACCGTACTACTCTTCCATTTTCCATGTGATTTTAGTGTTTCAAAGGAAGCACCACCTTGAACAAGAAGCGTTGACGACGTTCGGCGTAGACAATTTCCTTTTTCAAATCAAGGTATTTCGCTATGATAGAAGGAACACTTCCTATAGTATTTTTATCTACAGTTAACTCAATGCATTTATTATTTCTGCAGGTTAGAAAAACCTACGTTGTTTACATCATTTTGGTCGTAGTGCAATGTTCTTTTTAACTAAGTTCAAGGCTCCTATTTCGCTATCTTCAACAACTTTTGTGGTGCAGGTTTTGGTTTCTGGTATCATGATCAGTAAAACGGCTCCTCTGTCTTCAATGTCATCAATTGTCATCTTGACCATTTCATCACGTCTTAAGACTCCAAATACTCCCATTACCAGAACAACTTTATGTAGCAGAAAAGTATCATCTGGAGCTTTTTTTATGAAAAGTAATACTTGTCCACCTTCCAACACCTTTGAGTTTTTAGGAAAGTATCCCTTTGGATTAACTTTTAGTTGACTGACTTTGTTTTCATCTTTCCATTTCAAAAAATGGTCATACTCCTCGTATAAGTATTTGGATTTCATAGGCAGTAAATTTCCTAACGCTTTTCCAGCTTTGAGCGTCACATTCTGTGGGATCTCCATAATTATTATGAACACAACCGTTTTTATTTTGGTTGGTTTCCGGGTTTTGCCGTGGTCTCCTAATAGTGGGTTCGCGCGCACTTTCCACGCGATTCGGGTGACATGGCTTCGTTTTGGTCCCTTTCAATGCTGTATGCCAGATCTTTGGTAAATATGTTCTCTCTTCTTTTCTGTTGAAGTTTTCTTGGTGTTTGTGTATTTCTATTGCTTCTAGATACATTCTTGTTGAATAATGATTCGACGTTGCTAGTCTCTCGGTATTTTCGAAAAGGATCTTGTGTTCTCCGTCAGACAATGTATGTTCAGCGACTGCGGACTTCTCGGTTTGTCCCAAACGACAACTTCGCTTGTGCTCGACTAGGCGGGTACCAATGCTTCTTTTCGTTTGTCCGATATAGACCTTTCCACAGTTACATGGAATTCTGTAGACTCCCGCTGATTTGAGTGGATCTCTGCTGTCTTTGGCTGATCTTAGATATTCCGATATCTTCTTCGTTGGTTTGAAGACGGTGTTAATTTCCTCCTTCTTCAGAATTTTCCCGATTCTGTTGGTGACACCTTCTATGTATGGCAGATAGACAGTGCCTTGGGGTTGCTCTTCATTGGTGTTCCTTTTCTTCTCCCTTGGGCGCGTAGCACGGATGATGTCTTTCTTGTTGTACCCATTCGCTTGTAACACAGTTGTAAGGTGTTGCATTTCCTCGTCGATGTGCCTTGGTTCACATATTCTCAAAGCTCTGTACACTATGGTGTTGATGACGGTTCGTTTCTGTTCTGGATGATGGTTGGATCCATTGTGTAGATATCGATCTGTGTGTGTTTTCTTCCGGTACACCTTGTGGCCTAGATGATTACCCTCTTTGGTGACTAATACGTCAAGAAATGGGATTTGAAGGTTTTCTTCTAATTCCATGGTGAACTGGATTTTTGGATGAAAACTATTCAGATGGTTTAGGAAGTTCTGAAGTTCTTCTCTTCCGTAGCTCCAAACAACGAAAGTGTCATCTACATACCTCAACCAGTGCTTCGGTCGTTTTTCTGAAGTTCGAATGGCCCTTTCTTCAAATTTCTCCATGTAGAAATTTGCTATTACTGGGCTAAGTGGACTGCCCATGGCGACTCCATCAACTTGTTCATAGAAGTTTTCATTCTACTGGAAATAAGTTGTCGTTAGTGAATGTCGAAATAAGTTAGTACCTTGTAGCTGAGGGATTCTTCAAGTGGAACATTTTTAATAAGGTAAATAAATATCGAAGCTAACGAGAATGTCGTTTGGCTCCAAGGTGATTTTCTTCAACTGTTCGATGAAATGGGTGGGGTCTCGGACGTAAGTCCTAGTTTTCCCAACATGTTTCTGCAGCATGTCCGACAAATGCTAGTCGAGGTTGTAGGTTGGTGATCCTATGGCACTCGATATCGGTCTCAGTGGTACATCCTCCTTGTGAATTTTTGGCAATCCATAGAGCCTTGGTGGTAATGCTTCTGATCTGCATAGTTTCTTCTTTGTCTCTGTTGGTAATGAAGACCCTTTTATCAGCTGATTGGTCTGCCTCAAGATTTTCTCTGTTGGGTCTTTCTGTATTCTTCTGTACGTTTCTTGACTGACAAGGTTTTTGAGTTCGTTTCTGTAGTCCGAGGTGATTAAGACCACTGTGGCGTTTCCTTTGTAAGCAGGTAGAATGATAATAGTTTCATCAGCATTGAGACTTTTTATGGCAGCCTTTTCACCCCATGAAATGTTGCTTTTCGGAGGTTTAGCTTTTCTTAAAATTCTTGCGGATTCGCTTCGTAGTTCTTCTTTGACATCATCAGGTAGTTTTTCAATTCCGGCTTCTACGTTTGCGATGATTTCTTCTGTGGGTATTGTCGATGGTGTTACGCTGAAATTTCCCCCTTTAGCTAGCAAACTTGTTTAGTCACTGGTGAGTGGTCGACTAGATTTATTGATAACAACCAGCTTCATGTCTAGTTTTGGATTCTCGGGCTGCTTTCTCTGAATTTGATTGAATTTCCTTTTCTGTCTATCATTGGATGACTGTAAGGTTGAATCCATTGCTTTGAGGGTTATTTGATCAATATTTTCCCAGTCTTCCCGCTCTAGTAGGTTGCTAAGCTTCAGGTGATATTTCAAAAGTCGAGCATTGGTACCCGCCTAGTCGAGCACAAGCGGAGTTGTCGTTTGGGACAAACCGAGAAGTCCGCAGTCGCTGAGCATACATTGTCTGACGGAGAACACAAGATCCTTTTCGAAAATACCGAGAGACTAGCAACGTCGAATCATTATTCAACAAGAATCTATCTAGAAGCAATAGAAATACACAAACACCAAGAGAACTTCAACAGAAAAGAAGAGAGAACATATTTACCAAAGATCTGGCACACAGCATTGAAAGGGACCAAAACGAAGCCATGTCACCCGAATCGCGCGGAAAGTGCGCGCGAACCCACTATTACAGAAAGTGCGCGAAAAAACATCACTATAAATAACATGGCAAACTCGAAAGCTTCAGTTTCAGTTGATACGTCTAGAAGAGTACTTCGACCGCGGCACTGAAGATGACTGCCGCAGTTGTAGTCGAAACGTTTGGAGATTTAAACCAAAGGAGACCATGCCAAAACCCGGAAACCAATCAAAATATTGACGCCAGCCGTGAAAGCTTACATTCCTACACAACCGTTTTTAGTTTCCTCCACTAACAAGCTTGCAAATTCGTACACAAATGCAGCGTCATTTTATTAAATAAACAACCCTAAGCAACTCTTCAATGTTTCCATGGCAATTGCATAGAAGCTCACTTGGGCTCAGTTGCCGACCAGAACGCAGTTAATACTATGAGGAGAAATTTATGAAGTAAACAACGTCGTTTAAGATATTTTTTTCGTGAAAAATAAAAAATTTCATCGGCAACATTCATTCCTCGGGCCAAAGGTCCCCGGATGAATGTTACCCTCCGGGCGTTAGAACGCAACTTATAACAAAAAAAAAAGAAATAAATACGATGAATGGGAAAAAAATTACCATATGCAATAAATGAATTTCATTAGGACGTTCTTTAGAAATCTGATTACATCTTTAGGAGATAAAAGGGTAGAATTTTTCGGCTCATAACTCTTACTCTTTCGTTTCAAAAAAGCCTCCAGTTCATCGAACTTGGTGATATTTCGTTTCTCATGTATAGTCACCATTTAAGCATTGTCCATTTAGTCCATAAGGAATTCGAACTGTACGTATGCAACGGATATACACAATTACTACCAAACTTACCGAAAAACATAGAAAATATCTTACCAGTTCTTGAAAATATGCCAGAAATACAGTTTCAGTGGCATCTTTTGGCACTCCAGATATATCTTGTATTTTTTTCGGTATACGCCTTCATTTTTCCATGTAATTATTGATTCTCTTGCTTTTTCAGCTTTTTTAAAATTATCTATGTTCCACGGGATCTAATTAGCCTTAATAACCTCAGGAAATTGCTGTTCCTCGTGCCAGATGCCATCGGGATACAAACTTTGTCATCGGTAATTAAAACGAGAAACTGTCTATTTTTAATACACAACTACTTCATTTATTTAACAAGCATATTCCTTTGAGAAGTGTCAGGATAACAAAAAATAAAGCTCCCTGGCTAAATGACGAAACTAAAAGAATAATGTTGGAGAGGGATAAAGCTAAGACAATATACAAAAAAAATAATTCACCTGTAAGCTGGAATAACTACAGGCATTTACGAAATCAGGTGAATCGAATGATATCGGAAAGTAAAAAAGAATATTTCAGTATAATTTCTCGTAATAAAAACTCGAAACTGCTATGCAAAGAATTGAGATCACTCAATTTAAATAATAAAGTTAAACAGGAACTACCTCAGTCACTTCAAAATCCTGACATGATTAACAATTTCTTTATAGATAGTATACCGCACAGTATGGGTAATGATAATATAAAAGACTACTATTTACAGAATGAAATTTGCAACTCTGAATTTCGGTTCAGTCTCGTATCAGAAGAGGAAGTGGTAGAGAATTTATTGAAGGTCAAAAATACCTCTCCTGGTACTGATGGTCTCTCAATTGGGTTCATTAAGCTATGTATGCCCTATATTCTACCATACCTTATCAATATTATTAATAGTATATTGTTGAGTGGTATTTTTCCCACCAGCTGGAAGAAAGCTTTAATTATACCGATTCCTAAAATACACAACCCACAGGAAATAAATGACCTAAGACCCATAAGTATACTTTCAGGACTATCCAAACTGGTGGAAAAAATTAATGAAACCCAACTGAGAGCATATTTGAATACAAACAATATTTTATCGACCGCGCAATCCGGTTTCCGACCTAATCATAGCTGCACAACTGCATTACTACACATAATCGACGATATTGTTCAAGCCAACGATGAAGGACAATGTACAGCTCTAGTACTTTTAGATTTCAGTAAGTAAAAAGTAAAATTAACAGTGACCTTCAGAAAATATCCGAAATTTCAGCTGACCACTCCCTCAAACTAAATCCAAGTAAATCAACGGTTATTTTATTCGGTAAAAAATCAGATCAATTAACTCAACCACTACACATCAATATCAACGGAGCTCCTTTGGAGTTTGCTGACTCTGTGAAAAATCTTGGTCCAATAATAGATAAATCATTGAGATTCAGGGAACATATTACCAAATGTGTACAGAGAGTATATACGGCATTAAGATTATCATATCCCCATAGGCAAAGTTTGTGTAGGAATACAAAAAAGATGCTGTGCAAGACCCTAGTACATTCACAACTCTCGTTTAGCGCGCCTATTTAAAGTCCTTGTTTGGACCAGGACACGGTCAGCAGAATTCAACGAGTTCAAAACTGATGTGTCAGATTCGTTACTGGGATCAGAAAATATGACAGAATAACACACAAACTCAAGGAACTAGGATGGCTGAATATGAAGGGCCGTCGAGACGTTCTATCCCTCTGTCTATATCACAAAATAATAATAAAGAAACAGTCTACCTATTTATTAAATGAAATAAATTACCGAAGTAGCGTTCATAACATCAACATAAGATCTAAAGGGTTGCTCACATGTCCTCCTCATAGAACTAAGTTCTTTGAAAGAGGCTTCAAATTCAATATATATATATATAAGTTATATAATGTACTGCCCTCTCACTATAAGGAATACAAGTTTTTCAGATTCAAACGAGCCATTAAATCATATATATCAGTAAGGGATTTTCAGGAGTGTCATTCTCTCAATAATGACATAATGTTCTCTCAAAAATGATATAATGTTCTATACTAGTATTAAGTTAGATTAGGTTAGGCTATGTATTACTATGTTAACATAATAAAATTTTATTACAACAAGGGTTGAGTGGAAGAGCACTTAAGAGTGAACTCCCCCTTGAGATTTCCTTCTTTTTTTTTCTCTCTCTTTAATCATCAATTGTTGTAAGAGTTGATATTCAGATGGAAATAAAGGCATTTATTATTATTATTATTATTAAGGCCCTTATAATTCCCTTGATACATAAATAACCATTATTGAACAATGCCTGTAGGATTTGCTCCCTGATTTTAGACCCAATATTTTGCTCTAGAGCATGGAGGTAAGCAGTTCGGCAGACAAACAGAGAATGACAAAAAATAGCCAGGCTTGGTCTGAGTCCATATGAATTCCTTGGTTTCATTACAGATTCACTTTGTCGTATCAACTTTCTCATGACGACCATTCTTTAGCTTGTCCACCCCAGTCAATTAGGTCTCATGTTTATTTTCGGCATAAGTCAAATAAACAAATCCACCGAAAATGCCGCCACTTTCTTCCATCAACAGGCGGTTCAATCAAATCATTATTCAAGTTGAAGACTATAATAAAAAGCATTCAACAAGTCTGGAGATTAACTTAATAGGATATTATATTGAAATATATTCGTTTTATGGGATATTATCACGATATCTGCTTGAGGTGTAAATATCATCATTTAGAATTCGAAAACATTGTATATGATTGCGATGTGCATCAGCATGCTTGTCAATATGCCTCACGAAGTCGATTGGTATCATTCTATAAGGATTTATTCAATCTCTGAACTACGAAAATCAGAAGATGGTAGTGGGTATGTTGGAGGAAATGGTAACAGAAGAGGAAAATCGAATCAGTCGACTAAATGGAGTATTAAGGGTTGACCCAAACAAAGAAAACTACCTAAATGTTTTACGAAAAAACTCAAAATAGCAGATACCCAAGAAAATTACGAGAAAGCTTCATATGAGCTTGTGAAATACCTATACGTGTTTATACTGTTCATGTGGAAAGTACTCAAAATTTTGCCCGATAATTCAACTCATGTATAAAATCGTCCATAAGAAACGTCAGTTTTGGCAGTTTGATATCGGATAAAAAATTCTGCAATAGACAACGCCACTCACAATTATTTCGTCGAGAAACGGGGTATGAACTATTACTTTCAACGTTGCAGCCGGAAATCTCAAGCATATTGGCAGATTGGGCGTATAATATGAAGAAATCAGACGGAAATGACTACAAGGAGTACGTAGTTAAAACAATGTGGAATACTGTAGCCAAAATTCTGCAAGAAAAATATTATATCGATTATAAGATTGTGTTTGACCCATTCAAAGATGTGACATTTCAAGCCGTTAGAAACGCTAAAAATTCTAAACGCAAGCAACTGCAGAGCAATTTAGATAAAAAAAGACAAGGTTCTATAGCATTAAGTAAAGAAGAAGTTATAAAAATGGCAGAGCAGTGGGATGAAAATACTCCAATGGGACTTCAAAAAAAACTTTTTTATATCGCCGCTTTTGAATTAGCCTGGAGAGGTGGTGAAAGTGCCCAGTGTAAAATTTATTATTTCAAAGCCGAAAAATACAATAATGGAACATTGACAGGCAGAGTGGAGTACAACACGGTCTTTTCTAAAACAGCTCAAGGTGGAGATAAAAGGTGCAGTGAAAGTAAGTGGTTGACTACAAATAAAGAAATTCCGAACGTTGGTCCTGTAAGATTGTTGTTCTAGAAAAACGAAACAAACATTTTTCTTCAGATAGATTGTTTTTAACACCAAATCCGATTTGGAAAAATGAAAATGCCAAGGGATGGTACAAAAATGTGCCCATTGGTGTAAACGAAATTTCAAAGTGGACCAGAATTTCTGCAGAAAAAATTGGTCTAGATCTGAAAAATAAAATTACCAATCATTTCCATAGGGCTAGCACTATTTCTACTCTTGCCAAAGCAGGAGTCTCAGAACAACAAATTATCAAGCTGACCGGACATTCGAACGCCAATTCTCTGAAGCCATACCTTCAGTTAGACTCACAGCATCATTCCACTTTAGTGACAAATCTAAGAGAGGAAAATAATCAAATTCAGCAGTCTTCTTCGGGTAGGATTGTATACCAAAACTGTACTTTCACTAATTGTACATTTAAATAATATTTCCTGTTTTTGTTCAATGAATTATTGATTTAATTTAATAAATTATGTTCTATTCACTTTTGTTTAATAATTCATTTATTTGATTCGTAAAATTATCTCACTAAATACCACTCGAGGTTTTGTTTTCATCGTATAAACTTAAATTTTTTTCCACTCAAACTTGGTAGCTTGTAATATGACTCGACCAAATAACATTAGATAAAATCACTCCAACTTCGGTGTCGTGATTTTATCATGTTATTTGCTCTCGTCAATTACCAAAGCAACCAAGTTTTCGTGCAAAATGAAAGTTTATCCGATGCAATAAAAACCTCTTGTGGTATTACCCTCGAATAAACCTTACCCTTGATCTGTAAATTTCAACAGAAAGTGGGAGATGTTGCTATACTTTTGAAAATTTCGAGACCCATGATATTATCAGAATATATATTTTGAGAAAATTTCTCAAGAAATACTCATCGACAATAATTTATCCTTCGAAATTCGTAAGACTCGGTACATACCTAATATTATCCACGCCTCTGTGATAAAAACTTCCACCCATAATTCATTTCTTTTGTTAGCTGCCCAAATAATGAATACTTTACCTGAAAGCTTTTTTCCGACAGCTGTGTGACAATTAGTCATTATGCAAACAGTATCTGAGATTTATTCCTGAATACTGATGTTCGGTACTTGTCTGTATACAGTAATTGGAGGAATTACCCTCTGAAAACTAGAATTCACGGATGTGAAAACTTGTTGCCTGCGTACCTACTCACAACTAATAATTTTTTAAAATAGCCAGACAAAACACAATAGATGAACTCCTATTACTTTGAGAAAATTCAAAATGAAATCTGCCACGAGGTTTCCATGTAGTTTGTCAAGTTGACATTTTGACATGTAATTTTATCATTTTAATATTGTGCTTGTACGTATTTTAATATCTGCATTACATTGTAAACTGCCAATTTTATGTTTTAAAGTGTACTTTATCATGTATATGACCTCAAAGGACTCAATCAATTATTGTTATCATTACTTGATGACAGAAATTGTATTTTAAACAACAAGTTTATGAAGCATGTCGTTTTTGGCAACAATTGAATACCCAACCAAGTTCCCAACTTTTGACCGGCCATGTTACCGGACCTAACGCCTATAGACTTTTACCTTTGGACAAATTCGAAAAATACACTTTTTATAACTCCGAATAAACTTTTCAATTCGAAAATGGTCAAACATAGAGCAATTCTGTGGACGCCAATTGATTCAGAAACATAAAATTAGTATACTGTGTGAGTTTGAATGAAAAATATCCACAGACAAAATTGTTGATTGAACACTTTAGCAGATTCCGAGAATTTTCAACTCGTTGTTGCAGAGGTTCCGTAAAAAGTTTATGAAATCATTAGTTGACAAGGAATC
The DNA here is from genome assembly GCA_958502065.1 of Chrysolina americana. NCBI lineage: Eukaryota > Metazoa > Arthropoda > Insecta > Coleoptera > Chrysomelidae > Chrysolina > Chrysolina americana. The sequence continues at coordinate 62,056,320 of OY293419.1, read as the reverse complement.
GACATTAAATTTGGTATGCGTATTCAGAAACGATTGAATTTCACAAATGCGGGCATAAAAAAATGTTTCAAAATGTTTTAGAGTCATATGACCCCTTTCAACACCGAATGAACTTCACAGACAAAATTGTTGATTGAACACTTTAACAGATTTCGAGAATTATCAATTCGGAGTTGCAGTGGTTCCGTTGAAAGTTTATGTAACCTTTAGTTGACTAGGAATCTATTTCAAATTTTCAGAAAAGATAGAATTTCACGAATGTGAGCAAAAAAACATTTTGTAAAATGTTTTCGAGTCATATGACTCCTTTCAACTCTGAATAAATTTTTCAGTTCGAGAACGGTCAAAGACAGAGCAATTCTGTGGACGCCAATCGATTCAGAAACATAAAATTAGTATACTGTGTGATTTTGAATGAAAAATATCCACAGACAAAATTGTTGACTGAGATCTATAGCAGATTTCGAGAATTATCAATTCGGAGTTGCAGTGGTTCCGTTGAAAGCTTATGTAACCTTTAGTTGACTAGGAATCGATTTCAAATTTGCTGTGCATGTTCAGAAAAGATAGAATTTCATGAATGTGAGCAAAAAAATAATTTGTAAAAAGTTTTCGAGTCATATGACCCCTTTGAACTCTGAATAAATTTTTCAGTTCGAGAACGGTCAAAGACAGAGCAATTCTGTGGACGCCAATCGATTCAGAAACATAAAATTAGTATTCTGTGTGATTTTGAATGAAAAATATCCACAGACAAAATTGTTGATTGAGCTCTATAGCAGATTTCGAGAATTATCAATTCGGAGTTGCAGTGGTTCCGTTGAGAGCTTATGTAACCTTTAGTTGACTAGGAATCGATTTCAGATTTGCTGTGCATGTTCAGAAAAGATTAAATTTCACGAATATGAGCAAAAAAACATTTTGTAAAATGTTTTTGAGTCATATGACCCCTTTCAACTCTGAATAAATTTTTCAGTTCGGGAACGGTCAAAGACAGAGCAATTTTGTGAACGCCAATTGATTCAGATACATAAAATTAGTATTCTGTGTGATTTTGAATGAAAAATATCCACAGACAAAATTGCTGATTGAGCTCTATAGCAGATTTCGAGAATTATCAATTCGGAGTTGCAGTGGTTCCGTTGAGAGCTTATGCAACCTTTAGTTGACTAGGAATCGATTTCAAATTTACTGTGCATGTTCAGAAAAGATTAAATTTCACGAATATGACCAAAAAAACATTTTGTAAAATGTTTTTGAGTCATATGACCCCTTTCAACTCTGAATAAATTTTTCAGTTCGGGAACGGTCAAAGACAGAGCAATTTTGTAAACGCCAATTGATTCAGATACATAAAATTAGTATTCTGTGTGATTTTGAATGAAAAATATCCACAGACAAAATTGTTGATTGAGCTCTATAGCAGATTTCGAGAATTATCAATTCGGAGTTGCAGTGGTTCCGTTGAGAGCTTATGTAACCTTTAGTTGACTAGGAATTGATTTCAAATTTGCTGTGCATGTTCAGAAAAGATTGAATTTCATGAATGTGAGCAAAAAAACATTTTGTAAAATGTTTTCGAGTCATATGACTCCTTTCAACTCTGAATAAATTTTTCAGTTCGAGAACGGTCAAATACAGAGCAATTCTGTGGACGCCAATCGATTCAGAAACATAAAATTAGTATACTGTGTGATTTTGAATGAAAAATATCCACAGACAAAATTGTTGACTGAGATCTATAGCAGATTTCGAGAATTATCAATTCGGAGTTGCAGTGGTTCCGTTGAAAGCTTATGTAACCTTTAGTTGACTAGGAATCGATTTCAAATTTGCTGTGCATGTTCAGAAAAGATAGAATTTCACGAATGTGAGCAAAAAAATAATTTGTAAAAAGTTTTCGAGTCATATGACCCCTTTCAACTCTGAATAAATTTTTCAGTTCGAGAACGGTCAAAGACAGAGCAATTCTGTGGACGCCAATCGATTCAGAAACATAAAATTAGTATACTGTGTGATTTTGAATGAAAAATATCCACAGACAAAATTGTTGATTGGGCACTATAGCAGATTTCGAGAATTATCAATTCGGAGTTGCAGTGGTTCCGTTGAAAGCTTATGTAACCTTTAGTTGACTAGGAATCGATTTCAAATTTGCTGTGCATGTTCAGAAAAGATTGAATTTCACGAATGTGAGCAAAAAATCATTTTGTAAAATGTTTTCGAGTCATATGACTCCTTTTAACTCTGAATAAAGTTTTCAATTCGAGAACGGTCAAAGATAGAGCAATTCTGTGAACGCCAATCGATTCAGAAACATAAAGTTAGTATACTGTGTGATTTTGAATGAAAAATATCCACAGACAAAATTGTTGATTGAGCTCTATAGCAGATTTCGAGAATTATCAATTCGGAGTTGCAGTGGTTCCGTTGAGAGCTTATGTAACCTTTAGTTGACTAGGAATCGATTTCAAATTTGCTGTGCATGTTCAGAAAAGATTGAATTTCATGAATGTGAGCAAAAAAACATTTTGTAAAATGTTTTTGAGTCATATGACCCCTTTCAACTCTGAATAAATTTTTCAGTTCGGGAACGGTCAAAGACAGAGCAATTCTGTGAACGCCAATTGATTCAGATACATAAAATTAGTATTCTGTGTGATTTTGAATGAAAAATATCCACAGACAAAATTGTTGATTGAGCTCTATAGCAGATTTCGAGAATTATCAATTCGGAGTTGCAGGTGTTCCGTTGAGAGCTTATGCAACCTTTAGTTGACTAGGAATCGATTTCAAATTTGCTGTGCATGTTCAGAAAAGATTAAATTTCACGAATATGAGCAAAAAAACATTTTGTAAAATGTTTTTGAGTCATATGACCCCTTTCAACTCTGAATAAATTTTTCAGTTCGGGAACGGTCAAAGACAGAGCAATTCTGTGAACGCCAATTGATTCAGAAACATAAAATTAGTATTCTGTGTAATTTTGAATAAAAAATATCCACAGACAAAATTGTTGATTGAGCTCTATAGCAGATTTCGAAAATTATCAATTCGGAGTTGCAGTAATTCCGTTGAAAGCTTATGTAACCTTTAGTTGACTAGGAATCGATTTCAAATTTGCTGTGCATGTTCAGAAAAGATTAAATTTCACGAATATGAGCAAAAAAAACATTTTGTAAAATGTTTTTGAGTCATATGACCCCTTTCAACTCTGAATAAATTTTTCAGTTCGGGAACGGTCAAAGACAGAGCAATTCTGTGAACGCCAATTGATTCAGATACATAAAATTAGTATTCTGTGTGATTTTGAATGAAAAATATCCACAGACAAAATTGTTGATTGAGCTCTATAGCAGATTTCGAGAATTATCAATTCGGAGTTGCAGTGGTTCCGTTGAGAGCTTATGCAACCTTTAGTTGACTAGGAATCGATTTCAAATTTGCTGTGCATGTTCAGAAAAGATAGAATTTCACGAATGTGAGCAAAAAAATAATTTGTAAAAAGTTTTCGAGTCATATGACCCCTTTCAACTCTGAATAAATTTTTCAGTTCGAGAACGGTCAAAGACAGAGCAATTCTGTGGACGCCAATCGATTCAGAAACATAAAATTAGTATACTGTGTGATTTTGAATGAAAAATATCCACAGACAAAATTGTTGATTGGGCTCTATAGCAGATTTCGAGAATTATCAATTCGGAGTTGCAGTGGTTCCGTTGAGAGCTTATGTAACCTTTAGTTGACTAGGAATCGATTTCAAATTTGCTGTGCATGTTCAGAAAAGATTGAATTTCACGAATGTGAGCAAAAAATCATTTTGTAAAATGTTTTCGAGTCATATGACTCCTTTAAACTCTGAATAAAGTTTTCAATTCGAGAACGGTCAAAGATAGAGCAATTCTGTGAACGCCAATCGATTCAGAAACATAAAGTTAGTATACTGTGTGATTTTGAATGAAAAATATCCACAGACAAAATTGTTGATTGAGCTCTATAGCAGATTTCGAGAATTATCAATTCGGAGTTGCAGTGGTTCCGTTGAGAGCTTATGTAACCTTTAGTTGACTAGGAATCGATTTCAAATTTGCTGTGCATGTTCAGAAAAGATTGAATTTCATGAATGTGAGCAAAAAAACATTTTGTAAAATGTTTTCGAGTCATATGACTCCTTTCAACTCTGAATAAATTTTTCAGTTCGAGAACGGTCAAAGACAGAGCAATTCTGTGGACGCCAATCGATTCAGAAACATAAAATTAGTATACTGTGTGATTTTGAACGAAAAATATCCACAGACAAAATTGTTGACTGAGATCTATAGCAGATTTCGAGAATTATCAATTCGGAGTTGCAGTGGTTCCGTTGAAAGCTTATGTAACCTTTAGTTGACTAGGAATCGATTTCAAATTTGCTGTGCATGTTCAGAAAAGATAGAATTTCACGAATGTGAGCAAAAAAATAATTTGTAAAAAGTTTTCGAGTCATATGACCCCTTTCAACTCTGAATAAATTTTTCAGTTCGAGAACGGTCAAAGACAGAGCAATTCTGTGGACGCCAATCGATTCAGAAACATAAAATTAGTATACTGTGTGATTTTGAATGAAAAATATCCACAGACAAAATTGTTGATTGGGCTCTATAGCAGATTTCGAGAATTATCAATTCGGAGTTGCAGTGGTTCCGTTGAGAGCTTATGTAACCTTTAGTTGACTAGGAATCGATTTCAAATTTGCTGTGCATGTTCAGAAAAGATTGAATTTCACGAATGTGAGCAAAAAATCATTTTGTAAAATGTTTTCGAGTCATATGACTCCTTTAAACTCTGAATAAAGTTTTCAATTCGAGAACGGTCAAAGATAGAGCAATTCTGTGAACGCCAATCGATTCAGAAACATAAAGTTAGTATACTGTGTGATTTTGAATGAAAAATATCCACAGACAAAATTGTTGATTGAGCTCTATAGCAGATTTCGAGAATTATCAATTCGGAGTTGCAGTGGTTCCGTTGAGAGCTTATGTAACCTTTAGTTGACTAGGAATCGATTTCAAATTTGCTGTGCATGTTCAGAAAAGATTTAATTTCATGAATGTGAGCAAAAAAACATTTTGTAAAATGTTTTCGAGTCATATGACTCCTTTCAACTCTGAATAAATTTTTCAGTTCGAGAACGGTCAAAGACAGAGCAATTCTGTGGACGCCAATCGATTCAGAAACATAAAATTAGTATACTGTGTGATTTTGAATGAAAAATATCCACAGACAAAATTGTTGACTGAGATCTATAGCAGATTTCGAGAATTATCAATTCGGAGTTGCAGTGGTTCCGTTGAAAGCTTATGTAACCTTTAGTTGACTAGGAATCGATTTCAAATTTGCTGTGCATGTTCAGAAAAGATTAAATTTCACGAATATGAGCAAAAAAACATTTTGTAAAATGTTTTTGAGTCATATGACCCCTTTCAACTCTGAATAAATTTTTCAGTTCGGACACGGTCAAAGACAGAGCAATTCTGTGAACGCCAATTGATTCAGAAACATAAAATTAGTATTCTGTGTAATTTTGAATGAAAAATATCCACAGACAAAATTGTTGATTGAGCTCTATAGCAGATTTCGAGAATTATCAATTCGGAGTTGCAGTGGTTCCGTTGAGAGCTTATGTAACCTTTAGTTGACTAGGAATCGATTTCAAATTTGCTGTGCATGTTCAGAAAAGATTTAATTTCATGAATGTGAGCAAAAAAACATTTTGTAAAATGTTTTCGAGTCATATGACTCCTTTCAACTCTGAATAAATTTTTCAGTTCGAGAACGGTCAAAGACAGAGCAATTCTGTGGACGCCAATCGATTCAGAAACATAAAATTAGTATACTGTGTGATTTTGAATGGAAAATATCCACAGACAAAATTGTTGACTGAGATCTATAGCAGATTTCGAGAATTATCAATTCGGAGTTGCAGTGGTTCCGTTGAAAGCTTATGTAACCTTTAGTTGACTAGGAATCGATTTCAAATTTGCTGTGCATGTTCAGAAAAGATTAAATTTCACGAATATGAGCAAAAAAACATTTTGTAAAATGTTTTTGAGTCATATGACCCCTTTCAACTCTGAATAAATTTTTCAGTTCGGACACGGTCAAAGACAGAGCAATTCTGTGAACGCCAATTGATTCAGAAACATAAAATTAGTATTCTGTGTAATTTTGAATGAAAAATATCCACAGACAAAATTGTTGATTGAGCTCTATAGCAGATTTCGAGAATTATCAATTCGGAGTTGCAGTGGTTCCGTTGAGAGCTTATGTAACTTTTAGTTGACTAGGAATCGATTTCAAATTTGCTGTGCATGTTCAGAAAAGATTGAATTTCATGAATGTGAGCAAAAAAACATTTTGTAAAATGTTTTCGAGTCATATGACTCCTTTCAACTCTGAATAAATTTTTCAGTTCGAGAACGGTCAAAGACAGAGCAATTCTGTGAACGCCAATCGATTCAGAAACATAAAATTAGTATACTGTGTGATTTTGAATGCAACATATCCACAGACAAAAGTGTTGACTGAGCTCTATAGCAGATTTCGAGAATTATCAATTCGGAGTTGCAGTGGTTCCGTTGAAAGCTTATGTAACCTTTAGTTGACTAGGAATCTATTTCAAATTTGCTGTGCATGTTCAGAAAAGATTGAATTTCACGAATGTGAGCAAAAAAACATTTTGTAAAATGTTTTCGAGTCATATGACTCCTTTCAACTCTGAATAAATTTTTCAGTTCGAGAACGGTCAAAGACAGAGCAATTCTGTGAACGCCAATCGATTCAGAAACATAAAATTAGTATACTGTGTGATTTTGAATGCAACATATCCACAGACAAAAGTGTTGACTGAGCTCTATAGCAGATTTCGAGAATTATCAATTCGGAGTTGCAGTGGTTCCGTTGAAAGCTTATGTAACCTTTAGTTGACTAGGAATCGATTTCAAATTTGCTGTGCATGTTCAGAAAAGATTGAATTTCACGAATGTGAGCAAAAAATCATTTTGTAAAATGTTTTCGAGTCATATGACTCCTTTAAACTCTGAATAAAGTTTTCAATTCGAGAACGGTCAAAGATAGAGCAATTCTGTGAACGCCAATCGATTCAGAAACATAAAGTTAGTATACTGTGTGATTTTGAATGAAAAATATCCACAGACAAAATTGTTGATTGAGCTCTATAGCAGATTTCGAGAATTATCAATTCGGAGTTGCAGTGGTTCCGTTGAGAGCTTATGTAACCTTTAGTTGACTAGGAATCGATTTCAAATTTGCTGTGCATGTTCAGAAAAGATTGAATTTCATGAATGTGAGCAAAAAAACATTTTGTAAAATGTTTTCGAGTCATATGACTCCTTTCAACTCTGAATAAATTTTTCAGTTCGAGAACGGTCAAAGACAGAGCAATTCTGTGGACGCCAATCGATTCAGAAACATAAAATTAGTATACTGTGTGATTTTGAACGAAAAATATCCACAGACAAAATTGTTGACTGAGATCTATAGCAGATTTCGAGAATTATCAATTCGGAGTTGCAGTGGTTCCGTTGAAAGCTTATGTAACCTTTAGTTGACTAGGAATCGATTTCAAATTTGCTGTGCATGTTCAGAAAAGATAGAATTTCACGAATGTGAGCAAAAAAATAATTTGTAAAAAGTTTTCGAGTCATATGACCCCTTTCAACTCTGAATAAATTTTTCAGTTCGAGAACGGTCAAAGACAGAGCAATTCTGTGGACGCCAATCGATTCAGAAACATAAAATTAGTATACTGTGTGATTTTGAATGAAAAATATCCACAGACAAAATTGTTGATTGGGCTCTATAGCAGATTTCGAGAATTATCAATTCGGAGTTGCAGTGGTTCCGTTGAGAGCTTATGTAACCTTTAGTTGACTAGGAATCGATTTCAAATTTGCTGTGCATGTTCAGAAAAGATTGAATTTCACGAATGTGAGCAAAAAATCATTTTGTAAAATGTTTTCGAGTCATATGACTCCTTTAAACTCTGAATAAAGTTTTCAATTCGAGAACGGTCAAAGATAGAGCAATTCTGTGAACGCCAATCGATTCAGAAACATAAAGTTAGTATACTGTGTGATTTTGAATGAAAAATATCCACAGACAAAATTGTTGATTGAGCTCTATAGCAGATTTCGAGAATTATCAATTCGGAGTTGCAGTGGTTCCGTTGAGAGCTTATGTAACCTTTAGTTGACTAGGAATCGATTTCAAATTTGCTGTGCATGTTCAGAAAAGATTTAATTTCATGAATGTGAGCAAAAAAACATTTTGTAAAATGTTTTCGAGTCATATGACTCCTTTCAACTCTGAATAAATTTTTCAGTTCGAGAACGGTCAAAGACAGAGCAATTCTGTGGACGCCAATCGATTCAGAAACATAAAATTAGTATACTGTGTGATTTTGAATGAAAAATATCCACAGACAAAATTGTTGACTGAGATCTATAGCAGATTTCGAGAATTATCAATTCGGAGTTGCAGTGGTTCCGTTGAAAGCTTATGTAACCTTTAGTTGACTAGGAATCGATTTCAAATTTGCTGTGCATGTTCAGAAAAGATTAAATTTCACGAATATGAGCAAAAAAACATTTTGTAAAATGTTTTTGAGTCATATGACCCCTTTCAACTCTGAATAAATTTTTCAGTTCGGACACGGTCAAAGACAGAGCAATTCTGTGAACGCCAATTGATTCAGAAACATAAAATTAGTATTCTGTGTAATTTTGAATGAAAAATATCCACAGACAAAATTGTTGATTGAGCTCTATAGCAGATTTCGAGAATTATCAATTCGGAGTTGCAGTGGTTCCGTTGAGAGCTTATGTAACCTTTAGTTGACTAGGAATCGATTTCAAATTTGCTGTGCATGTTCAGAAAAGATTTAATTTCATGAATGTGAGCAAAAAAACATTTTGTAAAATGTTTTCGAGTCATATGACTCCTTTCAACTCTGAATAAATTTTTCAGTTCGAGAACGGTCAAAGACAGAGCAATTCTGTGGACGCCAATCGATTCAGAAACATAAAATTAGTATACTGTGTGATTTTGAATGGAAAATATCCACAGACAAAATTGTTGACTGAGATCTATAGCAGATTTCGAGAATTATCAATTCGGAGTTGCAGTGGTTCCGTTGAAAGCTTATGTAACCTTTAGTTGACTAGGAATCGATTTCAAATTTGCTGTGCATGTTCAGAAAAGATTAAATTTCACGAATATGAGCAAAAAAACATTTTGTAAAATGTTTTTGAGTCATATGACCCCTTTCAACTCTGAATAAATTTTTCAGTTCGGACACGGTCAAAGACAGAGCAATTCTGTGAACGCCAATTGATTCAGAAACATAAAATTAGTATTCTGTGTAATTTTGAATGAAAAATATCCACAGACAAAATTGTTGATTGAGCTCTATAGCAGATTTCGAGAATTATCAATTCGGAGTTGCAGTGGTTCCGTTGAGAGCTTATGTAACTTTTAGTTGACTAGGAATCGATTTCAAATTTGCTGTGCATGTTCAGAAAAGATTGAATTTCATGAATGTGAGCAAAAAAACATTTTGTAAAATGTTTTCGAGTCATATGACTCCTTTCAACTCTGAATAAATTTTTCAGTTCGAGAACGGTCAAAGACAGAGCAATTCTGTGAACGCCAATCGATTCAGAAACATAAAATTAGTATACTGTGTGATTTTGAATGCAACATATCCACAGACAAAAGTGTTGACTGAGCTCTATAGCAGATTTCGAGAATTATCAATTCGGAGTTGCAGTGGTTCCGTTGAAAGCTTATGTAACCTTTAGTTGACTAGGAATCTATTTCAAATTTGCTGTGCATGTTCAGAAAAGATTGAATTTCACGAATGTGAGCAAAAAAACATTTTGTAAAATGTTTTCGAGTCATATGACTCCTTTCAACTCTGAATAAATTTTTCAGTTCGAGAACGGTCAAAGACAGAGCAATTCTGTGAACGCCAATCGATTCAGAAACATAAAATTAGTATACTGTGTGATTTTGAATGCAACATATCCACAGACAAAAGTGTTGACTGAGCTCTATAGCAGATTTCGAGAATTATCAATTCGGAGTTGCAGTGGTTCCGTTGAAAGCTTATGTAACCTTTAGTTGACTAGGAATCGATTTCAAATTTGCTGTGCATGTTCAGAAAAGATTGAATTTCACGAATGTGAGCAAAAAATCATTTTGTAAAATGTTTTCGAGTCATATGACTCCTTTTAACTCTGAATAAAGTTTTCAATTCGAGAACGGTCAAAGATAGAGAAATTCTGTGAACGCCAATCGATTCAGAAACATAAAGTTAGTATATTGTGTAATTTTGAATAAAAAATATTCACATACAAACTTGTTGTTTGAACAATTTAGTAAATTTCGACTGAAACTTATTTTCTGCCAACTTTAAAAATCATTACAATACAAATATAACCCAAACGAATCATTAACTCCTTATTAATCATCATATACCCATCCTCACCAAATACTTCTCTCACACCCCTGTATTTCTAGTTCAAAGGACCACAGGGGTCGTTGCGCCACCCCTTTTCTACGAGATTTATTCAGATTTGTTTGGGAGGACCGGAACTTTCATTCATCTTTTGTTGCAAACGTTACACACTATATTTTATTCCCGAATTATCCGCGGTGTGGCATTGAGAAGCCCTAATTATTGAATCCTTTGCAGCTTTGTCGGGCACGGCATCAATTTTTCGATACCAATTTCGGGAGATAATGTGTACGGGGGTTGGGTAATATATTCCGGACGCGTTTGAAGATGTTATCAGAATGCAAACAGCGCAAATTGTGAGTTTGACTCAGACGGCATCATATGAAGACGCTGAACGGAAGGAAAGGTTTTTATTCGATAATTCCGACCTCAATTTAGTGAAGATTTCAATAATAAATTAGGAAATAGCAGTTACGTAACATTTGTTTTTGTTTGTTTGTTGTTGGGGCTTGGGGGGCAAGTAATAACTTGAAATCAGCTTGAGAAACACCGTCCACAAGTTTTTGTGAAAAATCATGTATTTCGAAATCAACAGAAGTAAAAAAGCATCACCTACAAACAACGTAATAGTAGATGAAACACTATCTAGCATTAATAATCAAATTTTCTTCAAATCAGATTATTTTCCAACCACCTTTGACTCATTAATTTTGGAGCCAATGACAATAGTTGATGTAGATTGTAGATTTAGTGGTGAAACCAATATCTGATGTTAGAGAAGCTATAACATCATTAAAAAACTCTAATACAGTTGACTGTTTTGACCTTGCATGGTAGTCGTATACTAAAGGAAACCTCTGATTCATTGGAAAAACCATTCACTTGATATTTTCAACACGTATATTTTCTGATGCATTCCAATATTCTACTTTCATTGTGTCTAGAAAGTAAGAAAGAAAGAAAGAAAGAAAGAAAGAAAGAAAGAAAGAAAGAAAGAAAGAAAGAAAGAAAGAAAGAAAGAAAGAAAGAATAAAGAAAGAAAGATATCTTTTCTCCAGGGATAACTACAAATATTCACTGAGAAGTCCCTCTTGAAAATAAAATTGACATGTTTTTTCGATTTCTCATGTTATTTACTGAAAGAAAGATATTAAGGGCAGGAAGTTTTCAACTTGACACCCTGTATATTTCACATGCTGAGATATATTAACAAAATCCTCGCGATTTGAGTGGGTCGTATAGAATTTGAATAGAAAGAGCGTTGTCAAATAGTCTCTTCCACATCTCAAGTCCAGTTATTCCATCTTGATGAGGTAAGACGTAAGTGGTAACTTGATATTTCAACGACAACCAGCATACAAACCCAAAACGCATCTCCGCCATAGGCGGAATCAGCGCGCGGTCTTCCGAAAGCTCTCCAGCAGCTTACGCGGACGGCGCTCTCACCCAAGCGCTCGCTTCTCCAATCTGCGCTCGGCTTTCAGTCCGATGCGGTCTTCCATGCCTTTCAGCGGCTCGCGGACGGTTTCTCAGATCTCGCGCGCGACTCGCAGATTCTTCCCGGCCGAAGAGGCCGCGCGGTGCTAACTTCCAGAGGATAATGACTGCCGGAGGAACGGCTCGGCTCCGTGAGAAGTGCCAACGTTTCGGCGGATGAGTGTCTGATGAGTGACTGTGCACGTGGAGGAGGAGACGATGTGAGTGCGATGTTTTTTTCTTCAACTCTACGGCAGTTATGTCTATTTTTCTGTGGTGGTTTCGGAAACTAGGCGTTGGTGAATGCTTGTGATGACCTATCATTAATGGCGAATTCCATTGGAGAAACTAGTGCTGCACTAGTTTGCACCAGTGTTGCATACACAAGGTGACCGTGAGGTGAGGTATGCCCCCAATTTTTCTATATTTTTGAAGATATTCGGGATTCAAATTACGGTTTAACCGAAAGTGACCCCAAACATTTTTTTTCAAATGACACACTTTACAATTTTTTTCATTATCCGGAAAAACACGCAATTTGTGATAACACTGTTCTTCAAAATTGAAAATCGGTTGAAAAATGGCGGAGATACAGTTGATTGTTCAAATCATCACAACTGACGAACGGCGTCAACATTTACGAGAGGTTCGAGGTAAGATACAGCTGAAAATTGGGCTTCTCATGTGATTGTAGCAACCATATTTTCCAACAAATATCAAAAATTTTCTCAAAACGGGTAGTACCTATGAATTAATGCTCACAACTGCCATTTCTCAAATGGCAACATACTCTTTTCTTATTGTCGTATTGGAAAAATATGAATTATCCAAATAATCGTGTTAAAAGTTTCAGAGAATTCTGAATTATGAGTTTTCTCAAAATTCGATATTCTCAAACAGAGGCGACTTGAACCTACGAAAGCTAAGCAAAAAATCAAATCCTTTCATTAGAGTAATCTGACAATTCATCATTTTTCAATACGGTAATGTGAAAAGAGTATAGTGCCATTTGAGAAATGGCAGTTGTGAGCATTTCTTCATGGGTACTAGGTACTCCGTTTCGAGGAAATTTTTGATAATTGTTGGAAAATATGGTTTCTGCAATTACAAGAGAAGCTCAATTTTCAGCTGTATCATACCTCGAATCTTCTTCTCGTGAATGTTGACGCCGTTCGTCAGTTGTGATGATTTGAGTTTGATCTTCATGGTCAACTTTGTTCGATTGAACAATCAACTGTATCCCCGCCATTTTTCAACCAATTTTCAATTTTGAAGAACAATGTTATCATAAATTGCGTATTCATAACTCCGATCAAGTAACACAACCTAGATGAGCAACATTCAAATCGATCTGAAGGTAACATCTTTTCATAATGTTATCCCTCAAATCATGACATTATTGCCATGTCGCAATTTTTTAAGGATACAATAAGCACGTCAGCTAGATTTTGATATCTGTCAGGTAGATTCATGGCAATGAAAACCCAAAAATACTATCTTGGATAAAATATATAAAAATAAAAAGGAAATTGAAATGTTCATTGCAGCTTGGTACGACAACGCCGTATTTGATATTTGACAGAACAATCATTAGAAGCTACCAGCGTCGTTACTATCGAGAAAGGGAAACCAAACTGGAAAAGAGAAAAATGAATGAATTATGACAAATCATGTCAATTAAAGCATCGGCTGTTCTCAAAATCCTGTGGAGATTATTTCATCATAATTTCAGGTTTCCATTCCTATTGGGTTTCCATTATTTCTATTTTATTGAACCACAATATTTCTGTTAACAACGCACGACACTGCCGTTGGGGGGAAGATGTTCCTTACAAACGAATCTTAATGCGTGTGCGGCGAGTTACTCATCTAGGGTATGTTATTTGATCGGAGGTTCATACGGATAATGAAAAAAATGTACAGGGTGTCATTTGACAAAAAGAAAAGTTTAAAAGTGGTGAACATGCGTATTCGAATATATCGACGTACCAAATTTGAAACCTGTATCTTTGAAACTATAGAAAAATTGGGGAGCGTACCTCACGCCTGCTAGCTTATACGACACGAAGTTCAAATGTGAAAAAGCAACAAATTTATTTCGCAGGCAGTAACTTAATGGAAATGTGTTCTTCAGGTTGGAATCCCTCATCAATAATTCTGTATCAATACTTCTTCAATAAAAGTTCATATTTTTTATTTATTTCAGTCGAATATTTCTCTCCTTGTCTTTACATTACACCAATCCACTTTGGGAATCACCTACCATAAAAAAGCCAGCTGATGAGATTATAAATATATTTTTCTCTTATTTCACTTCATCATTGAGCTCACACACAACCTTTCCTACAAAATTATTAATTTTCGGACGTGGTTTACACTCCTTTATTACTTTGTATATTATGTCTTTATCACTGCTTGACGACGATGTTAACAAAAATGCATCTAGGAGTAGTCTGTTTTTTTCAATTTTTGAGTTTTTCGCCGTTTTCACAATTGCACTGACTTCGCACGACCTCAAAGAGCTGGTGCTAAAATTATTGCACCGAGTTCAAATCTACGTGCACCAGATTACCAATGAAATGCAAAACTCTACATCAGTTTTACCAATGGAATACAAAAAGTGCACTCGGTGCGCACTAATTTTACCAATGGAATTCGCTAAAAGTTATAACGATATGTATAAGATGTATTATTCTACTTAATTATTACTGTTACAAGCAGAATTCACATTGATATTGAAATTAAATGGAAACGCTAACGGTTTATTCGAATTTTATGTCATTGTTGAATTCGTTGGTTCATTGGAACCAGACGCTCCCATATCGGTACAGCTGCTGATAGTGCTGGAAGACGCCGACACATTAGAACCTTGTATTTTTTCTACAATTTGTATTTTGTTATGCACCGATTCTTCTAGGTATCCTTCTGCTACCGTTGAGGACTTCCATCCTCCGTGACGCTTCAAAGTAGTCGTGTCAGCCCCTGCATTGGCCAAAAGAGTCGCCAAAGACCTTCTCAGAGCACTGGTTCCTCCAATTTCAAAAACATTGCAATTCTTGAAGGTATTTATTCCCACACACTGGCTGGTACACCTCTCATTCTTGCAAATAACAAAAAAGCGACTAGAACTAGTATTCTGTGGTCTCAAAGACATGTATATTTTATACAAATTGATCAGGTTGACTGGAAATCCTTCTTCAAGCATGACAACTACGTGAACATATTTCCCTTTGTCTTGAATATTTTCTATTTTCAAATTGACCAAATCATCGCATCTACAAGCACCGCTAATCCCCATTATCAAAGCCACTTTCATCAACAAGTACTCGTGGTCGGGAGCTTTGTTCAAAAACTTCTCTATTTTAGGTCGTTCTAATGTCTTGGACTTGGTTTGTATTCCTGTGATTTGCTTTTCAAAAAGCTCGTTAGTTTGCCATATTTTGAAATGACGATTTTTTCATAAAGGTGAATAGTCGAGCGAAGCATCGAGTATTTGGTCCAAAGCAAAAAAACCAGTAGAACATTTTAATCGATACCTTTTATCTTCCGCGAATTCATCCAAGACTCAAACATTTTGAACTCTTTGTCGTACACGGAGAAAAATGTATAGTGATATTTACAATAATTTCTGATACTATATGTGATAGTAATAATTTATACTAACGTTAACTATAAATTATTTCAACAATTTATTGGTATTTCACCACTTACTATCCAAGTTATTAGGGTTACCAAAAAATATTGTAATTTTTATCATAATTTCTTGAGTATAACAATATCTTCTTCAGATTTTTCTCAGTGCAAGCATCTCGGGACATTTCTCGCAAAATCTGCATAGCTGCTTCTTCCGCTTTCGTAAGGATATCCTCAGGAACGTAATTTTCATCGATTTCCTCTATTTTCTATACGTTTTTTCCTTCAAGAAAGCTTCCCTTTTCTGCAGGAAAAACTGACAGGTGTCAAAATTTATTTAAACGTTTGCTAAAAATATATCATGCCCGTGACAACCAAATAAACAACCTGTTTTGACCAAAATGTAAAAAAAGTCACCGTCAAGTCATTCTGACATTTATAGGGTACTGAGGCGCAAGTAGCTTTGATTGAATCACAAAACTTATTAATTATTATCTCATAAAAAAACGATTCCTTCCACTTGTTGGATAAAACATTGTGTGCCCTCGTGTGTTGTTTCACTTGAAAATTTAGGAATCTTTCTAGTACCAAAAATAACTATTATTATTATCAGAATCAAATCTAATCGTCCCATTCACCAACGAATCAAAGTCAAAGTTAAAATATAGTTTATTATAACCAGAAGCTATGAAACTTATAGACGTCAAAGGACTCTGCACATTTCTTATGGGAAATGCATGGCTTTCCGTGAATTTGGCTGAATTTTGATATGTTGTAGTTCCCGACGTGCTGATTAAAAGTGACCATAACCGCAATGCTGAAGAACGAATAGTTTTCGTGATATGGGGGTTTAAAAAAGGATTTTCGGTATTCATTCGTCAATCAGAAAGATTTCATTTTGGGATAAAAAAAGACTAACAAATGGTCTTTCCTAGTTATATTAGGCCCCGCCATCGATAGTTTTTCATACACTGCTCTACACTGGCCATGGAAAGTTACACAAATTCCAAGATTTTCCGTACATCTTATACATGCTACGAAATACCTATACGCCAATTTTGATTTTCGGAAAACAACATAGTTTGGGCATATTTTGAATAAAGATGGAGATAACTAATTCTGACATATATCTGGTGTCCAATAATATCGAATATGTGCTCCAAAATGTTCCTAATGAGGCTCAGTGAGCTCTAAAGGGGGAAAACGATAAAATCAAAATCATATATAATAATATATAATAATAATACTCCCTCATAAACACTCGTAGAGTGTACCCAAAGGCATAGCCTAGTACGACTATTATTATTATTTGCCGTGGCGCTCCGGGACGACTTACTGATGTTTTCGGTGGTGTATTCACTTTTCAGCTGTTGGAAAACCCGGAAAACCTACAGCACTACCCCGGTTGGTCGGTGCGGACTTCATGCTAGCACCAGACGTCGGGATTGGCATCTAGGCAACTCACATCACACTTGATTCACAACATGGCATGTGGTCACCTAAAGAGACCCGTGTACTTGACAAAAAAGATTCCGTACCGGAGCCTCGAACGTCAATGAGCCACCGACCGACCTATTCACTCTTATATTATCAAAGACAATAATTATTATGGTCAACGTTGATGTAATTTTCGTATGACATGATTTTCTTCTCATAAATCTCGATAATCTGGCAATGGGGTACCAAGAAAGTTTCCTCATAATCACTCCAAATGAATTATAGCATCTCACAGCCAAACGAATCCGTGAATCTGTCTGTATCTTTGATACCTGACAGTTCTTTCCAAATACAATATTGTCAAATTATCGAAAATTGTGAGGAAAAAGTCATAGATCATAAGAAAGTTACATCAACAGTGATCGCAGTTGTCAACTCTGAGAATATATGACTATAACTTTCGTGTTTTCCCCTTTACATTCTCCCTTTTCATTTATTATTTGTCGTTATTTGATAGTGAGCTCCTACTATTCAACAAGAGATCTATATTAAGTTTATAATTCTTGAAAATACTGAACAATTTTCCACAATATTCTAGATGTAACAAGCATTATTTCTGTCGGTACAACACCGTTCAACAGGTGGACTATAAACTACTGGATTTACTGCCTTACAAGTTACACATGTTCGTAAAAGCAAAGTTCGAGATTAACGTATCAATAAATTACGAATTTACAACGCCTTTCTGTTTCTGGTGGTGATTTATTACTGTTCGGTGGTGGATCTTTTGTAGTTGAACTGTATAAAAATCAATTGTTGAAAGCACCTGGTGACAAAGCGATTAGGCTCAATTGGGAATTGATGTAGGGACAAAAATATATGTTCTGGTGAGAGTTGAGAGTGCTATGTTTAGAACATGAATTGGTTTCTAACTAGGTGTGATTATCTTTAATGTTTTGTTACTTTGCCCGGGTCTAATTTTTTGTATACATATTCATGAAAAATCTTTCTTTAGACTTGCTTTTCTGAATGTTGTAAACATGCAAGTTGTTCTGTATATAATAAACATACATGTATTCCCTAAGTGAATATTTTTTTTGTTGAGATTTCCTAAAAACATGGCCTTTGCTCTTTTAAATGCAATTTGCACCAGCTCATCAATGGAAATGGATTTAATCACTGAAAGTGAAATAATGTCTGCTCCACATATAAAAAACGGTTTGATAGAAGAGACTGAATGTATACAGGCAATCCATGGAAATGGATAAAAAAACCTCCGGTGACACTTAGGCTTATTAGCCCAGCCGGACCGCGAACCAAGGCACCGCTATGTTTCAATGTCACAGTACCCAATCCAATATTTTTGTGCCTTGCACGAGTTTGTACAAGTTCCGTATTGGGTGGGAACTGTATAGCTCTGGGTCGCCAGATGGCTGCCCGAAAATTGTGTCTTTTGCGGTCTAGAGCTTCGCAATAGCACAGTATGTGTTTCACGGTTTCTGGATCCTTATCACATAGTCTGCAGGCCAGGTCTCCATCGTATTGACCCATTTCTTTGAGGTGCTCCTTCACTGGTGCATGTCCAGTCAGGAGTCCAGTAACGGTTCTCAATTAGCTCCTGACGCTCTTATTGTACACTTCGGTACCCCTAGCATCTGCCCTTGGTTTAGGAGCATTTCCGATCCTCTTCGTGCGAGTTCGTCTGCTTTCTCATTGCCTGCGAATCCCTGATGACCTGGGACCCATATCATCTTGACAGAGTTTTCAGTTCTTCTTTGCAGTCCCATACCAGTTTGGACGTTACTTCCTTGCTAGACAAGGCCTTCAGTGCCGCTTGACTGTCTGATAGGATGTTGATATGCGCGTTTTCAACGTTTCTCATATTATTTCACTTCGTGCAATGAAGGATGGCGTACACTTCTGCTTGAAAGACAGAGGTATGGGAGACCAGTGGGTTAATACATTTTCTCGAATATTTCAAAATTAATCTGTTACTTGCGGTATATCTCAATATAATCAGAATTCGAAACTGGCAACGTTCTTGCGCAATAGGTCTCCGTATTAGGTATTTTAACAATCAATATAGATCAAGATTTAATGGCATCAATATATGTAATAATACTTCACTGCGACAAGCACCGTTGATACCCAAAATTAGGACAACTTAGGAATGAAAAATATTGAAATTACTGTAGTAAAACTGCACTAACTAATTGTTCTAATTTATTTAAAACACTATTTACAACAATTATTCAACTAAAACATTTACTTCACTAATTTATTTATTACTGTGTCAGTCTCTATCTGCGAACTCTGGAACTGTAACTAACTCTGAACTCTGACTATCCCGCCATCTGCTATACAGCGGCTATATATAGTAGCATTTACAGTTTTCGATATTTCCAGTCTGTTCGGCGACTTCTTAGAGATTCCTAGAATGTTCGGTTAGAATGTTCGCGTCTTTTCCACGGATGAGTCATGTGTTTGTCAGAGGAGAACTTGTTTACATTTCGAGTGTGGAGTGTAATTGGATGATCAGGGCCGGTCTCGAGGCCGGTCTCGAAATCGTTACATTGCCCCCTTCTTTAAGACTTTTCGCCCCGAAATGTAATTTTTGGAGTATGGAGATATTTGCATGATTCTCCATATCTGCACCTTGCTGTTTGATGGAAGTAGCACTCTACGGTCTTCAGGTTTGGTTGTGGACGATGATTACAGCATACCAAGATCTTGACGCCTGTGGATTGGAATATCGTCTCCAACATCCCTCTTCTGACACCAATTGTAGTAAAACTGCACTAACTAATTGTTCTACTTTATTTAAAACACTATTTACAACAATTATTCAACTAAAACATTTACTTCACTAATTTATTTATTACTGTGTCAGTCTCTATCTGTGAACTCTGGAACTGTAACTAACTCTGAACTCTGACTATCCCGCCATCTGCTATACAGTGGCTATATATAGTAGCATTTACAGTTTTCGATATTTCCAGTCTGTTCGGAGACTTCTTAGAGATTCCTAGAATGTTCGGTTAGAATGTTCGCGTCTTTTCCACGGATGAGTCATGTGTTTGTCAGAAGAGAACTTGTTTACATTTCGAGTGTGGAGTGTAATTGGATGATCAGGGCCGGTCTCGAGGCCGGTCTCGAAATCGTTACATTGCCCCCTTCTTTAAGACTTTTCGCCCCGAAATGTAATTTTTGGAGTATGGAGATATTTGCATGATTCTCCATATCTGCACCTTGCTGTTTGATGGAAGTAGCACTCTACGGTCTTCAGGTTTGGTTGTGGACGATGATTACAGCATACCAAGATCTTGACGCCTGTGGATTGGAATATCGTCTCCAACATCCCTCTTCTGACACCAATTGTAGTAAAACTGCACTAACTAATTGTTCTACTTTATTTAAAACACTATTTACAACAATTATTCAACTAAAACATTTACTTCACTAATTTATTTATTACTGTGTCAGTCTCTATCTGTGAACTCTGGAACTGTAACTAACTCTGAACTCTGACTATCCCGCCATCTGCTATACAGTGGCTATATATAGTAGCATTTACAGTTTTCGATATTTCCAGTCTGTTCGGCGACTTCTTAGAGGTTCCTAGAATGTTCGGTTAGAATGTTCGCGTCTTTTCCACGGATGAGTCATGTGTTTGTCAGAAGAGAACTTGTTTACATTTCGAGTGTGGAGTGTAATTGGATGATCAGGGCCGGTTTCGAGGCCGGGCTCGAAATCGTTACATTACTACTAATCTTACAAAATTACGATTAGATCTGTACCTTATGAAGTAAATTTGTTTCGTTATCAGAATCTTGAATGAATTTATTGATATCATTCCTAGATACAACTTTAGATTTTTTCCTCGGTATCCGACGCTTTTGTTCTTAATGAGATGGACCAATTTTGAAAACTTTCTTAAATCAATATTTTCCTTAACATTCAATGCACTTTGTACTTTGTCCATTGAATAGATACTCCATATAGTTTTAGGATTTTCCTCAAAATAGCATACAAGCACATTTTCAGAAACCTTCTTTACATGTTTCTTGTCGCACCATTCACGAAATTGGTCATATGTTTTCCCATATACTTGGATTTGGCCGGTAACATATTCGATTCTATTGCATATGCTTTCTCAGATATATTTGATGGGGTATCACTACCACTATCATAATCAACATCTATCTTAACTTGAAATTGAAGCAACTACGAGCAAACACATTCAAACAGTCAAATACGCGGCGTGCCAACAAAGCGTTTCTTTAGTTACGACACAGAAAGACAATTGGATGCTGTGAAATTGTATTGTTTTTTTTTAAATTGTTTTTTTCGTTAACCAGCGCTTCACCATCATGAACACTGCGGCCCATAAGTGTTGATAACATTAAGGATAAAATGTATGGAAAAGAGAAGTATCATTTAGTTACTTTGGATACATTTTTTTCACACTGGAAATATTTTTGATTACGATTTTACTAAAATCATTGAATATTTTCAAGAAAACAGTCGTTAAACGCGTTAACTTATCGAGACAAAAACCCACGTCAAGATGTATTGGAAGTATTTATTTTTAATATATCTCAAACGATGTAAATTCACATTCACAGTAGTACAAAAAATGTTGTTTGTATTTCGTGAATAAAATTCGTGCATTTAATACAAAAATAACAGTTTCTCTAAATTAGCACCTTCACCATTTCTTCAAAATTGTTTTAAAAATATTGTAATTCAGTAACCTCATCTTATTTCGTACCTTTATTCAATCATTCCAACATGTACTTGATTTTCAGAATGAATAGATGCAGAAATGTTTGTGGGCTGATATTTTGAAACTCTTTAATCGAATATATTCGTAATATTTCCCGTATTGAATAAGAGAAACATTGAGAAAAAAGTTATTATAACTCCTAATGAAATCTAAACGGTTTTAATCTCCCTCGAAAAAAACTGAAACGCCCACTTTGACTACAAACTGCCTGCTCATCAGATAATTCCTAATCACATAAAATGCATCACAATTCCATCTCCGAAATGATTGCTACATAAATATTTGGACTGACTAACAGGCACAATCAACATCCAATTACCAATCATATAGAGATATAAATATAGATCTAATTTGAATAAAAATAATTAAAACCGTTCAGAAATTACTCAGCGGTTGCCGATAAAAGGCAGTGGAGTGGCAAAAGGAAAACGCTGAGTGGGTTGAATTTTGGTTCTATATTTAGTAAATAATAATTTGAGGAATCGAAAAAACAGATCAATTTTATTTTCAAGGGGGACACTTTCAAGTAATACTTGTAGCCATCGTGGTTCAACCCCCTAGGAGGGGTAGATGTTCTGAGATGCATTATTGTATTGACTTCTTTTAATCTAAAATAGTTAGAAGAGTAGGTGGCACCCTTCCAACCCTTGAATGACAGGAATAAGTTCATTACGCGTGGGATGTTTCATTTGTTGGTTATTTTCCTTTTACAAAATAAAATTTAATTTGCGAGAAAGACAAATATCCCCACTAGAACTCAAAGGCATATTTGAACACAAATTGTCTACATTAGCATTTCCTGAGTGTAACTCACCTGTAACACCCTATAAAATCTATAGAAGAACCAGCACTGTGTTCATCTAGGACTCTTAGTGTCTACTCTATCTACCTTATGGCAATACCACCCAAATTTTAATAAAAATGCTAATGTGTAACTAATAACGAGTCAGGACATTTACTACCACTTCTTCAAATTACTATTTTGTAATCGTTTGTACGAACGGAAATGATTGAGTGAAAACTATTCAGCCGGCCAAATTTGGAACACACGGAACTTTGTCCATGGAACTAGTAAACTCCAATAATTCATGATAATATGTTTTAAACGATATTGGTTTGAAATGAAAATAATAGTAATAATACTCTGAGTATGCATTTCTCCCAGTTGAAAAATTCTATTTCCAAAGAAATCTTAAGGGAATACCCGGAGTGACGTTCCTAGACAAAAATATGATATCAAAGACAGAAAAATGGAAAGTCAAAAGTCATAATCATTGAAGGGAAAATACTCTGGATGAAGAATTCGCCTTCTAAGAGTCATTGCGGATGTCTCAATAGAAACCGAAATGACGCAATAAATCCTTCACCAACACTGCCAACTGTATCACTCACCGGACCAAATCCTGCTTGAGGAAACCCAAACTTGTCGACAAGATATAAGGAGCGAACCATTTCCATCCAATCAAATGTCACCCTGATATCGACGAGCAACCTTTGTAACTCCCTGTATAGTATGATCGGCTGGCAGTGACTGTTTCTATTCTTGCTCATTGCCCGGATCGATTGTATTGAAGAAATGTAGTTTGACCAAATCGGGCAAGACGAAATAATTAAATATCAAGTCAATCCGCTTAAAAGGTATAAGGTATATCGACAATTATATTGATTTGTTATGGCAAATAAATGAAAATCGTCCGAGATTTATTGCCGATTTCTTCTTAAGCGAGAGTTAGTTGCATTCGGTGGTTCTTCAATACAATGCATTATGACTCTGTTAGATCGAAGATTTATTGTTAACCATAAGGAATCAGACTTAGTTTGTGTTAGAGTTGGTGTTCCACATGGCTCGGTATTAGGCCCCACCCCAATCGTCATTTACATTAACGACATGTTTGAGTTTTTGAGTATTCAGTAGTAATGCCGCAAGTGAATTCTCGAAATAAGTCTGTCGAATAATTTCTGAACGAAACTGAATTGCTTTGAGAAAAAACCACGAGTCCGCAGGACGAGTTTAGTATTATCGATTTAATCAGATCCACTTCAAATTCGCCCTATATAGGTACGTGAATTTGCATGCAGATTCCAAAAATATATGATTTGTGTAGGCTCAGATGACATATGAAAGGAATACAATGTCAAAAAGGTCACGAATAGGACTGGAAAAAAAATATGGAGGGAAATGACTCCTTCTCACTCCGGATGAACTATTCAACTCGGGAACGGTTGAAAATAGAGTAATTCTGCGAGCGCCAATCGATTCAGAATGATCAAATTAGTATAATCTGTGGATTTCGAGTCAATCGATATGAAACAAAATAATTAGAAAAATCGAAAAAAGTCCAAAGGGGTAGACCCCTAAAAATCATGAAAAATACAAAACTGGCAGATTCACTTACAATTTGCACTATATACGCAAAATTTCATGCAGATTCTGAAAATATATATATTTTTATGGTCAGATTCAAGGTTTGGCATATAAAAGGAATATAACGTCAAAAATGTCATGAACAGGAATAGAAAAAGAAGGAAAATAACTCCTTACCACTCCAGATGAACTCTTCAACTCAATTCAATTCGGGTAGAAAAAATTATGAAAAATACAATATAGGCAGATTCACTTGCAATCCGCACTATATACGTAAAATTTCAAGCAGATTCCGAAAATATATATATTTTTATGGTCAGATTCAAGGTTTGGCATATAAAAGGAATATAACGTCAAAAATGTCATGAACAGGAATAGAAAAAGAAGGAAAATAACTCCTTACCACTCCAGATGATCTCTTCAACTCAATTCAATTCGGGTAGAAAAAATTATGAAAAATACAATATAGGCAGATTCACTTGCAATCCGCACTATATACACAAAATTTCATGCAGATTCCGAAAATATATGACTTTTTCATGTCGAGATTCTAGGTTTGGCATATAAAAGGACTACAAGGGAAATGACTCCTTCCTCCCTCCAAGTTAACTCAATGAAGTCGACATAATATTTTCATTTTGTGATTGATTAATGCATGTATGTTACAAATGTCAATAAAACATGTGAAATAAACAAACGTTTTTCTTAAATATTGTCCGTTTCTTATTACATAAAAAATTGAAACAGGAAAATATATTTTTATTTATTTTGCACTAGAATCTATTTTCCAATAGTGAACTCAGGAAAAATACTATTAGAAAAATAAAAAAGATGCTGATGTATTCATTCGAAAATCAGGACCGATTATCAGCAAATATATTCGTTGGTCAGTAAATAAAAATAATAATAACCGTCCTCTACCCTGATAGGCTATGCCTTTGGGGAATATTATCATTAAATCGTAAAGAAAATAAGGGAGCTATGTCTTTGAGCGTTTCTGTCACTCTTCAGCTTTATAACAAAAAGGGAATCGTAGTGGAAACTCAATTGGGAGGCCCCATTCGTGGACTTCCCGGTAGGCCCCCTTGGCAACAATCCGACGCTGTCCACAAATACTGAAATGTAAGGTTCAACTTTAGATTGCACTCTCAACTGGTCCAAACATATTGAAGTAACATGTGGCAGATTGGCTAGAACATGTAATGCACTGAAAACAACACCTAAATTTTGCAGTTCACTCTATTTTGAGAAATGAAACTGTGCGTTGGGGGCAAGCAGCTGAAGCCCGAAGTATTTTTATTCTCCGAAAACTTGCTATACGGATCATGTTACATGTGAAACATAACACAGGCGTATACCAAATCGAACTAGGAATTGAAAACTCAATTACGAAAGTCGTCTTAGTCTGTTGGTCATTATGGTCTCGGCTGCCTCACGACGCGCTCTGCATCTAGTGCCAGGGACCTCTATACCCATCACGCGACTACGGTAGACGAGGATGTTGAAGACACTATCTTGGCAGGCTATTATGAATCCCTCGGTTTCCGATTTCAGTCCACTTGACTTGAGGAAAGCGAAGGTCAGGTTTCTGGATAAGCCAAGGTATTCGATGTTCTTGAAGACCCCATGCATTTGCTTATCCTTATGTAGCTGTAGGAGCTTCTCACACTCCGCAGCTTTCACGTGGGCTTTCTGCTGAACGGGTTCCAACTCGATGACAGTGATTGGTTTCGTCCCTTCAGTGTCAAATACGAACCCGAGGTCATCTTGCACCACCCCAAAGGACTGATGAAGATCCTTTTCTCCAGAGGCATATAGTTTAAGGTCATCCTTGTAAAACAGATGGGAGACCTTATGCCTTATGCTAGGGGTTCCGCAGTTGTATCCGCGGGTTTTCCGTAGTGCAACGGACAATGGCAATAGTGAGATGCAGAAGAGAAGAGGGCTGAGGGAGTCTCCCTGAAACACGCCTCTTCTAAATATATGTTTGGACTCTGACCCTGAGACAAGGACAGACATTTACCACTTCTGCATTTACAAAAACGCTTTAGACGTTGCAAAATTTGCGATAAATTGAATATTTCTGCCCTAATTACATATAATTTCCTGGTTTTGTTTAGTGTTCCATGTCACAGGTGATAAACAATGTGTTGCCTTTCTTTCTGTTTTTCATAGTCTCAAGCTTGAAAGCGTTCTATAAAATGCATCTTGATTGAACAAACAATTAACACATAACAAACACGTTGTAGATTGCAGTAATTGAGGTTAATATGTCTTTAAAGGCACTAGGTTTGTGTAAACTGTGTGACATTAGCTGTAAATTACGTTGAGGAGTTTTCGTAATGTCAGTCAATGGTGATAACGTTCTTTTAGTTTGATATTTTGTGTAAACAGCGAAAAACAATATATGCATGGAGCAAACTTTATTCTTTTGTTTTTTTACAAGAGAAAGAGAGAGGGATAGAGAGAGAGATCGACCATGTTAACGACAGATCAAACAACAAATTGTTGTGCTGATGTACAGCAATATATGATTGACCTAATTGCCACATTCATTACAACCTTCCACTGTTTCAATTATTTCCTCAGTTATGGCAAAAGTTGCATTTTTCTTCATCCTGTATTATCGATTGACTGAAAAACTCTTATAAAAAAAGATTCTTGAGCTTTCTTGAATGATGCAATGTTTTCTCTTCTCTAGAAAGTTTATTCTTACCAGGGTAATGGAGAAATTGCAGCTGCAGTATTTTGTGATATGACTAAGACGTTTGACTGTGTCAATCACGACATATTGCGGAAAAAAACTTGACACAGGGTGTCAAGATTTTCCTGGGCGGGTCCCAACTTTGTTTTTTAAATGGCAACCTGCATTTTTTATCAGTTTTTCGGTTTTGACATGAGAAATGGAATCTTCATGTAAGTCTTTTTTTCGAAAACATTGACGGTCTTCGAGATTTTTAGCATGACAGCTTTTTTTTCCAAAATTGGTCACTCATCATATTTGAAATTATAAAGTTGTGAAAAGTCCAATTAAAATATTATCTTAAACGATATATTTAAAATCGGCCTGTGGCATACAGGGTGCGAAAAAAAGCTTGCCAAACTGTAAATAAAAAAGTGCAAAATCTTTTTAATTTTAAATGGAAGCCCCCGTATATTATCGATCCATAAGAAGCGCCAACAGAGGCTCTACAAATTTCATCGAAAATTTTATACCAGTTAATTTTAGCCAATCAGATGCCTGCATTTTGACATGTTGCTATGACAATAATCCAATTTCTTCGAAAATTTCCCTGCGGAGAGGGAAATTAATAAGTGGAAATTTCCCTCTGATTTGACAGCTGTCATAAACACAGTGGCGTAAAATATTTTTGATAGATATTTATTTATAACTTAATTATAGGTACATGTTATTATCTGTTATTTAATTATTTAGACCACATTTCAATAGAGCATAGCGAAATTACAATATTTGACAACAAATCCGAGATTATTAAATGAAGGTGCGGCCGATGTAATTCATTAGCGTCCCTTTCCCTTTCTTCTAGTACTATAAAATACTCATACTCATTAGTGGCTGGTTTGATGCGCTCATGTTTGGAATAGTTTCAACAAATCTAGTCAGGACCTTTCGGAATGATCTTTCGTCTGGATGCTGTTGAGAATAAATTCTTCTTGCCAATTAACAATTCCTGTCTGATTTACCTAATTTGATAGTCATATCAATCAAATCAGTTTTTGAAATCAACATTTTGATCAAATTGTATCGAAACTTCTCGATACAGCAACATTCACTCAATATTACTGGCATTGACCAAATATTTCAATACTTATACATACTAGCAGGCAAATATTTTGACCTGCCAAATTAATTGATTTTCAAACCTGCCGAACTAATTAATTTACAAAGAAACATTCATTTGATTTTCCTCGAAAGGTGTTGTAGACCAGGTTATTGCACAAATTCAAAGGAAATTAAACTTATTGTAAATATTCCAAAATATACATTTTAATGTGAATGAAAATTAAAACAGAGTGGTGGTCGAATTCACAACTTATTTATCTTCTAAATAGTAATTATTGACATGTAGCGATAGTTTAAAGAAGAGGTTGGATAAAAACTGTGCAGCAAAAGAAGGAATTAGAAGGTGTTTCATTACGGGAAAGTCGTCAAATATGAAGAAATGGCGTTCATTAAAATTATGGTGTCTTGCTAAAAATCTCGAAAACCGTCAATGTTTTAGAAAAAAAGACTTACATAAAAATACATTCCATTTTCCATGTATAAACCGAAAAACTGATAAAAAATGCAGGTTGTTATTTAAAAAATCGAAGTTGGGACCCGCGTATAAAAATCTGGACACCCTATGTAAGTTCCATCATTTTCATGTTGTAGAGTTCAAAAAATAGTATTATTTTTCCTATGAAATCATCCATCTATCTATTACCATAATGGAGATATGGAAGACCGCTCCCTTGTTGCATGACCCTGTATATTTAATTGAAAATTGATAGGGTTTTTTGGTTACATCTGAGCAGTCTATTTTTTGTATTAATTGATTCAACAAGATGATTCGTTATCCACTTTGCTGTTTTGATATTCTTGCGTTTAATCATTTGTTATGGTTGTTCATTCATTGATTTTATAGTACGTGTTAGAATTTCAAGGATTTCATTTGCTGCAGCATTTATTTCTTCTTCTTATGTGAGGTAACACTATCCACGCCACATCTCTCATGGTAATAAATGAAAAATCCAGCCAGTGGTATTAAATTTTCTTGACGTTTGAGTAGGAGTAATTGCTACCGAGTAGGAAGGTGAGAAATACCACGGCTGGAACAAAACTACACGTACTGCTTTGAGAATCGGATTGTTTTCATTGATTAAACGTGATTTATCCGCGGCGAGAATACCGAACAAAGACGGACTTTTTTAGTGCCTTATTCGATTTGACCTAGATGAAATTTACTCAAGGAACACAGAAAACGGAGTGCGATATAAGAATTATTTCGTAAGATTGAAAATTCACGTGGTCATAAATAAACAATTGGTTTGTATCGAGTCTATTCGGCAGTTGAATAAGACTGTTGGAAAATTTTCTATTCGATGCTTGTCGCCAAAACTCCTAAACAGGTTGTTCCCTTTCTACGATTCCTTTCTGCATTGGGTAATTCGTGGACACCATAGCCAACAATATTATAAAAAAGTACGCCACTGACTTTTTTTTCGCAGATTGTCATTTTCTTGGATTGAGCAACTGGACATACAACTTTTTGGAATCTTTGATCGTAGCAGTTGGAGTCAGAAAGAGGATTATTGGCTACAGATGTTTTCCAAAAAATTTGTGGATGGAATCCAAAGAAATTTGCGATAATTCTTGCCAGAGATATTTGAAAAAAAGAAGTTTTCAAGGAAATTTTGGAATGACGCAGATATCAGTGGATGTACAGGCAATATTATAAATAATTTCACGAAAGGGCAGAAGGACGAAATATGGACAGATAAAGAGAACTGGTTTGGTTATAGATATTTTCAGAAGAGTAGAAAGCATTCAAAGAATACTGGTTTCATGTGTCACCTAGAAAACGGGCACAAATCTATGAGCATTTGGAAAGGATTTGCAAGATTCCTGCAATGCCTTGAAAAGTGGGAGACCGAGCCTGAAAATGAAAAGCATGCAAGTATAAATGAAGTTGTGCATGTTGCACGAGTAAAGTTAGAGGTACTAGTTATTATTTGGTATACAGTGGAGTACGCAGATTATTTTAGCAATGTGTTATTGATTGTTGGGTTGTAAATAAGAGACTCATAACTCGCCACTATTTTCTGAAGCCACAAACCCTAGTATTTAACAATATTTTTGATCTTGGAGATTATTATATTACGCTGTACTCATAGAATGAATCCATCATAGAGTTGAACTCTTTTCACTCTAGACATCAGACAATCCTCAAAAAAATACGTACGTTTTCATTGCCGATAATATGTTTCCATATCTGTTTAATTGAATTCATTTGCAACTGAATAATAGTACTTATTTGGAGTGTCTGGATCTATCTCTGCACCCTGTATCAACGATCCGTTGAACTATTATTTCAAACCAGAAGTGAATGTTGTTCTAGTTTACAATCTCCCGCAGCCATTGTTCCACGAGAGCCAACAAAAATTCATGGGAAAGTTCGTGCAGCTCGTAAAACTTTACGTCTCACAGCCCAAACATGAGGATGACATTACAGATAATAATAATTAACGTGGTCAGATTGCGTGGAAATTAAATATTCATTTCTTCTCGAATCTGATGTTACATTCATTGACATAGCTTTTGTACGCATTCAACAAAAGTACCGGAATAGCAGGAAATGCAGCGGTTAGAGTCGCATTTATGGCGAAGTGGTTTGTTTTGGGAAGACTTCAATGCTTGTCGAGGACGGAAACCTTCTCAAATTATTTTTCGACATGTCTAGAAACCAACGGTTTATTTACGATGTATTTTAACACACTCAAAATCATTGATTAATGACCCCTGTTAAAGAATGATTTTCTATTAATGAACGATTTGCTAATATTCTTAAAATTCTACGTTTATTTTGAAATCAAAAGATGGATAGTGACGAAGTTCTGTAAAAAAAAATTGAAGATTTCGTACGCTTTTAACGGGACCTCTACACGATCCAGTTGAACATTTCGAACACTTGCTAATTTATTCATTTAAAAATACTGGTCTTTCGATACTTTCATTTCAAATCCACAGAGTATACTGATTTCATCATTCTGATTCGTTGACGTTCACAAATTTGCTCTATCTCTAACCGTTCTCGAGTTGAAAAGTTCAACTGGAGTTGAGAGGGATAATTTTACTCCAAAACTATATTTTCATTATTTTTCAAAAAAAAATTGTGGAATTCAACCTTTTTTGACTATGCTCACCAAAATTCTTAAATAGCTCAAAACAGGCGTATTAAAGAACTATGGCGACATACTAAATTTAAAACTCGTATCTTCAAAACCATAGAAAAATTGGGGGGCGTACCTCACTTCATGCTCACCCGGTATATGAGCAAATCGAATCCTATTCGCAACAGTTACAATCTATACAGATTCATGGCCTCGGAGAAGGAAGTGCTACTTATAATGCGTCATATTAAAAATATTATTTATTGCAATATTTACGATAGCGATATAATAGATAGCAATAACGATATAATGGTGGAAAATTAATGCTTTCCGTCTGTGTGTATGTACGTAAGTTGTCTTATTAAGTTCGTTATTGAATCAGGTCAATTTTTCTCCAGATAATTAACATGACATATTGGCAACTATTTAGTTAGTATTGCAGAGATCATTTCTAAAGAGAAAATGACGTTGTAATGCATTCGTTTTGTGTCTCTAGGGGTGACTGTCATACGTGTTTGGTCTTTCTTTCAGATGTTTTTCATTTCCTTATCGGGTGAGTTGTTGACATCTCTGCTTTCTGTTCGATTGTGTTAACAAGTAGTATGAAGAACTGGATCTAGCGATTTTGGAAAACTTTCAACAAGACAAGACCTACTATTATTATTGGCAATTTCAATAAACCGGATGATCTCTAAGAGTTCTATGACACTGGCAACCAATTGAACGTTGTTCGTCTTTGGAATAATTTTTTTGTAAACTCCAAAATTAACAATTCTCATGCACCTGGACAAATGAATTTCGATAACGTGATCTTTTCCACACATAAATCTATTGTTGAGACATTATTATTATTATAGAACGGAATCGAAGTGAATCTGATGATTTAGTATTATTTATTACTATTTTAAAAAATTTTTTCTTCCTTTGATTGACTCGTGGTTTACAGAATTTACTAATTTATTCATTCTGAATCGAGTTGAAAAGTTTATCTGGAATCGATAGGGGTAATTTCCCACAAAATTATATTTTTATGAATTTTCAACTGATTTTCGTAAAATCCAACGTTTTTTGAATATGCTCACCAAAATTGAAGTAGATTCTGAGTTAACTGAAGATTTTATAGGCTTTTTACGGAATCTTAGCAATTTTTCATTACCGTTATTTCGCCATTGAAATTAATTTTTGTGATATGATTCGAAATCAGCTCGTCAGGATACATTTGGGAAAGCTAGCAATTTTCTGAAAAATTAAAAATTAAAACTTTCGAAAATTTAATCGTGCGAGGGAATTTTTGACGTTTTATTCCTGTTTTATGGCAAATCTTGTATATGAGCATACAAAAATCTGATATTTTCAGGATCAGCATGAAATTTTGAATATATAGTGATGAGTTTGTACTTTTCATGATTTTTTGGACTTTTTTCGAATGATTTTCTTTTTCTTTTGATTGACATGAAGTTCACAGGGTATACTAATTTCTACATCCTGAATCGATTGGCACTCGCAGAATTGCTCTATGTCTAACCGTTCTCGAGTTGAAAAGTTCATCTGGAGTTGAGAGGGACCAATTCCTCCCAAAACATTAAATTTCCTTTTTCTACACATATTCTGAAAATTCAACCTTTTTTTCATATGCCCACCAAATTTGAAGTCAATTCCAAGTCAATTGAAGATTTCGTATGCTTTTAACGGGACCTCTACACGATGCAGTTGAACATTTCGAACACTTGCTAATTTATTCATTCAAAAATGCTGGTCTTTTGATACTTTCATTTCAAATCCACAGAGTATACTGATTTCATCATTCTGAATCGATTGACGTTCACAAATTTGCTCTATCTCTAACCGTTCTCGAGTTGAAAAGTTTAACTGGAGTTGAGAGGGAAATTTTACCCCAAAACTATATTTTCATCATTTTCAAAAAAAAATTGTGGAATTCAACCTTTTTTGACTATGCTCACCAAAATTGAAGTCGATTCCGAGTTAATTCAAGATTTCATAGGCTTTTTACGGAACCTCTGCAGTATCGAGTTGAAAACTCCTGAAAATTTGCTCTGTTCATTAAAGAATGTTTGTTTCTTGATATTTTCATTTCAAATTGACAGATTATGCTAATTCCATCATTCTGAATTTATTGATGTTTGCAGAATTGCTATATCTTCAACCGTTCTCTAGATGAAAAGATTATCTGGAATCGGATAATTTCCCACCAAAATTATATTTTTATAATTTATCAACTCATCATCATAAAATTCAACCTTTTTTGAATTTTCTAACCAAAATCTTCTACAAACTTGGGCAGGTGTAAGCCATTTTTTTTTAAAGATTTTTGTGTATCTTTTTTTCAATAAAAATATTCATGTACAGGAAATACAGTTCCAAGATTCAAGAAACCGGGCGATTTCTCTGTACAATTTCTCCTTACTTATTTTTATGCGCATTTCATACATGCCTGTTGCTCAATTTAGACGTAAACTGTGTATCACAATGCGATAATGCACACGATTCCTTACTAAGGATCCCACCGCTTTGTCTTTACTAGGGATATTAACATACTCTTCTTCAGACGTTCTTCAGCATTTTCAGAAATTGCGCACATACAAGGCGATGTTCGCGTTCGGCAATAATCAAGTGGCAAAGCAACGCACACTTGACTTTTACTCTTTCATTACTTCGACTTTTATGAAATCCAAAATCCTGTAAGTACGAAAAACACCGGTGATGCAAACAATGGTAGGCTTTCAGAATATTTGGTAAGTTGAGTACCCAAAAAAATTACATTAATCTATATTATATATAGTTTGCTTGAGGAAACCGACCGATAATCTTAAAAAATGTCTCTTTTAGATTCAACAAGCTTTCATTTACTTTCATTTAAATTTTTTTTTTGTCAAGTTTTCATTTGTTGTCATATGAATCAATCGGAAGAATCGCCCTGTACAAGTTGATTAACATTTGCGGTATGTTTGTAATAGCGTAGCGCTATCAAGAGAAGAGCTATATGCAAGATTTCAATGAATTTTAATTATTTCTGTTATTTAATGTCGCTATTATGTCGATGGAGAATAGTCCGAATTGTTGAATACAAAATGAAAATTCTTCGCGATACTCTCTAGTCGAGAGTATAATGGCCAATTAAAACAGTGATGATTTTACAGAGATTTGTAATTAGTAAATCGTGTAATTGCACATTTCTTTGGATCTGATGATGAAAATTGTAGTTGATAGAGACTGTGAGGAGACAATTTGGCAAAGTTTGAGTGAAATTATTATTATTTTATCCACGATCACCTTATAATTGGAGTTTTATCCACACTTATGAACTGTATGAAGTACTACTACAGGGAAGACGCAGCCCTTACCTTTTAACGTGTGATGCCATGCACGAGACCGCTGACCATGCTGGGAATCGAACCCATGACCCTTAGGTTAAGAGACAAGCGCTCTACCATCATGACCATCACGGAAGGCAAAAGCCAGATATTTGGATGATGTTTTCGATATTCTTATGAAGCAATAACTCAATATCTATAACTTTTATATGAGCTTATTGTCGAGCAGGTTCCAATTTGACGACAGAGCTATTTTCATCTCTATTTTCTGCATCTTTATGTAAAGCCAAGGTTAGACATAAGATGTTATCGAAGTTGGACAAAAAGTTGAGAGAAGTAAAATTCTGGCAAAAAAGTTGTTGGAATTTATGTTCACAAGAACAATTATTCTGATCTGAACAACCGACGAGGGAAATTCGTAACAATACTCATTTCCACGCATTGATCATGAATCTAAGAACCTTTATCATAACCCGCGTTGCAGCTGCCAACCACCGTCTCTCGAATGATTTAACGTCTTCGGTCACACTTGGACGGCAATATTGAGATTCGGAAGAGAACCAGTACTTCGCGGTACTTGATATTGCCAGCGCGGAAAGCTGACATCGTTTCGATGACATTGATTATAACAAACGATGCTGATTAAAGGCGATTAGCAGTGGCGGAGAGGAGCAAAGATGACCAAGGGTTCGCTAGTGCGAACTCATTGTTTTTTTTGTAATTCAACTATTTTTATTATCAGTTGTTTTTAAAATTATAATTTTTATAATCGAATGACGAACAGAGGTTGTGAAGCAAGACATAACTAGCTGATTTTCGTTATTTTCTCTTATATGTACTTGTACAATTGGAAAATAAAGACCCATAATTATTATAATTTGTTTTCTCGTTATCAATTTCCTAGTCGGGCCCTGACTCCGGAGCCCCGATATATCCGAAGGGCGCACTAATGTCATTTACCCTAATAGTCACTTCTCTTGAATGATTACTGGGTCAGAGAATCTTGCGCCCTGAGTAGACGAAATGAATCAAGGCTGACGACCTTCAATAACGTAACATGTGGTGTACCCCAAGGTTCTATACTGGGCCCTGTCTTATTTCTCCTATATATTGATGACCTGACTTTTTCCCTGATTACAGAAAAATTTACTCTTTTTGCAGTCGATACCACATAATTGTTGTTGGACAACGACAAGGACAGGCTGCATGCAAGGTGCTGTGAAGAAATGCCTTCAAAAGCAATATCCCTGATATGCCTTCAGAGTAAATACAATAGAAAATTGTATAACGTCAAAACTCTCACTAATCCTATGTGAATTCAGTACATCTTAACATAACATTACTCTTGCTCTGTTTTAAACTTCTTCCATAACAATGCATAATTTGTCGTTCTCACAAAATCTCAGCCACAAAAAAGGTGCTACTTTGATGATTGAAGAGGACTACATGAGTAGTTACAATAGATTCGACACTTCTCATTATCCACAACGAACTCAATATCCCCTGGAGCATAAGGCAACACCGGTATCCCTTCTATACCGTACGAGTATTGATGATAGTACAAAACTTGTAGCGCCGCGTTATTCCTGTGAATGTAGGCTGAGACTGCATAAGCCTATATTGACCAAGTTGAGACCAAATCCCGGATAGACGTGGGTTGTTTTTGGCCGCTCCCTGCAAACAGGAGGACAGGACTAAACCCCTCACCCAAAAGGCGGTTGAATGGGCCGTGATGGTCATGATGGTAGAGCGCTTGTCTCTCAACCTAAGGGTCTTGGGTTCGATTCCCAGCATGGTCATCGGTTTCGTGCATGGCATCACACGTTAAATGGTAAGGGCTGCGTCTTCCCTAGCTCGGACAAGTCTTTCGAAGACTTTTGAGGGTAGTACTCTTGAGGTTGTGAAGCTGGTTGACGGAAATAACACTTTTAACATTTTTTTTAACAAACTCGAACTTACCGCCACCCTGTGGTTGTAACATAGTGTTTTGATATGTTTTTCATTTATTTATATGCCCTTAAAAGTGTGTTCTGTATTTTATCTATCTTCAATGCTAAAAATTATTTTTTTTTTTGGTTTGCAAATGCATGAAAAGCTCATGCGATGTTGTACCAAAAATGCTCTGTGATAATCAATCCAGACCATTAAAATGTTATGCTTATAATGTACGGAGTCCTGCGTGATGCATCTGTCGATGAGCAGATTTTCCTTTCACCCAGTGACCTCCTTCTTTGACCCTCTTTGCTCATTTTATTATCATCTGGTTGTTAGTTCACTTTTCTGAGAGAAACTACGAATAAATCTAAATATACATCGGAAGACCCCTACATATCCCAGCGAAAACTGCTATGAGGGAGCCTCAAATTCAAGCAGGCCTCCTGCAGGTGTCTAAAATCATGTCGATTGTTCACAACGCTTCTTGGGCTTGCGAATGAGCTCTTTCAAACTCACGAGTCTTCAAAATACTTGTGGAAGCTGCGGAAAGGGCAGGGACCTGACATTTCAACATACGATCCCAAATACCTTGGAGACTATTTTTTCCACCTAAGAAAATGTTAGTGCCAATTGAATCTATGGTATTCAGCTCTACAAGCAACTACGCAATTGTTATACAACAATTATGAAGCATGCATAAAATATTGAAGTGTCCATTCCTAGTGCCTTGTTTCTAAGATCCGTTTTTAACGATTTCTGTGACCTTCTCGAAGTTGGTCATCATCTTCGAGAAGGTCCTCCTGTGCAACTCCCGCTTTCCTTCCACTCTGAGACTATCAGCATCCGTAGTAACTGAGTTATGCTCTTGGGATGCATGTCACGCATATGGAAGACATCTCGGTAGAATTTCAGAAACGTTTCGACCTTTCCATGGTCCGCAAGCGCTCTAGTTTGGCCGTTCTCTATGGCTGGGATGTCCCCGTACTTACTTTGCATACGTTTATATATCCGCCATAGAAGAGCGTCATTCACTTTGAGGTTTTCAAGTTTCCTCTTCCAGTTTTTTCATGAGCTCCATGATCTCTTCTCTGAGGTTAATTAGATTTTCATTGGTCTCAACTTCAGTGGTGACAAATACTACGTGATCGATCTGATCTATTAGAAGTCACTTTTCGATGGACCGAATCTAGTATAATAAAAAATTCTATTGAAAAATACAGAGGGTTGAGAATGATGTAAATAGATTTATAGCCTTGCTACAAAAAAGCTTGTAACGAAAAAGAGTGATCTAAAAGTAAATGACGAAACCTGATTGAATATAATTCAGCCTTCTCTCTCTTTCCTTTATGGATGAGGAGCATACAGGTTACCAATCTGCAGGCAAAGACCACATGGTTATTGTGTTAGCACGCCTGCCAAAGTGATATTTATATATGGTGGCTTTGTAGCCCGGAAAATAGTTAATTCGAAGAATGGTGATGTGATTAGTCCTAGACGTAGCTTGGTTTTTCTAGCCATATCCAGCTTTCTTGGTATCGGTGTCTGAAATATTAGACAGACTAGGTACAAAAACAAAAAAAAAAGTTCTGCTCTAGTACTCATTTTGAGTCGAACCGTTTAATGCTCTTGCGGTATTTAACTACCATGGAGTCCTTTCGCAACCCAGTTTTTCGATTTTTAGTGGCACAGAAAACGTGAACAGTAATTACATAAATAATTGTCAGTCTGTGCTCGTAACTTTGGATGTTTAACCGCGATTTGAAACAATGGTTGTTCCATCGAAACGTATACTTAACAGAAATAAATCATTGATGTGAGCCTAACCGCAGTAATTGAAATATAGACCTGAACGGTGGATGGATGAATAACATTTCAGGTTAGCATTGAAATCGATTCTTCTAGAGAAAAAATATTTTTGGAATTCGTATGCATTGCACCATTCAAATTCATTTTGGAATGAAGGACGTCAGGGGCATATGGTATATAGACAACCAACACATACTGATCCAGAACCATCATCCATGCCAAAAAAGGTATAATTGAGACATTGGTACATCGAGCCAAAAGAATCTGCGGACCTGAACCTGGAGCAAAACTAAAAAAATTACTCTTCTATCTAATGAGTACAAAGCAAAAGAGATTGATAGGAAGATAAAGAAGAGAGCAGTCAAACTAACAACAAAGAAAAGCATTCCCACCGTATGTTCTACAGATCGCATCGACCGTATTCTACGGAAATATGAGATTAAAACTATCTATAAACCATTTGAGGCAGCAAAGGACAAACGAGACGTGCTAAGCTCTTCTGGAGTATACCGCATTCCATGTTTCTGTGACATCTTTTATATTGGCACTATGTAACGTTCCGTCAGAACACGAATCATAGAACACAATGTCAATTGTCATTTAGGACTTACGGAAGAATCCGCTGTCGCAGAACATACCGTGTACCATAGAATTCTATACGTTTCCATACCCAAAATATATCCAACAATCATCATGTCATTTCACAGGCATATTATATACTTCATCATCTGTGCTAACAAACATGATATCAGTATCAATAATCATGAAAACGATTCCCGTCTTACTTCACATTTCTCTTCCTTTCCTTTTATTTGGTAATTTACGCGAAGTTTAGATATCCTCCAAGGAAGAAAATAAGATAAAATCTTTGTATATGGACCCAGCCCAAAGTTTCAGCCCCTGTCACTGAAATTCACAGAACGAAATCCGATTATGTCTTGCAATTGTTTTAATCGTCTGTCTTGCATCTTGCATCAGTTGCTTGATTTCAGCAGGTGAAACCATGTCAGTACTTTAAATAAGGAGTGTTCAGAGAGGAAAAATTATATGCGATATAAGCCTCTTCATGATGCTATTAAGATTCTTGAAGTCTTTTGTTGATCTGATCGGAAAAGTTGTTTTGTGGCCACCATTATACGTGGATGGAAGGAAACAAAACAGTTTTCAGTCCTATGGAATTATGAATACGGTTTAGAGTGCTTTTCATGGTAGACCGTTGGCATGGAACAAAATATAACTTCATCCTCATGAAATTTTTGTTCCTCTTGTTTTTTCTAGATAGTTGTTAGTATCAATGATTCATTTGCATGAAATGTGCTTCTATGGTTTCATTATAACCTTGGATATCCTCTGAATCTTCCTTCTCCAGGACTCCTTTTTTCAACAACTAGTAAAGGTGTGTGAAACGCCTGAGAAGATTCTTCACAAAGCTTACCCCTCCTATTCCCTCTAGAATCCAATGCTTTCTCTGAGAACACATGAGAAGATGAAGGTCAACAAAAAATAGTTCATTTACACTTGGAGCATAGTTTGCAATTATTGAGCTGAACAGTTCTTTATGTATTCAACCATAGCAAGAAATACTTAGATGACTACTTGACAAAACAAAGTTAACTCATGTTTGATAATTATTTAACCACAGGAAGCAAACAAGAATTAGAAAGGAAACAAAAGAGTCTCAGCGATTAAGTGCGATAACGGTAATAAAACAATTTAGGATGATGATTTGCAAACAATGATGAAAGAATTGGCTAGGGAACTGTTGTATCAAATGAAGAAATTAGTAATTTCGTCATTTCCGGTGAGTTTATTTTTTGTTATTGATTTAGACGTTTTACAAAGCAGATTGAAGATCATTTTGTATTTTCTTGTTAGTATGAAGTAGGCAATCTTAAATGTAGCAGCATGGTGAGAGCAGTACTGAGTTTTTTAAACAGAGGTTTACAATGATCGTCATATTTACTTGATGTTATGATTCAAATATTTTATAACGTTGACACGTGTTTCTTCAGATTAGCTAAGCATAAGTGATTACGCTATGAAACATTGAAAAAAAACGCCATTTTCAGATGGTCCATATCTGAATTTTGCCTCAATTGTTGTGGTGCATAAATAATTTTGGCCAGACCTTTAGTTAAATCCTGAGAGTGGCGAGCAAAACATAACCATGCATTTGATGTTAAACCTAAGAGCTTAATATAATCTTCAGAAGAAGAAGTGCTGCACCAGTCGACACTCTGTGTTTTAATTTTGTCAGCGTAAAAAAATAAATGTGACTTTTCGAACAAAATTCTACGACAAGTCATTGAAATCTATAGTTGAATATCCTCTTTATATATTGGCAGAACTACTGCCAATTTCAAACATTCCAAAAAATACCCTCAGAATATCAAAAATTAATGAGAAAAACCAAAGGTTCACATAAACTAACAATCGATTTTTTAGTAAATTATTCGATATTTCATCATATCCACTTGAGTTTTAAGTTACCAATTAACATTTCCAAATCTGCAGGTATAACAGGCTTTAGGAAAAAAGATTTTTCTGACATTTTTACATTCAATATCTGATATTCAGGATCATGCTGGTTTACAGAAGTTGATTCTTTAGTGAAATGTATGTTAAACTGCTCAGAGATCAAAGGCTGAAAACATTAGGAAAGATTCCCGAACTCATACAAAAGTTGAACAGATTCACTAAATGAATCGCAATGTTTTTGTTCATGAGTTTCATAAAAGCTGTGTGTGTAATATTCTCAATATTACTGTTTTATTGGTTCTCAATTACGTTTGCAGAATTTTGCATTAGGTATGTTATACAATCCTCAAAAAAATTGCTAAAATAGTATTTTCACTTTTTACGTTAGTTTTCCCTAAATTCTGATTCGTCCCGTGTTCATCGTATCGTCATCTTCTGGTATTGTTGTTTGCACAAGGTATTTTCAGTAATTAATCACGTGGTACTCATGAATTTCAGAGGGGTTATAACCCCCAAACCCCTTCCTTTGGATGCGCCCTTGTTATCTATCATTATAAGCTTGTTGAAGACATTGTTTGAGAGTATGTCGCAGAATGAAAAAAACCAACTATCTCAGTTGCATCGCTGAACGTAACGAGACTGTTTTGTTTCAGAAAAATGCAGTTGCCGGAGAAATTCAGGAGGAAATCTAGTGCAGCAGCAGCAGCGATGTCGTTTTTCTACTACGTCGTGCTGAGCATCTTCTCCATAAATTCGACGGGAGCGGCACGAAGGCCGCACTTAAACGGCACTTGGATGTGAGTGACGCTTATTGAGAGATTTAATGACAGGTTTTCAGTTTCCTTCTCGGGCGGTGCATGCTTTTATTGGGTCTCTTGGGACTTGCGAGGTAGCCGGCGGTAGCGATAGTTAATTATTATTAGGTCCAACTATAGTTTTGGTAATTTATGGGTGTTCAGTGAGGTCCAAACGCATTTAATTAATTATTTTCTATATTTTCAACGAGATGCCAGAGGAATCAATGGTAATGGAAATACTGATGCGCTGCGACCTAATTAGATCTATTGTGCCCCATCTTCGAGGTGTTCTTGTTTACAGCAGCCCCTCAAGCCCCAATTCCTTGAGAAATTTAAGGATTTTCGGGGGGTCTATTCGTGGTATTTCTCCCACAGTCAGCTGGTGTGATCCCAGTGTATTCAATCTCTTCCCATCAATATGTGGTGTGGTGTTTCTGGATGTTCCCCACAGAATCTGCAGGTGCTGTCCTCCCCTAAGCCTAGCTTCCTTAGGTGTTCTTTAAGTCTGCAGTGCCTCGTAGAAATACCGTGATTGTCTTTAGACTAGTTTTGCTGAGGTTAATCAGTGTCTTCGATCTTGCTCGGTTGAAGTTGCCGAGGAGATCTTTGGCCTGCCTTAGCCTCGGAAGTCTTTGCCAGTATGTTGCTCTCATTGCTTCTTCAGTTTTATTGAGTTCGTCTTGGAAGTAAGATTTTCCAAGTCCGCAGAATGGTTCAGGCCCGACTTTTCGTGCCAGGGTATCTGCTTATTCATTGCCCTCCACTCCAACGTGCCCCGGCACCCAGAGGAGGATCACCTTTTTGTTCCTGCCTAGATCATTAAGTTTGTCTAGGCATTCCCAGACCATCTTTGAGTTGATGTTATATGAGCTCAACGCTTTGATGGCTGCTTGACTATCGGAGAGGATTGCGATTTCCTTGTTCCGGTATTTCCTGTCGAAGTAGAATTGACTGCACCTTTCTATGGCATGAATTTCCGCTTGAAAAATACTGGCGAACAGGCCCATGGGTTCGGAGTATTTGGTGCGAGGCCCAAAGACTCCTGAGACAATTGAAGAATTTTTTGCCATTATTATGAGTAGTGCAGCTAGTGCAGCTGCAGTAAAGCGCACGTACCCTCTAATAGCCAGGGGATCACATATGAAACTTGAGGCCAAAATGATGATCTACAAGCAAATCATACGGTCGGCAATGTTGTACGCTTGCCCAGTGTTCTGCAGCTTGTCCAAGGCTGATTTAATGAGGTTGGACAGAATGCTGAACAAAGTACTTCGTATTATCACATTCACATTCGTCTGGATTCGCTGCACGACCTTGCTGGCGTCGCGTCGACTCCTTCCCGACACATGTTAGAAAAACCTGACAGGGAAATTCTGCAGTGTTCGTTAACCAGAGACCTTGCCAGGCTCAGAATAAATGATAATCAGTCCCGAAAACACGGCTTCCATTCAGTTAGTCTCTGTTTGCAAACACCAGATGAATTCTCTCCTATTATACGTCAACCCAGAAGTTTCCTGTGGACGATAACACATCTGCATCGTGGTCAACGTTCGCATAACCATAAACTCGAGATCTGCGGTCTAACAACCCGGCAAAAAACGCGAAGATACTGCAACTCATTAGCGGATGGTCCATTTAGCGATGCTGCCTTTCGACAAAGATACCGCGGCGGGAGCGGGGAGCGGCTGAAAACTCGCAGGCAAACCTTTCATCAAATTAACTATCAGCGTAGCTCACTTCCCATGAGGAGAGATTCCGACGAGATAAGTCGAATTAGAAAGCTCGCTGCGATCTGCGGATGCGGTTTCATTATCGCATTGCGAGCTGAGAGAACTGATTCATTAGACTTTAATCAAAGTGAGGCTGAGGAGGGATGAACTTGATCTTTTCGGGGTGCATTTTGAAGGACTGGCTTGGAATCTTTCAATTTAAACAGTTCGAAAAGCTCGAATGGTAGCATTTTTTTCTATGAATGATTTTAGGGATTTTTATACTGATAAGACATGAAATGCAATACATTTTATCAACACTTTATTCACGACTGGTATGTTATAAACAGGAAGACTGTTTCAAAATTAGGGGGCTTGATTAATTCTTATTAAAAAAAAATTAAATGAGATTTCCAAGCTTTTCACTATTTTCATTATTTTCCAATTTTTCCACACTTTGGTATTAAGCGAGAGCTTTCAAGTTCTGAAAAAGAATAATTTTTTTGGACTGTTTACATCTTGACAGCGGAAAATGTAGATTCTAACCGAGTTTTCCACGATTTTTCAGGTTTTCCCGTATTTTCCGACATATCCATCACTTACTTTCAAACGGTAGGGTTCAAAAACACAATTTTTTCAACAGCCTCAGCTTATCATATAAGATGGGCGACACTGATATATTGGATGATCTCAAAAACATTTCGCGCCATCATAGTTCTCTTACTTACTAACAGAAATTCAGCTTCGTTTCAGGAAACTCACTGCAATATTATATAAACAGTTATTATAATGATAGGTAATAGAAAAGCGTGAATGCAACTGCCCACTTTCAGACGCATAGTTTCACACAAATTAGCTCGTAGGTACAATTAGTCGAAGAAAATTTGCATTTGCGCATCTAAATTATGAAAAAATGTGCAATATTGAGGTTGCGAAAGGTGGAATTAGAAGGAACACCTGAATTGCAACAAAGATAATGGTTCGGGGATATTAGCAACACGAAGAGGCATAAGAACGGTAATTGGTTCATTCAAAGTGGGTTCGTGATTATCATTTCACAATTTGTAGGTTTTTACGTATATTTCAGCATCATCTTATACAGTAGATTTGGCTACTTGAACATCCTAATGAGTCAGATCTGAACATAGTTAGATTTCAGTATATTTGTACAGAAGAAGATAATATCAATATATGTTATTTTCAAGTGGACAAATTAACATTTGAAGTTAAATGAAGAGTCTAATTTTCAAAAGGACCTAATTTGTTTAAAAAAGGAGATGATAATACTGAATATTCCATCATTGAAAAATCTGAAAAAACCGAGTTTAATCCAACAATGCCAATTATTATCAATTTAAATCGATTCAGAATTATGGAAACGCAAGTGAAAGGCACATA
The DNA here is from genome assembly GCA_958502065.1 of Chrysolina americana. Lineage (NCBI taxonomy): Eukaryota > Metazoa > Arthropoda > Insecta > Coleoptera > Chrysomelidae > Chrysolina > Chrysolina americana. The sequence goes on along the minus strand of OY293419.1, from coordinate 62,011,755 downwards.
TGTGAATTGTCACGCAGTTTTCAGGCACAACGGCCAGAAATGCATATGCGTGTAGATTGCACGTGCTTTAAAAACCCTACATAGCCATGCATGCGTATCTGATTCGACCTTAAAACAAATTTTGGATTAAAAATTGCAAAGTTCCCGTAAATAGCCTATGAAATCTTTAATTACTCGGAATCGACTTGAATTTTGGTGATTATATTCAAAAATGAGTTGAAAAATAATAAAAATATGAATTTGGATGGAAAAACTGCTTAACACGAGAACGGTTGAAGTGAGATAAATTCTGCGAACTCCAATCGATTCAGAATGATGAAATTAGTATACTTTGTGAAAATCATTAGATCCACTTGAAATTCGCAATATATATGCAGAATTTCATGCTGATTCCAAGAATATGAGATTTTTATATGCTCAGATATAAAGTTTAGCATAAAAAAGGAATAATCTCTTCTTCTTCTTCGTTTGTTTGGCCTTTTCCCTTAGGGAAGTTGGCCAGGCCGATAGGAATAATGTATTACAATGATAGGGGGTTGAAACACAAGGGCTAAAATTATTTATTACAAGTGTCCCCCTTTTCGATTTTTCATATTATCGACTGAAACGAAGCTATTAAGGGTGGGAAGTTTTCAAAATGACAACCTGTGTATAGGAACACTGGCTTTTTTGACAAAGACATTATACCCCAGAAATCATTAAATTCTATTATCTTAACTTCCTGAAGAGATAGCGATCTGGCTTTACAATACCTAACGTGTTGGTTAGATATTAAAAATTTTTCGAAATTTCGAAATTCTGAACATGTTTTATTCCTGTAATAAAAAATTCACTCCATGAGTAACTTACGAATCCCCTTCATATAATTCCTTGTTGCCTGACACGCTTTTTATATTACTGTTCAGTTGTACCTTCTGTCACGGTACTAGTTCTCACTTTTTTGGATCCCTGTGTATGATCCAACCCATTACTCAAGGTGAGGAGCGGAGTGGGGTGATGAAGTAGGATTTCACGACCTCAATTTTCAAAGGATAAAACAGTTTTATAGCTATCTATTTCCAGGCGAATTGGCTCGAAGATATTTTATGAACTTTTAATTATACTCGAGCACGTTTTACTATATAGAATGTGAAAATGCCAACATCAGACCGCTAAAAGCTATTCCATCATGAAATGCATTATTTAGTAAAGTGTTAGATTTTGTTACTGGGATCTCTCCGCATTCCATACAATGCGATTTAAAATACGGAAAGTCCTCGTCATTTTTGATTCCCATAATTTTCAGAGTTGACAAAATAAAGCACAACAAACACTTTCACTTGTAATACCACTAGAGGAAAAAATTTCCGGTAATAATTTAACCTCGTGTGGGATTCGGTAACAAAATTTGACACCAGATTGTGTTTTAAAAACTTCACACCGGGAATTGATCGGCATGTGGCTGTAATTCGTCTATGGAGTTCACCAATATCAGTAGATTGTGTTTTAAAAACACTGGATTCAAGATGTCTCCAAGGAAAAAAATCCAAGGGAGTTAAATCTGGTGATCTCGGAGGCCATTCAACTGCTTTCCTTCTTCCAATCCACCTACCCAGGAATTTTTGTCGGAAGGCAAAAAAATTATGGGGTGGAACACTATTTTGCTGGAAATGTAACAGATCCTTCTGCACAAGTACATTACCTCCTGCGTACCTTATAGCTTATAAGAGGATCGATAGCCTCCTCAAGCATATCAATATTCAGATTACCAATCAAGTTTTTTTTCGAAAAATTAAAGACCAGTAATGAAATTTCAAAGAATACCACTCCAAACATTGATTTATGTGGGTGTTGTGTATGTCCTTCTCGAAAAAGATGTTGGTTTTTGTCACTCCAATAGCGACAATTTTGTCAATTGACATTGTCATTCAGAAAAAATTGACTCTCATCGCTAAAAGAGATGTTTAATAGAAGTTTAGGGATGGCATCACCCTCATAGAGCTCTTGTAGAATCTGCATTTTATATGGATGACATTTCCATCTGCTCTGCTACTGATCATGAAAAGCTCGTAGGCTCTGCAGCAAATGTTCCCAAAACTTCAATCTGAGTTTCTTCATTCAGTACTCTGGTGCTATTTCTTTAAATTTTTAACCAAACCAGTTTCGCAAAACATTGTTACCAAATCAAGCACATACCGGTGACTTACATTACAATTTGGATTTCTGGTAAGAAGATATTGATTCTTGTTCATGATTTTTGTTTTTTGCAACCCATACCCTTTCAGTCACCAATAAATATGAATCAACTTGACCTAAACAACAGTGTCAATTGGCCCAACTCAATCCTATGACTAGCTTCGCACATACAGGGTGTTGAATTAGGAAAAAACGAACATAAGTGCATTAAAAAACGCCACTTCTTTTACTTCTAGTAGCTATAATTTCAACCTCCATCACGTAATAATCTCAATCAACACAACAGAAAGCGTTTGAGAATTTCTTCATATAAAATTGAACGATTTGAATTCACGGCGCTAGGCTCGTTTCTTCTTTATAGCCTCCACAGTGGTTCTTGGTGATTTTTTTTCACATGATCTATCTGGGAAAGTCAGCTAACCGGTGACACTTCTCCATTTACAGACTCCTGTTTTGGTTCGACTAATTGGAATATTTACTACTCAAAATCGAATCATGTTCAATCGGATATGCATTGGTTGTTGCCTGTAAGTACAACAGCAAACTGCTACTATATTGTTAAAACTTTTTTCAAATATTCCTGGGTGTTCTCCAAATATACCGTGTCCTTCATAAAGTTCGCATCATAGGGGAAAACTTTTATTGATAATTTATTTTGAAACTCGATTTGGGCGTTAGGTAGTGCTTTAAAAAATATGGAAAATAATATACTCAAAGTCATCGCTGAAAACAGGCTTATTCAATCAAATTAAAAAAAATACCAAATTTAAATTCTATGATTGACCGTTCTAACATTGAAAGGTTTATTCGGAGTTGAAAGGGGTCATATAACTCGGAAACATTTTCAAAAATTGTTTTCTATTCACATCCGTAGAACTCAAGCTTTTTTGAACATGCAGACCAAATTTAAAAACGATTCCTAGTCAACTAAAGATTTCACAGGCTTTTCACGGAATCCCTGCAACTCCGAGTTGAAAATTCTCGAAATCTGCTAAAGTATTCGAGCAACAATTTTGACTGTAGATATTTTTTACTAACACACCAGATTTGAAGTCGATTCCTAGTCAACTAGAGATATAATATCATTTTTACTGAACCTCTGCAACTCCGAGTTGAAAATTCTCGAAATCTGCTAAGGTATTCGAGCAACAATTTTGACTGTTGATATTTTTTACTAACACACCAGATTTGAAGTCGATTCCTAGTCAACTAGAGATATAATATAATTTTTACTGAACCGAGTTGAAAATTCTCGAAATCTGCTGAAGCGTTCAATCAACAATTTTGTCTGTGGATATTTTCGATTCAAAATCACCCAGTATACTAATTCAATGTTTCTGAATCGATTGGCGTTCGTAGAATTGCTCTATCTTCGACCGTTCTCGAATTGAAAAGTTTACTCGGAGTTGAAAGGGGTCTTAAAATTCGAAAATATTTAAAAACAATTTTTTCTGCTCACATTCGTAAAATTCAATCTTTTTTGAATATGCACACCAGATTTGAAGTCGATTCCTAGTCAACTAGAGATATAATATCATTTTTACTGAACCTCTGCAACTCCGAGTTGAAAATTCTCGAAATCTGCTGAAGCGTTCAATCAACAATTTTGTCTGTGGATATTTTCGATTCAAAATCACACAGTATACTAATTCAATGTTTCTGAATCGATTGGCGTTCGCAGAATTGTTCTATCTCTCACCGATCTTGAATTGAAAAGTTTATTCGAAGTTGAAAGGGGTCATACAATTCGAAAATATTCAAAAACAATTTTTTTTGCTCACATTCGTAAAATTCAATCTTTTTTGAATATGCACACCAGATTTGAAGTCGATTCCTAGTCAACTAGAGATATAATATCATTTTTACTGAACCTCTGCAACTCCGAGTTGAAAATTCTCGAAATCTGCTGAAGCGTTCAAACAACAATTTTGTCTGTGGATATTTTCGATTCAAAATCACACAGTATACTAATTTGATGTTTCTGAATCGATTGGCGTTCGTAGAATTGCTCTATCTCTCACCGTTCTTGAATTGAAAAGTTTATTCCAAGTTGAAAGGGGTCATACAATTCAAAAATATTTAAAAACAATTTTGTCTGCTCACATTCGTAAAAATCAATCTTTTTTGAATATGCACACCAGATTTGAAGTCGATTCCTAGTTAACTAGAGATATAATATCATTTTTACTGAACCTCTGCAACTCCGAGTTGAAAATTCTCGAAATCTGCTGAAGCGTTCAAACAACAATTTTGTCTGTGAATATTTTCGATTCAAAATCACACAGTATACTAATTTAATGTTTCTGAATCGATTGGCGATCGCAGAATTGCTCTATGTCTGACCGATCTTGAATTGAAAAGTTTATTCGAAGTTGAAAGGGGTCATACAATTCGAAAATATTTAAAAACATTTTTTTCTGCTCACATTCGTAAAATTCAATCTTTTTTGAATATGCACACCAGATTTGAAGTCGATTCCTAGTCAACTAGAGATATAATTTCATTTTTACTGAACCTCTGCAACTCCGAATTGAAAATTCTCGAAATCTGCTGAAGCGTTCAATCAACAATTTTGTCTGTGAATATTTTCGTTTCAAATTCACACAGTATACTAATTTAATGTTTCTGAATCGATTAGCGTTCGCAGAATTGTTCTATCTCTCACCGATCTTGAATTGAAAAGTTTATTCGAAGTTGAAAGGGGTCATACAATTCGAAAATATTTAAAAACAATTTTGTCTGCTCACATTCGTAAAAATCAATCTTTTTTGAATATGCACACCAGATTTGAAGTCGATTCCTAGTTAACTAGAGATATAATATCATTTTTACTGAACCTCTGCAACTCCGAGTTGAAAATTCTCGAAATCTGCTGAAGCGTTCAAACAACAATTTTGTCTGTGGATATTTTCGATTCCAAATCACACAGTATACTAATTTGATGTTTCTGAATCGATTGGCGTTCGTAGAATTGCTCTATCTCTCACCGTTCTTGAATTGAAAAGTTTATTCCAAGTTGAAAGGGGTCATACAATTCAAAAATATTTAAAAACAATTTTTTCTGCTCACATTCGTAAAATTCAATCTTTTTTGAATATGCACACCAGATTTGAAGTCGATTCCTAGTCAACTAGAGATATAATATCATTTTTACTGAACCTCTGCAAATCCGAATTGAAAATTCTCGAAATCTGCTGAAGCGTTCAATCAACAATTTTGTCTGTGAATATTTTAGTTTCAAATTCACACAATATACTAATTTGATGTTTCTGAATCGATTAGCGTTCGCAGAATTGTTCTATCTCTCACCGATCTTGAATTGAAAAGTTTATTCGAAGTTGAAAGGGGTCATACAATTCGAAAATATTTAAAAACAATTTTGTCTGCTCACATTCGTAAAAATCAATCTTTTTTGAATATGCACACCAGATTTGAAGTCGATTCCTAGTTAACTAGAGATATAATATCATTTTTACTGAACCTCTGCAACTCCGAGTTGAAAATTCTCGAAATCTGCTGAAGCGTTCAAACAACAATTTTGTCTGTGGATATTTTCGATTCCAAATCACCCAGTATACTAATTTGATGTTTCTGAATCGATTGGCGTTCGTAGAATTGCTCTATCTCTCACCGTTCTTGAATTGAAAAGTTTATTCGAAGTTGAAAGGGGTCATACAATTCGAAAATATTTAAAAACAATTTTGTCTGCTCACATTCGTAAAAATCAATCTTTTTTGAATATGCACACCAGATTTGAAGTCGATTCCTAGTCAACTAGAGATATAATATCATTTTTACTGAACCTCTGCAACTCCGAATTGGAAATTCTCGAAATCTGCTGAAGCGTTCAATCAACAATTTTGTCTGTGAATATTTTCATTTCAAATTCACACAGTATACTAATTTAATGTTTCTGAATCGATTAGCGTTCGCAGAATTGTTCTATCTCTCACCGATCTTGAATTGAAAAGTTTATTCGAAGTTGAAAGGGGTCATACAATTCGAAAATATTTAAAAACATTTTTTTCTGCTCACATTCGTAAAATTCAATCTTTTTTGAATATGCACACCAGATTTGAAGTCGATTCCTAGTCAACTAGAGATATAATATCATTTTTACTGAACCTCTGCAACTCCGAGTTGAAAATTCTCGAAATCTGCTGAAGCGTTCAATCAACAATTTTGTCTGTGGATATTTTCGATTCAAAATCACACAGTATACTAATTTAATGTTTCTGAATCGATTGGCGTTCGCAGAATTGTTCTATCTCCCACCGATCTTGAATTGAAAAGTTTATTCGAAGTTGAAAGGGGTCATATATTCGAAAATATTCAAAAAAAATTTTTTTTGCTCACATTCGTAAAATTCAATTTTTTTTGAATATGCACACCAAATTTGAAGTCAATTCCTAGTCAACTAGAGATATAATATCATTTTTACTGAACCTCTGCAACTCCGAGTTGAAAATTCTCGAAATCTGCTGAAGCGTTCAATCAACAATTTTGTCTGTGAATATTTTCGTTTCAAATTCACACAGTATACTAATTTAATGTTTCTGAATCGATTAGCGTTCGCAGAATTGTTCTATCTCTCACCGATCTTGAATTGAAAAGTTTATTCGAAGTTGAAAGGGGTCATACAATTCGAAAATATTTAATAACAATTTTGTCTGCTCACATTCGTAAAAATCAATCTTTTTTGAATATGCACACCAGATTTGAAGTCGATTCCTAGTTAACTGAAGGTTTTATAAGCTTTTTACTGAACCTCTGCAACTCCGAGTTGAAAATTCTCGAAATCTGCTGAAGCGTTCGATCAACAATTTTGTCTGTGGATATTTTCGTTTCAAATTCACACAGTATTCTAATTTAATGTTTCTGAATCGATTGGCGTTCGCAGAATTGCTCTATGTCTCACCGTTCTTGAATTGAAAAGTTTATTCCAAGATGAAAGGGGTCATACAATTCGAAAATATTTAAAAACAATTTTTTCTGCTCACATTCGTAAAATTCAATCTTTTTTGAATATGCACACCAGATTTGAAGTCGATTCCTAGTTAACTGAAGGTTTTATAAGCTTTTTACTGAACCTCTGCAACTCCGAGTTGAAAATTCTCGAATCTGCTGAAGCGTTGAAACAACAAGTTTGTCTGTGGATATTTTCGATTCAAAATCACACAGTATACTAATTTGATGTTTCTGAATCGATTGGAGTTCGCAGAATTGCTCTATCTCTCACCTATCTTGAATTGAAAAGTTTAATCGAAGTTGAAAGGGGTCATACAATTCGAAAATATTTAAAAACATTTTTTTCTGCTCACATTCGTAAAATTCAATCTTTTTTGAATATGCACACCAGATTTGAAGTCGATTCCTAGTTAACTGAAGGTTTTATAAGCTTTTTACTGAACCTCTGCAACTCCGAGTTGAAAATTCTCGAAATCTGCTGAAGCGTTCAAACAACAATTTTGTCTGTGGATATTTTCGATTCAAAATCACACAGGATACTAATTCAATGTTTCTGAATCGATTGGCGATCGCAGAATTGCTCTATGTTTGACCGATCTTGAATTGAAAAGTTTATTCGAAGTTGAAAGGGGTCATACAATTCGATATTATTTTAAAACAATTTTTTCTGCTCACGTTCGTAAAATTCAATTTTTTTTGAATATGCACACCAGATTTGACGTCGATTCCTAGTCAACTAGAGATATAATATCATTTTTACTGAACCTCTGCAACTCCGAGTTGAAAATTCTCGAAATCTGCTGAAGCGTTCAATCAACAATTTTGTCTGTGGATATTTTCGTTTCAAATTCTCACAGTGTACTAATTTAATGTTTCTGAATCGATTGGCGATCGCAGAATTGCTCTATGTTTGACCGATCTTGAATTGAAAAGTTTATTCGAAGTTGAAAGGGGTCATACAATTCGATATTATTTTAAAACAATTTTTTCTGCTCACGTTCGTAAAATTCAATTTTTTTTGAATATGCACACCAGATTTGACGTCGATTCCTAGTCAACTAGAGATATAATATCATTTTTACTGAACCTCTGCAACTCCGAGTTGAAAATTCTCGAAATCTGCTGAAGCGTTCAATCAACAATTTTGTCTGTGGATATTTTCGTTTCAAATTCTCACAGTGTACTAATTTAATGTTTCTGAATCGATTGGCGATCGCAGAATTGCTCTATGTTTGACCGATCTTGAATTGAAAAGTTTATTCGAAGTTGAAAGGGGTCATACAATTCGAAAATATTTAAAAACAATTTTTCTGCTCACATTCGTAAAATTCAATCTTTTTTGAATATGCACACCAGATTTGAAGTCGATTCCTAGTCAACTAGAGATATAATATCATTTTTACTGAACCTCTGCAACTCCGAGTTGAAAATTCTCGAAATCTGCTGAAGCGTTCAAACAACAATTTTGTCTGTGGATATTTTCGTTTCAAAATCACACAGTATCCTAATTTAATGTTTCTGAATCGATTGGCGATCGCAGAATTGCTCTATGTCTGACCGATCTTGAATTGAAAAGTTTACTCGAAGTTGAAAGGGGTCATACAATTCGAAAATATTTAAAAACAATTTTTTTTGCTCACATTCGTAAAATTCAATCTTTTTTGAATATGCACACCAGATTTGAAGTCGATTCCTAGTTAACTGAAGGTTTTATAAGCTTTTTACTGAACCTCTGCAACTCCGAGTTGAAAATTCTCGAAATCTGCTGAAGCGTTCGATCAACAATTTTGTCTGTGGATATTTTCGATTCAAAATCACACAGTATACTAATTTAATGTTTCTGAATCGATTGGCGATCGCAGAATTGCTCTATGTTTGACCGATCTTGAATTGAAAAGTTTATTCGAAGTTGAAAGGGATCATACAATTCGAAAATATTTAAAAACAATTTTTTCTGCTCACATTCGTGAAATCCAATCTTTTTTGAATATGCACACCAGATTTGAAGTCGATTCCTAGTTAACTGAAGGTTTTATAAGCTTTTTACTGAACCTCTGCAACTCCGAGTTGAAAATTCTCGAAATCTGCTGAAGCGTTCAAACAACAACAATTTTGTCTGTGGATATTTTCGATTCAAAATCACACAGTATACTAATTTAATGTTTCTGAATCGATTGGCGATCGCAGAATTGCTCTATGTTTGACCGATCTTGAATTGAAAAGTTTATTCGAAGTTGAAAGGGGTCATACAATTCGATATTATTTTAAAACAATTTTTTCTGCTCACGTTCGTAAAATTCAATTTTTTTTGAATATGCACACCAGATTTGACGTCGATTCCTAGTCAACTAGAGATATAATATCATTTTTACTGAACCTCTGCAACTCCGAGTTGAAAATTCTCGAATCTGCTGAAGCGTTGAAACAACAAGTTTGTCTGTGGATATTTTCGATTCAAAATCACACAGTATACTAATTTGATGTTTCTGAATCGATTGGAGTTCGCAGAATTGCTCTATCTCTCACCTATCTTGAATTGAAAAGTTTAATCGAAGTTGAAAGGGGTCATACAATTCGAAAATATTTAAAAACATTTTTTTCTGCTTACATTCGTAAAATTCAATCTTTTTTGAATATGCACACCAGATTTGAAGTCGATTCCTAGTTAACTGAAGGTTTTATAAGCTTTTTACTGAACCTCTGCAACTCCGAGTTGAAAATTCTCGAAATCTGCTGAAGCGTTCGATCAACAATTTTGTCTGTGGATATTTTCGATTCAAAATCACACAGTATACTAATTTAATGTTTCTGAATCGATTGGCGATCGCAGAATTGCTCTATGTTTGACCGATCTTGAATTGAAAAGTTTATTCGAAGTTGAAAGGGATCATACAATTCGAAAATATTTAAAAACAATTTTTTCTGCTCACATTCGTGAAATCCAATCTTTTTTGAATATGCACACCAGATTTGAAGTCGATTCCCAGTCAACTAGAGATATAATATCATTTTTACTGAACCTCTGCAACTCCGAGTTGAAAATTCTCGAATCTGCTGAAGCGTTGAAACAACAAGTTTGTCTGTGGATATTTTTGATTCAAAATCACACAGTATACTAATTTGATGTTTCTGAATCGATTGGAGTTCGCAGAATTGCTCTATCTCTCACCTATCTTGAATTGAAAAGTTTAATCGAAGTTGAAAGGGGTCATACAATTCGAAAATATTTAAAAACATTTTTTTCTGCTCACATTCGTAAAATTCAATCTTTTTTGAATATGCACACCAGATTTGAAGTCGATTCCTAGTTAACTGAAGGTTTTATGAGCTTTTTACTGAACCTCTGCAACTCCGAGTTGAAAATTCTCGAAATCTGCTGAAGCGTTCAAACAACAATTTTGTCTGTGGATATTTTCGATTCAAAATCACACAGTATACTAATTTAATGTTTCTGAATCGATTGGCGATCGCAGAATTGCTCTATGTTTGACCGATCTTGAATTGAAAAGTTTATTCGAAGTTGAAAGGGGTCATACAATTCGATATTATTTAAAAACAATTTTTTCTGCTCACATTCGTGAAATCCAATCTTTTTTGAATATGCACACTAGATTTGAAGTCGATTCCTAGTTAACTGAAGGTTTTATAAGCTTTTTACTGAACCTCTGCAACTCCGAGGTGAAAATTCTCGAAATCTGCTGAAGCGTTCAAACAACAACAATTTTGTCTGTGGATATTTTCGATTCAAAATCACACAGTATACTAATTTAATGTTTCTGAATCGATTGGCGATCGCAGAATTGCTCTATGTTTGACCGATCTTGAATTGAAAAGTTTATTCGAAGTTGAAAGGGGTCATACAATTCGAAAATATTTTAAAACAATTTTTCTGCTCACATTCGTAAAATTCAATCTTTTTTGAATATGCACACCAGATTTGAAGTCGATTCCTAGTCAACTAGAGATATAATATCATTTTTACTGAACCTCTGCAACTCCGAGTTGAAAATTCTCGAAATCTGCTGAAGCGTTCAAACAACAATTTTGTCTGTGGATATTTTCGTTTCAAAATCACACAGTATCCTAATTTAATGTTTCTGAATCGATTGGCGATCGCAGAATTGCTCTATGTCTGACCGATCTTGAATTGAAAAGTTTATTCGAAGTTGAAAGGGGTCATACAATTCGAAAATATTTAAAAACAATTTTTTTTGCTCACATTCGTAAAATTCAATCTTTTTTGAATATGCACACCAGATTTGAAGTCGATTCCTAGTCAACTAGAGATATAATATCATATTTACAGAACCTCTGCAACTCCGAGTTGAAAATTCTCGAATCTGCTGAAGCGTTGAAACAACAAGTTTGTCTGTGGATATTTTCGATTCAAAATCACACAGTATACTAATTTGATGTTTCTGAATCGATTGGAGTTCGCAGAATTGCTCTATCTCTCACCTATCTTGAATTGAAAAGTTTAATCGAAGTTGAAAGGGGTCATACAATTCGAAAATATTTAAAAACATTTTTTTCTGCTCACATTCGTAAAATTCAATCTTTTTTGAATATGCACACCAGATTTGAAGTCGATTCCTAGTTAACTGAAGGTTTTATAAGCTTTTTACTGAACCTCTGCAACTCCGAGTTGAAAATTCTCGAAATCTGCTGAAGCGTTCGATCAACAATTTTGTCTGTGGATATTTTCGATTCAAAATCACACAGTATACTAATTCAATGTTTCTGAATCGATTGGCGATCGCAGAATTGCTCTATGTTTGACCGATCTTGAATTGAAAAGTTTATTCGAAGTTGAAAGGGGTCATACAATTTGAAAATATTTAAAAACAATTTTTTCTGCTCACATTCGTGAAATCCAATCTTTTTTGAATATGCACACTAGATTTGAAGTCGATTCCTAGTTAACTGAAGGTTTTATAAGCTTTTTACTGAACCTCTGCAACTCCGAGGTGAAAATTCTCGAAATCTGCTGAAGCGTTCAAACAACAACAATTTTGTCTGTGGATATTTTCGATTCAAAATCACACAGTATACTAATTTAATGTTTCTGAATCGATTGGCGATCGCAGAATTGCTCTATGTTTGACCGATCTTGAATTGAAAAGTTTATTCGAAGTTGAAAGGGGTCATACAATTCGAAAATATTTTAAAACAATTTTTCTGCTCACATTCGTAAAATTCAATCTTTTTTGAATATGCACACCAGATTTGAAGTCGATTCCTAGTCAACTAGAGATATAATATCATTTTTACTGAACCTCTGCAACTCCGAGTTGAAAATTCTCGAAATCTGCTGAAGCGTTCAAACAACAATTTTGTCTGTGGATATTTTCGTTTCAAAATCACACAGTATCCTAATTTAATGTTTCTGAATCGATTGGCGATCGCAGAATTGCTCTATGTCTGACCGATCTTGAATTGAAAAGTTTATTCGAAGTTGAAAGGGGTCATACAATTCGAAAATATTTAAAAACAATTTTTTTTGCTCACATTCGTAAAATTCAATCTTTTTTGAATATGCACACCAGATTTGAAGTCGATTCCTAGTCAACTAGAGATATAATATCATATTTACAGAACCTCTGCAACTCCGAGTTGAAAATTCTCGAATCTGCTGAAGCGTTGAAACAACAAGTTTGTCTGTGGATATTTTCGATTCAAAATCACACAGTATACTAATTTGATGTTTCTGAATCGATTGGAGTTCGCAGAATTGCTCTATCTCTCACCTATCTTGAATTGAAAAGTTTAATCGAAGTTGAAAGGGGTCATACAATTCGAAAATATTTAAAAACATTTTTTTCTGCTCACATTCGTAAAATTCAATCTTTTTTGAATATGCACACCAGATTTGAAGTCGATTCCTAGTTAACTGAAGGTTTTATAAGCTTTTTACTGAACCTCTGCAACTCCGAGTTGAAAATTCTCGAAATCTGCTGAAGCGTTCGATCAACAATTTTGTCTGTGGATATTTTCGATTCAAAATCACACAGTATACTAATTCAATGTTTCTGAATCGATTGGCGATCGCAGAATTGTTCTATCTCTCACCGATCTTGAATTGAAAAGTTTATTCGAAGTTGAAAGGGGTCATACAATTCGAAAATATTTAAAAACAATTTTTTCTGCTCACATTCGTGAAATCCAATCTTTTTTGAATATGCACACCAGATTTGAAGTCGATTCCTAGTTAACTGAAGGTTTTATAAGCTTTTTACTGAACCTCTGCAACTCCGAGTTGAAAATTCTCGAAATCTGCTGAAGCGTTCAAACAACAACAATTTTGTCTGTGGATATTTTCGATTCAAAATCACACAGTATACTAATTTAATGTTTCTGAATCGATTGGCGATCGCAGAATTGCTCTATGTTTGACCGATCTTGAATTGAAAAGTTTATTCGAAGTTGAAAGGGGTCATACAATTCGATATTATTTAAAAACAATTTTTTCTGCTCACATTCGTAAAATTCAATCTTTTTTGAATACGCACACCAGATTTGAAGTCGATTCCTAGTCAACTAGAGATATAATATCATTTTTACTGAACCTCTGCAACTCCGAGTTGAAAATTCTCGAAATCTGCTGAAGCGTTCAATCAACAATTTTGTCTGTGGATATTTTCGTTTCAAATTCACACAGTATACTAACTTAATGTTTCTGAATCGACTGGCGATCGCAGAATTGCTCTATGTTTGACCGATCTTGAATTGAAAAGTTTATTCGAAGTTGAAAGGGGTCATACAATTCGAAAATATTTAAAAACAATTTTTCTGCTCACATTCGTAAAATTCAATCTTTTTTGAATATGCACACCAGATTTGAAGTCGATTCCTAGTCAACTAGAGATATAATATCATTTTTACTGAACCTCTGCAACTCCGAGTTGAAAATTCTCGAAATCTGCTGAAGCGTTCAAACAACAATTTTGTCTGTGGATATTTTCGTTTCAAAATCACACAGTATCCTAATTTAATGTTTCTGAATCGATTGGCGATCGCAGAATTGCTCTATGTCTGACCGATCTTGAATTGAAAAGTTTATTCGAAGTTGAAAGGGGTCATACAATTCGAAAATATTTAAAAACAATTTTTTTTGCTCACATTCGTAAAATTCAATCTTTTTTGAATATGCACACCAGATTTGAAGTCGATTCCTAGTCAACTAGAGATATAATATCATTTTTACTGAACCTCTGCAACTCCGAGTTGAAAATTCTCGAAATCTGCTGAAGCGTTCAATCAACAATTTTGTCTGTGGATATTTTCGAATAAAAATCACACAGTATACTAATTTGATGTTGCTGAATCGATTGGCGTTCGTAGAATTGCTCTATCTTTGACCGTTCTCGAATTGAAAAGTTTACTCGAAGTTGAAAGGGGTCTTACAATAGGATAACATTTTCAAAAATTGTTTTCTGCTCACATTCGTAAAATTTAATCTTTTTTGAATATGCACACCAGATTTGAAGTCGATTCCTAGTCAACTAGGGATATAATATCATTTTTACTGAACCTCTGCAACTCCGAGTTGAAAATTCTCGAAATCTGATGAAGCGTTGAATCAACAATTTTGTCTGTGGATATTTTCGATTCAAAATCACCCAGTATACTAATTCAATGTTTCTGAATCGATTGGCGTTCGTAGAATTGCTCTATCTTTGACCGTTCTCGAATTGAAAAGTTTACTCGAAGTTGAAAGCGGTCTTACAATAGGATAACATTTTCAAAAATTGTTTCCTGCTCACATTCGTAAAATTTAATCTTCTTTGAATATGCACACCAGATTTGAAGTCGATTCCTAGTCAACTAGAGATATAATATAATTTTTACTGAACCTCTGCAACTCCGAGTTGAAAATTCTCGAATTCTGATGAAGCGTTCAATCAACAATTTTGTTTGTGGATATTTTTGATTCAAAATCACACAGTATGCTAATTAAATGTTTCTGAATCGATTGGCGTGCGCAGAATTGCCCTATCTCTCACCGTTCTTGAATTGAAAAGCTTATTCCAAGTTGAAAGGGGTCATACAATTCGAAAATATTCAAAAACAATTTTTTCTGCTCACATTCGTAAAATTCAATCTTTTTTGAATATGCACACCAGATTTGAAGTCGATTCCTAGTTAACTGAAGATTTTATAAGCTTTTTACTGAACCTCTGCAACTCCGAGTTGAAAATTCTCGAAATCTGCTGAAGCGTTCAATCAACAATTTTGTCTGTGGATATTTTCGAGTCAAAATCACACAATATACTAATTTAATGTTTCTGAATCGATTGGCGTGCGCAGAATTGCTCTATCTCTCACCGATCTTGAATTGAAAAGTTTATTCGAAGTTGAAAGGGGTCATACAATTCGAAAATATTTAGAAACAATTTTTTCTGCTCACATTCGTAAAATTCAATCTTTTTTGAATATGCACACCAGATTTGAAGTCGATTCCTAGTCAACTAGAGATATAATATAATTTTTACTGAACCTCTGCAACTCCGAGTTGAAAATTCTCGAATTCTGATGAAGCGTTCAATCAACAATTTTGTTTGTGGATATTTTTGATTCAAAATCACACAGTATGCTAATTAAATGTTTCTGAATCGATTGGCGTGCGCAGAATTGCCCTATCTCTCACCGTTCTTGAATTGAAAAGCTTATTCCAAGTTGAAAGGGGTCATACAATTCGAAAATATTCAAAAACAATTTTTTCTGCTCACATTCGTAAAATTCAATCTTTTTTGAATATGCACACCAGATTTGAAGTCGATTCCTAGTTAACTGAAGATTTTATAAGCTTTTTACTGAACCTCTGCAACTCCGAGTTGAAAATTCTCGAAATCTGCTGAAGCGTTCAATCAACAATTTTGTCTGTGGATATTTTCGAGTCAAAATCACACAGTATACTAATTTAATGTTTCTGAATCGATTGGCGTGCGCAGAATTGCTCTATCTCTCACCGATCTTGAATTGAAAAGTTTATTCGAAGTTGAAAGGGGTCATACAATAGGATAACATTTTCAAAAATTGTTTTCTGCTCACATTCGTAAAATTCAATTTTTTTTGAATATGCACACCAGATTTGAAGTCGATTCCTAGTCAACTAGAGATATAATATCATTTTTACTGAACCTCTGCAACTCCGAATTAAGAATTCTCGAAATCTGCTGAAGCGTTCAATCAACAATTTTGTCTGTGGATATTTTCGATTCAAAATCACACAGTATACTAATTTAATGTTTCTGAATCGATTGGCGATCGCAGAATTGCTCTATGTTTGACTGATCTTGAATTGAAAAGTTTATTCGAAGTTGAAAGGGGTCATACAATTCGATAATATTTAAAAACAATTTTTTCTGCTCACATTCGTAAAATTCAATCTTTTTTGAATATGCACACCAGATTTGAAGTCGATTCCTAATTAACTAGAGATATAATATCATTTTTACTGAACCTCTGCAACTCCGAGTTGAAAATTCTCGAAATCTGCTGAAGCGTTCAAACAACAAGTTTGTCTGTGGATATTTTCGATTCAAAATCACACAGTATACTAATTCGATGTTTCTGAATCGATTAGAGTTCGCAGAATCGCTCTATCTCTCACCGATCTTGAATTGAAAAGTTTAATCGAAGTTGAAAGGGGTCATACAATAGGATAACATTTTCAAAAATTGTTTTCTGCTCACATTCGTAAAATTCAATTTTTTTTGAATATGCACACCAGATTTGAAGTCGATTCCTAGTCAACTAGAGATATAATATCATTTTTACTGAACCTCTGCAACTCCGAATTAAGAATTCTCGAAATCTGCTGAAGCGTTCAATCAACAATTTTGTCTGTGGATATTTTCGATTCAAAATCACACAGTATACTAATTTAATGTTTCTGAATCGATTGGCGATCGCAGAATTGCTCTATGTTTGACCGATCTTGAATTGAAAAGTTTATTCGAAGTTGAAAGGGGTCATACAATTCGATAATATTTAAAAACAATTTTTTCTGCTAACATTCGTAAAATTCAATCTTTTTTGAATATGCACACCAGATTTGAAGTCGATTCCTAGTCAATTAGAGATATAATATCATTTTTACTGAACCTCTGCAGCTCCGAATTAAGAATTCTCGAAATCTGCTGAAGCGTTCAATCAACAATTTTGTCTGTGGATATTTTCGATTCAAAATCACACAGTATGCTAATTTAATGTTTCTGAATCGATTGGCGATCGCAGAATTGCTCTATGTTTGACCGATCTTGAATTGAAAAGTTTATTCGAAGTTGAAAGGGGTCATACAATTCGAAAATATTTAAAAACAATTTTTTCTGCTCACATTCGTAAAATTCAATCTTTTTTGAATATGCACACCAGATTTGAAGTCGATTCCTAGTCAACTAGAGATATAATATCATATTTACAGAACCTCTGCAACTCCGAGTTGAAAATTCTCGAATCTGCTGAAGCGTTGAAACAACAAGTTTGTCTGTGGATATTTTCGATTCAAAATCACACAGTATACTAATTTGATGTTTCTGAATCGATTGGAGTTCGCAGAATTGCTCTATCTCTCACCTATCTTGAATTGAAAAGTTTAATCGAAGTTGAAAGGGGTCATACAATTCGATAATATTTAAAAACAATTTTTTCTGCTCACATTCGTAAAATTCAATCTTTTTTGAATA
Organism: Chrysolina americana; assembly: GCA_958502065.1. Taxonomy (NCBI): domain Eukaryota; kingdom Metazoa; phylum Arthropoda; class Insecta; order Coleoptera; family Chrysomelidae; genus Chrysolina; species Chrysolina americana. Next base: position 61,993,924 of record OY293419.1, on the reverse strand, counting down.
TGCACACCAGATTTGAAGTCGATTCCTAATTAACTAGAGATATAATATCATTTTTACTGAACCTCTGCAACTCCGAGTTGAAAATTCTCGAAATCTGCTGAAGCGTTCAAACAACAAGTTTGTCTGTGGATATTTTCGATTCAAAATCACACAGTATACTAATTCGATGTTTCTGAATCGATTAGAGTTCGCAGAATCGCTCTATCTCTCACCGATCTTGAATTGAAAAGTTTAATCGAAGTTGAAAGGGGTCATACAATAGGATAACATTTTCAAAAATTGTTTTCTGCTCACATTCGTAAAATTCAATTTTTTTTGAATATGCACACCAGATTTGAAGTCGATTCCTAGTCAACTAGAGATATAATATCATTTTTACTGAACCTCTGCAACTCCGAATTAAGAATTCTCGAAATCTGCTGAAGCGTTCAATCAACAATTTTGTCTGTGGATATTTTCGATTCAAAATCACACAGTATACTAATTTAATGTTTCTGAATCGATTGGCGATCGCAGAATTGCTCTATGTTTGACCGATCTTGAATTGAAAAGTTTATTCGAAGTTGAAAGGGGTCATACAATTCGATAATATTTAAAAACAATTTTTTCTGCTAACATTCGTAAAATTCAATCTTTTTTGAATATGCACACCAGATTTGAAGTCGATTCCTAGTCAATTAGAGATATAATATCATTTTTACTGAACCTCTGCAGCTCCGAATTAAGAATTCTCGAAATCTGCTGAAGCGTTCAATCAACAATTTTGTCTGTGGATATTTTCGATTCAAAATCACACAGTATGCTAATTTAATGTTTCTGAATCGATTGGCTATCGCAGAATTGCTCTATGTTTGACCGATCTTGAATTGAAAAGTTTATTCGAAGTTGAAAGGGGTCATACAATTCGAAAATATTTAAAAACAATTTTTTCTGCTCACATTCGTAAAATTCAATCTTTTTTGAATATGCACACCAGATTTGAAGTCGATTCCCAGTCAACTAGAGATATAATATCATTTTTACTGAACCTCTGCAACTCCGAGTTGAAAATTCTCGAAATCTGCTGAAGCGTATTTCTGATTCAAAATCACACAGTATACTGAATTAATGTTTCTGAATCGATTGGCGATCGCAGAATTGCTCTATGTTCGACCGTTCTCGAGTTGAAAAGTTTATTCGGAGTTGAAAGGGGTCATATAACTGGGAAACATTTTCAAACAATTTTTTCTGTTCTCATTCGTGAAATTCAATCTCTTTTGAATACGCAGACCAAATTTGTCCCATAGTCTTGGCGATGTTCCTAATTAGAGTTTAGTAACGGGGGCGGTAGCACTTATAACGCTCCGTGTATAATATCAGAAAGTAGATGAGTAAAAATAAAAAAAAACAAGAGGTGGACTCAATAACTTTCATTATAATAAGAATTTTGTGGCTCTGTTCTTTGTCGCAAATTTTGGTTTCGCGGTCAAACCGCGGTTTTCAGCAAACAAATCAACAAAACGTAACGGCGAGCGATTGTGAATGTGGCCAATAAAGAACGAAATGAACGGGGTCGATTGCAACTCGTTCTTTATAGACTGAAACGTTTAATACGTTTTTTAATAGAAGTTTACGCTATTACAGGCCATGAGAATTCGATTAAATTACCAGATTATTTCGTTCCCCGGTAATAAATTTGACTCGGCATGGGCGTGCTTCTCAGGAAAAGGTTCAGAGGTCGGAGCATGGAGGAAATTGCGAAAAATTAATGGGATTATCGCACTCAACACTTTTTGATGATCAAATAACGATTTTCTGTACTTTGGATCAATCGTTTTCAAGCTGTCAAATATGCAATTTCTATGCAATATTTACATTTGATTTTTTTAAAAATTATAGCTAATAGAAAACAATGAGATTCGTGTCTGAATGACCTATCTTAACCCAATAACAACTGAGTTATTGCTCTATGACAAATAGTTAGTTTCAAAGAACCCCAAAATTGAGAACATTCAATCTCAAATATCTCGAACATAGTGGAATTTTTGGGTAAAATTGAAGACAAGTTTTTTGAAGTACATTAAAAAACCTTTCAAATGAGCTCCGATGAAAGTCTTTGGCATTAGAATTGACTGACATATGATCAAAATAAAGTAACTCTCTGTTTTTTTTTAATATAATTAAACCCTCGTCATTACAACCCTAGTAGAAATTAATGACTTCCCTCTTGCAATTAACTTTTTGTAAGTATAATTTATATGATCCATGTGATTTGACCGGTTAGTTTAGAAAAAATAATTGATTGAAGTTGAAAACATACGATGGCGTAGAAGGGCCACTGTTATTAAAATTTTTATTTTCGGTAATTCCGAAATACTAAGTCAGAATTCTGACTTATTAACTTACTTTAAATTACCTAATATCGAAATGAGATATGAAAGTCTCAAGCGGTTATAGAAAACACTATTTACAAGTTGTAACAATGTCCAGGACACAACAATTCTTCTTCTTCTTCAATAACACCCATGTCGGTTGAGCAACGAAATTGAGTACAATAACTACTAGAAAGTGAAGATAACTGCAAGTCACTGTTTTACGTTCGCCAATGTCATTCAAGACAGGTGCGTGTAACCAAATCAAAGAGTGTTGTCTCTGCCGCACGCTGTACAAAAAGTGAAGAATTGATGGTTCTTTGTCTTCTCCACCACGACTTCGTTATGCCTGGGTGCTTCAAAGAACATCGGCAGAGATGTGCGAGAGGAATTAATAACAAAAACGATGGTACAGATGGAAGAAGCTGTTTTTAGTTCTTTGAAAAGTGTTCCAACAGAATCGTCAAGAATTAATCTCAGAAAGTATTGATTTATAAAGAAAATTTATTTTTCGATATGTTTTTGGGGAGAGGTCCACAGTTTGCAACTGAAAAAATTGTAAATTCAAGCAATTCTATACAAGTATAGATAAACTGATATGCTGTTGGGAACACTTAGAATATCTCACTTAGAATTACCTATTATCGTGAAGAATATTATAAAAGGTTGCAAGTGGTCCAAGATATAGCAGCTACTACCGACTTCAATGATATCATTTATGGATATTTTCCACACTTTGTACATGTAATTGGCTTTTCATATGTTTGTTATCTTATATAAATAATGTCTTTCTTGTTTTTATACTCATATTATAATATATAGTAGTAGAAAAACAGTTTCATTCATGCAGCTAACTGTATATCTTCGATTTTTCATAAGCAAATCTTTCAATTTGACAGCTTTCCAATAGCACTTTTAATATACAGGAGATATTCTCGGTTTGATTCATACATCATTGTTAATGAAAGTATATCGTCGGCAACTGAACGTTGTATGAAAAAACAACACTCACAATGATACGTCTGCAGTTGTTTAAACACGAAAAACAAAAAAGTTTACGGTCTACTTGAATTCGATACACTCCATAAACAGGTCGTTAAGTTGCCTCTACGATTGTGACTTGGCGAAATAAAAGCGTAAATGTTTTTGTTAAATTGAAATAAATCTGTGAAGACAGAAATTCATTCAGCGGAAAATCAGTGTTGTGATCAAATGAAGAAATAATCTCCTTAAGAAAATGTAAATGATCTTTTGGGGATGTTGAGGATCTTGTCTATTTACGTCTTGCATCAAAAATTGGAGAACAAACCTTAATGGCCAAAACACAAAATAGTCACTTCCAATTCATTCATATTGAATTACACACACAATTATGGAAAAAATATTGTTATTGTTTGTAGTACTGTTCTGCCACATAATGAATCAAACCATTCGTTTTTTTCTAAGATATAAGCATATAAGAGAGAGGTGCTAATTGGAGTTTCACCGACTTCTACACACACTGAGCAACATCTCAGTCATACAATTATTTCCACGACAAAACACCAAGATAACATGAAAATGTCGAGTGTTTGCCCTCTACCACCGAGAGAGCTCCTGAAATCCTTGAATTATCTCGACATCGCTTCAAAAAACAATGTAAGATAGTGCTGAATATGCGAAATTCACGCCTGTCAAGTGAGAAGAGTTTTGTCACATGATCGCTTCCAACACAGACACCTACAAGGAATTATTTTTCAGCTATTTCTTTGTTCCTGTATCCGAATGTTAAAACACTACTTTTTTGTGAAAAATTGGATACCTCATAGCGTTGTCGTAGCTTTCAAAATGATCCAAACAGTGAATTTTGATCTTAGACTTTCTTTCCTCTCTTTTCGGGACATAGGTATCACGCAAGCAAGAGCAAGAGCAACAGCAAGAGCAACAGCAAGAGCAACAGCAAGAGCAACAGCAAGAGCAACAGCAAGAGCAACAGCAAGAGCAACAGCAAGAGCAACAGCAAGAGCAACAGCAAGAGCAGGAGCAGGAGCAGGAGCAGGAGCAGGAGCAGGAGCAGGAGCAGGAGCAGGAGCAGGAGCAGGAGCAGGAGCAGGAGCAGGAGCAGGAGCAGGAACAGGAGCAGGAGCAGGAGCAGGAGCAGGAGCAGGAGCAGGAGCAGGAGCAGGAGCAGGAGCAGGAGCAGGAGCAGGAGCAGGAGCAGGAGCAGGAGCAGGAGCAGGAGCAGGAGCAGGAGCAGGAGCAGGAGCAGGAGCAGGAGCAGGAGCAGGAGCAGGAGCAGGAGCAGGAGCAGGAGCAGGAGCAGGAGCAGGAGCAGGAGCAGGAGCAGGAGCAGGAGCAGGAGCAAGAGCAAGAGCAAAAGCAAAAGCAAGAGCGAGAGCGAAAGCGAGAGCGAAAGCGAGAGCGAAAGCGAGAGCGAGAGCGCAATAGGGCAAGAGTGCAAGAGAGCTAGGGCGCAAGAGCAACTGCGCAAGAGCGTATAGCGTAAGATCACAAAAGCGCAAAAGGGCAAGACTACAAGGGGGTAATAGCGCAAAAACTCAACGTAATAGCGCAAGAGCGCAATAGCAAGAGAAGCAAGATCCCAAGAACGCTAAAGCACAATAGCCCATAAGGGCAAGATCGCTAGATCGCAAGCTAGATGGAAGAGGACAACAGCGCAATAGCGCAAGATTGCAAGAGCGCAATAGCGCAAGACTGTAACAGCACAATATCGCAAAAGCGCAAGGGGGCAAGATCGCAAGAGCGCAAAAACGCCAGAGGCAAGATCGAAAGAGTGTAGCAGCACAATAGTGCAAGATTGCAAGAGCTAAAAGCGCAATAGCGCAATAGGGCAAGATTGCAAGAGCGCTACAGCATAATAGCGCAAAATGGCAAGAGCGCAAGAGGGCAAGATCGCAAGAGCGCATGAACGCCAGAGGGCAAGATTGCAAGAGTGCAACAACGCAAGAGGGCAAGATCGCAAGAGCGTGACAGCGCAACAGCATATTTGCGTGAAAGTGCAATAGCATAACAGTGCAAGATCGCAAGAGTACAAAAGCGCAAGAACGCGAAAGCGCAAGAGTGCAAAAGCGCAAGAGTGCCAAAGGGCAAGAGCGCAAGAGGAGAATAAAATTTTAAATCTGATTCAAATAATTCAGGACCTGAAGCAGAAAAAAAAGTTTCCCGTATTATGTCAAGGGCTCTTTTATGCTGTTCTGTTTTTTTCCTGTTCTTGTTTGGATTCGATACATTGGCTTTACTGCATTCGGGTTTTTCAAATTGAAACCCGAATGAAACCAGTGTGAAGCAACCTGCCACTTCTGAATTCGAATCAGTACTTCATGTTTATTTTTTATGACAAGTTTATTGTCCCTGAAATGTGCTTACCTGTGATCACACACTCTCACGACCATTTTCAAATATACTCTCGTATTCAAATGTATACCCTTTCTCACATTTCATTCCAATGTTTACACTGAAGATGACCCATTCGATAACTAAACAGTGCCGTTTCCCGTTTCGTAAAAACCGTAAACACGTCATATTTTATCTTGAATTGTAGCAGTGAGCAATGATATATTGACCTCTGTAGTATACATACATTAGCAGACTCCTAGTGAGCCTCGCCGCAAGGTGGGGACCACCTGTTGATCGATTCTTGTTTATCAACATTTCACTGCACCTACGAATCATAGAGTAATAGATTTTTCCGTCGACCTCGTATTAACATGTCTGTTTGATGTTCTTCAATGCAAACAAAATCGACTATTAATGACCCCTATTAATGGCCGATTTGTCATTAATGCATGATTTTTCGAAATCGACCATTAATGACACCTATCGATCAATGTGAATTTGAATTTGTAGTGCAGCCGTAAAATGCAAAGGTAAAGATGGGCTCTTTCTGTACCTTCTTTCAGTTTCTCTCATTCTACTATTACGGATGTTAATATAAATGTATAAAAGTATCTTCTTCATAACAGCCACGGAATAGTAGTAGAAATATCCATGGTGTTTGTTTTTCAAGATATTATACTGTAGTACGTCGATTTCAGTTAGAAATGCAGACGATATACAAAAAAAGGTTGAATTTTATCAAAATGATTATGAAACTTAGTTTCTGTAGGCGTTTTAACGAACGTCTGCATCATCAAACGGGTTGAATTCTAAATTTAATATTTTGCAATTTTTTAAAAATGTGTCGTATTGAATCGATGGCGTAAAGCACGGGAAAAATGGTGTAAAATTCCAGAACCGTCGAAAGTATTTTATTTGAACGGTTATATGGGTTAGCATACCGGATTGGCCGTTCGGAAACGACCTGCGCCCGCCAGAAACTTTTCAAATTTTTTTATATATCATATTCATGATATGCAATTTATTTGTATAGTTTCACCGAATTTCGAAGCGATCGCTGATCGAACATAGTTTCTGTAGGCGTTTCAACAAACGTTTGCATCTTTAAACGGGTCGAATTTGAAATTTGATTTTTTGCAATTTTTCAAAAATGAATCCTGTTAAATAGATGGCGTAGAATACGGAAAAAATAGTGAAAAAATTGCAGAACCGTCGGAAGTATTTTATTTGGCGGTTATATAGGTTAGCATACCGGATTGGCCGTTCGGAGATGACCTGCGCCCGCCAGAAATTTTTAAATTTTTTTCCATATCATATTTGTGAAATGCAATGTTTTTTGTATAGTTTCACCGAATTTTGAAGCAATCGCTAGTCGAAAATAGTTTCTGTAGGCGTTTCAACGAACGTTTGCATCTTTAAACGGGTCGAATTTGAAATTTGATTTTTTGCAATTTTTCAAAATTGTATCCTGTTAAATAGATGGCGTAGAATACGGGAAAAATAATGAAAAAATAGCAGAACCGTCGGAAGTATTTTATTTGGCGGTTATATAGGTTAGCATACCGGATTGGCCGTTCGGAGATGACCTGCGCCCGCCAGAAATTTTTAAATTTTTTTCCATATCATATTTGTGAAATGCAACGTTTTTTGTATAGTTTCACCGAATTTTGAAGCAATCGCTAGTCGAAAATAGTTTCTGTAGGCGTTTCAACGAACGTTTGCATCTTTAAACGGGTCGAATTTGAAATTTGATTTATTGCAATTTTTTAAAAATGAATCCTGTTAAATAGATGGCGTAGAATACGGGAAAAATTGTGAAAAAATTGCAGAACTGTCGGAAGTATTTTATTTGGCGGTTATATAGGTTAGCATACCGGATTGGCCGTTCGGAGATGACCTGCGCCCGCCAGAATTTTTTAAATTTTTTTCCATATCATATTTGTGAAATGCAACGTTTTTTGTATAGTTTCACCGAATTTTGAAGCGATCGCTAGTCGAAAATAGTTTCTGTAGGCGTTTCAACGAACGTTTGCATCTTTAAACGGGTCGAATTTGAAATTTGATTTTTTGCAATTTTTTAAAAATGAATCCTGTTAAATAGATGGCGTAGAATACGGGAAAAATAATGAAAAAATTGCAGAACTGTCGGAAGTATTTTATTTGGCGGTTATATAGGTTAGCATACCGGATTGGCCGTTCGGAGATGACCTGCGCCCGCCAGAAATTTTTAAATTTTTTTCCATATCATATTTGTGAAATGCAATGTTTTTTGTATAGTTTCACCGAATTTTGAAGCGATCGCTAGTCGAAAATAGTTTCTGTAGGCGTTTCAACGAACGTTTGCATCTTTAAACGGGTCGAATTTGAAATTTGATTTTTTGCAATTTTTCAAAATTGTATCCTGTTAAATAGATGGCGTAGAATACGGGAAAAATAATGAAAAAATAGCAGAACCGTCGGAAGTATTTTATTTGGCGGTTATATAGGTTAGCATACCGGATTGGCCGTTCGGAGATGACCTGCGCCCGCCAGAAATTTTAAAATTTTTTTCCATATCATATTTGTGAAATGCAACGTTTTTTGTATAGTTTCACCGAATTTTGAAGCAATCGCTAGTCGAAAATAGTTTCTGTAGGCGTTTCAACGAACGTTTGCATCTTTAAACGGGTCGAATTTGAAATTTGATTTTTTGCAATTTTTTAAAAATGAATCCTATTAAATAGATGGCGTAGAATACGGGAAAAATAGTGAAAAAATTGCAGAACTGTCGGAAGTATTTTATTTGGCGGTTATATAGGTTAGCATACCGGATTGGCCGTTCGGAGATGACCTGCGCCCGCCAGAAATTTTTAAATTTTTTTCCATATCATATTTGTGAAATGCAACGTTTTTTGTATAGTTTCACCGAATTTTGAAGCGATCGCTAGTCGAAAATAGTTTCTGTAGGCGTTTCAACGAACGTTTGCATCTTTAAACGGGTCGAATTTGAAATTTGATTTTTTGCAATTTTTTAAAAATGAATCCTGTTAAATAGATGGCGTAGAATACGGGAAAAATAATGAAAAAATTGCAGAACTGTCGGAAGTATTTTATTTGGCGGTTATATAGGTTAGCATACCGGATTGGCCGTTCGGAGATGACCTGCGCCCGCCAGAAATTTTTAAATTTTTTTCCATATCATATTTGTGAAATGCAATGTTTTTTGTATAGTTTCACCGAATTTTGAAGCGATCGCTAGTCGAAAATAGTTTCTGTAGGCGTTTCAACGAACGTTTGCATCTTTAAACGGGTCGAATTTGAAATTTGATTTTTTGCAATTTTTCAAAATTGTATCCTGTTAAATAGATGGCGTAGAATACGGGAAAAATAATGAAAAAATAGCAGAACCGTCGGAAGTATTTTATTTGGCGGTTATATAGGTTAGCATACCGGATTGGCCGTTCGGAGATGACCTGCGCCCGCCAGAAATTTTAAAATTTTTTTCCATATCATATTTGTGAAATGCAACGTTTTTTGTATAGTTTCACCGAATTTTGAAGCAATCGCTAGTCGAAAATAGTTTCTGTAGGCGTTTCAACGAACGTTTGCATCTTTAAACGGGTCGAATTTGAAATTTGATTTTTTGCAATTTTTTAAAAATGAATCCTATTAAATAGATGGCGTAGAATACGGGAAAAATAGTGAAAAAATTGCAGAACTGTCGGAAGTATTTTATTTGGCGGTTATATAGGTTAGCATACCGGATTGGCCGTTCGGAGATGACCTGCGCCCGCCAGAAATTTTTAAATTTTTTTCCATATCATATTTGTGAAATGCAACGTTTTTTGTATAGTTTCACCGAATTTTGAAGCGATCGCTAGTCGAAAATAGTTTCTGTAGGCGTTTCAACGAACGTTTGCATCTTTAAACGGGTCGAATTTGAAATTTGATTTTTTGCAATTTTTTAAAAATGAATCCTGTTAAATAGATGGCGTAGAATACGGGAAAAATAGTGAAAAAATTGCAGAACTGTCGGAAGTATTTTATTTGGCGGTTATATAGGTTAGCATACCGGATTGGCCATTCGGAGATGACCTGCGCCCGCCAGAAATTTTTAAATTTTTTTCCATATCATATTTGTGAAATGCAACGTTTTTTGTATAGTTTCACCGAATTTTGAAGCGATCGCTAGTCGAAAATAGTTTCTGTAGGCGTTTCAACGAACGTTTGCATCTTTAAACGGGTCGAATTTGAAATTTGATTTTTTGCAATTTTTTAAAAATGAATCCTGTTGAATAGATGGCGTAGAATACGGGAAAAATAGTGAAAAAATTGCAGAACTGTCGGAAGTATTTTATTTGGCGGTTATATAGGTTAGCATACCGGATTGGCCGTTCGGAGATGACCTGCGCCCGCCAGAAATTTTTAAATTTTTTTCCATATCATATTTGTGAAATGCAACGTTTTTTGTATAGTTTCACCGAATTTTGAAGCGATCGCTAGTCGAAAATAGTTTCTGTAGGCGTTTCAACGAACATTTGCATCTTTAAACGGGTCGAATTTGAAATTTGATTTTTTGCAATTTTTCAAAATTGTATCCTGTTAAATAGATGGCGTAGAATACGGCAAAAATAATGAAAAAATTGCAGAACCGTTGGAAGTATTTTATTTGAACGGTTAAATGTGCCTTCTCAACTCTAAATGAATATTTTAATTTGACAACGGTTGAAGATAGAGCAATTCTAGGAACACCAATCGATTCAGAATTAGTATAGAAAAATAGAAAATCGTCAGATCTACTAAGAATTTGCACAAAATTTGGCATAAAACAAGAATAAAGCTTCAAAAAATTTCCCGCACAAACGAATTATGAAAAATGTTGTTTTTCATTTCCAAAAAGTGGCAAATGTATCTCGACGAATCACAAACCACAAAAATAAATTTCGATGACGAATTGACAAGATTTACATTGATGGATTTTAAGGAAACTGAATTTCTCAAAATTAATTTCGATAGAGCATTAAGGAAATGATAAACACTTTCGCATCGCAATTGCAGAGGTTCCGTAAAAAGCTCGAAATCGATTTCAAATTTGGGAAGCTTTACAAAAAAGATTGAATTTTTCGAAAATGAATATGAAAATAACGAGAAAAAATACATTGGCGGAAAATTATTCCTCTCAACTTAACTCCCTTGCATGCTCCCTCTTGATGAAGAACTTGTGGAATTTGTTGCTTTCCTGGGAACATCTGCTGTTGTTGTTGTAGTTGCTGCTGAATCTGCTATGGCTGTTGCTGGTTGGTAAGATATTGTTTTTTTTTTGGTTGTTGTTGCAGGTGCTGGTGATTCTGCGACAGCGGAATCTATGGCTGCTTATGGTTTGTTGATGTTTTTGTTGGTGAAGCTGCTATTGCGATTGTTTCTGCAGTTGCTACTGAATCTGCTATGGCTACTGCTGATGTTTTTGCAGATGCAGATGCTGCTGTTGTGATTGCTGTAGATGTTGCTACTGAATCTGCTGTCTGCTGCTACTTGTTTGTATATCGGGTCTGCAGTGGCTGCTGCTGATGTTTTGCAGCTGTAGCTGCTGTTGTGGTTGTTGTTTCAGTTGCTGCTGAATTTGCTATGGCTGCTGCTGGTTTGTAAGATATTGGGTCTGCTGTGGCAGCTGCTGATATTTCTGTTGTTGCTGCTGTTATTGAGGACTCGACAATAACTGACCTATCTATTGCAGCTGTTCCCGACGAGAAAGATGCAGTTTAATTGCAGATACCGAAGAGGAAACTTATGAAATAATACGGTATTTGCGTATTCGTCAGCTTTGTTTATAAATTTTACTAATAGAATCTGTTCTATCCTGCACAAACTGTATCACTTAGCTCTTCAATTCAGCTCATATTTTGACACACTCCAAGTAAGGTCCATTTGAAAGGTTGTTAAATTTTAGATTGCGTGTTACAAAACAATTCACTTTACTGCATCAGAATTTAGGAAAATCTCGTATGTAAAGGCTTTATTAGAGCATTATTTATCGACCGGTGCTGGATTCATGAATACGTAAACTATTTCGAGTAACTTTCTCCGATTAAAAATTGTTTTGTCCGGCCATTCATATAAGCATTTCCCACTGTTTAACGGCATATTTAGAAACACTCCGAGAGTCCTTTGAACGAGTGACACAACACATGTTGTTTATTATGAAAATAAATATGTCGAGTTTTTGGTTCCGTTGTGACCACTAGTGATACTGGGCGAATCACCATTTCTGGTCGATAATTGTAAATTCGTTGTATACAAGAGGCCCACCAATCCTGGCTCGGTACTGCTCGGCCAATGGAAATTGAAGAAAAAATGTGTAAATATTATTAGACACTTGACGTAATAAAAATAATTTTCGAATGTACAGGGTACACTATAAATCTGGAACATCTCGCCTACTTTTCCAATAGATCATCCTGTATAATCTTTCATTTTCAGGATCTTTTTTATGTGGGATCCATGAATAATGTTCATTTATAGGGATCAGATGCGACGTTGCCAAGTTATTCCATTGTATTCATATTCAATGGAAAATCATTGACTAGGAAAAACCCATATGAAGCAGAATATACAGGGTGATCAATTTGAAAAATATACCAAAAGTTGTGCCCCACATTTATGGTACACTTGAAAATAATTTGATTTTGAAGCGAACTGTTTATATTGTGTAAATGCAATGGAATTCTCTGCTATAAACCATGTTCCTTAAACTTTATAGGGTTTCCTCTACGAGATAACCCAAAGATAAAAAAGCACTTGTCAAACAATCGTCTGACCCCTTACCCTTCAGAGAAAGGGTTCAATGACAGACCTCAGAGTGAAGATACGCTCTGATTCGACAGGAATTCCTCAAAGTTTTGATTATTACTTCTAATAACGCTATCATAAAAAAGTACCATAAACAGCATCGTAAAACCAACGTAAGAATCCCATAATAATCTCGTGGAACTCTTGATGGCTCATCAAAGTCACCGCTGGCAATCTCAAGCAGATGTCAACTTTTTCATCGGCGTGCCTTTAGCGGATGTTTTCGTTTGACAATTGTCGCGTCGGTCCTTTTGTGACTAACGGACCTTCAAATTTGTTTGCGCTTCGACAAATCAGAAATTATTCAAGATTATGAATGAAGATGTTGGTTAATATTTGCTAGACGACGATTGGGCTTTGAAGTTTGTTGGACAGTCATTCTTCACTAGTTGTTTGGGCTTTCTCTGTCGTGTGGGTTGTGATGAGGTTTATTTATATGAATTGTTTATAATTGATTCAAAAAGTGGACTTTTTAATAATTTACCATTCTCGCATTTGGATTCATAATTGCTCCTTTTCTAACTAGGGAGGTTCTACTTGGACTTCTCCTTTTGTAACTAGGAAGGCTCTACTTGGACTTCTCTGGTGACTCAAATTGTGGGGCTTACACAAAAATCATTAGGGAGTTTCGTTGGTTTATCTCGTCATTTGATAATTGAAGGTTCTCATCAGACTGAAGTTTCTTAGATCTATGTTCTGGTTGCCATGTTTTTAATAATTAACTTTCCCATCACATTTCACAAAGAACCCTGCACTTTTCTTAGGTAAGTCGATATTATGCTTCCTTAAGGTCACAGTGGAAAAAGTGACATTTTACAAAAAGCTACTGTCACTCATTTGTGAGTCACTCCGTGAATATGAATATTTTTAGTCATACGTTTTCACCATTGTATTACTGAAACATGTGATAAACGTCTGTATGCAACAGAAATTCAATCTAGCTCATAAATTAACGGAAAAAATATCGGAATCTCTGGGCTATTTTCAGTTTCAACACCCCGTATCTAGAAAACTAATCAGAGGATTAGAGTTGGGCACAGAAACACTTTTGACTACTATGTTATTAGTGTTGAACAAAATTCATGCGATCTAGTCAAGCTATTGAAATGTGATGGTATGGTGAGCATGTCCCATATCAACATCCAGTGTATGGCTAACAAACTTGAATTTTTTGAATCAATTTTATTTGAATTTCCTTTTGATATAGTGTGTGTCTCCGAACATTGGCAGAGAGAACAAAATCTCAAAAGTCTGAATCTGGATGGATATCTACTGGCAAGTTATTTTTGTAGAAAACAGTCACAAAATGGCGGTACTGCCATATTTATTAAAAATCCAATCAAATTCAGAGCATTAGATTTACAAACGTTCAACAGTGAACAAAACTCTGAATTTTGTGGTACAGAGTTATTAAAAAGTAAAATAATTATCCTCACTGTATACCGATCTGGCAAAGGCAACTTTGATTTATTCTTAAACAATTTTGGTTGTTTATTGAACCACATAGTCAAGTTTAATATTAAAATTGTGATAACTGGGGATTTCAATGTCAATTTTAGAGGTAATTCAACTGCTTTGAGTGTTTTGCAATGTCTACTGACATCCTTCGGATTGAATTTCATTATCCACGAATTTACAAGGATCACAGCGACTTCAGCTAGTTGCATCGATAACATATTCACCAACTTAGAAAAAGAGTCTTTTGAGAGCGGAGTTTTCGAACCTTGTTTATCTGATCACCGTGCCCAATACTTTGTGATGAAATCTTTGTCTGAAATGTCTAGTCAGAAATCAGTTTCGCGAGTGATAAACAGGAGTGGATTACTAAGTATGAAACAGGCCTTATCATATATTAAATGGGATTTTTACGAAATTTACCAAAGTGTTGATACTCCAGCTTTCAATCTTGTAGATACTTACAGTAATTTAGTCAAGGAAATATTTCCAATAAAAACCCATACTTCCATAAACAAAAAGTCTCCGGTTAAATGGTTCAATGATTATCAGAGACGAATGAGACAAACTCTTTCAAATCACAAGCTCATGGCTGATATAACCGAAGATCCTGCAGATATTTTAGCCTATAAGAACTTCAGAAACGAATACAATTTACAAATAAAAAACTCAAAAAGCAGGCCTATGATAATTTCATCACTTCTTCCGAAAATAAGTCCAAATCATGTTGGAAAATAATTAATTTTGGAAGAACTAAAAACAAAACCTGTACTCTTACCAGCGATATATCTCCTGATACTTTCAACGATTTCTTTGTTGAAATTGCCGATAAAATCATAAAATCTCTTCCAGTAACATCAAATATTGATTTACTCAACTTCAAGAATTTTCCTGCTCCTAGCAGTTCCTTTTTTATAGTTCCAGTTACTGAAGAGGAAGTTTTGGATGTGATACGGTCACTAAAAAACTCCAAGTGCTTAGACGCAAATGAATTAAATAGTGAAATAATTAAGGAAAGCTCCAACATCATATTGCAACCGCTCACCGAACTGATCAATCTAATATTCGCGTCAGGTGTATTTCCTGTTGCATTCAAACTGTCTCGAGATATTCCCCTATTGAAAAAAGGCGATATTTCACTTGTCGACAATTACCGTCCAATTACGATTATATCTATATTTGATAAAATAGTCGAAAAAATACTCAAACAACACCTCAACGCATATTTTGAAAAATACAATTTTTTCAATAAGTCCCAATTTGGATTTCGAAATGATCGCTCTACGACGCAGGCTGTTTTGAAAGTCATTAGCGATGTAGTAGAGGGTATTGAGCTTGGGCACCACACAGCAATTACACTTTGTGACCTATCCAAAGCCTTCGACTGCGTCTCTCATGACATTAGGGGAGTGGCTGTGTCTCTAATGAAGTCATATTTGGAGGGTCGTCATCAAGCTGTAACTACTAATAGTTCTACTTCAAGTTTCAAACTTGTGAAGCATGGTGTTCCTCAAGGATCAGTCTTGGGGCCTCTCTTGTTTATTATTTATGTAAATGATATTGGTCGTTTTATGAACCCACATAAATCTGTTTTGTTTGCTGGCGATACTACTTTTATTTATTCCGACAAGAACTTATCAGAACTTGAGAGAGTAACTGAAGAGGTAAATAGTAAGGCAGAAACATGGTTTTCTGCAAACAGACTGAAACTGAATTCTGACAAAACTCAAGAACTGAAATTTTCAACAGGCATTGCTATGTCGGACGTGGATAGTGTAAAATTACTTGGAGTCATTGTGGATAGCAGTCTCTCAACAATTGAGCGGTAGGTTATGTAGTACACTTTTCCTTTTACGTCAACTGAAGAATATCACCAGCTGGGATACACTCAAAACTACATATTTCTCCCTATTCCACTCTCACATCAGTTATGGTATAATTCTATGGGGAAACTCAAGTGGCGCTATTCAGGCTATAGAGATCATTGCCACATATCACCCCTCAACAGTCTCTTTTCCAACTTGGTGCCAGGACCACAGTGAAATTCTGAATGATCACTCTTTGGATATAAAAATCCGAATATAATTTCAACAGATCGAAAGCAATTCCTTTAACATCATATTGCTCCATTTTAAATAGAAGTTTCTTGGTCAACATAGTCGAAAGTTTTAGAGAACTCACTGAATAGTCCACAGGTGTGAAGTTTTCCATCGAGAGCACGCTAATTAAAATTGTATAGTACTGAATCAGTTTTCAGGTACTTGAATTTTCTTGAAATTATGACAGCCCTTCACAAAAAAAAAATATTTTTTGGGAACAAAATGGGAAAGATGAAAAATTTTCAGAAATGACCTGGATAAGACCTGCAGCTTCCCAAATCTATGGAAACTTTTCGAAAAAATTATACGGAAATTTTAGTTTTGCCTAGTTTCTACAGAAACCGTTTAATTTAGATATAAGGCTAGGCTAGGTCAATATTTTAGAAAAACGCTCAGATTGAAGGGGGACTCGCTTTTCCGTTTTTTTTTGACTCCACTACTTTCAACCCCAAGCGAGGGGAAGAATTACCCCAAAATTGGCATTGGCGGTCGACGAATATGTCTTTTAAAAACTCTCACAATTCTATTTACTATTTTCTTTAAATTTTACATTTCATCCCAATACTTATAGCTGCAATACGATTGATTCTATTTGACGTTCAATATATATTTATTTAGAGTACTGTCAGATGCACAGGTTCCTTGATATACACTATTGTGTACCATGCAAATAGTAGT
Source organism: Chrysolina americana (assembly GCA_958502065.1). Taxonomy (NCBI): domain Eukaryota; kingdom Metazoa; phylum Arthropoda; class Insecta; order Coleoptera; family Chrysomelidae; genus Chrysolina; species Chrysolina americana. The sequence goes on along the minus strand of OY293419.1, from coordinate 61,977,180 downwards.
AGTAATATCCCAAGACCATGACAAATAGCCGACTATCATTTTCTTCATAATTCTATCGAGAGTTCCTTGTATTTTGACAATTTAATGAGACCATATGAACATTAATAATCTGAATAACTCCCGAGAGATTTAGCTCGAGGGAGTTATTCTTTGATTAATAATGTTCATATGGTCGAATTGAATTGTCTCAAAATACAAGTTACTCGAGATGAATTAAAGAAAATAATAGTCTCTATTTGTCATGGTCGAGTGATATTCAGGAAGATTATTTCATGAACAGTATAAAATCATTCAAATATACTCGTTCATATACTCTTTACTCTTCACGGTATTTTCTGGGATAGATTTGCTTATATCTGCATTGATTTCTGTCATAGAAGACAACCCAAAACGAGACATTTCAATTTTGAGCGACTGAGTTGTCAATGTTTGACACTTATACAAACAAAAGGAAGCTTTGTTTACATGATTATTTCTTTCGTATGATTTTCAACCAATCAGAATGTCCAATTTAGTTAAGTTACCTCGTATAATTTCGATAATACCTGCGTATACATAGAGTAGCTCCACCAATCGAAAATTTTAAAATAATTTCATTTTCATAGTAACCACATCGACATCAATATACAACAAACAGAACTGCCAAATTGTGACGTTTATCAAAAATTGTTCAAAAATTAGTCGATTCGGAGATTTATCATCAAATGCAATAGACGAAAGTATACAAAATACTGAGCCTCATAATACAGTGAAAACAAAAAAGTACGTATGGAAACAATTTCTTACGTTTTGCAGTGAAAGAAACTATGTGCTAAATGAATCACTTTCCACTGAAATGATAGCGTCCATTTTGAAGGATTGGGCTTTCAATATGCGAAAATGTAATGGAGAAAATTATGAAGAAAATGTGGTTAAAACGATGTGGAACATTAAGGCAAAACAAGTACAAGAAAAATATATGAAGGAGTTTAATAGAGTAATTGATCCATTCTCTAGTCCCATATTTTTAGCCGCACGAAACGCAAGAAATTCAAAAAGAAGGGAACTTCAAATGTTACCGGACAAGAGAAAGGTTAGTGCATCAGCATTTAAAGATAACGAGTACATAGCTATGATAGAAGCGTGGGATGAAAATACACCGGAAGGATTACAAATAAAATTTTTCTTAATTGTTTCTGTAGAACTTGCGTGGAGAGGAAATGAAGGAGCGTCATGCTTGACTCATTTTTTTCAAAAAGAAACTGGAAATGATGATACTCCAACTGGTAGAATACAATATAATCCTATTTTTACCAAAACCACACAGGGAGGAGCAAAACCATGTGCTAATAATAAATGGCTTGTACCTAACCATAATGACGTGAGTCGTTGTCCAGTGAGACTTCTAGATAAGCTACTGATGAAAAGAAGCGAAAACATCAATATTAAAACAGATAGGTTATTTCTGACAGTAAATCCCAACTGGAGAAGAGACCCTTGGCTGGTACAAAAATATGCCAATTGGAGTGCATGAAATTAGTAAATGGACCAAAAAGTCTGCAGAATTGGCAAATTTGAATATGACAAACAAAAAATTTTCAAATCATTCTCACCGAGCCACTGCTGTTTCACAATTGGCAAAAGCAGGCGTATCGGAACAAGAACTTATTAAATTAACAGGACATGGTAATAGCAATTCTATCAAACCCTACCTACAGATAGATGAACAACATCACCAAAACATAATAAATAAGATGAGATCCAATTTTAAAAACGCTGCAGGTTCAAGTAATTACACCTCCAGTATTTCCAGCACTTCAATGAGCAGTGGCCACGTTTCCTGCGCCGAAAATAACTCAGTTAAGAAAAACGTGGTATATAATAATTGTAACTTTCATTGCACCAATTTGTATTTAAATTAATGAATTGTTTATATTTACTTAATTTACTCAAAAAATAATCGTATCAAATACAATACGTACTTCAAAATAAATACGGTTATACATCTCAAACTTCCTGCATAATTACAAATCGTGTCAGTTTGACAGAATAATCCTCCCGCTTCGCGGTCGGATTATTTAAACTGTCAAACTGATACTCTTTATAATTATGCAACAAGTAAGATGTATAACCTGATTATTTTGAAGTACTTATAGTATTACTACTGAATAGACGTGTTTACCTAAATATCCGGTTGTTTACCTAAATAGCCGCTCGTATCACATATCATGTGACTTCAGTCATGAAATTTCATTGGTGTAGCAATGAGTGAATGGAATAATCGCTAATAGAGCGTGTTGATTGGTCTTGTCAAATAGGAAACAAACGTTTGATTGGTTGATGACTGATATTTAATAGACGAAAGAAATAATCAGTATAAAACCAAATGATTGGCCAGAAAAATCCGCTGCTATTGGTTAAACTACCAGAAACGTCAAAATTTGACATGTGAAAAAAATATTCAGCTTAAAAGTCATCAATATTTCCTGTCATATTCTCGAATGTATGGGTCTATCTACCCAACGAAAAGAGCTTTAAATTGCCACTCATACATCCTTCCTCTATCTATTCGTTTCAAAACTGATGATTTATCACCCCCCACGCTGAATGTTGACTTGCTGTATGAGTAACACCAACACAAACTTCAGCAATTGTGTGTAACCAGTGTACATCAAACTATTATCTTCATTCTTCCCTTGTTTACAAGAAACAATAGACGATCGAAGATAGCGACGACTAGTTCTCTAGGTTCTAGGAATGTGTCGTGCGATATCAGCTAAGTTATCCGACTTTATCCGGAGCTACCTTGATTTGCTTGGTACGGGTCGATGAGATGAAATATCTACAGATAAAGAGTTTGTCGAATCTTATCGCTTATTGGGTTATCTGGAATCGTGTTGAAGAATTCTTTGTCGTTTCCGAGAATATGTTTTGGAAATGAGCTCAGGAAAGTACACAATATCAATGATATTCAGAGCTAAGTGAGGTTTAATTCTAGTCAGTTGTATAACTTTCTAACTCATAAGTATTGGTTAACAAGAAGAAGGAGACACACCCTGTATACATGGTTTTCCAAACTCAACTATTCAAAAAATATTGAGTTTTATTATGATTAAAAATTCACTTTTCATGATCGGGTCCTAAGAAAAGATCGGCCAATTTTTTTATTTTTATAAGTGGTCTAAAAAATAGGATTTGAGTTATGGTGGGTCGGAAAACATTCATTTCAATCCAGTTTACAACTTTTCATGATCGAAAGTGATTGTCGGGTCGTCAGAGGAGATCGGCCGAATTTTTTAATTTTTCAAGTGGTCTCAAAAATAGGATTTGAGTTGGCACGTGTTGTGGTGGATCGAAAAACGTTTATTCCAGTCCAACTTACAACTTTTCATGATCGAAGTCATTGTCGGGTCGTCAGAGGGGTTCGGCCGTATTTTATATTTTTTGAAGAGGTCTCAAATATAGGATTGGAGTTGGCGCGTTTCGTGGTGGGTCAGAAAACATTTATTTTAGTACAATTCACAACTTTTCATGATCGAAAGTAATTGTCGGATCGTCAGAGGGGATCGGCCGATTTTAAGTTTTTTCAAGTGGTCTCAAAAATAGTATTTGAGTTGGCGCGTGTTGTGGTGGGTCGAAAAACATACAATCCAGTCCAACTTACAACTTTCCATGATCGAAACTTATTGTCGGGTCGTCAGAGGGGATCGGCCAATTTTTATATTTTTTGAAGAGGTCTCAAAAATAGGATTCGAGTTGGCGCGATTGGTGGTGGGTCAGAAAACATTCATTCCAGTCCAATTTACAACTATTCATGATTGAAAGTAATGACCCCCTCTTAAGTCTAAATAAACTCGAGAACGGTCAAAGATAGAGCAATTCTACGAACGCCAATGGATTCAAAATGATGAATATAGTATAATTTGTGAATTTGGAATGAAAACATCAACAGACAAACATGTTTGAATGAACACGTCAGCGTTTTATCTCGATGTGCAGAGGTTCCGTGAGAAGCCTATAAAATCATCAGTTCACTCGGAATCGACTTCAGATTAGGCGTGCATATTCAAAAAAGATTGAATTTTATGAATGAGTTGAAAAAAAAGAATACAAATGTTTTGGGGGGTAATAATCATTGAATAATATTAGTTTGTGACTGCTTATATATGTAATGTCGTTTCGTAACACTATCTAATTTTATATGTTAATTTATTTTTGTTATACTCAGTTGTTTGATACAAGAATATTCTGCATTTTTTTTAAGAAGTACCCACTTGATACCTTTTATATTGTTGTATGACCATATTGTGATATTTTACATTATAATGGGGATTATCCCCTATAAATAAATAAATGAATTAATGAATAACTGAATATTTCAGTTATATAACCAAACATACTATATTTCAAAGTGTCAATTTACTGAAGACTAAATTCAAGGAACAGTAATCGCAGGAAAAAGATACTAAAACTTTAATCCAACCATATAATGAGTGTACCAAGGAAGAGGTGTGCATTGGAAGGCAAATATTCATCAGTGTTTCAAGTTTTCACATGGATCATAAATTAATAATTAAATTAATTCAGTTAATAAATAGTCTAGACAATAACATTCCTATTTGATATTCAAGAGTTATATACTCCATATTTGAAAAAATTAAAAAGTGATATATGAATTATCAACAGTTTACTAGACAGAACAATTTCATGCTGAAAAAACCCAGAGGATAGCAGAATGAAAATATGGGACACAAAAAATCATACTACAATGTTAATCATTTCATCAATAGTTTTTTCAAAGTATCTTTGGGCTAAATCGAGATTATGAGAATCCAAACAACCCCTTTTTCCAGGCTTATTGAGTTCATGATTTCATGGAACCATTCAAAATACGCATCGTATTTTTTCATATCTGCATATCATACAATTCGGTTTTTTCTCGTGTGCCTGGACTATTGAGAGAAAATTTAAGTAATAATAATTCAACTAATATCAGCAGGTGTGGTTTTTTCATGGCTATCATTGGTAATTATACTGGAATAGAATGAAAAATGTTAAATAAATTAGTCGGCTGATAGATAATAATTCAAAAGCGCTTCGACACTAAACATCGGCAATTTGTAGGTTAAGTGTTCTTTTGTTTGTTGTTCCACCATAATCTTTGAGTTCGTGGCGGAAATGATTTATGGATGCTTTATTAAATCGTGACTTGTGGGATATTTAGTTTCGCGGCTGTGAAAATTAGGTTGAGACCGAAACTGAACATGTCAAACCATTCATGAATGCCATAGTTGGAACCTAAATTTTTCCTCCTACCAGAATCATATTTTTACTTATAACTTACTTACTTTTCAAGTATATCCCAAGACAATCATGAACTAATTAGCAATTCACAGTAATCATGTGATTCACTCATATTCGGTCATCACCTTCATTTTTGATTACATTCAAATTTGAAGTCAACATCTATGAAAACTTTGAATGTTTACATTTATGTAATTTTTTTCTTCATTTATTCCTCTTATATTTCTATGAATTTCTTGTCAATCTATTCTACGATAAGTACACGAGGAGGAGTTATTGCAATATTATAACAACAAAAGCGCTCTTGCAAGTTGTAACGGACACAGTTGAAGGTCTTGAAGAAGGTAAGCATACTAGTCTCACGTTATGCGATTTAACCAAGGCCTTTGACTGTCTATCACATGAGAAACTGATTAACAAACTTAATCACTATGGAATAACAGACATTTTACTAAAACTGTTCATTCATCATTTCTGAATGTGGTCATATTGAAAATGGTGTCCCTCAAGGATCTGTTTTGGGACCATTGCTATCATTTATATTAACAGAATTAGCTAATTCTGAGTTACTGAGTCAGAATTCTCAAAACCTCACACTGTGTTCCTTTTGCAGGCGGATGGGAATGTTATTTGACGACAAGATGCAGAACGACCAAGGGATTCCATCGTGCAAAGCCCTACCTGGGCTGAGCCCTGGACAGAAGAGGCTCTGTCAGCTCTACATGGACCACATGAATGCCGTGGCTATGGGAGCTCATCAAGCGCTTTCCGAATGCAAATACCAGTTCCACAACAGGAGATGGAACTGCTCTTTGCTGGACGATGTCAACGTGTTTGGACCAGTCATCACGATAGGTAAGCTGTGTTTCCCTACAGCGAATTAGGTCTCGGTTAATGATTTTTCTTGAAAATTAATTGAAAATCTGCCTGCTTCCAGGTTTTAGGTAATATTCCTTCTGTTAGGGCTCTGTGATAGTATTTCCGCATCTTTGAGGTCCCTGACCTTAGATGTCTGCTTTAATTCGGTTTCACCGGCTATGTCAACAGTGTCTGTTTCTATAGAGAGTGTTTATTCCACTATAACTGAATACTACCTATATCCACCAAGAGTTCCAGGCTCCAGTGCTTACACTTGAACCTGTCTTACTATAACTGTGCCCTCTTCCACTTGTAAAGTCTATTACAGCACCATTCTATAATGGTAAGTGTCGTGACTAATAAAAATAAGGAAAACTCAAAAATTTTAAGAAAAATAGGATAAGCTGTCGACCAAGATCGAGTCGCAAGGGGCAATAGTTGTTTTTTGTTGGATTTCTATCTTATAGAATTTTGGTTGGAGTTCGATCAGTTAGTTCATTAATGATTAAAAATCTACAGAGGTGCTGAAGGGCCACAGTTTTTCTTTTTTTATAATCCCAACTTCAATTAGGACAGCAGTTTGAAGGATAGCAAATATATAACTTTTGATCTCAGGATCAAACACTCCTGTATAATTATAGCAAATAGAATAATGTAATTGATTTTTCAACTACAAACATAAATTGTGAGCTGCTTCATATTAGATCTATCGAACGCTTTTCATATCATGTTTTTGGAAATATTGGGCATCGAGCTATTATCTCTTGTGATTGTAAAAATCATGAAAAATACAAAATTATCAAATTCACTTGAAGTTTGCACTATATATGTAAAATTTCATGCAGATTCCGAAAATATATGATTTTCAGAAGCTCAGATGAAAGGATTAGCTTGAAAAAGGAATCAAACATTTTTTCAACTCCAGATGAATCTTTCAACTCGCTAACGGTTGAAGACAGATCAATTCTGCGAACGCTACTCGATTCAGAATGATGAAATTAGTATAATTTGTGAATTTTAGGTAGATCGGCGAAAAAAAAAATCTCGAAACAAGTCAGAGGAAAAATGAAGAATGCAAAATTATCAGATTCACTTGAAGTTTGCACTATATACGCAAAATTCCATGCTGATTCCGAAAATATATGATTTTCATATGCTCAGATGAAAGGATTAGCTTGAAAAAGGAATAAAAAATTTTTTCAACTCCAGTTGAATCATTCAACTCGCTAACGGTTGAAGATAGATCAATTCTGCGAACGCTACTCGATTCAGAATGATGAAATTAGTATACTCTGTAAATTTCACGTCGATCGGAGGGAAACAAAATTTTCGAAAAAAGTCAAAGGGGTAGACCCCTAAAAATCATGAAAAATACGAAATTATCAAATTCACTTGAAGTTTGCACTATATATGCAAAATTTCATGCTGATTCCGAAAATACATGATTTTTATATGCTCAGATGAAAGGATTAGCTTGAAAAAGGAATAAAACATTTTTTCAACTCCAGTTGAATCATTCAACTCGCTAACGGTTGAAGATAGATCAATTCTGCGAACGCTACTCGATTCAGAATGATGAAATTAGTATACTCTGTAAATTTCACGTCGATCGGAGGGAAACAAAATTTTCGAAAAAAGTCAAAGGGGTAGACCCATAAAAATCATGAAAAATACGAAATTATCAAATTCACTTGAAGTTTGCACTATATATGCAAAATTTCATGCTGATTCCGAAAATATATGATTTTTATATGCTCAGATGAAAGGATTAGCTTGAAAAAGGAATAAAACATTTTTTCAACTCCAGATGAACCTTTCAACTCGCGAACGGTTGAAGATAGGTCAATTCTGTGAACGCCAATCGATTTAGAATGATGAAATTAGTATACTCTGTGAATTTCACGTCGATCGGAGGGAAACAAAATTTTCGAAAAAAGTCAAAGGGGTAGACCCCTAAAAATCATGAAAAATACGAAATTATCAAATTCACTTGAAGTTTGCACTATATATGCAAAATTTCATGCTGATTCCGAAAATATATGATTTTTATATGCTCAGATGAAAGGATTAGCTTGAAAAAGGAATAAAACATTTTCTCAACTCCAGATGAATATTTCAACTCACGAACGGTTGAAGATAGATTAATTCTGAGAACGCCAATCGGTTCAGAATGATGAAATTAGTGTGAATTTCATGTCGAATCGAATCTCGAAAAAATTACTCTAGTACACAAAAAGTTGCCATGACAAAGCTCCAAAAGTTTTACAGAATGTTCTCAGAATGAAAAGATAAAGGCAAAAGCTGCATCAAATTTTATTGTTTCACGTAATTGACCTCTGAAATACGCAACTTTGTTCCCATTTAACCACCCTTCTATCTTTCACCATTACTGAGATCCCCATGCATAGATCCTGAAGCTGAGATCCCTAGATTGAGATAAATAGGGATCCCAAGAATGAAGTCGAGATCACTAAAAAAAGTCCCTAGATCAAAGTCGACGTCTCGATATTAAAGTCGGAATCCCGAGATCAAAGTCGTGAATTCCGAAATTTTAGTCGAAATCACGAAAATTAAGCCGAAATCCCTAGATTGAAGTCGAGATCACGAAATTGAAGCCGAGATTCCTAGATTGAAGTCAAGATCCCTGGGTTGAAGTCGGGATTTCGTACTAAAGTCGGTATTCCAGTGTCAAAGTCGTGATTCCAAGATCGAAGTCTGGATCACGAGATTCATGTCGAGACCATGACATAAAAGTCGAGATCACGATATCGAAGTCAGTATCCCGAGATCAAAGTCGTCAATTCCGAGATTGAAGTCTGGATACCGAAATTAGTCGAGATCTCTAGATTAAAGTCGAGGTCTCGATATTGAAGTCGGTATCTCTTTCGATTTCTAGACCCCAAATCAAGCTGTTTCGTGCTTTAGATGCAGACGCGTTACCCGCACCTGAGATCCATCTTTCGAAACCGAAAACGCACGTAAAACAGAGCTGGAATAGACTGGCGTGCGACGCGGTCCGTCGGCGAAGCGTAGATAAAAGAGCGATCGAGGAGGGCCTGCCGCCGATTTGCATAATGACGCATAACCAATCATCCAGTGGGCTGTGATTTGTTAGCCGCCTTGATGCGATTACCCGCTTCGCTTCTGTCATCCTTCGGTCCGTCATGGTCAGCCTGTCTGATGCCGAGTTCCCACTGCAGATGACGTTCGTGTGCACCCCTTGATGACGAGGGTGATTTGCATAGCTCACTGAGAACTTAAAACGAGTTAGTTTTAACAGAAGATGATTTTAATATGGTAGAAAATATTATAAATTAGACCTGGTAGTTCTCATCAATGATCCTGAGTGCCAGGCAAATATCTGACGGAAAATCTACTTGCTGGTATCGCGAAGGACATTGGATCACGTTCGCTAACACTTGTACAATGTTCCTCACAGAGAAATCCAAGTTTAACACCATTGCAGGTGTAACTTGAAAGTTGAACTTTGATTCATTCGCTCGGGGAAGAGACAAAATTGAAACTATCTATAGGTATTATATCCGAATCTACCAAAATTATGTGTAGAAACGTTAACTTTTGAGTAGTATTAACTGTATAATCTAGCAGTTTTGAATTTCACAATTCATTTTACTCAATTTTTGTTATGCTTCCTGCAATACTTTTGGAACTACACTCAACAAAAGAAAAATTTCTCTGTTACTGATTTCCCAACGTTCCCGTTTGATGTCTTGAACGACTTAATACAAAAACACATATTTTTTTCATAAATAACGCTACAGAGCGAAGAAACTGGATACTTCACAGAAAATGCCGCACAGAATTTTTCCTCGACCCTGTATGCTCATACCGAAATGACCCTTCCTTTTTCAAACCCCTTTTCCCTATATAATGACACACTTGCGGTTCTAGCCGTACTCTGTCATTACAGAAGAGCGTGGATTAGTAGTAATAAGTAGTTTTGTTCGAGCAACGTCTTTTTTGTGGCGTAATGTTTTCCTTGAAGTGAGATGAATTTTAGGTACCCACTATTAAAGAAAATTATCGTGCATGTATATAGATATCGTCCAAAAATTTGTTGATGTCGATATAATTTTAATACAGTGATACTTGATCGTATTTTGAACTTTCTTGAACATAAAGTTTCTAATGTGTCAGAATTAATCCCAAATGGTTATTTGATCGTCATTTGTTTGGCATCACTTTTTGCCACATTACCCACTTTTCAAAGAAGGTTCGCTCAAAATATCATCCTTTCAGTGTGTCGATATCTACATCGTTCTCCATATCTGCAGCGTGAAGTTCCATGGAAGTACCACTCCACAGTCCTCATGTTTGGTATTTGAAGATGGTTACAGCACACCAAAATCTTGACGCTGCTGGATCTGAATATCATCTCCATCAAACTTCGCAGCAGGTGTATGTCTTCTAGAATTGATCATCCCTTCACAGCTTTGATCTTCTGCTCATCTACTGCTTCTCCTTCTCCAGGAACAATGTGGCCGTGATATCGTACTTCTTTTAGGAACAGATCACATTTTTTTTAGGCCCAGTTTCAATCCGGAGCTTCTCAGTCGTAGAAATACCCCATCCAAGTTTTTCACATAGTTCTCGAACTATCTGCCAACCACAGTTGTGTCATCGAGATACACGAGACACGTCTTCTATGAAAGTCCCTTCAGAACTGTCTTCATCAGTTTCTTAAATGTTGCTGGAGCATTACAGAACCCGAATGGCATACGTATGAACTGCCACAGTCCTGAGTTGACGGTGAAAGCTGTCTTTCCTTGGTCTTCTGGAGCCGAAAAAATCGTAGAACAGGATAACATGTCTAGGGTGTCTTCTATTCTGGGGAGAGGGTAACTGTCCTTCCTTGTCAGATTGTTCAGTTGGAGATAATCCACGCAAAAGTGCGTTGATCCATGTTTCTTCTTGAGCAGTGCGACGGAAAAGGAGCAGCGACTGTCAGAGATAACTCCTTCTTTCTTCAGTGTCTCGTATATTCTTAATCACAGGGGAAATGGACAAGCAATGCCAAAAATTGTTCTATTCTTCAAAGTCACCGGTAATAATTTTAATTTATCATTCCTCTACTCCTCCCATGAAGCTCCAGATCTTCTTGAATGCATTTTCCCCTACAATTTTGACAGGGAAGGATACACTGGGCCAGACAGGGCTTTGGACTCCTGGTGTGCCCAGTAATCATCTCCCGTAACAGAGCTCTACCCATCTGATTTCTGTCACGTATCATGATCATCATGACCATCTCACCATATGACTCAACATTCAACTTGTGAGTCGAGAGAGAATATTCATGAAAAAAAAGATTCTGAAGCCCATTAGTATTTTATCAGATAGCAGTTCCTCTATTACTTTTCTCATGGCAGCTTCGATATCAGCAAACTCTCGTGCATCTTCCTGATCATTCCAAATTCCAAAGCGATCTTTGATCTCCTCTTGAACTTCATCCAAGTCCATTGAACTACTTTTATTAACGGTTTCTGTGGTGTGCACAATATATGGGTTTTCAATCTTGTGACAGTTTCCTCAATTTCATCTATTTCTGCCTTGATTCCGCCTTTGATTTCATCACTGATCGTGCCCTTCAGTTTCTCCATCTCTGCCCTAATTTCGTCTATGATTTTAACATTTCTATCTCTACGGTTCTCATTATTTCTTCTGATCAGTTTGCCATACCACCAAGTTCTCATCTAGGCCTCTGCGTTTTCCAAGAGCTTCCGCTTGAAGATATTTTCCAGAGTTTTTGAATTTTCTAGAAAGTTATCTGTCAGAATATTCGAATTTTGTTGAATTTCTTCTTTCATACTCATGAATTTTCCAGAAATTTATCTTGTAGATTCCTTGAATTTTGTTGCAGTTTATCTTCCAAAGATATCGTAGTTTCGTCGAGTTTATTCATTATAGAACTCAAATCAATTCCAGAAACTTTGAATAAAAAGTTTTCAGGGTCTCTCCTTCTTGAATCAGTTTTCCTGAGGACCTTTTCTGAAGTACGGAATTTTCAGCAGTTGTTTCCAACTTCCGTTCCTCCAACTCTTGCTTGAAATCGCTGACTTTCAAATCTACCAGGCGAATTTTCCTTGAAAACATTTCTTCTTTTGATGTTTTTGACCGAGAAAGCAGTCTGTTCCACATTAAAAGTTTATCAATTTATTTTTCGGTAATACGCGAACTGGCCACTTCGCGAACACTTTTTTTCAACTATTCTACTTCGCGCGAATAAAGTCTTCAGTTTTTTTTTCCGTAACACGGCGACTGTCTACTACGCGAACACTCATTCATTCAAAAAACCCAGCTTCTAACACCACTGTAATAAATATACACTTAATTATGTACCGCTAATTTATTTAGACTTATACAATGTAGTAATGTGCACCGTGTTACGTCAAAAATGGAACTGAAATCCATCATTATCTTTTATATTCTCTGTTCTGTTGAAAGCTCACTGTTACCTAACCATCGTAGATAGCAAATCGCACAACGGCGAATATCACTGCCACCACACCTCCAGACCGATCCCTGAGGCAGTATCGCCAGATTACAAGCTGAATGCTCGCTAAACTGGCAGACTTGTAATCACGCCGATATCTTTTCGTAGATCTGATCAGTTGCGGTAGAAGGAATGCTCCCTGAGCTACGAAGAGAGCAAGGCGTATACAGTACAATGCAATCAGGGCATTTTGTGCTTTGATGAGGGCAGCCAGGTGTGTGCACGAAAATTAGACGAGATACCATCGGTGATTTGTCGACGATGAAAGGGTACTGGGGTCGGAAGTGAAATGCCAAGAATTCCGTAACAGTTTCATGTACCTTGTGATAAAAAACAGTTCCAATCAGTAAGTTTTCAGATGATCCACAGAATGTTGGAATCTAGCTCTTGACTAATAATACGGCAATATATGATTTTTTTGTGATTAATTCTAATACTGTTAAGAATTTTGAAAATGTAGTAATTATGCTCAAAGAAAGCTGCGGAGATGGATGAAACTCCACCTTACGTATTTGAAGAGTATAACATATAATCATAAGGTCTAAGTGCTAAAAATAAATAAAAAACGAAAATATTTTATGAAAACTTTATCTCCTGGTATTGAAACAAAACCGATTGCGCCACCTGTAAGGCGAAAGAGATCGCATATATCTCGCTTTGGCACTTTATAGCGCGTTCATAGAAATATTGGGGATGGCACATGGGCCGTTTTAATGTAAAAATCATAACATTGCAGAAGGGGCACTCAGACCTTGTAGAAGTGATACTATTAATTTATTATCAAGGTTGTGGTGATTGGTTGAGTAAATCATTAGTTCTTTCAATATTTTTCAGTTCAGTAATTTCTACCAATGTCTTTTCATCATTACGAAAAAAATTCATGATATGATATATATCGCACATATCTTGTACTGAAAAGACGATTGTAATACTACCACCTAAGGCACCTGTACTCTATAGAAGAATGTTAAACTACCACCTACGACACTTGTAAGGAAAAGCAGACTGGTAAACTTCCACCGACACTTGTACGGAATGAACGAGTGCTAAATTATCACCTACAACACTTGTACTGAACAGCCAAGTGTTTAACTTCCACCAACGACACTCGTGCGGAATAGACAAGTGTTAGACTACCACCTAGGACATTTGTACGAAATAAAAGAGTGATATACTACCACCTACGACACTTACACGGTTCAGAAGAGTATTACACACTTACGACACTTGTACGGAATGGACGATTGTTAAACTACCATCTACGACGCTCGTCCCTAATAGACGAGTGTTATGCTAACACCTACAATACTTGTAAGGAACAGACGAGTATTAAACAACTACCAATGACACTTGTACGGAATGGACGAGTGTTAAACGACCACCTACGACACTTGTATGGTATGGACGTGTGTTATACTACCACCTACAACACGTGTACTGAATGGAAAAGTGTTATACTACTACCTATGGCACTTGTACTTTATAGAAGAGTGTTAAACTACCACCTACGATACTTGTACCGTAAAGACGAGTGTTGAACCATCACTTAGGACACTTGTACAGGAAATACTACTATTAATCCACAATCTACGACACTTGTACGAAATAAACGAGTGTTATGCTACCAGCTACAACACTTTACGGCATAGACGACTTAAACTACCATCTACAACACTTGTACGGAACAACACTACACTTGTACGGTATAGGCGAGCGTTGAGCCACCACCTACGACCTTAGTACAGTATAGATAAGTGTTATACTACCACCTACGACACTTGTACGAAATAGACGACTGTTAAAATACCATCTACAATACTCGTGCGTACAATTGTATAATATAAATAAGTGTTATACTACCACCTACGACACCTTCGACACTTGAGTCACCACCTACGCCAATTGTATAATATAAATAAGTGTTATACCAACACCTACGACACTTGTACGAAATGAACGACTGTTAAAATATCATCTACGATACTCGTGCGAAAGAGAAAAGTGTTATGCTACCACCTAAAATACTTGTACGGTATAGACTAGTGTTAAACTATCATCTACTACATTCATACGAAATAGACTAGTATTATGCTACTATTTACACTTGTACGGTATAGGCAAGTGTTGAGCCACCATCTACGACAATTGTACAGTATATATAAGTGTTATACTACCACCTACAATACTTTTACGGTATAGACGACTGTTAAACTACCATCTACGATACTTATACGGAATAAACGAGAATCATGCTACTACTTACTACACTTGTACGCTATAGGCGAGTGTTGAGCCACCACCTTCGACAATTGTACAGTAATAATAAGTGTTATACTACCACCTACGACACCTACGATACCTTTAAGAAATAGACGACTGGTAAAATACCATCTACGATACCCGTGCGAAAGAGAAAAGTGTTATGCTACCACCTACAATATTTGTACGGTATAGACGAGTGTTGAACCATCATTTACGATACTCATACGAAATAGACGGGTGTTGTGCTATCACCTACAACACTCGTACGGTATAGACTTGTGTTAAAATACCACCTACGACACTTGTACGGAATAGATGAGACACCGGTGTTGCCTCATGCATCACTCCTTGCTAATCCTCAGGCAAAGTTACAAACTAATACAACCAAAACGAACAAAGTTTGAGTGTGTGTATTGGAGAGCCCAATTCAATTAAACAAATATTTCTTGAAAACCAGAAATACCTGTCTCGCCATCAAATTAAATTAAGGCAAATATCTGACAGGAAACAACTAATAAATTGAATTATATCTATCATCCATTTGTGCAACGTTCCTCACGCACACATAGTTGCAAGTGCTAACTGTCATGAAGCCATTGAATAATATCCTCAATTTTGTTGGAAGTGATCACCGCATACATGCATGTTTCGAGTTTTTTTCTCTCATCAGTGCAAGCATAGGTTAGACAACAATATGTCTGGAGGAAGAGTACTCCTATTTTGTCGACTCCATTCATGCCATCAACACAGTCATGTCTTGTAAAAAAATAGAACGTTATAATTCAAAGTCAGTTCAGTCAAATATCCCGATACAGTCTCAAGAAAATACCATACGGAATACAAACAGCCTAACTAACAACTGATGCCTTCGCCATGCGTGACGAAAAGCTACCCATAAATCAATCACTGCCGACAGTCGATTATGGCATTTATTTTCTCCGAGTTTTCGCTCCATCTGAGCAGATCTAATGTATGCATTCGAATTCAATATAATCATATCCATGAGGGCAATGAAATTCATATTAGTCTCCCATCCATCAACACCCCCATTCGATCCATTCTTCGCGATGTTTCTGGATCATTGAGTCGTGAAATAACAATCTGACAGTGAAGGAGAGAGAAACTGTGTGTCTCGACTTCTTTCGAGTTTATGTGTTCATTTATGCAGGAAGCATGATTTTGTTACGTCTTTGGGTTTTCATGCAAGTGGTTCAATTGTCGGAGAACAAATTTTATTAGAGCATGATACATTAGTGACTCCGTTCATTAGTGACAATCTCCGAGATTCGGAATGTGTGGAAGCCTCTCATCACTCGACTACTGAACTCTTTCAACACGGGGTTCAGCACTTTTACAGTATAGACGAGTGTTATGCTATCATCTACGATACTTGCACAGTACGGATAAGTGTTATACTACCACCTACGGCACTTGTACGGAATAGACGAGTGTTATGTTACCATCTACAACACTCGTACGAAATAGACGAGTGTTATGCCACCACCTTCAACACTTGTACGCTATAGACGAGTGTTGATCCACCACTTACGATACTTTAACAGTATAGACGAGTGTTATGCTATCACCTATGACACTTGCACAGTACAGACGAGTGTTAGAATATCACGAATATGAGAAAGACAAGATTGAAGAAAAATTGGCGAGAAATATCACCGCTCAAATGCGAACGCTAGTTGATTCAGTATAACGAAATTTGTATACTCTGTGAATTTTAAATCGATCGGCAAAAAATTAATTACTTGAAAAAAGTCCCTAAAAACTATTTTTGTCAACGATTTTTTAGACTAATTTCAAGTATTCAGGAGGATCAGTTTCAGAATAACGCGGTTTACAAATGCTGCATATTTACACGCATAAACAAAGGGATTATCTGGATTTCTGGATAGGGCAGATATAATCCGAAAAGCTTGCTTTAACCATGCCTTCGCCTCCTGTTACCTTTCGGTGTATTTGTCATACCCCAGCGAGATTGCCCAGCTTAGCACAACAAACACAACGAAGTTGAATCCTGAGCTTTTGTTAATTCCGCCACTGTCAATAATGGAGGACGCACGATTGCCATCGTTGAAAAGTAATCAATTTTTACTTCTTCGGAAGTGAGTAATGAGTTACGGCACGTCAGCGAGATTACAACCACTAATCATCATTTAGTTCTTCACATTAATCACGGCGTACTTACATTAATGCAGATCTCTCGCTGAACCGGAGATTAGTGAGTGGTTTGTTGCTTGATGTTGTGTTGGGTTACTGAATGTGGGGGCAACCAAGAGAGTTGCGAAAATTTATGGTACGCATGAAGTTTTGCCAAAACCAAGAGAAGAGACACCAGAAGAAATGGAATCGACTAGCAAGAGGAACACGGTTACCACGAACCAACGATGAAACGAAAACTACCATAATCAACATTTCATCAAAACCTCTGACACAAACAGAGGAGTCCCTGCTAGAAAAAGGATTGAACTTCGCAGTTGCACCAAAAACGATACATATCCTGGACATCGTGAGCTCTTTAGAGTCCAGGCAGAATAATTTGGATGGAAAGTGAAAGAAGTCGTGGAGAATGAGCGAAATCCTCGAAAAAACGTGCTGGAGAATAGAAGGCCCTGAAAACACTGCAAATGGATTCCACCATCAAAATTCTTCTTGCAAACGAAGGAAATGCTACAGTCATAATGGACATCCAGACGTACAATGACAAAATAGAAACTAGACAGGAAACTACAAAGGATCCAACTTCCACGATAGAAAAAAAAATCTAGGCCGTCCTTAGGAAATAAAAAACCTTCATTCTGACGCCAGAGATAGAGTTTGGGTTTGTCCGTTCAGTGTCGAATACGAGACCGAGCATTCTGTGTAGACACTCCAAACTCAAAAGTCCACGTCCTCCCCGTTGTCTGGGGAAGTATAACCGTGGAACTGATGATTAAGGATGCAAGCTCCCATGGTGATGCTTAATTTTGCGAGTTTTAACATCTAGTTTTCCCAGCTCCTCCTGAATCCATTTCATTACTCCAAAGGAAAAGAGTAGAATCGGAACGGCAAAAATATTAATTGCAGCAACAGTTCCTCGACAGTTCTGATGACCAGATCTGTCGGAGTTCATGATGATACTTGCCGTGGAGAGAGAGTAGCTACCTCTTGGGTGTGGCGTAGGTATACGTCTCTCCGGCATTCAGATGATGTAGGATGCTTCCGTCCACGAGCTGAACGTCCTCTCCGTATTCCTCTTTTGAGATGAACCGTGGCACATTTTTCGAGCCCATTCCGATAGCATGCGTGTACCGATGAAGATCATTTTCTTTGGAGGCATAAAGTTTAATTAAGTTCATCCCTGTTAAACAGATGGGTGATCTTATGCCTACGGTTGCTGAGGTACCGCAGCTGTATCCGCGGGTTTTCCGTAGTGCAACGGACAATGGCATTAGTGAGATGCAGAAGAGAAGAGGGCTGAGGGAGTCTCCCTGAAACATGCCCCTTCTAAAGATAACCTGCTCTGTTTAGACTCTGACTTGACCAGATGTTATGGTGAAGCGAGTTCTCTAGAGCGGCATCAATGCATATCACTATTTGCTCGGATACCGCAAGACATCCGAGCAAATGCATGATGAGCTCATGCTGTTGTATCAAATGCCTTGCGATAATCGATCCAAGCCATTAAATGGTTACGCTTATACTGCACGGAGTCCTGCGTGATACATCTGTCGATCAGCAGGTTTTCCTTGCAGCCAGCGACCCTCTTTGCTCATACATCCGTTCAAACCCCGGATCAACTGCAGAGAGTATTTGCATGTATAATATACGAATACATATCTTATAACATTATTATACTTTTGATTTTCAGTATGTTAGACGTGTTTTCCATCCTTTAGATGGCTGCTGTTGCATGTACTAAAATGCTTACTTTATTCATTTACATGAGGGTTTCAGACTTTTCTGAACCAGAAACTGTTTTCCAAATTTTTCACTTTCAACTGGTCATAGCTAGGCATGGAAAGGTATTTGGTAATCTTCTATAATAATAATAATAATAATGTTTATTTACTTAATGAAATGATTGAACGTTTCTATGTACTTTATGTCTAGAAAAAGAATTGTTGAAATCAACCAAATGGATCTTGAAGTTGTATTTTTTTTCAGCTAGTAGAGAATCGGCCTTTGCTCATGCTTTGGCAGCTGCTGGTGTAGTACATTCTGTTGCGAGAGCATGTCGAGATGGACAACTGACGTCTTGTGGATGTTCCAGGATGGGCCGACCCAAAGATCTCAAGAAGGACTGGGTGTGGGGAGGATGCGGGGACAACTTGGAATACGGATACAAGTAAGTGACGAAAATAAAACAAAAAGTAACACTGAGATTATATCTACAAATAAATGAAGATCAGTTTAATTGAAATACATTAGCCTATACCAGATTCCATGGGATTAGACATGGACGATCTATCTCTTTGGATTACATACAGGTCATTGAATGTATCTCATGAAAATATTGCTGCTTTTCCACTCGCTTTAGGCCCGCTAGTTGGATGGGAAATTCTCCACCCTAAAATCCAAAGATATCCCTTATAAAGTGAGTAAGAAATGACAAATGGAAGGTTGTTTCATCCAATGGTTGCTTTCATCATCATTATTTTTGTAGTGAATATTGCCCAGGATGTTCTCTCATTCTTTGTTGTTCGCCCAATGGGAGTTGCTGCTGTCCCCACTCTTTCCGAGGCATCTGCCTCTCATTCCCCAAGATGGTCTTAAGGCCTTAGGTCATTAATATTTTCTCCAAATTAGTCTGGAAGTATACATGCATGATCGTGGGGCCCTTGCTGCCTATCGAATATCCGAAACAATGTTGTCCTAGGACTCCCAATCATAATATCTCGTATGCTACTGAAATTGTTCATTAACAAGACCTACAGGCAAGAATAATGTCTTGCCTGTGGGTTCCTTGCATATCATTAACCTAACTTAACCTACTTATTTCCTGTTCTGGAGCCAAATTTGCCTTTTTGACTGCTTTGGTAGGACTCTTGATGTATCTTCTCTTTCTCAAGAAATGTGTTTGAAGTCATTCTGTCTGTCTTGGACAGATTTTTATGACTTCCATAATATTAGACTGGCCTTGATTGTTGTCTCCCGGTTGGATCAAGGACTCTTGTCTGTAGTAGAAGTCCATCATTCCTTCAGCTACAATGTGCAGATGCCTGGAAGTGGGGTTAATATATCGAAGAGAGCACTACTCGTAGTATCCGAACAGGGCCATTCTATGTAGACTTTCTCTGGTTGTCATCACCATAGCAATTAACAGCCAAAAAATGTTGTGTCAAGTTTGTTTTGCAAGATATCATTATCTATTGACAGTTCATTAAGCAGACACTTAAATGTTATTATATTTATTTGTTTTCAAGATATTTAAGGATAATAAATTAGCATCACACCAAGTTTTCACCTTTTCTAAATCAGATGATATCCTTTTATGTAGCTCAACTGAGTGTTTTTCCTTCCACAATATTGTTGTATAATCTGCGAAGAGAGTGAAACTGCCAGAAATATCTGTCACAGTCAAGTCATTATTATAACTGAAACAGAACAGGAGCCAACACAGAACCCTGTGGTACTCCAGATTAATTTTTTTGCATTCTGAGAGTTCCAATGTTTTCACTCTTTGATTTCTTCCTGAGAGGTAGGATTCAAACCAACGTTACCCCCTGCAACCATACCGCTTAAGTTTTTTGAGTAATATTTCATTGTTAACCACCTATACAGTAGTGACATTCAAAGAGTTCGATTTTCCAAAAGATCTCCACTCAATCGAAAAAAAAAATAAAATACTGCTGACTTGTCGTTTCTCGAAAAAACCCTATCAATTCGGATGTAAGTCAAGTCGGATTATACGGCAGCTAAGTTTCCTCAATTTGTTCCGGATGAAACAACCCCTATCATAAACGTCACAACCACCCTAGTCGATCTGTCTTCTCTACCGGAACAAATCGGTAATCTGTGGGATGATATAATATGACGATTGTGTTTGAAATATGGGAATGAGAAAGTCAGCGAATTGAAAAGAGAACTTGTTTGTGTATTCAATACCCCATCGTCGCAAATCCTCAGTGATTGAGGGTTGCAATTTTGTTTCATTTCTGCAACAGCATCATTTCTACTAGTTTTCCTTCTAACGAAATATATAATATTTAAATTATGAAGTAGACAGAGTTTTTTATTCGCCAATGTTATGCAGCGTGATTTTTTTTCCTTAAATTTAATTTGACTGAAAAAAAAATGCTTGCCTTCAAAATGTAACTGAGGCGTGAATTTCATCGTGAAATTCATCCTCGTGATTTATTTCATCTTCAATATCTAGATGTTCCATTCAAAATATAGCAGAACCAGTTTATCGCAGTAACATTTGAAAAAAACAGGGCTTTATTACTATTTTCATCAAGCATTTTCTTGTATTGGCAGTGATTTCGAGCTGGGAAAATAAATCGGGATGTTCAGAAGTCACGAAATTACCAGAATGTGTGTAAAAATGTTTCAGATGTGAAAGGAATGATCGACACTTTAATTTCGAATGCAGACAAAAACATCAAAGCCGCTCTCGTATATTATTTTTAGAGAAATATAACCCAGTAAATCAAAAGCCAAGATGTCTGCACAGATGTTACAAACAGTACACCTGGTGATTGCTATTAACTAGTCATATAAATCACGTTCTTTCGCCTTTCAATGTACGGGGTAACCCACCAATGTTGATTTAATATTGGATAGGCTGAGTTTGGGTGTAATCCATACACATGGGGCTATGTTTAGACATTCGAGTAATGAAGTTCGTTTTTTGTTATCTTTTGAGCATTTTTTGCACCTACTACAGTGAGGTGCTTGATATCTTGGAATATCAACACGTAGTAAAGAAACTGAAATCTTTTAGATTTGAACATTCGACAATCCGTGGTCAGCTTCTTCATACTTACATTGAAACGAACACAGTACTGTAATGTTTTACACGGTGCTTATGGAGACCCTCAAGGATCCATCCTTGGACCCTTACTATTTCCCATTCAGATTTCAGATTATAGTAAATACGAAGGAGACTTCACAATTCAACCGTATTCTAATTGATGAAGTATACAGTACATTCCATTTGAAACGAGTCACCTTAGATAACTGTTGGTACAACGATTTTCAGGAAAATAAAAAAAAACGTCAACAATAGTATACAGGGGGACACATTTTGACATATTCACATTTGATCAAACTTTCCCTATCGCACCACAAAAGCATGTCAACATTTTATTTTTTAATGGATTACCCTATATTGTTTTGCATTATCAGATGCTCCATGATAACAGATTTCAACAAAGTATTGAACATATGGTCTGAAGCTTATGGTTCGGGAGCTACAAATTGTTAGAGTTGAAAACGAGCCACCCTGAATAACTTTTGAAACAATGATTTGAAATATTCGTTCTAGAGACAAATATGGAAGCAATAAATCAGAAAAAGAGATTTTTCATTAAATTCTTGAATCAAAATCTGATGAACGTGTCTAGACCTTTCAAAAAAAATGTTTCTTCTTGCTCTGCAAACCAGACCTCCACAGCTTTTATAACCTCCTCGTTGGAAGAAAATTTACGACCTTTTAAACTTTTTTTCAGTTGAGGAAAGAGATGATAGTCGGTCGGAGCCAAATCTGTTGAACAAGGGAGATGTTCTAGTAATTCAAACCCTAAATCACATATTTTTTGGATGGCAACATGAGATTTGTGTGCAGGGGCGTTGTCCTGCAAAAACAAAACACCTTTTGATAGCTTTCCGCGTCTTTTCTCTTTAATTTTTTCCCGTAGAGTGGTCAGTAATGTCGAATAGTAATATCCAGTTATTGTTCTACCCTTATCCAAAAAATCAATCATGATTACTCCATGGCAATCCCAATAAACTGAAGCAAGAACTTTTCCAGCAGATTTTTGGACACGAAACTTCTTAGGTCTTGGAGAACCGGAGTGTCGCCATTCCATCGATTGTTGCTTTGTTTCTGGATCGTAGAAATGTACCCAAGTCTCCTCCATAGTAACAATTCGGTTTAAGAAGTCTACATCGTTTTCAAATCGAGCACAGATCGAACGCGATGCTACTACCCTTGCACGCTTTTGGTCAACATTCAAACATTTGGAGATCCATTTTGCAGCAATTTTTCTCATGTCCAAATTGACGTGAACTAGATGATGAACGCGTTCGTATGAAATATTCAGTGCTTCATGAACTGCATTGATATTTTCGGGGACTGACACAGAAACTGGCCTTCCCGATCGGTCATCATCTTCAATGGAAAATTTACCTCTTTTGAAGCTTGCAGTCCAATTTTTCACGGTCGCATACGAATGACATTGAGCATATCTTCGTAAATCTGCTTACCTTTTAACCCTTTTAAATGCAGGTACTTGATGATGGCTCGATACTCCAATTTTGCGATTTTCACAATTTCGGTGGATATATTTCTTCTTGTAATTTGTTGCGTAACTCTGGTTTACTTTTTTTAAGTCAAACTTTACACTGACACTTCTAATAAGTTATTGTTCGTTGCTATGGTAACGCAATATTTTGTTTATGCAGGGAACTGGTCTAGGCTAACTAGATATCAATAGGTACATCCTCGTATTTCCACTATTTTCTCACATTCTGGATATACTTCAGATATTTCTGAAACAATTTTATGGATGAATTGCAACAACTTCAGTGTTTTGACAAATAATACCGGGTTTTCTTTGTTACAGGTTCACGCAAAGCTTCGTGGACGTCAGAGAGAGAGAAAGGAAGTTCAAAAGAGGCACTAGAGAACAAGGCCGAGTACTTATGAATTTACATAACAACGAAGCAGGAAGAAGGGTAAGTATTTTCTATATTTCCATAATCATTGATTAACATAATTGAATGATCATGTCGCACATATGCTAGGAAACATTCATGTTATTTTCAATGAGTTGAGGCAATCATCTCAAGATAGAGAGTCAAACAAGCTTTATCTTTCACGAAAGGTATCACAATGGTTTGATATAAGGTCACCTGTAGGTTGCTCACCCCTGTATCTGTATATACAAGATGTTCATTTCAAGATTTCCGACCCTAATTTTCTCGAAATGTTTTTTTTTTTTTAAATCCCGAGCTACGTCAACAAATGTATCGATGAGTAATGAACGAGTCCTCTCTCATCCCCTGCAAGAAGCTACCAACTTCAAAATCTCAAATGCGAAGGGGTATCGAGTGATACCTTAATTTGAAGATAGTCTTAATTACTGTACATTGGTGTTATTTTTTTAAAAATATCGAATTTTCGATACATTTAGGAAAATCTGTTTGCTGCTTCGTATCATTGAAATAAAAACTGTTACTGTTTTTTCTTGTTTACTTCCAATTATTGGGTCTACCAAATGTAATGCAAAAAAGTGTACTTGTTAAAGAAAAAAAAAGATATATTCAAGTGTTTGCCATAGATACCAGTTGTGTGATAGTTGTGTGATGAAGCAATGTATTAAAAATGGTTTACACTTCAGTTGAAAATGTTGAAATATTTAAATAAAGGCACCCTGATAAAAACACCTCTCATCGGTATGTCCTAAATATAATCGCCAAATCTACTCAGACAGGATCTGTTGCAAATTTAAAACATGATCAGGCAAGAATATTGACTGAAGCCACTTACTTAAATTAAAGTGTCAGGTTATTTTGGTGCGAATCCTACTAATTCGTTACGTTCGTTACAATTCTGCTGCAATTGGAGTTTCCTTATTACGTGCTTCTACTCTGTCCACAAAATCACAAAAATCAATAAATTCCATCCCTATAATTTGTCTTAAACATAATGGCAGATATTGGAACAATGAAAATGACCATGTGTTTTTCGAAGTGCATACCCAGTATCCGCAAAAACTAAATGTATGGGCCGGTATACTAGGAAATCAAGTAATTGGTCCATTGTTTATCAATGGAAATCTATGGTGAGGTGTACTTGAATATGCTAGAAAATACGATCAATCCGCTAATTATTGAAGCATTTGAAAACCAACTGGATAAAGTTGGATACACCGTTCTCGACGAAAATGAGTTATATTTTCAACAAGATGGAGCTCCTTCCGTTATGGGTTGCGATTTGTCAATAGTTAAACAACGTATTTTTCAGTAAACGGATAGGGCGAAGAAGAGACATAGAGTGGCCAGCCAGGTATCCGGATTCGGCATCATGTGATTTATTTTAATGCGAACATTTAAAATCAGTTGTTTTTACACACCCACCGCAAAATTTACGAGAGCTTTAACAAAGGATTACTGCAGAATATCGAGCACATCAAACAGAAGTGTTTGAAAATGTGCGCCACGCATTTGAACAGCGGTCATATAATTGTTTGGGCAATAATGCACAACATTTTGAGCAATCATAAAAGTGACAGTAGTGCTTACTATAGTAATTTGGGTTTGAAGTAAAAGGAATGAGAATAAACAGTTGCAGTTTATATTTCAATGGTACGAAGCAGCAAAGAGATTTTTCAAAATATTTCGACAACGGATATATCAATTTTGAAAAAAGAAACACTGACGTGTCAGAATCAAAAAGAACTTTAAAATCAGGTATTACTCGATACCCCTTCGCATTTAAGCTCCCCATTGCAGGGGATGAAAGGGTGCGCGTTAATTTTTTGATGAAAACTTGCCACTTTCGATATATTTGTTTACGTGTTTCGGGATTTAAAAATAAAATACATATTTCAAGAAAATTAGAGTGGGGAGTCCTGAAATGAACACCCTGTATGTACGGCGTTACCGAAAAACGCATCTATGTAGACATATTTTGGAAAAAATATTCGAAGATAAAAAATTCTCCTAGTTTCCGGTTCCATTATTTTTTTTAGGGCAGTCCGTTCTAGGATATTACTTTTTTTATATTTAACCAACGCAACGTAAGGAATGCCGTATAAGATATGGAAAACTCAATTTATCAGCTAATTGAAAAATGAAGATAACAATTCTTAACCGGCGGATTATTGTTCATTTTTGTATCCAGTAAGCCCCTGATCTTTTTCATTTTTTAAATTTTATATTTAATATTGTTAATTAATTTTTATTGATGAAGAGTCTGAAGAAGGCGTGGCTTGCACAAACCAGAGCACCCGTTTTTGGCGGTATTTTAATTATAAATATTGGTCCTACAGTTCCGGAATTCAAGACTCTTTTTTAATTTTTATTAGATATGAAGAATCTCAATAAATTTTTGAGATATTTGCAAAAAACTATACCCCCTTCTATTTTATTCATTATTTTTGTAAATTTTGCAATCAAAACTCAATTTTTTTCAAAAATCATCTACATGTTATTTCAAATCGAATGACTGGTTCAAATTTTTCCGAGACTGCTGAAACAAGTTGACCAGAAAGGTGCTTGTTAGACAAATAGATTCATTTTTAGAAAAAAGTGTATGTGGAAAATTTCGGCAATGACATTTTGTTTCCTCCAAATAGCCCAACCAGCGCATTTTTTTTGCTGCAAAAATTCAACGAAGCATCGCCTTCAATTCTGTGCAATTGCACATTATGCCGCGGCTAATCAAGTACCTGTTCGACAACGACCGAAGAGGAATCTTCTGTTTACTCACCGTGGGCAGCTCATCAAGAAAAGTGGTGTGTCTAGCGTAAATAATGGCTTTATTAATAGCGGACGCAGAACAAGCTTTGCGACGTGTGCGTAGTTGGACACA
Organism: Chrysolina americana; assembly: GCA_958502065.1. Classification (NCBI taxonomy): domain Eukaryota; kingdom Metazoa; phylum Arthropoda; class Insecta; order Coleoptera; family Chrysomelidae; genus Chrysolina; species Chrysolina americana. Next base: position 61,950,514 of record OY293419.1, on the reverse strand, counting down.
CATAAGAGATCTATCGCCAGTATTTGCTGTATTCCGTTCCTTATACAGAGGGCTATGGGCAGTAGAGAATATCGTGGGATCCTCGGTATGAGTGGCGAACATTCTGATGGAAACTATGTCGGTCAAACTTGTCGAGCTGTGGAAACTAGGTTCAAAGAACATATCGGCTGACCTCTGTTTGTCAAATGTGAAAATGTTAATTTTCTACATTTTGAACCGATATTGATTTCAACAGCTTCTATTACTTTCAACGAAAGAGCGCATGCGTGGCATGTGGCGGTGTATCAATGTTTTGATTATTATATTTTTAATATCCAGTTCACAAACCTGTATTCATATTCTGAGAGCTACTTGATAACACCAGGGAAAATATTATATGTTAATGCAGGACTAATGTATAAAGTATTTTATCCACAGCTGGTATGTAATAAAGTCATAATGATTCTGTTTACAAACATCTCATGAGGCCAATAAAAGCCAAGACTTCTGAGCAAGAAACAGTGTTTTATAAATCATAATATACCGTCTCAAAAACGTTTTACGCCAAAAACGTTTTGCCTAAAAAACGTTTTGTCCCAAAAACAATCGTTAACGCTTCTTCATCTGACTGCGCATATTGTTCTCCAGTTTCTGTTAGATTGCATGAGGACGCAAATCAAAAAAGTCTAATTGCACAATTCTTGCATTTTCAGGACTGGTATCAACAGAGAGTATTGCTTCAGTATGTGAATCAATATGAATCAAAAAGATATCCGGCATTTAAAATATATTCGATTTTCTTAAACGCCTCTTGACAATCCTGTTTCCACTGCCAGTCAAAATCATTTATTAAACGGTTATACAGAGCAATCTCAGGTATGTTTGGCATAAACCTATCATAAAATGTTTTCATCCCTAAATTTAGTCAGGGAAAATATATAGGGTGTCCCATTTGAATAAATGTGTATTTGACGAAACACCCTCTATATTTAAATTGTTTTTCATAAAGGCGCAGACGTATGAGCCACCCTGTATTTCTGACAGGATGTTTTTTGTTGAAGACTGTAGCTGGAACTTGGCCACAAATATAAATCATTTCACTGCTGTACTACGAACCATTATGAAATACCTTGAAATAGTTAGTTACAGTGAGGAACTCAAATCAAAGAAGTCACAATGCCTCGTGATGATAAATTGCACATTGTTGAACGAACATGAATCAAATCATGACCGTTACTTTCATGTGAAAAATGTAGATAGCACAAAACATACACACAAAAAAAAATTATCTCAGATTGACAAAACGCATTTCTTTGAAAATTCAAGTAAAACTCTTTTTTCAATTGAGCATATTTCTTTGAATCGAAACATCTGTTATTTTCAAGCAAAGGATATAATTTTATTGAAATATTTGCTCAATCCAAGAACACCATTATAAAATTAAAAATGTAATTTCTTCAGCTTGATATGGTTGATTTTTCGGAATGAATAAACCTAATTTATTGATTTAATGCTTCCTCTTTTTGATATAAGAATATAAATATACATTTCTTCAAATTAAAAAACGGAAATACTTAAAGTTGATATTACTGACTCTTTTCAATTGAAAAAATATGAAATTTTATTTCAGTACTTCATTTTCTCAATAATAGTATATACATTTTGATTTCTTTCAATGAAAAAATGAAATGTCTTCAACTTTATATTACAGTTGTTATATTACATTTGAAGCTGAGATAATATTAAAATTGGATGGTAAAACCACAGTAAGTATTGCTAAATTGTGATTAAATTATTCCGATAGTATGCTGAAGTGCAGAGTTTTGTTTCCATAGCCTTGATCAGCAGTTAAAAACATGTTGAGTCCCACAGAAATTATAGAGATCTGAGGTGGATCCCAGATAGGTGCAGCAAATGTTCAATACATTTCTAACATTGTTGACTGACATCATTCTTCTAGGACCGGCCCTGACGGATTCCATAGGCTGTTGTGCAATTGGTAAGGGGGTGAGGGGTGTAATGTCTGCTTCAGTATTGTAGTTAGAAGTGTTTTTCGGGTCTCGCCGTTCGCAGGTTACAGGTCTCGTTGAGGTTAATGTGCGTATTGTGCCATTGTGCGTTTACATACATTCGGACTGGAGTTGGTATATTTCATATTAATTGTGAGAAACAGTCATGAAAACAAAAACATGGATATCCAAAAACTTCTGAAACTGTGCAACCTTGATGGAAGGATTAAGTACTTGTATCAAACTTCCTTGGTAGGTGAGTATTAAAAGATGACCGGCACAACTCCATGGATACTGGATTACAAAAGATGGTAGGCTGTTTTATAGTTTTATAGAAAAGTTAATGGGTAAATAATTCATAGTACTTCGGCATTATGCCTAACCAACGAATGTGAAGAAATAACTTTGCATCGATAGGTATAAAAAGTAGAGGAAAGTGTAGGTATTTACCTACATGGGAATGAGACGCACTTGCATCAGTGTATTTTGATACTTCTATATTCTTGATTCAAAACTATAAATATATATTTCTTTGAACACAAACATATTATTGAAAAGAAAATAAGGTGTATTATGGGGATAATGAAGCCATTCTGTATAGGATCAAAATTATTCACTGGTTAAAGAATTATTTTCATTTCTTGAGAAATACAACTACAAGTTAGAAAGCTAGAAAAATACCTCTTTTGAATCCTTAATTATTTAGATGAGCTCTACGTTTGAGAATTTAGGTATTCAAACTTTCATGAAAAACCAACATTTCTGAGAAACTATTGATGATTTCGTTTGAATTTTGAGTTTATTAAATAAGCATTATTTCAGATAACAAAGTAACTATCGAAGATTTTCCTTTCCTGAATGAGGAATATTTGAAGAAATTAGCTATTTTCCTCTCATAGGACAACGTAACAGGATCCTTCTACGGGATGAATAAGTGAAATAAAAATTGGTATCGATAGAATTGTTGTTACTTCTTCAAAACTGTTTCATCTTCATTAACTTGTCTATCATTTTAGATAGACATGGACTTTGAGAGGCTCTACCCTGCATCGATTATGAACTTTTATGCAAAATAGGCACCATTTTACAACCCCATTATGCAATATAAGAAAATAACTTCAAGAAAAAGTGTTGGGAGTCTGATCGAAAAAATTGATTCCACTGAAAATACAGGTAATTTGATGTGTATTATTTATTCAGATAAATTCACGCTCTATTGAAAGACATGATTTAGAGAACAATAGTGCATTTCTTCGTTTCATTTCAAAAGAAACAGTGTACCAGAAAATATTTTTAAATTATTTTTTCCGTAAACTTAATTGAACTAATCTTAATCAATTTTTCGGTTTGGAATTTTTGGGTTTCAAATTATTTCTAATTCCTTGTAATGTCAAGTTTGTCAATAGTAGGTAATAGGTGCAAATTTTTTTTAGACGTCAACTTCATCGAACAGATTTTGCTGCTGCCTCAACGATTCCACCTAGGGGCAGAGTGAAGCTGAATAATGAAACAGAAATTTTCTACTGTAGAATGCCAAGAAGCATTCTTGTACATGTTACGGTATATATACAGAGCAAGGAGGAAACATCTAGCTAAAATATATACAAGACTCAAGATATTTGAAAGACTAGAGACTCGAAAGTGGGACTGAAAAGACTCAAAATCAAATCCAAGTGACTCAAAGACTCAATCAAGCCTAAGACTGAAAGACTGAGCCGATGACTGAAATACTGAGGTGGAGATTTATGGACAGAAAATTCTGTTTTTATTGTAGATCTTGATGTTTTTCTCATATTTTTGATCACATATCGATGCCCTAACTCGCAAACCAGTTGCTCCATTGATATAACGTGGAGTTAGCGGGTTTGCGAATTAAGGCATCGATATGTAGAAAATTTTATTTGTGTTTATTTTTTTTTCTGGTGAAATATGGTCTTTTTATTTTTTCTCAGTTCATATCCAAAGTTACTGATAATAAGGATTTTTTGAATCATATGTTAGAATATTGTTAACCAAAGAATTGTTTTGATTCATGTAAGAATGATAATTATGTTGAATAAAACTTTTTTCATTGACCTTTTTGTTTCAATTATTTTCGTACGATGGAATTCATTATTTATAATTCATTATATTAATTCATTGAATATTTTTGTTGAAGGGAATGAACGAAAGATTCATTCTGATTAGTTAATATATTTGATTCCACAATATTACTCTATATATTCAAAGTTTTATAATAATTAATTCATATTTTCGGATCAATACCAATATTTAAAGTAATCTAAGTAATAGATATGTTGCCTCAAACGAGTAATTTTGTTAAAGAAAACGAACCTAAGTTTCATTCTGATCAATGTATATATTCAGATCAATAATATCCTTTCATCAAGTCGAAGTATCCATTGTGTAACTAAATAAACCGTTCCTCTTGAAGTGAATGAATGTAATCTTCATTACGAGAAATTTATAGTTTCAAATCAAGAAAATATCCATCTTCAATGGATATTTTTCGTTTCTACTTCAAAACAATTGTTTTATTGAAGTAAGTAAATAATTTTTTTACTATGAAATAATTATATTTTCCACTCGAGATATAAAATGTTTTCATATAAGCATATATTTGTTTTCAATTAAGAAATTTGTTGAGAAAATTGATTCTTTGAAACAAAACAACCATCTCTTTCGTTATATACAAACAAATTATTTACTTGAGTCAATGCAGTCATGCTTATTCCAAGAAATTATTTTTTTGTGTGTACGGTTATTGGATAATAAAACACGGATTAGAAAAAACAGTGAAGGAAAACAAATTGATATACCTGTGTGGTGGCATGGTGCTAGGCTTAAATTAAAAATTCTGTATACTGACCAGGAAGAGTCCCAACCAGTCACTGTTGAGTTCAAATCAACAAAGCTGCTCCTGAGGTGGCGTATGTAGTCAGAAACAAAGACTACATAAGAATTTCAGCTATGTGTGCCGTGGTACCAAAAATAAACCATAGAAACTTGTGACATTTCCCGTTTCACAATAAACGAATGTGTTGTTAAGTTTTGAGGTTAGTTACAGTGACAGGTGAATATGCTCATAATATTTTCCGTCGGATGGACGAAATAACGAAAATTATCACAAAACTTTTATATTTTTTTTTTTTTGGATGGAAAATATCTCTCTCAACTTCAGATAAAAGTATAAGCAAATCGACGAAATTATTCCAAAAAAGTGCTAAAAATCATGAAAAATACAAAATCATCATATTTACTTGAAATTTGCACTAGGCAGGGTGTCAATTTTAAAACTTGTCGCCCTCTTTATTTTGATCTCTATAGAAAATTTGAAAATTTGTGACAGCACGGTGATCTCCAAGGGGGACATTTTGTGGGCTAATTTCAATTGAATTATATCAACTCTCTAGCTAGGGCAGACACAACCCCTAAAATCTCAAATTAAAAGGGGTGTTGAGTGATACTTCATTTTGAAGGTACCGAAAAACTTCTGGCTGAAGTTCTCTACTAAGGCATTGTTTTATAAAACTGCCAATGAGGAAGTAAAATACAAAAACGAAAAAATATTATTTTCGATCATTACGTAAATATTTGAACCTATCAAGAAACGTGTATCTTAGCATGAGTGGAATAATTAAATATAAAGGTTATTTTTGAAAGACTAGAACATTTTCAGATGTCCTTGGTGTTTACAGTAAAAAAAAACAATAGTTTCATATTACGTAGATGCTTATTGCATTAAAAAAGTGAAGATTCCCAACCCAAACACACATATAGGTTCAGCATATTGCAGAATTTCAAGTATGCATTCTTCTGTATAGTGTCACATAAAAACATTCCCATTTGCAACAACTTCAACATCTTCGTGTCTTCCATCGCCTGTTAATGGGATCCATCCTTAAACATTTGCTTGTACAGCTGTACCGCAGGTGTTTTAATGATTTTTTTCTTGTAAAGATAACAACTTTGCGTGTGCTTCGTGTCCGAGAAAATGAAGATTGCTAGAAAGTTGGAAATCATAATTGAAGATGAGTTCCTGTTCTGTAATATCCAATAATTGTTGTAAATTGGGCTGGAGAGTTTAATTTGGAATTGACTGATATCATTTTACAAACGGAAACAGAGAAAATGCCGATATATTTTCACTGTTCAAAATTGTGCATTGATTTATTGGATAAAGACGTGGAAGGTTGTGCAAAATATCTTTATCTGGAACATTCGCTGTGAGACTCTGAGGAATGAACAATTGAAAATAATATTTATTTAGTACCAAATATAAAATAAAACCATATAATTTGTGAAACTATATGGTTTCTTGAATGGTATTTTCGACCATTCACTGAACTATGAAAACGTGAAGACTTTTTTATATAATTCAGTTCATGTGAAGAGTGAGGCATTCCAAAAAAGTGGAGTTTCCTAATTGGTTGATAAATAAACAAAAAATGTCGCTGAATTCCTCGAATATATAAACTCTGTCATGAAAAAAACCTCGTAATTTCCTCAACTTTTGATGAGAAATCTTGCATTTTTTGGTGTTCATAATTCTACTTTACAAATTACGGATATTAGGTACATTGTGAGAAATAATACGGATTTTGCTTTTTCCGAATTATTTTCAGGAACAAAGTACATTTCCGATCTAGTTTGTCTACTATCAATAGTTTTCAGAAATGCGATGGTTCCATCTCTGATATGCAGTGTATACTACTTGAAATTACCCTTGTGAAGCTATTTTGTGCATCTATCGCTTTTACGAATTTCACGATTCTTCGACAGTAATTACGGAAGTTACTGGAGTTATTCCATCAAAAGTGAGACAGAATTTTTGTTGAATCTATTCTGCGATCATCAGTCATTCTTTCCTATTTGAATCCTCATCGTTTTCGTGGGTAGGAGTCTAGATTCATGCAGCTTTTAGTTCTTCTGAGAAATACAATGTGAATGAAAATAATTTTCGAAAGTAATCAAGTAATACATCTTCATTTCTACCACGAAAATTTAATGAGATGAGAAGACGCCCTACCAATATAGTTCTGCACTTTAATACCCCAAAAGTTTTGTAGATTAGCTGAAGAAAGTGCTTTAAGAAAGATAGGAGGCTAATGAAGTGCATCATCTTTGTCCAGCTCGTTATCAATCGACACCTTGTATATATCTCCGGGAATTGTATATACACAATTGGCAGACAAAAGGGAAGCGGGAATGAAAGTTTAAATGTACTTGTATACAATAAATCGTGTTCGTCTGTGAATGAACAATAATCGACTGAAAAATGTTGCATCTGTGTGCTGGTACTCATTATTATTGCGGCGAAGCAAATCAGAAACTACATTCTTGGCGGAATTTATCTGACGTCTTACAAGTTCAGTGAATGCTTTAATTTATCGAAGAGATTATTTACTTTCGATTGTAATTGAGCAAGCAGCTATTACATGAGTGCACCTGCCCTCACGGTGGATTGCGAAGATTTCTTCAGACAAAGGCTATAGCCGAAGGATCCTGTTGCGTACCACAATATGGTGGACCACCCGAAATTAGTTTAGTTTTGTCAAAGATCTCATTTTCAATACACTGATTTTCCAACAGAATGTCAGTACCTTCAGAACTATTCTAATGGAAAATTTCACAAACGACATACACATGCGACAGCGGTTTTTTGTGATCTGACCAAAGCGTTTGACTGTAAATTAGAAAGGTACGGTTTTAGAGATATAGTTCTGAAATGGTTTGAGTCTTACTCAAAGCGTATTTCCTCATAACAAGTTATAGCAAAATCAGGGATCAAAGGAGGATTACCTCAAGGATCAGTGCCTGGCCTAATACTCTTTTAATCTACATAAATGACGTAGTCTCAATAAATATTACGTGAAAGTTTACTCAGTTTGCAGATGATACTATCTTACTTTGGCATAATGGGAATGAAATTGATCTGTATCTGTATCAACAAATTAATACTGAAGTTATCAAGGTAAAACAGTGGTGTGATGCTAATTTGCTGTGTAAATAGCCTGTGGATGTTTTGAAGTGAGAACAACTTCATGGAAAAAATTTCTAGGTATAATAGCGTCACTCATGTATCTGAATAAATGGATACATTTTGAAAACTCTTTAACATTTTTTGTAGAATTTTTTGGCACCGCTCCCAAATATACAGACACCTTACTACCTTTCACTGTACCGGTACATGCTGTTTTTGTTTCAGGCAGTCATAAAGAAGGCGAAAGTGACCTGCAAATGCCACGGCGTCTCGGGGTCCTGCTCCCTCATCACCTGCTGGCAACAGTTAGCGACCTTCAGAGAAGTTGGTAAGTGCTTTTCGATAATAAATTTTTAATGAGTACTTCGGCTCTGGTACGCACCTCGATATGTAATTCGATTGAGGTAAGTGTGATAGCGTTTTTACTGCGTTTCATCGTGTTAGAATCGCCTTGGAATCTAATGGAACACCTCGATTCAGTTTACGCGGTCGTTGGTTTCTAGAATGGACTTATTACTGTTGTAATTATCTTTAATTTATTCTTGCAAAAATATAAATATTTCCTATAATGCTGAATGTAAAATAGAAGGTCAAAAGACATGAAAGAGAAAAACCAGTGGCAGAAAAAAAGACTCAGAAAGGGAAAGGGGTAGTTTTTCGTAGTAAAATTGCCTTCAATCTGATGGAATATCGATATAGTGTTGCGGTTCTTCCAGGGATGAAAATGTTACTGCGAACGCCCCAGCTGTAAGAAACATAAAAAAATTATTTAGTTGTGACGTTTTTTATTCCACTATCAACATCTTTTGTCATTATTTGCCTTCTGCACATGCACATGATACCTGATCTATCTAAAATAACAACTTGCCCTCAAAATATCGCTTCTTCGAAATTGTGTTCATTTGGAATCGATTTACAATGATTTCTCAGCAAAAAAGTGTTTGAATGCCTTTGAAGATCATATTGTATTTCTGTTCTGAAGCTGAGCTACGTTCATATGTGAAGTGGTACATTTTTGGTGATTTATATGTACCCGGAGAGAGTGGAAATTGTTTATCATGAAAAAGCCTTTCCATTCGACTATAGAACTTCTGTCTTTCTGAAACCGATGACAACTACAGTCTCGTGAAGTATGATAAAACAAAGAAAGAAATTTTCATTAATATAAATGTTTAACTATCATCCAAGGCCTTGGTAATTTGAGACACCACTTTTCTGAGCAACCGGTACAAAAACCGACCGGTAGCCAAGGCGCACCCTGGAGGGAATGCTCATTTCCTCTGATGTCGGTCGTGGGTATACTAGGCTAACCCCCCGGTCCTGGTATACCCTACTACGTGGTTCAGGACGCACGAAGAACAGGCGACGGTAGGAGTCAAGGTGGAGGCAAGGTGGTGGGGCCCAAAACGATGGACTGCCACTTTATTACGACCACAAGAAAACGGACGCCTTGAGTGGACGGATGAACTAAGGGGACGGTCTTCTGCATTGCTATGACAGAAGTGAGCCCGCCCAGAGAGGATACATGGTGAGAATACATGCTCTGTGGTGTGAGATACACCCAGAGCATGTATTTGATCCTCAGAGTCAGAGACCCGCATCATACCACCAGAGCCCGCTGAGCACTGCATAACACCAAGCCACTGAAGCCACAACAACCGGCACGGGAGGATGCGGAAGAGGCTGACATCTGACAGATCAACCCATTCAACCCTGCCGTGTATGACGCTGCTCAGATTCTGTCCTAATCGGAAAGGAGGGATACCACCCCTCTGATTGGGAGGTATGAGCGACGCATTCATAAGATCAAGTCGGCGAGACCACACGCGTCTCGTGTGTGTGGCTCACTCATATATCTATTAATCATTATAATTGAGGATATGTGGATTGACTATGTGGCGGACAGTTGTTTGAAAAGGTAATCTCGTTCCATATCGGCCTCACAACCGCCGAGCAAAATAGTTTGGTGATAGTGATTAGCGATGTATTTTTGTCTCCTGAACACATACCCGAAGTAACGCGGCGATCTTAAAATTCTTTCAGGCATGAATCTAAACATTTTTAAAACTGGGTCAGGAATAAAACCCTCACAGTATGAAAATATAAACTTTGTAAACAGATACGGATACCAGGATACGACGTTATGTTGAGATATGCTTCTCCTCAAATCTCCTCATATCTTCGACAAGTAAGTGTGGGTGCCGAACCATGCACGCTGGAAAGAGATGAAAATACAAAATCGTGCAAGCGCATTAATTCAGCAGCGTCCAATTCGAGGTCGATGGTCATTTGCATCGGCTGTCTTTATTATCCATATTCGTAGTTAATAGATATATGAGCTTACTATATGGCGGCCAATACGCGAATTGTCGCAAAATTAAGAAGAGTTCACCACACACTGAATCAAGGCGTGCTGATTACCATCAAACAGCACTGTCTTGATAGGATACGAATACTGGCGGTGGCAAAAAAGTCAATGGTTAGGCGGGCAAAAAGTATCGCGGAAAACATGAAGTTCCACGATAAACCTTCTCGCCTATTCCAAGAGCCTCCACGTGTACAAATTTTGGCAACCACTCAACTGAGATATTCCAGCCCTAGCGAAGCTTCTGCGGGAGGTTACATCAGCCTGGGCTCAATGAATTGCGCAATCCGATAACTCCGGAAGAAGTTCGACGGGTCCTCAAAGGCTCGAAGAACTTTGCTGCTCCAGGCACTGATGGGCTATATAACTATTGATGGAGAAAATTTTCATGTACCCACCACCATCTAGCAAGAGTTTTCAACTCATAGATAGATGGGGAGCAACAGATTCCAGATTGGTTTGTCGAGGGGAGAACCGTGCTAAGCCCCAAAAATGGAGATTTGTCTGATCCGAAGAACTACAGACCGATATCATGCTTGAACGCATGTTATAAGATGTTTACCCGCATCTTATACATGCGAATACTCTCCGCAATTGATTCGGTGTTTGAACGAATATATGAGCAAAGAATGTCAAAGAAGGAGACCACTGGCAGATGCATCACACAACATTTCAATGGCCTGGATCGATTATCGCAAGGCATTTGCTACAATATCGCATGAGCTCAACATGCATTTGCTCAGATGCCTTGTGATACTCGATCAAATAGTGAGATGCATAGAACAACCGCTCTGGAGGACTCGCTTCAAGTCAGGATCCAAACAGCAGGTTATCTTCAGAAGGGGCGTGTTTCAGGGAGAATCCCTCAGCCCTCTTCTCTTCTGCATCTCACTAGTGCCATTGTCCGTTGCACTACGTAAAACCCGCGGATACACCTGCGGTACCCCTAGCAACCGGAAGCAAAAGGTCATCTATTCTGTTTTACATGGATGACCTCAAACTATATGCATCCGGAGAAAAGGATCCTCATCAGTCCTTAAGGGTGGTACAAGAGTACACGCATGCTATCGGAATGTAGTTTGGGATCGACAAATGTGCTACGGTTCATCTCAAAAGAGGACGATGCGAGGCATACGGAGAGGACGTCCAACTCGTAGACGGAAGCATCATACATCATCTGGATGCCGGAGAAACGTATACCCTAGATTGGAACAATGCAACTCGCAAGAGGTAAGTACTGTTAAAAACTCTCTCCTCGGCAAGTATCAGCACGAGCTCTGAGAGATCTGGTCATCAGAATTGTCGGGGAAGAACAGCTAATATGCTTGTCGTTCCGATTCTACTTTACTCCTTTGGAGTAATGAAATGGACTCAAGAAGAGCTGCGCCAACTCGACATAAAAACTCTTGCTTGCATCCCAAATCGTCTGGTCCACGGTTATACTTTCCTAGACAACGGGGAGGCCGTGGACTAATGAGCTTGGAGTGTCTACACAACAGAATGGTGCTGGATGGAGCCTGTGAAGTCATCAGGAGTTCAGATCCCCTTCTCTGCTCAGTATGCGATCATGAAAAAGCAGGGATTGGAGTATTTCTTTTCAAGGCAGCAACCCGTGCAGCCGATGAACTCGGTCTCGTATTCGACACTGAACGAAGGAACCCAAACTCTGTCGCTATCAAAGCTGCGGAGAGTGAGAGGCTCCTACAGCTACATAAGGATAAACCAATGCATGGGGTCTTCTTCAAGAGCATTGAAGAACTTGGCTTATCCAGAGACCTGACCTTCGCTTTTTTCAGGTCAAGTGGGCTGAAGTCGGAAATCGAGGAATTCATAATAACCTGCCAAAATGGTGTCCTCAGCACCCTATGGAGGTCTCTGACACTAGAAAAGAGGAGGAAAAACGGTCTAAATATCGAGATCTATACTTTTTGAACCCCGCAGGCTTTACCCAAACCATTCTGTTGAAATGGTGGTTCTGATAATGGGGGTCCTTGGTGGAATGATGGACATGCTGCTATCAAACTTAAAAATCATACCGGCTTGCCGTAATATGGCAGAAATCTTAACCGAACGAATTCACAAGACCTTCCTGTTGAGGGCACATGATTCTCGGACCCAATAGTCACCTACTCCACGGCGTGGGGAGTGGTTATTGGGTTAATGACACACCAGGGCGTCCTCCGGATGTATCGGGGCTCCGGAGACAGGGCCTGACTGGTAAATTCCTGGCAAAAAATCATAAATTTGTAGTTTTTGACAAGTTTGAGTATCCAACTTATGCAATCCCCAAAATCATGTGCATCTCATTACATTCACGTCTGTATCGAGACCGCTTTCGTAACATTCGAATTAGCGAACGATCACTCGTGCCATAAATTTTCCGAAATTACCATAATTGCACGTCGTTAATAAAGAACGTAGCAATAATTCGACTGGATGGCAATTTATAAAACAAATGAACGCGCCGCTATGCAAAGAGATCTCGATGTAATTGCGAGGCGAGCACAATAACGTAATTGATGAATACTCATTACGCAGCGACGTAGTTCGAGGGGGGTACTTTTGTGTGGCGGTAATGGGGGTCGTTTAATTCCGTTTTTGTCCCGCGAAGGCCGCAAGAGGCGAGCCAGGCAGCAGCGGGAACCATCACGATAAGCTTTCAGCTCGAAAAATACCAGAGCCTTGTGCGAATTAAATAAATCACTCTTCGTGATAGAAAGTACAATAATTTAATTAAATGAACAGTCATATTTCTACTTTAACCCTGAGGTGGAGCTCGTTCGTATACAGGGATTATCCGAAAGTGGACACAAACTTTCTTATTTTAAACAGAACATCTTGTATTTTTTCACTTTTTTAATTATACTTATTATTTTGAAACAATTTCTATAATATGTTCCTTACTCAACGGTTCTCATGATATTACGATTTTTGAAAAATTTTGTTTGCCCTAGTTTTTTTGCAAATGCATATTTTCAAACGTTCCAGCACTGAAGCTTTCAAATTTCTGCTAGAGTTTAGTATTCATGTGACTTTTCAAGTGAAATTATCGATTTTCAACGTCAATTTTTTCAATAGGCACATAATTTTGAAAATAAACTTCTAAAATTTCGTGACATTGTCATCGAAATTTATTTTTGTGGTATGATTCGGAATCAGCTCGTCAAAATACGTCGATGGATATTAGCGATTTTTTAAGATATTAAAAATGAAAATTTTCGAAATTGGATGTTTTATTCCTTTTTTATGCTAAACCTTGTATATGAGCATATACAAATCATGTATTTTCGAAATCAGCATGAAATTTGGAGTATATGGTGATAATTTCAGGTGAATCCGATGATTTTGTACTTTTCATGATATTCAGGGGACTTTTTTCAAATAATTTTTTTTCTCTGCTGATCGACTCGAAATTTACAGAGTATAGTAATTTCGTTATTCTGAATCGATTGGCGTTCGCAGAATTGCTCTATCTCCAACCATTCTCAATTTGAAAAGTTCATCTGCAATTGAGAGCTGGTATTTCCCGCCAAATTTTTTTGTTTAATTTTATTATTACCATATTCGAAAAATTCAATCTTTTTTGTATATGCCCACCGAATTTTAAATCAATTTCAAGTCAAATAGAGATTTAGCAATATTTTTATTGAACCTCTGCAATTTCGAGTTGAACCTTTTTTCGAAGATTTCTATATTTAATTTTTCGAAAAATCGCAAACTGTTCTCTAACGTATTTCGACTAGCTGATTTCGATTTAAGCATCAAAAGTTGATTTTGACAAAATTATTGCTATTTTTCGGTTTATTCTTCATCCAATTTAATTTTTATGACATATTTGGAATCAGCTCGACAAAATACGTGGGCCTTTTGGGATTTTTTTTCCTTCGATTGACAGAGTATACTAATTCCATCATTCTGAATCGATTGGCGTTCGCAAAATTGCTGTCTTTAACCGTTCTTCGTTGAAAAGTTTATCTGGAATCTAGAGGGGTAATTTGTCTCCAAAATTCAAACTTTTTTGAGTATGAAATTTTGCAATATAGTTCAAGTAAATCTGATGATTTTGTATTTTTCATGATTTTTATTTTTGCATGTTATTTATTTTCTCTGTGATCGACTCTAAATTCGCAGAGAATATTAATTTCATCATTCTTGATCGATTCAAATTCGCAGAACTGCTTTTATCTTCAAAAGTTCATCTGGATTTGAGAAGAGCAATGCCCACAATTTTTTTTAAATCCAGAATCAGCTCGTCGAAATACATTTGAGGGAACTTGGCGACTTTATCAAGAGGAAAAATAAAAATTGTTGAAAATTTGGTTTTATTCAACTTCAAATGTTGCATTTCTTGACTTTGATTGTCTGTGGATCTCTTAAAAATGAGAAATCAGATCGTATTTTCGAGTAAGAACGCCATTTCACTTGGAAAATGTTAATTTTCTGATTGGGTGCATTTTTTAGACTTAGAATTAGAAATTTCTTTAGCTGGATGATGTAAGCCCTGAAATGTATCCTATAATTCAAATTTAGTCTCAATATCTCAAAAATTGAAAGAGCTACATAGAAAAAACCTTGAAACTTTAATGCTTTGTAGATTGGTAAAAGAGCTTTTGCGCACACGGGTTTATAGGGAAAAAAAACTCTTTTCAACCTGAAAAATACATCCCTGAAAACTTGATACTGAATTTCGAAACACCCTTATACGGCTAGTTCAATACAAAGAGCACTGGTGTATCCGAAAAACCTTTTTATAATCCAATCTAATCTATCCAATAAAGTTAAAGTTGTCTCCTCGATGTTGTTTTATCGCATTTAAAAAACCGACGACAAATCACGTATCGAATAACATCATTTAATCATGCGTCTCAGCAGTGTTTTAATTAGTTTTTTCCAGTGGGTAATTTCGCTGCTTCTGAAACAGTTAATTATGTGTATCGTATCCCATCAACCAGTGCTATCTTCAATCTTCAGCTTCCATCTTCAAAGTCTCGCATGCAACTGTCAACGCGTAGCCCACTAGTAGGTAATCATTTAGAAAGGCGTATTATGGTGAAAATTAATGAATAAGGTATGAGGAAAAGCCATCCTTCGTTGATTTCGACAAGGAAGTTAATTTTCCAAAGAATGTTTTATAATTATATCCCATAAATGAATATTTTGTGTGTACATATACAATTAAATAAAATTGAAAACTACGCGAGAGCCTGATGATGCTAACTTTGTTGGCGAAACGAGCCTCAAATAGATTATGTTTGGGAGGTATTCCTAGTTTTTTAATGATAATATCCATTACAACGAAGATTTACGATCTACTTGAGATCCGGAAAATTTATTGTCCGGAATTCATCGCGCGTAATTTATCGCCAGCAATTAATAATTGCTAGAAGTTTATCGCATAAACAATTTATAGCCCACAAATAATGATCGCTAGCATATATTACCATCTAGAGGCAAGTGTTTTTATTTATGCAGAATGAGTCAATGTGAATGCCTCGGACTCTTATCGTAAAAATATATTTTTCAGAAATCGGTTTGGAGTGCGTTTTCTTATACAGGGTGTCAGAAAAGAGCGTGATAGCAAAGTTATATTTTTTTATATGGAACACTACGTACTTCCTTGTGATTTTCAGTTCCATGAAAAAAAAATTGCTGATTTTGCTGAAGTATCCCCTCAATCCCTTTCACCTAGTTACTGTGGTTCATGTGGGCGATCAATATTATACAGTGTGCTTCATTTATCAGGGACACTCACAGCACGTTCAAACTCCAATAACTTTGCCATTTCAAATAGAACAACTTGTGTCATAGCATTTCCTTTCGACCGTATTTTATTTCACTATGCCTAAATAAAATTCCAAATTCTAGTAAGCGTCCAATTAGGAATCAAATTTCCTTCAACTTTGGTTCAATGACATTTCTCAATCGGAGTAGTTATTTTCGACCTACAGGGGTTAGAAGTTGAGGGTCGTCAACTTTTTAGCGAAGTTGTTGAAAATCGCATATTTTTGACAGGCAATTGCGGATGAAGGACCGATTTCGATGTTCTAAAAACCATTAGACGCAAAATTTAATGTTCTTTCAAAAAAATTATAACATTTTTTTTGTAGGATTCGTATTCTCCGAGTTAAACGCCAAAAACTGAAAAAAGTGCGAACATTTCGTGGTTTTTAGGCTCTGAAGCACAACCTAGAAATCGTATAGGACTTTGAATTGGTCCAGTTTTTGAATCCAATAATGAAATACACGCAAATGTTGCTCAATTCATCCTTTTAGTTGCCTACCAATAATAATATTACTGTTGAGGACTACAGGTTCATTCATTTCTTGTGGACAATAACCTTTCTTTCCTTCTGGACTCTAATCTCACCCAGCAGCTCCAATGTAAATGGCCAGGTTGTTCGCAATTATAGCACCGTTCCTCTCTGTTTTCTTCAGAAGGAAGCCGTTTGCGTAATGCTGAAGAAAATTCAATAAGTTGTTGATACCGTTTCAATTTCTTCAATGAATTCTGCCAGAGGTTGTGGTTTTACCTAATTATTGAGTAATTTTCGTAGGACTTTTGTTCTCGGCTCTGGGTACACTTGTTGGAGGTATTAGGTACTGTCCATGTCTGGATTTCTGGATAATCTCTCTATTCGCATTTCGTTAATGCTTCGATCTTTTTAACTGCAGTAGATATATTCACAAAAATTTGGATGATAAGTAGCGATTTGTTCCTGAAATTCTCTTGTGCGTTGTTCCTTCAAGGTTTTCCTTGAATGTTTAACGAGAATCATTCAAAAAAGAACCAAAAAGCAGCAAGAATAACGAGAACAAAGAAACTACTGGAGCGTTGACTTCTAGTGGATTCCCTTCAATTAAAACAAATTCTGAGTCAACAGCATGATTTCTCACTTCTTGTAAATATTAGTTCGAGATTATCAAACATCGGTACCGAAAGCTGTTTAACCGTTAAATCGATTATCACCAGCGCTTGTTAACGTTCCTTAAAAGATCTTTCAAATTGTGAAAATTAACAAGCTTTGAGCCATTCCAAGAGTCAATATTATCGAAACCAACAACGTGGGAACTTGAGTAAATATAATGGGATGAAAGAAGACTAAAGACTGATGTTTATTATGTACCCAATCTCAGAGGAGTCTGTTTTAGTTACACAGTTACAGTAGATTCATTTGCCTAGTGAAAATCAACAATTAGTCGAAATTATAGACGAATATGGGCATGGAATGAATACCCTGATGAATGACAACAAGCTGCAATCCACTCTTCATTAAATACAATAATTGTGCTAGTAGGATATTTAAGATATCAAAGAACTAAAGACGAGCTCACCACATATTTAATCAAGGCGTGCTGTTTGTTTACCATCAAACAGCACTGTCTTGATAGGATACGAATGCTCCTAGCTGCAAAGAAGTCACTAGTGAGGCAAGCGAGAAGCATCGATTATCCTAAAAGTCTCCACGTATTGTGGATGTTCGGGTGGAAACCTCCTGGAAAAATATCTACGGGTACCCGCAACTACTCAGTATAGATACTCAAGTCTTAGTGCAGTTGGAAACTTTCTGCGGCATAGCTATCAATTGTTAGGACATCAAAAGACAAAATGTTCTCGAGAAAAGTGCGTCTTGTAGATTTGTAAGTCAACGATTCAAAGCAGGAATTGGAGGAGAGGTAAATTGAAACAACTAGTAGGGTATCCATACTCCAGAAAAGACCGTTGAAAAGATTGATTCACGAATGAGAAAGCCCAGAAACTATATCATACGAAGTTACCGAGAGTAATTTCAGTTCGACGAAAATAGCAAATCCTTAGAGAATAAACCTCAAGAAAACTCGAAAAATCTGTAAGAAAAGCTTCGAGAAACTCCAAAGAAACTGGAAGAAAAGTTATTAGAAAATTTCAAAAGCCTAGAAGGTAAGCTTTTCCAGCCCTAGTGCAGCTCGAAGCTTTCTGCAGAGTAACTATTAACTTTTCAGAGAAATTAAAAGACGTAATGTTCTCGAGAAAAGTGCGCCTTGAAGATTTGTAATTCCATGATTTGAAGCAGGAATTGGAGGAAATGGAACTAGAAACAACTTCAGAAAGGACTCTCGGAAAGATTGATTCAAGTAGGGGAAGACCGAAAAACATTTCTATTCGAAGTTTCCGGGAGTAATTTCAGTTCGATAATGAACAAACTAGACGAAAACAGAAAAAAATATCAAAAAATCTGGAAGAAAAGCTTCAAGAAACACCAAAGGGACTGGAAGACAGATTACTAGAAAGATCCAAAAGCCTAGAAGGTAAGCTTCTAAAGAACACACGTTCTAATGTTCTCGAGAAAAGTGCATCATGTAGACTTGCAAGTCAACGATTTGAAGCAGGAATTGGAGAAAATGAAACTTGAAACAACTGATATGGATGTTTTTGGTTGTTTTCCTGCCACAGTTGCAGTCGAAACGTTTGGAGATTCAAATCAAAGACGACCGCGGCATACCCATGGAAAACAACCAAAACATTGACACCAGCCATGAAAGCCTACATTCCTAAACTGGTATGGAGTTTGTACTCCAGATAGGACTCTTGGAAAGATTGATACAAGTAAAGGAAGTTTCCGGAAGTCATTTCAGTTCAATAATGAAAAAACTAGACGAAAACAGAAAAAAAAAACTGGAAGAAAAGCATTGAGGAACCCCAAAGAGTCTGAAAGACAAGCTACCAGAAAATTCCAAGAGCCTAGAAGGTAAGCTTTTAGAACACACAGGTAGCTTATCCAGCCCTAGTGCAGCTCGAAGCGTTCTGCAGAATAACTATCAACAGTTCAGAGAAATTAAAAGACATATTGTTCTCGAGAAAAGTGCGTCTTCTGGACTTGAAAGTCAACGATTTAAAGCAGGAATTGGGGGAAACGGAACTATTCGAACTTTGTTCGAGTTAATAAAATTAGTGGTATCATTCAAGAGAGTCTGAATGGAAACGAATCTACAACGTGAGTCCCAGAGCAGAACCCCGCGGAACACCAAATATCACTATGATTTTCCTATCGTTAACAACGGTGAGCAACTGTGCGTGTCTATCGCGATTACTACGCTGTCCGTCATAACAATGGCCATTTTTGATTCCCCGGAGTCGTACTGGTCGGCTTAAATGGGTATTGTGAGAACATGCACGCAAAATGGAACGTCTTCGTGTGAGGCCCGCAGACATAAATGACAAAGACAGTTTATCAATACAACCGGCCAGTTACAACAACCGACGTGTCCATTCATTTTGTTCATCTAAACCTATATGACCGGCAAGATTGGTGTTCGAACATTCGCTATGAGAGTAAAGCTGAATCTATTCTGAGGTTTTGTCAAGTACTAGCGTGAATCTGAAAGTACCACAACCTAGAAGGCTTCTTGTTCTCTACATCGCAATATATACATTGAGAGTTGAGTCTTTTCGAGCTCACTTTCATATTAAACTTGTAATCTGAATCATTCTCTGCCATATTTTCGAATAAGAGTTCCTTACAAACCAACAGTTATAGATAATGGTCAGTTTATAGTGACAATCATACATAAATGTCAGTTCAAGTTGACAATTATATATAAATGTTAATTTAAATGAATAATTATTCCAAAATATCAATTACTGATACAGATTGATCTAAATGATATCCATAATTGTCAGTTTGAAGTAACATTTATGTAAAGTTGTGTAATTTTTGTGAATCACAATCAGTTTCAATGAACATTAATACATAATTTATGATTTGAGTTTTCGATAATGAATAAGTTCACGTTTAAACTGACATTTATAGATCACTGTTCGTTTAAACTGACATATATGTGTAATTATCTATTTCAAGAGATATTTCTGTGTAACATATTCAGTTTGAACTTATCTTAATACATAATCTACAATTTTAATCATCAATAATGAATAAGTATACATTTTAACTGACATTTATAT
Source organism: Chrysolina americana (assembly GCA_958502065.1). Taxonomy (NCBI): domain Eukaryota; kingdom Metazoa; phylum Arthropoda; class Insecta; order Coleoptera; family Chrysomelidae; genus Chrysolina; species Chrysolina americana. Next base: position 61,930,238 of record OY293419.1, on the reverse strand, counting down.
ATCAATGTAAATTTAAACTGACATTTTTATATAATTGTCAGTTTAAATAGACATTTCAATGGAATGTCATCAATATGAACAATTTTGATTTTTTAATAATGAATAACTTAACGTTTAAACTGACAATTATTCAATAAATGTGAGTTTAACTGACATTAATATATAATTATCAGTTTAACCAGACATTTCTTTGTGATATAATCAGTTTGAACTAACAATCATACATAATTCAAAAGTTTCAATAATGGATAAGTGTACGTTAAATCTAACATTTGTATATAACTATGATTTTTAAATGACTTTCATGTATAATTGTCAGTTCAAAGAGACATTTCTGTGAAATGTCAGTTCGAATCGAAATGTATACCTACATAAGTTATAATTTATGTTTTAATTAATGACTAAGTGTACGTTTAAACTGACATTTATATATTACTGTTATTTTAAACTGACATTTATGTATTCATTGTTCGTTTAAACTGACATATATATATAGAATTGTCAGTTTCAACAGATATTTCTGTTTAATATAACCAGTTTGAACTAATAATTATATATAATAAACAATTTAAATTATCAATAATGAATAAGTATACATTTGAACTCACATTTATGTGCCAATGTAAATTTGAACTGACATTTCAATTCAATTCCGTTTGAATAGACATCTTTGGGTTAATGTTATTAGTTTGCCCAATTCAAATTTTCACTTATGAATAAATGAACGTTTAAACTGACATTTATATAATAACTGTGAGTATGACTGATATTTATAGATAATTTTCAGTTCAAACAGACATTTCTGTGAAATATAATCAGTTTAAATTAGTAATTATACATAATTCAAAAGTTTCAATAATGAGTGTATGTTTAAACTGACATTTATATATAAACTATTACTTTAAAATGACTCTTTCGTGTATAATTGTTAGTTTAAATAGAGATTTCTGTCGAATGTAATCAGTTTAAACTAGTAATTATACATAATTCAAAAGCTTCAATGATGAGTGTACGTTTAAACTGACATTTGTATAGAACTATGACTTTAAAATGACTTTTGTATATAATTGTCAGTTCAAACAGATATTTCTGTTATCTAGTTGAACTGACGATTATACATGATTCACAATTTGAATTTTTAATAATGGATAAGTGTACTTTAAACTAACATTTATGTGTAATAGTGAGTTTGAACTGACATTTATATATCATTGTACTTTTAAACCGTTTCAGGAAAAATTTACAATTTAAACAGACCTTTCAGTATGATACAATAAGTTTGAAATGGCACTCATCCGTAATTCACAATTCAAATTTTCAATAATGAATCAAACGTACGTACGTTCAAACTGACGTCAACTGTGAGTTCAACTGACATTTATGTATAATTGTCAGCTCAAACAGGTATTTTAGTGCAATATAATCAGTTTGAACTGACAATTATCTAAACTTGTAATTAAAATTTTCAATAATAAATAAGTACGTTTAAACTGACATTTATATATGTGTGAGTTCAAATTGAAATTAGTGTAATGCACGTTTTAAAATTGTCAGTTTGAACAGTCATATAGTTTGAACTGACAATTATACATAAGTCATAATTCAAATTCTCAATAATATGTAAGTTAAAACTGATATTCATATATAATTATGAGGTTTCTGACATTTATGTCTCATCGTAAACTAACAGTTTAATTTATAATTGTCAGTTTGAACTGACAATTTCAATTCAATTATCCTACCAGGGTATAGTGCTCAAGAAAGTGTATGTAACAACGTTATATATTTTTCAAATAATTGAGGTGGAAACAGTACAGTTGCCGTATTTTTCCTCCCGAATGGAACTAAACGAAACAAAGAACGGTGTGAATTCCAACTGAATATTCGAACGCGATACGTTGAGACATGCTAATTGACTATGGGTCCGACATTCAAAGGATTGTTTCAGAGATATAAAATTAGAGACATTAGTGTTTCGTCGGCTGACAATGTAATTTGTTTAGGTTTTCTGTCATCGTTCATTGCATATCATACTTGGTACAAATTACTATTTTCAGGAAATCATTACTATCGACTCGTAAATTGTGGCCAAGAGGCAATTCTTCCGTAACTTAGTACCGTCGGTGTAATTTCTTTGGCGCTAATGAGGAACTCGAACTTTTTGTTCGTTCCACATTATCGCAGGTGAACAGAGGAGCTGTGATAGCTTCGGGGTATGATGCTTTTTTCGAAAATATCTTCTAGGAATTCCGTAATGTTGACATGCCTCCAGATGTGTCTTCATACATAAAACAGTTTTCGAAATAATCGGTTCCAGAAAATTTGGACTCTTCAATTTAGTTATTCTTAGTTGGCCATGACACCTGCGGTTGCCTTAGAAACAATCAACTGCCATAGAAGTGTCATTGTAGTAATCATGCTAGCTCGTTTGAATTCTTCAACTGAAGATTACTTCAATCTTTTCATGAGTTATAGCGAATGAAGCATAGCCATTTTTGGCTGTTCCTCCATTGCAGAAACAGCCTGGCTGTTGGCGTATCTCAAGATAGGTTCCGGCCCAATTGATGGATTTTCTCATCCCTCCTTGGCTAGTTTATCTGTCATCACGTTTCTGAAGACACCTGAGTTTCCTGAGATACCTGGGTGTCCTGGGATCCATATGAGACTAACTTTCCTTCGTTTCGCCATCTTGGATGTGATCTTGGTTGATCCCAGTGCCAGTATTGTTGCTTTATTGTCAGAGCAGATTCCAATATGTCAACGATATCGCAATTTTTTATGGTTTTTATCAACGTGGAAAACCATCCATTTCGTGGTCCTGAGGATGACTGAATATACATTCGATACATCTTAGAGTGACCTGAAAACTACGATACGATACGAGTTAGGGTGAAAGCCCACAGATGTCAGGAGAGTCTACAAGGGCAAGTACATTACCAAGTATGGCCAGACCTTTCTTTGGCATAACATGGGACCTACTTCCCCTGTTTTTTCACCATGTTCTCTGAGCATTTCATGATTTTCCTTGCATGGTAACATTGTCGAATGTGCATTCATCCCGATAAAAATTTACATTAATTTGACCGTTACCCAATAAACGATTTGTTGCATAGTCATTTGAAACTTACAACTGATAATTTTATACTAGAACGGTACCGTACTTGTAGTGGGCCGATTTAACTATTCTTTTATAGCCAACAGACCGAATCGTTAGGCGTAAAAAGACGAATTTTACGATGCCATTTGTGTTAGTTGAAGGTAATCAGAGCCGAAAGCGATATTTACTCACAATAAACAAAATTATTTATTGTCTATAGTTGATTCGGACGACGAATGATATGCGATAAAAATTTGTTTTTTTATAAGAGTCCATTAGCGCATTGTGATTGATATGTAGTTTAATAATATTTTACCTAAGAGGACTGAAGAATTAAGGATATTCCTGTTTCAAGAACAGCATGATTCATCAGTGTTTTTCGAATTCTACTACATTTAAAATGCAAGGAGATCAAGGAAATAGTTATTAATAATACAAATGTTAAATAGCGTTTTATTTTGTGAGAGGGGAACGAGCAAAATAAACTCTCTTTTAATAAATATATCATACAAAAATTCTCTCTAATGTGCCATGAAAACACGAATTTTATACACGAAATACAAACAACACTTTTGTGCAACTGTGGATGTGCATTTACATCGTCTGAAATATATTAAAAATAAATACTTCCAATGCATCTTGCGTGGGTTTTGGTACTGATAAGTTATCGCTTTTAAACGACTGTTGTCTTGAAAATATTATTCAATGTTTCAGTAAAATCGTTTTCAAAAATTTTTCCAGTCTGTGAAAGTCACTGTTTCATGAGAAGCTCTGTAACTCTTCTGGCCAATGCAGGGGGCAACATTTCATCCATAAAACGTCACGGTGGCTGAAAATCTGCCTCCGTAGCAGAAGCATATACACAAAACAACAAAATATTGAATGATCCATCTTCTCCCAAACAAATCAAAATATCTCATATCATATCAACTCTTCAAGAAATATCTAACGTTTCTGATCAGCAGCAACATGGAACATCTTCGGGAATTCATGTTGGAAGTAATTGTTCAAACTTCACTATCAATTATCATTCCAATAAATGAAATTGTTTTATGATGAATATTCAATTATTAATAATTAAAAATAATTCCTTCAAAAAGTAATATTTCTTGTTTATTTTGTGAATTATTTTGGCAGTGAAAAAAGTTAACATTTACGCATCAATAGAGATGCAGAAACGTCAAGTTTTTTCTACAGTTGTACAAAAACGTCATATTTAATGACAGTTGTACAATATGTTCCTCAATTTCAAAAGCTTTCTTCTCGTTTCGTCAATATCTCAGATCTGTTGTAGCCTCTTTCTCTCATTTGAATGTCATAAGCTGTCTCCAAACCGAAAATTAATAATTCCTTGCCTTTCTTGCAGACTATAACATTTATAGGTCAGTTACCCTCTATAAACAAATGCAACAGCGTGTCATAAACATCAAAGAAATCGCATCGAGTCATTAGCATTGAATGGTCCCCGAGATTATTAGAATATAAATCAATTTGTCCCCACCCCGTTATTCTCGCTCCAACAGCTGATTAAGGGGTGTGCAAACTACATAAATTTACATAATTTGTGTTTGTTTGCGTGATTACGAACGTTTAATTTATGTTGTCTGGATCGAGTGCAATTGCAACTCTCAAGGAATATTAATCAGCATAAGTATATATTTTGCATATTCATAGTCTCGCTGCTTCTCATTTGTTCACACATAGAAAAATCCGTCCAAGAACTATAATTTTTAAGGAAAAATTTGGGATGGCTGTCCATTCCCATTGAATAACACCTATTTTTCAGTCTGAATTTAGGATTCTTTCACCAAATTACTTATAAGAAACAGTAAAGTTCAAAACACCTCTCTCTCTCTTCATCTCTGTTCCTCTCTCTTTTTATCTCTGTTCCTCCCTCTCACTTCAAGTCTCTATATATCTCTCTTTGTTTCTCTATATTTCTATATCACTTCCTATCTTTCTTTCTGATAAAACTACACATTGTCGCCACTCCATCTCGTGATTAAAGCAAGCAGGTCTCCAAATGCGAGTTATGTGTTTACTTGTTTACATGTGTTTGGTTTTTTCTACCTTGATTTTTAATCACTAGCAATCAAACCATGGCTTACTTTTTTTAGGTAGAATTTTTTTATGATGCATATTTTTATTCTGGAATTCGTGCTTAAAGAAAATACTGGACAGCCTGCGGAATTCAAAGAGTAAATCTTGATATTTTGTCCGTTTTTCCTTCTCTTTTTGGACGATATTGATTTCGTCAGGAGCCGAAAACTCTATGCTTGAGAGTGGGGAATGAGTAGTTTCAATAGATTCGGCATTTCTCATTTCCCAAAACGGACTCAATATTTCCCGGATCTAGACCAGTGTCTCGTCTATACCGTACAACACTCGTAGCGCCGCGTTATGCCTGTGGATATAGGCTGAGACCGCATAAACTAAACAATGCATTATGGTCTCAGCTGCCCCACGACACGCTCTGCATCTAGTATCAGGGACTTCTATACCCATCACGCAACAACGATAGACGAGGGTGTTGAAGACACTATCCTGACAGGCCATTATGAATCCCTCGGTTTCCGACTTCAGCCCACTTGACCTGAAAAAAGCAAAGGTCAGGTTTCTGGATAAGCCAAGGTCTTCAATGTTCTTGAAGAAGACCCCATGCATTGGCTTATCTTTATGTAGCTGTAAGAGCCTCTCACTCTCCGCAGCTTTCACGTGGGCTTTCTGCTGAACGGGTTCCAACTCGGTGACAGAGTTTGGGTTCGTCCGTTCAGTGTCGAATACGAAACCAAGTTCATCGGCTGCACGGGTTGCTGCCTTGGGAAGAAATGCTCCAATTCCTGCTTTTTCACGATCGCACACTGAGCAGAGATGAGGATCTGAACTCCTGATGACTTTACAGGCTCCATCCAGTACCATTCTGTTATATAGATACTCCAAGCTCAAAAGTCCACGGCAACCCCGTTGTCTGGGAAAGTATAATCGTGGAACAGACGATTTAGGATGCAACCTCTATGAAGATCCATCTTTTTGCGAGTTTTTACGTCGAGTTATTGCAGCTCTTCCTGCGTCCTTTTCATCATTGCAAAGGAGTAAAGTAAAATATAACCGGAATGGCAAGCATATTAGTTGCAGCAACTTTGTTCTTTCCCGACATTTATCGATCCCAAACTCCATTCCGAAAGCATGCGTGTACTCTTGGACCACCCTTAAAGATTGATGAAGATCCTTTTATCCGTAGGCATATAGTTTGAGATCATCCATGCAAAACAGATGGGTGACCTTATGCCTCTGGTTGCAGGGGTTGCCGCAGTTGTATCCGCGGGTTTTCCGTAGTGCAACGGACAATGGCAATAATGGGGAGATGCAGAAGAGAAGAGAGCTGAGGGAATCACCCTGAAACACGCCCCTTCTGAAGATAACCTACTCTGATTGGACTCTGACTTGACCAGATGCAAGATGCATAGAAACCCTGGTATGATCACTTATACCTGTGATACCGACATACAAAAGTGTTGATGTACGGCCTACTTGATTCATGTTATTTTTATTGCATTGGTACCGTTTCACTGCTTTAGCACAGATGGCGGCAAAGTTACAGATTAATGTTGTCATGTGGATATCATTGACGGTGGACAAGCGACAAGTGTCATGTCAACATCCAAAAACAATCAAATGATAAATCAAGGCACCGTGGAATGTTCTGCGCCATCCATCGACGAATGAAGCCAACGGTGTCAATGCAATTACAGTATCAACAACTTTGGTAGAAACAAAATCGAATCTGTGATCGCACCAGGGTTTCTATGCATCTTGACCAGATGTTATGAGGTTTAACTTCGAGCTAAATTTAACTCATCGTTAGAATGTGAGTCGATTCCTTCATTTCGCAAATGTCATAATCATTCTAACCACGAGTCAAATTTAACCGGGAGTCAAAGTACGCTAACACGACATTGATAAACTGGCCTTTAGATGTAGCCAAGTATCGGTTCGCCCAAGTATCGATACCGCTACTGAAAAAACCTCGATATATCGATACTAAGTATCGATACTCCCATGAAGTATTGGTACCATTCGTGCATTGCCACCGAATACTTCAAGAGCTTAGAACAAAAGTGTTCTGTTTTCTGTTGTTCTATGGTTCAGTCTCTACAGCTTGCAGACAGCTCTGACAACTGACAGAAGTTAAGTTAGCTCTGACAACTGACAGACGTTAGATTAGCTTTGACAACTGACGTATTGTGCATATAGCATAGTTCAGGCAAAGTTTTTTCAAAGTATTTCCTTTGATTTTTTTGGTTATTTTCTTTCTGACTGAATCAGCCCGAACGAAATCATTGCGTGGCATGATCATCGACAAAGTTTACGGTTATTTCGATGGCCATGGCCCATGACATCGATACTTGAGACAAAGGGTATCGATATATCGATTCTTGATCATTTTTATGAAAGTATCGATACCTCGATACTCGGTGTCGATACTATATGATTTGGTCACGTTGTTTCAGTTATTGTGGTACTTCTTGGTGGATGATAAAAAGGATGTTAAATATTTTCCAGGAACTGCCTAAGAATTAATTTCTTTCCTACCAATCTTCTTAGCGAGTAGTTATCCTTCGATTATAGAAAACCAATTCACTAGATACAAAGCTCGCTTCGGGAATGCATTCCATTCACGCCGTTCCACACCACGGCACTTTCAGTAACGTTTTTTATCGTTGATTTTATAGCGCAATGAGACGGCAATAAAATGACGAGTGACGGGCGAGTTTCCGAATACGAGATACATCGTGTGAGAGCCGGGCAATGGGTAATTGCACCTGACGAGATCAACAGGTGGGCGACAGAGCAGTGGCTTTAAACGCTACTCTGAATTTCGATTTTTATAAAATACGACATATGATATGGCAACACTGATGTGAATATGTCTAATCTGACATTGTCAACGTGAAGTTTGACACTTTTAATGGTGAACGTACTCGTGATGTGTTGTCATACGAGTGCTGTTTGTGTTGTTCACAGACACTTGAAACATTCAGGTAGGTCAAAAAATCGTATACATTTTCGTGCGATGATTTTTGACATAGATTGAACCAACAGCAGTGTGCAGATCAACTCGCTTCGACTTTTGGAGATGAAGCACCATCTTCAGCCACCGTGTTTCGCTGATTTTCCGAAATTAATCGTTGTCACAATTCGCTTCAGGACGAGTTTCGTGAAGGTCGTCCAAAATCGGCTGTTGTACCAGGATGCTGTGCGTGGACTCATATGGCCAAATCATCATGTGATATACCGTGGAATTGAGGAATACTTGGGCATTACTTCCACTTGCATACAATCAATATTGTATGAACATTAGTCCGTTAAAAAGATTTGTTCGCGTTGGATACCGCGTAATTTGACCATCCCAATAAAAAGCTCGAGTTGATTGGTGCAAAGAAATGTTGAAAAAGTTCAATTGTGGTGCTTCATAGATCTATACATATGAACCCGAATCTAAATAACAATCGACTGTATAGGCCCTTCAAGAAGAGGCAAATCCAACAAAATTTATTCCAGCACGAAGCACTTCGAAACAAATGGTCTCCTGTTTTTTTTTTTAATTCCTCAGCAACTTGCTGGAAGCCGCGATTAATTGTATTCTCATGAGAAGTGATGAGTCACCAGAATACTGTTGTGAGAGGAACGACGACTTCTTGGAAAAGGCCGAGACGACATCTAAGCTATTTTTTGGCGTTGAACCGTATTCAATAACGTTTCAAAAAGTTATTCAATTTACGTCATAGATTTGACTATGTGCCAGAATATTGCATTAGGTTTGAAAACATTCTGTCTATGACGTCAATGTTTCAACGCTAAAACGCAAAGTTTTTAAAACGGATCAAATAATTTTAAAAAAGTGGTACGCCAAAAAACAGCTCTAGTGAGAGTAAATTTGACGAATTACAGAGAGGGTTTTAATGCTGCGCATCGGAGACGAATGGATCGGATTTTAACGATTAGCGAAGGTATTCGGTGATAACGTTCTATGCCACCGCATACACAATTGTGTACTTAACTTGGACTCGTACAGGACTCATTGGATGGTGTAGATCATCTTTCAGATAATCGTCTTTCGGAAAATCCCAGAAAGAAGAGGCTCTATATGGATAATCGCAGAAAACTTTACTTGAGTCATACTATTTAGAAGTTTTTTAGGAAAGATGTTGACAAAAACTGCTTGCAATGCGGTAAAACTCTAATGCTCAATCACAAAGCTTTGATATACTTATGGGCATACGTGTTTTCAAGACATATGTAACCTTTTTTTAATTGACACTGCCCTCATTTGATGAAAAACTATAAAATCTGAATACATAAATGAGTGAAAGATTTAATTTTTACAAATTTTATTGAACGATGTCTCGGTACAATATAACTTCCTCAAGTACATCGATTAGTACATCAATACGTTTCGTGACGTTCGTAGAAACCAAATTTGTAGGCTGGATATTTAGAAAAAGTAATTTCTGGACCTGTTTTTATTCACAAAAATTTTCCAGTCCTTGGAACTTTTGGACAGTATAATTGAACCACCAGTTGCTCGCAGCACGGAATATCAACTATATCAATAACTGCCTCATTATGTCCTGCTTGTGTGAGAATGGTTGAACCAAATACATCTAGATAGATGGATTGGTCGAAGACTCAATCTTGTGGGGTTATTTGAAGACTGTTGTGTACGAAACTTGACCAGCAAATCTTGAGGAATTGAGAAAAGAAATTGGTTAGGTGTAGAAACATATCACCACAAACGTTTTATTTAAAAAGTGTGAAGGAAGATTGAGAATAGACTATACTATTGTATAAATGCTGCCGGAGGTCACGTTGAACCTATCATTGAATACGTATTGGTCAATGTGTTGTTTTTTCCCTTATTCATAAGCTGAAGATAAAAAACTGCATACCTTTGAAAACTATATGTTTAGTTGGTTCGAACAATACAATGGTTTCAAAAGACTGTATAGATAAAAAACAAAACAAAAAGGGGGGTAGGGCTAAGTTTACCCATTACAACTCAGTAAAGGTATAAAACTTATAACGAAAAATGAATGAAAACAAAATAGTTGGTAACAAGAAAAGAGAGAAATGATTTTGAGACTTCTTATTTGTATACATTCATCTAAGAAGGGTTTTTTGAGTGAAGGGAGTATTTTAAAGTGTATAAATTTTATTAAATATTACAAAAAAGAGAGTAAAACAATGAACTTTTTCTTCCCATTACCTTTCCTTTACTTACAGCAGATAAAAATAATAGCATTCTTTATTTCATTAAAACAGTGCTAATGGTAATGGTAATGGTAAATATGGATGCTGACTGATGCGCTGCGACCTAGTTAGATCTATTGTGCCCCATCTTCTTCTGCTATTTCAAGGTGATTTCGTTTACAGCAGCCCCTCAGGCCCCAATTCCTTGAGGGGGTCTATTTGTGGTATTTCTCCCACAGTCAGCTGGTGTGATACCAGTATATTCATTCTTTTGTGATGAACAGCATAACACTCCATCAATATATGGTGTGGTGTTTCTGGATGTTCCCCACAGAATCTGCAGGTGCTGTCCTCCTCTAAGCCTAGCTTCCTTAGGTGTTCTTTGAGTCTGCAGTGCCCCGTAAGAAATCCCGTGATTGTCTTTAGACTAGTTTTGCTGAGGTTAATCAGTGTCTTCGATCTTGCTCGGTTGAAGTTGCCGAGGAGATCTTTGGCCTGCCTTAGCCCTGGAAGTCTTTGCCAGTATGTTGCTCTCATTGCTTCTTCAGTTTTATTGAGTTTGTTTTGGAAGTAAGATTTTCCAAGTCCGCAAAATGGTTCTGGCCCGATCAGTGGCGTTGATGCCCATTTTCGTACCAGGGTATCTGCTTGTTCATTGCCCTCCACTCCGACGTGCCCCGGCATCCAGAGGAGAATCACCTTGTTGTTCCTGCCTAGATGATTAAGTTTGTCTAGGCATTCCCAAACCATCTTTGAGTTGATGTCAAATGAGCTCAACGCTTGACTATCGGAGAGGATTGCGATTTCCTTGTTCCGGTATTTCCTGTCGAGGTTGAATTGAATGCACTTTTCTATGGCGTGAATTTCCGCTTGAAAAATACTGGGGAACTGGCCCATGGGTTCGGAATATTTGGTGCGAGGCTCAAAGTCTCCTGCTCCAGTTCCGTCGGGAGTTTTGGATCCGTCCGTGTACCATGTTATGGTATTCTTTCCCAGTGCTCGAATGGATGCTATGCTCCATCCACTCTTGGTATTTAATTCCGTTCGAAAGAATTTCTCGAAACTAAATTTCCTGGTAATAGTGTCTACAAATGTAAATTAAAAGATTGACATACACTTTGTTCACATTGAGTGAAATTCGTTCAGAGAATAGAGAGACTTCACTAATAATAATGACTTCAGTTCTTATTTGAACTTTTCAAATGACTTTATGTCCTTTATATGTAAGGGAAGATTATTGAAAACTTTACATCCATAAGACCGTCGAAGTTGAGCATGGGGCACACTAACCAGGAGAAAAGTTATATTCAAAATTCACTTTTTCAAATATTTCATTATTTTTTTGCTCTACTTTGTTACCCTTCTCGTTTTCCCTCTCTTTCTTCTTCCTGTTAGCTCTTTTCACGCAATCAACCATGCAATCCAACATCGATCGCTGTTCTTTTGTTTGCTCGGATATCGAAAGTTTTCTCTGTCACGTCCACTTCCTTATTAGGCGCAATTTACCTCCGTCGCAAAAAACGAACCAAAGGCAATTGAACATTCACGATCACTTGTTCTCTCGTGTAAATTTGGACAGCTGAATGTGGACAGGTCGCAGGTTATGCCTCTCCTACAAGTAAGAGCTCGGTTATTTCCCCATAAATAATGCAGCTCAATAGAAGCCGTCATGCCAGCTCATTGTGCGCAGATATTCTTCAATTAAATACCTTTCATTGACTATTAATCTTGTTTGCGAATTGTTCGGGAAATGATGAATGAACAGAGTGCGTTTACTGTTATGAGCTACACTAGACAACATGATCATATTCATATCCCCAACTCATCCAACGAGTTGAGTATTCTAATAACAATAATAAGACATGAGCGATGCATACAAAAGATGGATGCGAAGAGTGAAGGCCACGCACTCTATTGGCGAAATACTCCACTGCGTTCTGATAGTTTCCGATGAAACTACGTCAGAAAGTATGTGTTACTACAGTATTATTGACAAATTATGAGTAGTTATGTAGGATATGACTGGCATGTAGTAGGCAATGAAGCAGAAACACAGAAAATTTCTATTATTGGTTTATTTATCGAGAAAACATTGAAAGCAAGGACTAAGATAAACTTTTCAACTCGAGAACGATTAAAGATAGAGCAATTCTGCGAATGCCAATCGATTCAGAATGATAAAATTAGTATACTTTGTAAACTTCAAGTCGATCTAAGGAAGAAAAAAATCAGTCGAAGGAAGTCCTAGGAGGTAGACCCCTAAAAATCATAAAAAATTTCAGAAGAAAAAAATTAGTCGAAGAAAGTCCCCTAAAACTCATGAAAAATTCTAAATTATCAGATCTGATAATTTAGAATTCACACGATAAACGCAATTTTCATGCTGATTCCGAAAATTTTTCATTTATATAAGCTCAGATTCAAGTTACAGCATGAAAAATTAAAAAAACGTCAAAAATTCCTTCGCACGATTTAATTTTCGAAAAATTTTTATTTTCCATTCCTCAAAAAATCGCAAACACCCGTCAAATAAAAATTGATTTCGATGATTAACTGACTTTCTTTAGTTCTTTGGAGCAACTGAATCTCCTTTTTAGTTTGTCCAATTGTTCATCTAGGTCCGCACTGTCTCTACCTTCTCGATCCAGGTAGGATCCCTGCGCCATACCCGCTTCGACTAGCCTCGTTGCCGAGCTGGTACTACTGATTCTGGTCTTGAAAGCCCTACCAACTGGGTAGGAAGGAGTCTAGGAACCTGACCATATTTCAGGCATGCCTGCTCTCAGCATCTTCGCGACAACACCCTCCATTCAGACACTGTGTTAAGGTCTCGGTGAAGACCCTCCCCCATTTGGAGTCATCAGTATATCAACATTCATTTGCCTTACATATGTTATATTCGTTCAGAACCCAGTTTTCTCTTTCAGCAGGGAAGGCCATAGTGTGGGACGTGTGATAGTTTATTGTTTTGGCATAATGTCTGAGGGCATTCTCAGAATGTTGTGGGTCAGCATGGTAGTGCTTCTCATGACACATGCTTGCGGCAAGCTGGATAGTCTGTATGATGTCCATCTTGCCTCTCTGTCAGAAAAGGACAGGGAACTTTGATACACAATTTCTAGTGATAGTATCGGTATCAACCTCTAGAGCGCAAACATTCCTTACTATTCATATCGCTTTCGAATATTTCTAACTGCTGGTGGCGTTTAGCACTCAGACCGTATTTGGCGCAGTGCATTCACTTCGTATTTTTCCCGTACAATCATTTTCATTAGTCAAATCTCTTTTTGGAACAAACGGTCGTGATAACGTCGCAATAACTAACATTATAAACAGGTACACCGATCGTGTGTACCTTTGTTTTGATTTAGTGTCCCCATCCCACATCCAATAACTCTTCTTCCCACGCAGATCGAGGCGGCTTCGATTGTCGTTTTTTATTTTCAGTTGGCGGGATCATTGGGTAATTCGTTCGATTGTGACGATTGTTTTGTGATTGTTTCGAATTGTGCTTGGCTTTATAATGAATTTTATATGTGTTTTCAAGGTGTAACCAATAGGTAACAGCTAGTGGGGTCCAATTACCTCTGAAGTTGTATTCTTTTTATTGGTCGTATTGAATTGTCTGCCCAACTTTGGAAGGGAACACATTAAATATCAAATATGGATGGATTCTTCCATAATTTCAACAACACCAATGACACCATTCTTTCTAAATTTAGCTTCGACTGTCCATATATGATATTTCCAAAAATGAACTCACAAAATCAGTTTCATGCAAGTACTGACCTATTATTATTATTATTATGCAGCGGGGTCGAAATACAGGTAGTTCTGCTTAGAATCCTTCTGCTTCCCGCTGTCAGATCTATCTCGTAAGCACTTCAGATCTTCTGATGAACTCCTGGAGATTTTTCCAAACGAATTGATCGAATAATGTTTGAATAATACTCTTTGTCAACTTGTAGCTTCAATCGATCAATCAATCAAAATATTCTTCATTGTCTGAAGATTCACATCTCATTGACAAAGTCATAACGTTATAAATAAGTTTAGGTTATAATTAAAGGTAATACATAATAGAATTAATATAAATATAAACACACACATATAACGTAAACAGTATAAACAATACAAGAAGCGATCTACATAGTTAAAAACGAGATAAAATCAAAATTTTTGTTGTTGAGCAAGTCAAGAATCACCCATGTCTCTGCTAAAATATTCACTAATGTCATAAAGTACCTCTTCTCTCAGAATCAATTTCACTGTCCTCCTGAATAAAGCTAATGACTCAGTGACTCTGACTCTTGCTGGAAGGTGGTTGTATATTTTTGCGGTATTATAAATAAGAGAGTTCTTTATTAGACTTGAAGTTGGAATGGGTAGCCTTATGGTGTTGTTTTGGCGGGTGGGCCCAAAGGTGATATTGTACATCGGTAGGTCTTTATGAACTAGACATACCGAGTCCAGAATAAACAGAGAGGGTAGTGTGAGGATTTTCTGCTCTCTGAACAGTTCCTTACAAGAGACTTTTGGCCCAACCTTACAGATATAACGAAACGCACGCTTCTGTAGAGAGAAAATTATCTTGAAGGAATACCATATCTATCTACAGTTTTTTGCTCAATACCCCAACATGGTTCCGGAAGTTCAGATCATTGTCAAGACAAATTCCCAAAAATTTGTCGGTATCAGTAGACGAGATGGTATCTATCCCTAGAGGAAGGTCTGGTATAGTGCATTGAAAGGATAATAGATGTGTTTTGGATATATTTAATGAGAGCAAATTACTATCGCACCATTCTTCAACAGCAGCAACATCTCGAATCATTTTGCTATGAATATTATATAGGTTCTTATCATCTTGCCTCCTTCAGGTTCACTTTGGAGTGAAGATTTTTCAAAAAATTGAAGATTGCATCAGCTGTACTTTTTTTGATGTAAAACCAAATTGTTGGTGGTTTAGATTATTGTGGAAGGTTAAAAAGTCCATTAGTCTACCTTTTACCCGTTTTTCAATTAATTTTCCAAGGGTTGGAATGAGGGAGATTGTTGTTTTCAATTCCGCTTCTATTTATTCGCTAACTGCTGGCACTCGATTTGAGTGATACGTATTTTTGACACGTTTGACATATATACCAATGCGTTGTGCTAAGCATTTAGTCCATTTCAATAATTCCAATCGGTACATTCTTATACCAACCTTGATAATTTTCATTCTTTCAGAAGGGATTTGGTGTAAGAAATTCTCTGTCCAATGTCATAAAAGTGTGTCGTTTTTCCATTAACTTTTTAAATAAACTTATTGGGCAAAATCTCCCTCTAAAATATTCCCAAGCAGCAAAATCATTGCTTTATGGAACTGATATATTTTATAAGTATCTTATAATGCCGAATTAAGGAGTATTTTATCACTTAGTGAGTTTGACTGCGACATTTTTGTGTTTGTAGAAAAATGTTTTTATAACATTGTCCTATAAATATTTATACAACTTGCATCATAAAATTCAAGCTTGCTTTTGGCTTAAAATAGTTTTAAAACGCGTTATAATACCGATTTAAAACTGTTTTGAACGAGTGTTTTGAGTGCTTTATAATGATTATATAGTTTCTGTATAACACCTTTAAGTCCTGCGGTACAAAGCAGTTTTATAACAGTTATATACAAGCTATATAAAAGCTTTATAGTGTGATGAATAAAACAGTTTTTAATGATAGAGACAATTGCTCTATAAAATAAGTATAAAATTGTTGTATAGTCTACTTATAAAGGCGTCGCTTACTCCGTTATAAACAGTTTTTAGGACAAAGTAGTAGTATTTGGAACAAAAACGTTACAGTGTGTGCGCAATAAATACTATATAGAACATTTTTATAATAACCCTTTAGTGCCCAAGTTTGAATTCTTGTAAATATTTAAAGAGCAAAATTGTTACAAATTTCCACATTATAAAATTTTCAACTTATAATTATATTGCGTTATTATAATTTCCTTAGTCCTTGAATCAGTTAAATAATATGGAATTATCACCCTGGAAGAAAATAACAAGGAGTGGCAGTTTCAAAAGAAATGTGAAAAAAAAGTATCTGCAGATTTTAGATGATTGTAGTTTTGGGCCAAATTAATATTCCCTGGCCATTTTCCCAGCTTTCCGGTACAATCGTTAGTTCCTTTCTACCCTTTTCCACCGTCTCCACTATTTTGAAAATTTTTTTCACAAAAAATACTTCCACAATAATTTATTTTCACCCACCACGTGTTTTTACAATTTTTACAGGTTAGGTTTCATACCGCCGGCGCCGCACAAAGTAACGAATTAATTTTGAAGCGCAGCTTCAAGCAACCGTATATGACTTTATGATTTATAATGCCGCTTGATGTTTCCCTACACGATACTCACAGAAAGATGGTACACGGGGTTGCCACATGTTGCAGAACTTCAAATACACCTAATGACTTAAATATACTATTGGCAATACTCAACGGATTCATCTCTTTTGTGTACGAATACGTTGGAATAAATTAAACGGGGCAATAATTAGCATTGCTGTTCTAAAGTACCTATCGCTCCTAACAAAAACTTTTGAAAAATATGTAGGACCCTAGGGTGTGTATATAATCAATTATTTCACAGCCTTTTTTTATTCCAGATTTTGCCATTTTAAATGTTTTGCAGGATATGATAAATACCTAGAAGTTGTCATGAATGGCAATAAACGCTTTTTTGGTTTAACATTTTTGGTTATTCAAAAATAATAGCAGTCGCAGGTTGTTTTGAAGATGCTTAAGTTACCCTCGGTGTTGGTGGGAGATAAAGAACTATTTTCCTCCCTATCTCGGGGATCGAAAATTATGTTTTGATATGATACATTATTTTTGACCATTTTTGCAGAATACAAAACAACACAAATTAAAATATGGCTGATGTTAACTTTAATTTGGAGATATTTTAGTTGTAATATGACAAGAAATCAATAATGAGACGATGGAAATGTATCATGTAAACAAGCATTAAAATTCTTTCAGTGTCTTTTACATGATCACCCCTAAACCAGACTCAAAAAAACAATATGTGGCAACCACTGAAATAAATAAAATCAATATAGGTTTGTTCTGGAAAAATTGTTTTTTAGCGCCATTCAAAAGAGCTCTATAAAATCATTAGGTTCTATATGGTTTCTTATAGAATAAATTTCTTCTTTTACGTTTTTATTGACACATAATTATTGTATAACTCAACGCCATATTTATTTGCGGGTTTGAGCATTTGCAAGCAGCCGCCATTGTTCACGAAAAATATTCTGGAATATAAAAACATATATTTGAAGCAATTATGAACCATTAATAAAAATATAGAGCTCTACACTCTATTTATTTAATTAATCGATAATTATACAGGTATTTCCGATCAAAAATAATGACTTCGAAAATTATAGTAGATATTTTAATATTTTTATCAGATCGGACAATTTGTTACTAATTCAAGGCGCTTCTATTTTTTACTAAAAACATATATATATATTCAATCAGAACATTTCGCTGCGTAGGGTAATCCTTGGTGCTGAACACATTTCAAGAGTTTTATAAACCCAATGATATCGCATATTTTCACGTTTTTTATTATGGCGACTGTTTCACTTTCATCTTTTCGAACTAGGACTACCATTTCGATGAAGTTTTATCATCCCACCTTATGTCAACGTTATTCGACATACTCATTGTAAATTGCGTCTCTAAAGTATCATATATAATTTCACTTTTGATCATCTATAGGACACTGACCAGAAAGCGTTATATTATATCCTTATTGAACAAGTGTTTTATGTTCGTATAGCTATTCTTAAAATAGTTTTAAACCGCTTTATAGGATCCCTAAGAAATATGATTATAATTGTGTAAACCGCATATTTGGATATGCTGTATAAATAATCTAATAGACATTATTATAAAACAGTTTTTTAACTATCACATAAAGACATTTTATTGAGATGATATAAATAGTTATAAGCTATGTGTTAAAGAACCAAAATATTTTATAATTTGGGCCTTTTTTGGTTGTATACGTACTGTATTAGAGCTGTAAAGGGCGTTATAGGATATTTGTAGTTTTATTAGATCTGTTGTATAGCAGTTTATATCACTCTTATAAAACAGATTTTGCTACTTGGGTTAGGCATATATAATCCATTTGCTGTTACATAATTTATTATAACCACCTTGTCTCATTTTCGAAAATAGAGGATTATACTCGATACGTCCAATTTCTTTTCCATTATTTTCAATTTCAGATGTTAAATACTTAAGTAGTTTTGCAGTAAGCTGCTTCTCCTCCGCGACAAGCTAATTCAAACGCCAAAATGTGATACAATTTCTTATGAAGTCCTTCCAGTTCATTATCGTTATATAATCTGGCACATACTTCAGATTCATTAAGAGCTGATGCACTAGATTTTCTCTTTTTAGGTTGTGCTCGTAGGATTTTACGTTTAGCATTACGTGCAGCTCGTGATGAATTGAACTGAACAATATTGAATTCGTTATAATATTTACTTTGTAGCATTTTAGTGGTGGTGTTTCAAATTGTTTCAACAATTTTTTCATGGGAACGTGAATAACCACGCAGTTACTATTTCTTTTCGGAAATTCCTTCTTGAAAACCATTTCATTTAAATGAATCATAGACCAATAAAAAACATCTCGTTTATTCTAATTGAACACGTTAGATCTACCTATTGCGAAATCGTCCAATTGGAATAAAGCAGGCGGGCACGGTCTCGTTCTTCATTTGTTTCGGCCGTGAATCATTTCTTATCTATCTAGTGCGGGCGTGTTTAGAAGTTCTATTGGAGTCTGTTATCGATATTTACGGCTGTGGCGCATGTTTCTGAATATAACTCTCATTAGCCGTCTAATGTCGAATTTCAGTGGGAGGGAAAGGGGAATGTTTTATCGGACTAGTTAGTTGCACTTGTGACGCATCCAAGGCAGATTAATTTTGAGATCATTCCATATTGCAATATATACGTAAAGGGTGTTACGTCGAAGGGCTGATAGGCCAACTTACAACTGACTGGAACATCAAAATATGGCGTTAGTAAGGATTTTGTGAAAATCGATCAGTGTTTCGAGTGATACACCTTCAAAGTTCCTTTTTTAAGGTTCTAATTTTTGTTGTGCAACTATTGATCACAGTCCAAAATAGAATTATTGAGAAGTAAAACAGAATAATGAATAAGTAATGTAAAATGATTCAAGAAGATAAATTTACACAACACATATATCTGGTTCATTCAAAAATTAAAAAAGAGAAGTAGAAATGATGAAAAGAATCTAAATTTCAATTTGCGATTTTTTTAAATGTATATAGCTAAGTTATATTAACTAACTCAGCTCTTTATATAAACACCCCGTTTATTATTACTTTGTTAGAAATCCATAGAATTTACTAGGTTTATCAAGTTATTCTTATATTCTCTCTTTACTTTTGATGGATTCAAGTAACGGAATTAAGCAGCTTCGGATTTTTGGCAAGGGGAAACTCATGAATGGGGCCCCCCAATTGGGATAATATTTAACAAAATAATTTGTTCATTTTATATGTTTTATTGAAATTTGTAACATACATGCAAGTTCATTTGGAGGGAAGAAGGAGTAATTGTCCTCCATATTTTTTTCTACTTCTATTCGTGACATTTTTGAAGTTGCAGTCCTTTTATATGCCAAACCTTGTATCTGAGTATATCGTTTGACTCGAAATTCACAAATTACACTAATTTGATCATTCTGAATCGACTGACGTTAGCAGAACTGGTATATCTTGAACCGTTCACGAGTTAAAGAGTTCATCTGGAGTGGGAAGGATTCATTTCCCTCCATATTTTTTTCCAGTCCTATTCGTGACATTTTTGACGTTGACTTTCTTTTATATGCCTTTTAGCTGAGCCTGCACAAATTATATATTTTCGTAATCTGCATGCAATTTTGCGTATATAGTGCGGATTGCAGGTGAATGCATGCCTGCATGCCTGTCGACGTGCGTGAAAAAGACAAGGTGAGCAGGCACGGAATTAGGAAATAGTCTATTTTAAATAATGAAAGATGCACTGAAAAATACGTCGGAATTACCAAAATTTTGGCATTTTGGCTTCAGAGAAAAAAACGGTAAAAAATTGGAATGGAAATGAGACATTACTGGTAGTAAAACTTTTGATTATTTCATGTTAAAACTTTTTCTAATATTCCTTTACGATGATTAATTTGTAACCCCAAAAAATATTATAAATCTAGTAAAATGGTATTCTTTCCTTTCAAAATTATTAACAACAAAGGCCAGAGCATAGAAATTAAGTTGGTGGCCACCGGGAAATTTTCCGGTATTCCGCTGGTACAATTCGACACTGGAATTAAGTGAGTAGAGATTTGTCATGATTTTTATATTTATCAGTTCAAACGTTGTATGAAACCTTGAATATACTGCTTTTTATCCAGTCTGCTTTTCTGACGATTTATCAACACTGGTTGAGTGTTATAATTGCAACAACTCATCGTTTTATTTTATTTCTTATTATATTTTACTTGCTGAATAAACTCACTCTAACACTCACTACAAAAGTGTTACACAATGTTAATAAAGAATTACTTAAGTGTTACTTTTTTTTTATTCAATAAACTTCCCATATGCATGCAAAACATGAGCATTAGAAGGTATAAAATAGAAATTAAAAAAATGTTGGTAAAAAAGCATATCATTAATTGAAAGAATATCTCAATGATTCAGCAGGTTCATATTTTCATGATTAATTTATTATACAGTGCTCAAGAATAGAAACGGGACCTAGAAATTTTGTTCGAATTTGAGAAGTTGTTACGTTTGATTGCCTGAACCGATTTGAACGTTCTTTGCAGATAATGAGAGTCCGTTTCATTGGCTTTTGACTGTTTGGGCCAAACCTTGCCTGCTGTCATCCTCAAAAAAGTTACAGGGTGATATATTGGTTTGTGCAAATTCGACTAAAAATCATTCAACCCCCGTTTACGCCAAACATTTTTTTTTCATTCCCAACTATTCGAACATGAAATCTCAGGTATTTTCATGATATTCTGAGAAAAAAAATGGAATAGGTGCACTGGAATCAGAAATATCGATGTTTTAAGAAAACATGGCATTTTACACCTTACCAATTACAAACAATATCAGCTCTTTCATTTCTGAACCGATTTGAACATACTTCATAAATTTTTGAGACTTTTTCGATTGGTGTTTATTACATCGATATTCTGACAAACCTACAGGGTGTTATAACCACAAAAAAATATCCAATCTCTTTGACTCTCAAGAAATACACAAATCCTCAGAAAAGATGAGTTTTTGAATGTTGACGAATTGGTGAATGCTGTTATGAATGAATGGGAAGCTGTTCCACAGGATATTATTAATGATCTAATAATGAGCATGCCCAGAAGACTTGCAGAAGTGATGCGGGTTAGTGGATTGATTTAGTTGGATGCACATTTTATTTTCATGTTTGTGTTAATGTTGCACGAATAAAGTTTGTTACAATTTCAATGAATTGTGACATCTAATCCTTCTCTTTGGAAATCAAATAAATAATGATAATAATAATAATCTGCAAATGAAAATCAATCAACCAAAAAAATATTCACAAAATAAGTGAGAATATGCGTATTTCTTGAGAGTCAAAGAGATTGAATTTTTTTTTAATTTAGAGTTGTTATAACACTCTGTAGGTTTTTTTAGAATATCGATAAAATAAACACCAATCAGAAAAGTCTCCAGGATATATGAAGTATGTTCAAATCGGTTCAGAAATGAAAGAGCTGATATTGTGAGGTAATTGGTGAGGTGTAAAATGCTATGTTTTCTTAAAACATCGATATTTCTAATTCTAGTGCACCTATTGATTTTTTTTCTCAGAATATCATGAAAATGTAAGAAATTTCATGTTCGAATAGTTGGGAATGGAAAAGAAATGTTTGGCGTAAACGGGGGTTGAATGATTTTTAGTCGAATTTGCACAAACCAATATATCACCCTGTAATTTTTGCGAGGGTGACAATAGGCAAAATTTTATATTGTTTATGTACTAAATTTATGTATTTTATTGACGATATTGTTAACCAATATTTTCCCACTTCCAAATAAAATCAACCCAGATATTCTTTCTATTCCAGGAGACTACCTCCGGGACAAGTACGACGGCGCCACGGAGGTGCGCGTGAACCGACGAGGACGCCTCCAGATCCGGGACCCACGCGTCACCATCCCCACGGCGTCCGACTTGGTGTACCTGGAGGACTCCCCCAACTACTGCATCAAAGACGACAAAGTGGGCTCACTGGGCACGCAAGGGCGTCAGTGTAACAGGACGTCGCAGGATATCGATGG
This sequence comes from Chrysolina americana, assembly GCA_958502065.1. Lineage (NCBI taxonomy): Eukaryota > Metazoa > Arthropoda > Insecta > Coleoptera > Chrysomelidae > Chrysolina > Chrysolina americana. The sequence goes on along the minus strand of OY293419.1, from coordinate 61,907,480 downwards.
TAAGTGCGCCCCGGCAGATAATAATAATAGCCGTTCTCTACACGCACAGACTATGCTTTTGGGTACACTCTATGAGTGTTTATGAGGGAGTATTATTATTATCATCATCATACACCGCCCAACAAATGAACTGGATGGTTACAAATGTTCTAAAGTTTGCAATGTTTCACTGGAAATGTATTCGGTAATGGTGCTCCCCGAAATCGAACCCAAAATCATAACCAGGTGAGGATAGAAGATCTTGTTCAGACTGGGAGGAATTTGGTAAAAAAAAAAAAACGGAAAAAATACTCCTGGGAAAAAAAACGGACCACCCCCCCCGGAAAAAACCACCAGGTTAGTTCGTTCAGGAACAATCGAGTCGTAAAAATATAAAAAATCGTCTTTTTTTGGTCGTCGACGATGAACATTCCACAGAATAGGTTAAAACTGTTATTGGTATTGTGAAATGAATCAAATATGGTCTAGTTTCTTTAACATGACACACAGTTGAAGTTTCATTACTTTTTGTGTACTGGCCATTGTTATCGCCTATAGGGGTATTTTTTCCGTTTTTTTTCCGTGGGTTTTCTTTCCGTTTTTTTTTTTCGTGGGGTATTTTTTCCGAGTTTTTTTTTTTCGGGTTTTTTTTTCGGTGGTATTTTTTCCGTTTTTTTTTCGGAGGTATTTTTTCCGAGTTTTTTTTTCCAGTTTTTTTTCTTAGATTCGGGGAATTTAACCGGATTTCGTTCAAATTGGATGGCAATTTTTATATAATTCGGTTCTGCCGTCTTACAGAGCCGCTGTTTCGGTTTCAATGGCCCACCCTGTATAAAATACTTGTATGTTCAGAATGAAGCGAATATTTTATGTGTTAGAACTAATAGAAACACTAATAGCTTTGCATGTAATATTGCCGAATGTAATCTTTTTTATATTCATCGTAAGTGATCCCACGTCTTTCAGAATAAGGGAAGAAGAAATAAACAGTACCCATATTAAACCAACTTTTTCATTACCAATACACTTTATTATAAATATTTTTTCAATATAAATGCAAGTATATAAAATTTCACAATGAATCAAATACAATTATACTTACGCCTAAATGTTTCACAAACTTGGTAAAGTTTGAGCCCATATCTGATATGAGAGCTCGAATATCTAATTCAGCTTCTGTAATTTTGGAGATACAATCAAATACGATGGATCGATCTTAAATCTGAACTATTACAAACATAATTCAAAAAGGAAAATTCCATGCCATTAATACTAATGCATTTTATGACATGAACATAAAAAATAATTGCAAAAATTCAATTGAACCGGAATAAGATTCTTTCCACTTACCCAAATCTTCAAAAAATATTAATTCATTATATTTGAGATCATACTGCATGTACTACTTACAGTGAAACCTTTGTGAGGTTAGAATACAAATTTTGTCTACTTTGCTTTTTTCCTGTAACCTGAATTTGAGGCTCCTGAAAACAAAATCATCAAGTCCTGATTCCTTTTGGATGTTTTGGGTCATCCACCTCAGAGTAGTCACTGATGAAAAATAGTAATTTTTGACCATTCGCTCAGGGGTTTTTGGTCCACTATAATACAGAAATAAGGTTATTTAAAATTATTTATATATCTCTCAGAATCTTGACCGAATTAGATAAAAATGAGGAGATGTTTTTCACACAATCTCTTGACATTTTCTTTCGAAATATCATCATTTAAAGCAAGGACTCTATTGTATGAAATCTGAAGTTTCACTCTTCTAGTTCCCATCTCTTATCATCTGAGATTTCACCTTAGCATCCGTAAAATCAGTTTTTGAAAATATTGTATCACTACCTTCAGTGAATCTTTCAATTTTCTTTTCATTGGTGTCTGTGGAGTTATCTCATTTGTAGTTTACGAGGATATATTGTAAACTCTTAGCCTACTATAGAACCAAACAAAATTTCAATGTCAAAATATTTTATTACTCAACATATTCTCCTCTTAATTGGATACATTTATTACAGCAAACCTGCAACGTCTCTAGACCTTTCAAAAAAAAATGTTTCTTCTTGCTCTGCAAACCAGACCTCCACAGCTTTTATTACCTCCTCGTTGGAAGAAAATTTACGACCTTTTGAACTTTTTTTCAGTGAGGAAAGAGATGATAGTCGGACGAAGCCAAATTTGCATGGCAACATGAGATTTGTGTGCAGGGGCGTTGTCCTGCAAAAACAAAACAACTTTGGATAGCTTTCCGCGTCTTTTCTCTTTATTTTTTTCCCGTAGAGTGGTCAGTAATGTCGAATAGTAATCTCCAGTTATTGTTCTACCCTTATCCAACAAATCAATCATGATTACTCCATGGCAATCCCAAAAAACTGTAGCAAGAATTCTTCCAGCAGATTTTTGGACACGAAACTTCTTAGGTCTTGGAGAACCGGAGTGTCGCCATTCCATCGATTGTTGCTTCGTTTCTGGGTCGTAGAAATGTACCCAAGTCTCATCCATAGTAACAATTCTGATTAAGAAGTCTACATCGTTTTCAAATCGAGCACAGATCGAACGCGATGCTACTACCCTTGCACGATTTTGGTCAACATTCAAACATTTGGATCCATTTTGCAGCAATTTTTCTCAAGTCCAAATTGACGTGAACTATATGATGAACGCGTTCGTATGAAATATTCAATGCTTCAGATATCCGTTTTAGCCCAATTCGACGGTCTATTAAAATCATGTCATGAACTGCATCGATATTTTCGGGAACTGACACAGAAACTGGCCTTCCCGATCGGTCATCATCTTCAATGGAGTCCAATTTTGCACGGTCGCATACGAAGGACATTGATCACCAAGGGTATTAAGCATATCTTCGTAAATCTGCTTACCTCTTAACCCTTTTAAATACAGGCACTTGATGATGGCTCGATACTCAAATTTTTCGATTTTCACAGTTTCGGTGGACATATTTTTCCTTGTAATTTATTGCGTAACTCTGGTTTACTTTTTTGACGTCAAACTGTCACTGACACTTCTAATAAGATATTGTTCGTTGCTATGGTAACACAATATTTTGTTTATACAGGAAACTGGTTTAAGCTAACTAGATATCAATACATCCTCGTAATTTTCTTTGTTCCATAAAGTAATATCTGTTTAGGTTGCTTCAATTCTTGTTAACATTCTGGCATCAATGTATTTGCTCTCCAACACAATCTCCACATAACTTGCAATATCCATACTTTCAACACCGAATCGTTTTTTTGTTGTTAAAAACCCTCAGAAGTCTTCAAGAGACTTTTGGGAGAAGACATAGCCCTTCTTGAACGAGTACTACCAGGGTGGTGGTGGCTGATACAGATTTCATGAAGAAAGAGTAGCAGTACGACATAATTTATGTTCAAGCACAAGTTTATCTTCAAATCCTGCTAATTTTGTATAAAACTAATAGTTCCTTGAGCATTAATTATTATTTTTATTTATTTTTCCATTCAATATGAACACGGTCTTTTCCTTTTGGGTTGAGAAACCTGAAAAATCTTAAATCTTTCTTCGAACTATCACTGGAAAAGTATTGGTTGAGACAGTTTTTGGTAGCACTCTTAACACCACAATTTCCACCCAACGAAAACGGCGAACGAAAAGTGTATGAAAACGAAACATTGTAAAGGTTGTGATCTGATTAAGAATACAACAAAAAAATAAATAAAATATACTCCAAGCACCAGAATAATTCAATTCTCAATATCGAGCATTGATCAACTCGCTATGGCTTAAGAATGTTTGGCAAAAATCAGCAAATTTAAGAATCGCTTTCAGTTTTGAACTATTTAAATTAACAGAATATGACATTCGACGAATTTTTGGGAATTTTTTTAGAATGCTCTATCTTATTAACTAATATTTACACCTCGTGTTGTGGCCATAGAAAATGTTTATTAACTCAATTATTCTGTACGTTCTCGAACTTCGTTACGAATTTTCAGCGTTCACTCTCTGTTCTAGGATGCAACCTTCTGTGCTGCGGCAGAGGCTACAACACGCTGAAGAGTACGATCAGAGAGCGATGCCAATGCCAGTTCAAGTGGTGCTGCCAGGTAGAGTGCAAGACGTGTATTCGCTCGATGGACGTGCACACTTGCAAGTGATTCTATCACGGTCGCGAAACAGCATACAGGGTGTGACTAACGTGCATTTGCCTGAAATTTATCTCGTGCTGGCCTCAAGGGTCCGTTTTGGGGCCACTCTTCCATTACTTATATACGAACACTAGCAAACCCGGCGAACTCCGTTTTGCCACCAGATGGCTTCGTGTTATGTAACATTTCGTTTGGTGATTAAAAGAAGAAGAAATTTTTTTTTTGCTTTATATTTGAAAAGGAAAAATTTTATTTCATTTCACGACAGTAATGAATTCATTTCGATTACAAAAATGAAGTGTTATTTAGTTGAACTTCTCTAAGTATCCAAAGTAAATACTGAATCGAAGCGTTATACGTGTCCGCAAATTATCCGTTTCATTGAAGTGCTCTTTGGTAAACCACATTTTTTTTTTTTTGGTCTGACGTTAACACAAACAAAGCGGATGGTTTCCCAACTCGTGAACACGCAACGTATAACTGCCGATGTGAAAAACAAAGCTTTTCTAAATTTATCCCGCAAACACTAACCGATTGGGCTTGCGACTCGTTAATTGTCATTGCGAACGCAAGGCGAACTGGAAATTGCAATCCTTTGAAGTCAAACGGAAGATCAGTCGGGATCATTGGTATTCGAGTAATACATACCTTTTCACCTGCGTACTTTCCGTTAATAATGGTTGCCTCAATCAAATTCGGCATAAGTCTTTTTACCGAAAGTCGAGTACCGTTGCAAAGATTCAAATTACGCAATATCATAATAACTGTACCAACTTTGAGTTGCAAGTTATGTGGTGGAAATCCTGGTAACTCCAGAGAGTTCAAAAACTCCGTTGGATAATTTACTACATCATCGGGATTTGTTATGGAATCAACGGATTTGTATGTCACCAAATCGCCAGCAGTTTTTGATTGAATGGCGAAATTCAGTGCGTGTACATCATTATTCTTTGCGGCAAGAATTGCTCGTTGACTTAACCAAGCATAATTCTGATAATTCTCACTAATGTTTGGGAATTTCACAGTGAACACAATACCGGTTTGTCACATGAAATTAACTGAGCAGAGAACAATAAGTAGCTGTCAAACAATGTATCACGCACCGGCGCCATCTACTTGAAATATTGGTTTGTAGTACATGCTATGTATCAGAGATGGCGCTGTATGTGAAAAAAGATTTTCCCGCTTTTCTGTTGACATTTTTTCTGAATTTTCTTTGCTATAAACCTCACGGAGCCCGAGACCTTTCCAACGAATGCAAAACCGTGGAAATCGGTTCGTGCGTTCTGGAGTTATAGCATCAGGAAGGAAAACCCGACTTATTTTTATATAGTAGAAGAAAGATGAATGATCTTCCTCAGAATCGACGACAAGTTCTGAATGAAGAAGTCAAATATATCGAAATATGTCACAGACAGAAAGAGTAAATAAAAAACACTAAATGTACACGAATTAGATGTCAGTCTTTCAAACCTCATAAATAATATACCGTTGGAAGAATTATAGAACAAAGATAAACTGAAAAAGACAATACTTACCTATTTTAGAAATGACATCCCGGTGAAATGAGCTATATTCTTTATCGTGTCTTTGAAAATTTAGCTTCGTTTAAGTTAAATCTTTACTACAGATCATTAACATCATATCATCACATCAACACATAATGCATTAGTTACAAAATATAATACGTTAGTTACTTTATAATACCCTAGATACCAATTTTATTTTAAAATCTATTTATGAAAATTGACATGAATGTTTTGACAGTTTTCAAAATTGATAGATACACCTGCACCATTCTTGTTCGAAATGATTGAGGTGACTCGGCGCGAAGGGCCTCGTCGCCTGGCAACGTCCACGATTATTGTAAGTCGCATCATTATAATCTCGTTACATTTAGCTTACATTTAGCTACATTTAGTTTCAAAAATTTCGATAATTTCAGTCGAGTTATTATTTTTTCATTTGATTGTATTACACACAATTTTCAGAATGTTATGGTCCATGAGATGCTTATGGGCGAATTTCTATGGCATATTGTTTTTTCAAATATACTTGAATTGGAAATGAATCTTTTGTGACTTTTCTCTACGTGTAGATCTGAAATTTGTTTACGTGTACATACAGTCACCTGAATTTCAGAGATTTTATGAGAGCTTGCTATGATTTACGGGGTGAAAAAAGCTACTTTCTATGAATCGCTATAAATACTAGAACTTATGCTGCTTTATCAAACTGCAGAATTGAAAAGGAGCATTGATCTAGATAAACAAATATATACATTTCACGAGTCGATCTGAAATAAAAAAATATTTGCAGAAAATAATTTTTCAATTTTAATGAAACTGTTTGGAGTTCCATTGCCTGAAAAAGGAAGAGAAACAATTTCTCCAAGGTTTCAAGTCACGAAGATATGGTTTCAATTTATTCTTTAGGAAATGGAGGAAATTCTACAGAATTTTGGTAATTTTTGCACAGTAACATTCAAGCAACAAATAAAAAATATTTCAATTTGGGATTTAAAATAAAATTGTCGTCAACAGGCTCATCTTAAAACCTATCAGATATATTGGTGAATTTTAATTATTTCAAAATTAGCAAAATCTCCAAAGTATTAATTTTTCAGGAAATGAGTAACATTTGCATGATAATGTTCAATGAATTCATCAAAACATCATATAATACGAAATCTAAATCTAAATTGAACAACAAAATGAATCAAAATGAACAGTAATAAACAAATTTAAATTAAATCTCAACATGACCTCGCTTTGAAACATTTCAGAAGTGTTCTGATCTCTAAAAGATGTGTGATTATGAACCTGAGATTTTGAATATCCCCATGGAAATAAATCGAATGAGTTTAGGTCGGGAGCCCATAAGCTATCAAGTTTAAAAATTAATTAAAAATGTAGTCCTTCTATATTATCAACGTAACTTTTTTATAAATTATTCCACTTTGTATTGAAATGGATTACTATTATTACAGAAATGTACACTACTTATTGATCAGAATTCTATATTTCTGATTGCTCAGAATCAGCTCTTTTGAAGAACAAAGGTTTGAAAATCTGAACTGATCAGTGAACATTTTGTCTGCTCAAACAGGTCAGATTTTGATTTCGAAGAACGCGATTTAAATATATGCATTCCACTCATACCGAAGAATTTTCAAGTACTCACCTAACTTTCTAGAAGAATTTTCTCTCTTCGAAGTTGATTCGTCTATTTTCCGAGTCACACCCTGTACAATACCAAACCTCTCGAAGTATAATGAAACAGCAAACGTTTGGAGGAGTACTTGCCGTGTTTGTGGTGAAGAACTTTCAAAACTACAAGTATTTACATAAGATTTAAATTTTAAGGACCATTTTCGTAACGATTGTACAATTAAGTAGTGTGTAAGGATGTGTATTATTTTTTATTTATTTATTTGTTACTATAGGTAATATATTTGTTTATATTAGCTGTTGTTTCATTTTTAGACAAAGATCAGTGATGAGACAGTAATTTCTTTGTAGTTTTCTGCTTTTTCTGTTCACTAGCGACTACCTTCCCAAGCTTTCTTCCGGAAATTTCTACGATCTACTGAAGATGGGAGAAAATGGTGGAATATTTTTTTTTATTGGTTATCGAAATAATGATACAATAACCAACGCACCGTATACAGGGTGTTCCTTAAAGACATGCTAATATTTGAGGGGGTGATTCTTTGACTTATTTTAAGGAAAAAACTTTCTATAAACGTATGTCCTAAAAGTCCTAACTTTTGAGATACAGGGTGATAAAGTTTTGAAAAAAAATCAGTTTTTTAATAATAACTGAGATAATATTGTAGACGTTTTTATAAAATTTGGTACATGTCTTCTATGCATCAAGGTGCATTTTTTAATGCACAAACATTTTCATTATTTCAACCAGTGGCGTCCGTACGGGTTTTGCATTGAATATTTTTGGAGAAAAAAATACTACGCCACTGCTTTCTCCTGCAAAAAAAAAATACTTTTGAGATCCTCATTTATTTTTGAGCAAATTTGATCTCTTGAGTTTTCTTTGTCCGCCGCATGGTTTTCGCTTAAAAAAATAAAAATCGTTTCATTTCAGGATCAATTCTTCAAAAATCTGATGCGGTGTGGAAATGTTTGTGCATCGACTGAAAGCAAATTGAGGGATCAGATTTGTTCCAAAATGAATGAGAATACAAAAAAATGTGTAATTCTTGTCAGATGCTCGGTTCTTGATTAAAATAATTAAATTGAAATTGCTTCATATCGCAGTAGGTACCTAACATTTTGTTGACAATAAATCGTCCGATAGTAATTTAGCTACCTCTTTATAATTGAAATTTCTTTTCACCACTTCTTAATCTTTTCACTAATAATCTCCCAAGTGCTTGAATTATTGCCGGAAATTTACTTTACACTTATTGGGAAAGCTACCTAGGTAGGTTTTTATCAGTGTAATCGACCGTTGATTGGTCGATTCTAAGAAATTGAAATAATTTCATTGACTGTCAGAATAGGCGTGTATTAATCATAATAAATGCATACCTGAATGGATTTACGATATTAATTCAGCTACCTATCTGTAATTAATAGCATTTTGTTCTTCAAATCACTATAAATATTGTGTTTTCACTGGTTATGAATACCATTTTGTGTTTGAAAAAGCTATAGGAATAGCGAAGCGCACAATTATTTACTTGATTTTTAAGTGAGTTATTGAAGTTATTTTGGTTGTCCGTCGTTTTTCTGAATATCGGTAAATATGGTGAATTACACGAATGCAGAAATGGCGGCAATGCATTACGTATATGGCCTCGCTGATGGTAAGATATCCTAATTGTGCCTTACCAGATAGCCGTACCTTTTCAAATATTCATCGCCGACTTCGGGAAACTGGTAGTTTCAAGAAAGGTACTTCGGAAGGTAGACCTCTAAGCGTCAGAACTCTTGAAATTGAGGAAGCCGTTCTGCAAGAAATCGAAGAACATCCTGAGACGAGTAATCGCTAGAACTCTGAATATTTGTCATCAAATTGTTTGCGTATTTTGGTTGATTTTTTGTTATACCCATACCATATTTTATAAGTACAGACATTACTCCCTAGAGATTTTCCACACGTGTGAACTTCTGTCAGTGGTATCTTCAGAGTATTGCACTAAATCCGCAGTTTGAGTCACAAATTTTGTTCACAGACGAAGCAAATTTTTCTCGGAATGCTATTCAAAATTTCCATAACAATCATATGTGGGCAGAAGAAAACCCCCATACCATAACCGAAACCCATTTTCAACACCAATTTTCGGTTAATGTATGGGCAGGAATTATGGTGATTATCTAATAGGCCCATTTTTTCTACCAGAACGCCTTAATGGTCGGTCTTATTTACACTTTCTTATTTACATAATCGTTGGATAGGTCGCGGAGGACCTCAGCAATGGCCAGCAAGATCCCCTGATTTCAACAGTTTAGATTTCTTTTTATGGGGGCACCTTAAAACTCTAGTGTATAAAACTCCCGTTAATACTTTAGAAGATTTAAGAGAGCGAATAGTTGCCTCGTGTGAAACTATTCGAAATACGCCGGGAATATTTCAACGTGTGCGTAATTCAATGCGTAGAGGGGCTATTAAGTGAAGGTGGCCATTTCCAACAATTTTTATAATCAGTGTTAATATTGTCAATAATTAATGAATTTGATCCGTTCATTTAAACTTACTTTTATAAAATAAAATAAAATTCGTTTTTGTACAAGCTGAAATCCATATTTTTTTGATTCTCATTCATTTTGGAACAAATCTGATCCCTTTATTTGCTTTAAGTCGATGCACAATCATTTCCACACCACATCAGATTTTTGAGGAATTGATCCTGAAGTAAAACGATTTTTATTTTTTTAAGCGAAAACCATGCGGCGGACAAAGAAAACTCAAGAGATCAAATTTGCTCAAAAATAAATGAGGATCTCAAAAGTATTTTATTTTTTTCAGGAGAAAGCAGTGGCGTAGTATTTTTTTCTCCAAAAATATTCAATGCAAAACCCGTACGCACGCCACTGGTTGAGAAAATGAAAATGTTTGTGCATTAAAAAATGCACCTTGATGCATAGAAGACATGTACCAAATTTTATAAAAACGTCTACAATATTATCTCAGTTATTATTAAAAAACTGATTTTTTTTCAAAACTTTATCACCCTGTATCTCAAAAGTTAGGACATACGTTTATAGAAAGTTTTTTCCTTAAAATAAGTCAAACAATCACCCCCTCAAACATTAGCATGTCTTTAAGGAACACCCTGTATAGTCTTAACTAGCCATGTTTCGCCATCACCGAGTGTACACTTGAAGGAAATGACCCATTTTCCCCAACTATTTGTATTTAAGCGTCACAAATGATTGAACTGAATACACATTTTGATTCACCCTTGAAAGCACAAGTATAATGCACGACAAAGAGAATTATTTAGTAGGATGCTCTTTCTGGAACAGGGAACATGCAATTATAGAATTGAAGAGAATTTCAATTGTGAATAGTTTTTTATGTAGATCAAGAGAGAAATGAATACAAGAAAAGTTGAAGAATGCCATCAATTTTCCATAACAATTTTCAGGAGTATATGAAAACTTCAATTCGCTCTTTCCAAGATAACTTCCTAACTATAAGAATCTTATAAGAATTCATGTATATGAGGTTAAAATAGCATCATATTTTTTTTTCTGGCACCCACCGCATGAAAAATGTAGGGGGATTAGAACGAAAACGTGAATACTGGCAGTATGTCAATTCATTCATTCTCTATTAGCAACTCGATGCCCTCTTGCACTTCACTAATGGAAATTTCAAATAAATATACAAAACTAGGTTTTCAGAAATGATTTACTACAATAACACTAGAACTAAAGTACAATATAGCGATTCTCGATGCTGAGTGAGTTTTTTCTAGCTGTTGCATTCAAGCAGTGTGTGTAAGAAGTGTCCAGAAAGAATATGATGCCTTCAGCATCTGAAAAGAAAACAGCGAGTCCATAGCGAAGCGATAATAGTACTCTTACCATCAAGTATAAAGTGTAATTCAGGGTTCCTAGCGGGAGCGCATCCAACACCATCGGCTTCTGAGAACGCTTCAATATGAATAAAATATATTTCATAGATTGAAGATCGGTAGAGTACCATTCCAAATCATATACAGCTTCACTTATCGAAAGGCTCTGAAAAGTGTTTAATCCGTGCGTTCATAACATTTTAAAAATTGGCGACGTAGGTAGGATCACTGGGACGCTAGTTGACAAAAAGCAAGCTAAATAACAACGTAATACTGACTTCTGATAAGTCAAGGATACATTTTTCTGAAGTCACAGTAAAAACCATATGCAGCAATGAAATAGATATTCTATCCTGACCACACAATAAAAAAATTATTTTGTTAATTGGCCCTGTTATTATTACTTACACTGTCCGATATCTTTTGACCTGCATCACAAAGGAGAAATAGAGAAATTAGCCATCCAACAAGTTCACAGGCAGCCCCATAGATTTTATACTGAAAACAGAAAATAACAGAGAATGAAGATATCAAAGTATTTTACTCGGAATTAGGTTTTTCTACACATTATTGATTCTGACAAATTGACAATTTTGATGATGAATAAAGATTCCAAATTTAATACAGTAATCTTGGTGGTAATGAATTGAAAAGATATATAAACTTACTGATTAATCAAAATTAACATCTGACGTAGCTACAAGATTCATTTTATTTCAACTGCTTCCGAAGATTATTCAATAATAAAAATATTTCCATCAATATGATAATCATATATGTGAAAAACATTTTGATTAGATAAGATTTTTCGCGGTCACATTCATTTCACAAGAGCCTTTAGGGGTTTCGCATATGTACAATGCAATCTGAATTACCAAAAAATGTCAGATGTCCAGGTTGAACGATAGCTAGGAATACAGTCGATGGAGTGATTCCATAGCCTCGTGAATAGTTAATATTCCAAAGGTAGATAGTAATGAATAACTTAAGGGTTAACGTGTTTGTGGTACGTTTCTCTCCTCTTTTCATGGATACAAATTATCATCCACTGGTATATCAGAATATCGAATTGAATGAAGAATTACTCATATTACAATGTTTTCGTTCAGATGCATTATCGAGATCATTACTCACCTTAGTGGTTTGATTGATGAGACATCCAAAAACTAGGGCAGCAATTAATGATAAATGTCCCACGCCAGATTTCATTTCTTTATTGAACTGAACGGTGGTCCTGAAATATATTGGATAGCATATCGACAATGATTGCGCCTTATTAATATAACAGTTTTATAATCTACATATTATCAAGATGATGCCACCTAAGTAATACTTGTGTTGTGAACTCTTCAATGTGTTTCAATTTAATGACGGTACTTCTTGGGATGAATTAGTCATGAGGAGATGGAGAGAAACATATTGAGAGGGCAAATATACGTACATATTCACTGAAAGGTAAACAGTAAGGGGGGTGTCAGTTTTCAAACACAGCATTCAGTTGGTTAAGGTGGGTATTCTTCTCTTTTAGTTTATTTTTATTGAAGTTTAAAGAGATTGGGGCCAATATAGGTAATGCTTTTTTGATAATGCGATAATCTATATCTTGAAACATGAATGTTTTGATTTATAGTTACTCATAAAAATAATAGGCAGTGATAAATATAAAGTTTTCTTAATGGTTGTTATCCAGATTCGATGTAAATTCGATCAGTTGAGTATGTTCTGTTCTTCTTCAATAATTTGTTGAAGATATGTTTCAAAGATTCCTCCCCAAATATTGATACAGTAACGAATTCAATATTCTGTCAATCTTTACTCTGTTAAGAATGTATCTCAACTGTTAAAACTTTTATGTCAACTTAGGAAGTCTTTTTAAAGTGTATTATATGGTCGTTTTATCTCAGAAACTGATCAATCATAAAATCGAAATATTTAACAGAAGCAGTTTTTTGTATTGTTTGGCAGATGCATTCTGTGAACTCGGTCCAATAGTTTCGAAGACTTTTCATGTTGCTGATAGTTCTTGGTCTGTACTTGTCAAGGAAAAAGTAATAAACCTAGTTGATAATATTCCAAGAATATTTATTGATAGCTAACGAACTCTATCAAGGTAACCTGAAATAATATGAGAGTTATGTTCTGTTAAAATGATGATTCTGGTAATAGGTGCATTTGGTGGAATAATGGACAGCCTGCAGTAGAATATTGCCGTGAGGCGGCAAAAATCTTAGCCGGAAGAACGCAGAAAGCCGTAATTTTTGGTTCACTCCGCCTCTCAGTACACATTATATACTCACTCTAAAATTTGTTGGTGATGAAATATCCACAATTTCAATTTCGCATGCCTCTTTTCGATAATATCTTCTTTGAATATTAACTTGGAAGAATCTTTCAAATGATTATTGCACAAAGAAATCAATTCTGCACATTCCCAGTTGATGAAGATGATCGATACAGCTGAAAATACCAATGTTTTTTATACTCATGTTTTGTATTTAATATTAACAATATTTCTTATATTCAATAAATATTTTCGAACATTTTTCCAAAGATATGGGGACATTTGGCAACATTTTGAAAAAATATCAATCATTCTAATAAGAGTTTTCGATATTTGCATTCATTTTTATATATTTTTGTAAGTATTTGAGTGTTTATAAAATATATTATGATGAATTTCTATATTATTGTGAATTGCCCCCAAGTATGGTTGACTAATAATTATTTTGATTTTCATAATATTGATTTTTAAATGATTTTGATTCTGTGTTTCAAGTTTCTAAATGTTTCAGCTAGACTCTTATTGAATTAACTTTTTTCTCACAACACTTGCTTTGTGTCGTTCGGGTATCGGCAGTTGCATGTGAGAAAGGCACTCTTTCCGTACTCGTTAGAATAATAACTATTACCTACTCAAGACAACTCACCAGACACAACTGCTATGATCGACGAAGCTGCTTGCAAACCAAACAGTACCAATTCGCCACCAACGTTCAATTTGAAAGGTAACCAAACCGTCATAAAAGTACGGCATATCTCATGGAGGCCTTCCTCCTCGTTGACTTTAACGCAGTTGAAGGACTCATAGTACGCCGCAGCTCCGTAGAAGACGGTAGAAAGGCAGCAGTACCTCGAGAACATCTTGGATAGTTTATTGCATCGTTTTATAGTCGCTTCTGACTTCTGGGGTTCACCGAGCTGACATAAACTCGCGATTCTGCCCATCAGCGAAGACCAGCCTCTGCATCTGAAAGAGAACGATGCATTTGCGAATATGAGTCCAGAGCCTGCCGTGATGAGGGACACGTCTTCGCTGATATACGTGTTTTTGCCATCTGAAAAATGTAAGGTTAGATCAGTTATACTTCCGATGGACAGACACAAAAATAAGAGAAGAAGAGAGAACATAATTTGAAGCAGAAATAAAGAGAAAATGGAAATAATCTGAGGAGCGGAAGGGAAATCTGTTGAGTGAAAACAAAGTTGTTGAGAGGCGATATTTTGGCGAAGGGCCTCGTCTTTTGTTCGGATTGAATTCTACCAAGTTGTTGAATCCCCATTCCTAAATTTTTGTCCATATTTGAATCGTTCACGTTCTTTTCCCGTTTATTTCTGGTTTCACCGGATGATATCGAAGCTTTGGAAGAAAAAGGTCTCTATTGGGCATAATGAGCTTCCAAAAAAGTCATTGATGTGAAGAAGAAACGGTGTTGGTGCTTGAATGGATCCCTGAAGAAGATCAACGTTTTCAGATAGACTGTCGGATGAAAATCCATCAAAATAAGACATGGCTAAGGAAAAGTTTTGAAAAAAAAATGTTTATTATTAAGGAAAAAATCGATGTTTAGGAAAATTTTATAGAACTCAAGAAAATTTTCAAACAAGGCCAATGTCGAAGTCAAAAAAAAGACAGACAATAATTTAAATCGAAATTTTTATTGAATATTTTCAAAATTAAATCAATTTTCACAAAAATTCAAGATGAAATCAATTTACGTAATTATTCAATTCAAGATCCGAGTCAAGTTCGAAGTCATGGACAATATTCAAATAAATCAGAAAAATTATGCAAAAATATTAGAACAAAATTTTGTATTAAATTTGTTCATGAAAAAAATTGATTTTAGGAAAATTTTAGAGAACTTAAAAATTTATTTCAAAGTCAACGTCTATATCTCATAAATGTTTTTCATTTAACAGAAAAAGCATAAAAAACTATTCAAATGTTCAATCAAGGTCAAAGTCAAGATCAAGCAAGGTCAAGTTAAGGTCTAGGACGAGGCAATTTTGAAATAGCTCGGTTTTGGTCTAAACTTCATAAAAAAATCTTAAATTAAAAAAAATATTATTACAAAAGTATTAGAGAACTATAAAAATATTTAAAATCCCAAACTAAATTTCAAACAAGGTCAAAGTCAAGTCAAGGTCGAGATCGAGGTCAATTTTCGAATATCTCGGTCTTTCATAAACATTTTTCGTTGTATCGAAAACAAAAAAGAACTATCAAAATTTCAAGGTCAAAGTCAATATCAAGCAAGGTCAAAGTCAATTTTTCTCATTAGAAAAAACGAATGAAAAATTTTATTGTAATTTTCTTTGAATAAAAAAAATCTAAATTCATAAAAATATTAGAAAAGTATAAAAAAATTGACCGAGGTCAATTTGTTGCCAAAACTCTTCATTTTACGAAAAAACAAAAACAAAATCCAAAAATGATATTTGAATACAAATTTCCATGAATTTTTTCGAGAAGGAAAATCTATTTTAAAAACAGTTTAGAGAATTTGGAAAATTTATTTTAAAGTGGAGTCCAAATTCAAGGTCAAAGTCAAGGTCAACGTCTAGGTCAAAGTCAAGGTCAACGTCTAGGTCAAAGTCAAGGTCAACGTCTAGGTCAAAGTCAAGGTCAACGTCTAGGTCAAAGTGAAGGTCCATTTTTCGAATGTCTTGGTCTCTGTCTACATCACACCGAAAGTTTATATTACGGAAAACCGAAAAATAATTCAGTACAAATTTTCACAAAATTTTTCGAAAAATTTTAGTGAACTTGGAAAATTATTTCAAGATGAAGGTCAAATTCAAGGACAACGTGAAGGTCAAAGTCAGGGTCAAAATAAAGGTCAATTTTTTGAAAAACTCGAACTCTATCTTATCAAAATTTTTCGTTTTATAAAAAACTTAAAAAAAATTATTGAGAACATTCATTGAGAAGTTTGGTATTACAAAATTTTTAGAGAACTTTGGATAAATTATTTAATAGTCAAGGTCAATTTAAGAATATCTGGGATCTCACAAAAATTTTTCAATTTACGGAAAAATCTGCACAAAGCTGCAAAAGCAGCAAACGGATCATTCAACTCCCAGCATGCAGTCATTCTGAACTCACCTACTTTAGCCATGATCAAGTGCAGCAAACTCAGAAAACAGCAAAACCCATATGTCGTTATTACCAAAATACCAGAAACCGCGTAGTATCGTACCATGGAACGTATTTTAGGGTTCCTCGGGTACATCCAGTAAAAGGTTAGGGTGTCAAGGGTCGACGAAAAAGGTGTATTCTTGCCAATTTTATAGAATTCAGGTGAATTGGTGACTTCCACTTTAGTCGACATCACGATACGCATCTATTAAGTGACTTGGTATGTGGAAACTCATCCATTAATGGATTATAGTTCGTCAAAGAGAATTATTTATAAGACTATTCTGCATAGAGCAAGGGATAATGACAGGGAAGGATTATTGCATTTTTTCTCTCTGTGAATTTATTGAAATCGCATGTGAAGAGTAATACATCGGAGTTCAATATACAGAGTGTTAATTTGGAAATAGGTATGAGGTGAACAGTTTTTTAATCACTTCTATAAGTCAAATCAAGTTGGTAACCCTATGTTTGACTGAATGAAAAACAGTTATATACTTGTGGAATCAAAATTTTTTTATATTTCCTATTTTATTGCTCGTTAAACAATTCTTTTGTAGTATTAGTTACGTCATCTTTCGTTCGCTAGAGGAAGCTTGGCAAACCAAAGAAGTTGGAGTCTTTATTGTTTCAACTACTCACTCATAGATGGCAATGTTACGAAATCGATTAAGTCCTGAACTCACTAAACTCAATCTGAAATCCGAATCATTTCGAACTATTCAAAATTCAAAAATTGAAGGTCATTAAAAATTACCAATACCCTGGGGATCATAAAACTTTCCACAGTTTTTGAATGATAGAACTCTTTGTCATTATTGTGATTATTTGAAGAGAAACAATCATCAATTTTTCCAAGAAACAATATTGAGCCAATCTTTACTGTAGAATCCAGATATACAAATAATTTTTCTAAATCTCATATGGTTTTCGAGATATGAATTTTCGAACAGCAGAATTTTTCGAGCTCTATTCTGCCATCTCTCGGACAATATCTGGATACTTACGAAACGCGGTTTCCGTATTTGCGACTTGCGCGACACCTATGATTATTTCGTTGAACTGATGTAATGTTGCAAGGTCTTGTTTTGCCATAAGAGCTAGTGTATCTATTTGATCTGTTTTCTCATAATTAATCGAGTTTTGGATATTAAATTGAGTTTGGTGATATTCCTTCATGTTCATAGTTTCAGAATATAATAACTGAAATGGCCAAACAATAGACGTATTTGCTCAGTGCCCCAATGCTTAATGCAACATCAATAGTACCAAGCACAAAGTTTCTTTACATAATTTTTCCATTGAAAACATAGAATTAGGCAAAAAGTGGCAATGACTACGTATATGAAAATGTTTGATTAACATATTTCAATTATCGACATCTTCAACAATTTATTCAAATTTGAATGAGAATAAAATTAAACAAAATGGTCTCTTATAGAATTTGTAGGCTGATCACCATTACACAGTTTCGCGCCTTAATTCTGAGCGCCATCTAGCGGGAACGCATTTCGCGAATGAATCTGTCAACATAAAAACAATGCTGTCAACCAGTCCTGCCACATCAGATTTACAGATTAGATATTTTTCTATTCCAATTATTCTGTGTTCTGCCGTTCTGTGTCAAAATCATAAGTCATATGTAAATGACAAATTTTTCCATTTGTAAGTAATGAGCTTATTTTTTTCCGACTATTTTGAAAATACATCTCTTGTGGATGTAATTCAATTATATTGGAACAGCGCAATTTTGTATTTAACAAACGCTTTCACATCAATTCGCAAAACAGAAAGTGGGACAGTAAAAAAGCTACTGGAATACCTACCAGAAACCATACACTTTGACGATTTCCAGTGGAAACTGTTGACGATATTCTCCTGTCTACTGCTGTTCAATATAATATCGATTTTAATTGTGTGGAACATATACGGACCCGTTTTGAGTGAGACATTTATGAAAAATTGTGAGTTGGTAAAGATGACAATCTGTTGACACATACTTATTTTTCCACTTTGTTGACAGCTACACTGAGAGAAATCGAAGAGCTCAAAGCGAGCGTAGCAAAACTGAAGCTTCCCAAGGAACACTCCCCTAGAATCTAAACCTCTAGTTAGTAATAATGGCAGAGAAAATAAAAAAATTCTTTGCCAGGAAAAAGGCTGATGCTAAATTCAAGTTGGCAGGGCCTGGTCATAAGCTAAACGATTCCTCCACCACTGTGGTAGTGGGCCCTAGCAAAAAGAAGCCTGCTTACGTCCCAGCGAAAGTTGAGCCTAGCGAAGCCGCCAGGCAAGCAGCAGAGGCTGCCTTAGTCAGAGTTTCCGGACAAAGGAAAGATACTGCATTCAACACTTCGTTGGCTGCGATCCAAGCTAAAGTTCGCAGGGAATTAGAGGCCGAGACTAAAAATAATCAGACGCAAGAAGGTGCTGCTGCTGCTCGACCCCAGGAAACCGAACTGGAAGTCTCTTCTCATTTGGCTGTGAAAGGTAACTGGGATTTCAAAGAAATATAGTTTTTATGATGCAATATTGCTTGTAGGGGTTTATTTCAAATGTCCTTTGATTAGCGATGAAGTATTGACCAAAGAGGAGTGGAAGGGAAAAATTAAGGAGTTTTTATTCAGCACTTTGGAGGAAGAGAGAGGAATGACTGCCTGCCTAATTATATATTCCTGTAATTATAATAGATCTAAGGTAAAACAATACTAATTTCTTGATTTACCCTCCTGTTCTCTGTCTGAATATTTTTAACTATTTTAGGTAATCGACTGTGTAAATATCCTATGTAGATACTTGGATAACCTTATGGCAAATCCTGATGAACCTAAATTTCATAAAATAAGATGTTCTAATGCCACTTTTAATGAGAAGGTAGTCCCTATATTGGGAGCAACAGATTTTCTCTTTGCTGCAGGCTTTCGGCAGCAGAAGCTGGAAAATAATGGAGTTGAAGAAGATTTCTTGGTGTGGTCTAGTGAAAATGTTGATGGAGTTGGAACCTTACAGGTATCTCACAGTTTTGATTGTTATACATCAAGATCTGAATTATTTCTCCCAGTTACATAGAATGTTTAAAAGTTTTAAAGGTATCAATTGGTCCTGGAAATGCCTTTTAAATCATTATATATTGGTCACTTAAGGATTCAGGATAAAAAGTTATCTTGAAAAACAAAAAAAGTTCATATCCGCATTTGGTGCCCAGAGAGTAAAAAACATTTGATTCACAAGCTGAAAGAAAAATAACCAAACCATTTTTTGATATTACATAAAATGAAAAAAAATATGATACTCAATTGTTTTTACCTAATATCACAAGAACCGGCCCTGATAATTCGTCTGGTATCACAAAAATCTTTTATTTTTCCAACTGTTTCACCATTTGACTCTTGGTTTAAAAGTTACCAATATTACCCCAATAAAAAAGTTGTCACTTTGTATACCCAAGCCAAATACGACAAATGTTGGAAAATGCCTTCTGACAAAGAACAGAATGAAGCAGCACAGTAAATCAACCATTTTGCAGGGGTACCCCAAAGCTCAATCTTGAGGCCTTTGCTGAATGTTTATTCTAGTTCATTGGCCACTTGACAAGCTCTTCCTTATCTACATTATGGTAATGAATTGATGAGTGATTTTCCGAGCTCTACAAAATGAAAATGATTGCACTACACAGGGTGCTCGTTTTTTTGGACGGGTTCCTACTTTGCAACTTGTATTTTTTTAACAGTTTTTCGGTTTTTAGATGAGGAATAAAAGGTATATTAATATTTTTATCAAAAATATTGACAGTTTTCTAGATTTTTAGGTCAAAGTCAATCGTGGTCAAGGTTAAGTGCAAGTTCAATTTTCGAATCCTTTGTCGGTTTGCATCTCACCAAAATTTTTCCTTTTCACCAAAAAATACATTAAAATTTTAACGTTAACAAAGTCAATTTTAGAATTCATGGTGTCGTTTTGCATTCCACTAATTTAAAAAAAAAACAAAAAATATTTTTTTTTCGATTTTAGTAAAAAAAATTGATAAATTCACAAAAATTCTAAAGAATCAAAAAAAGTCCAAATCGACGTCAAGGTCGTGTCCAGGTCAAGTCAAAAGAGTTTTCATGAATAAAGGAAATTGATTTACAACAAATTTTACTCAAACATTAAAAAAAAATATTTCATTGAACAAAGGAAATTTATTTCAAAGCCGAAATCAAGGACCAAGCCAAGGTCAAGTCGAGGTCAAATGAATCAAAGTCAAGCAAGGCCAGCTTTCGAATTCTTGGTGTCAAACTGCATCTCCCCGAAATTTTTCCTTATAGCAAAAAAAATTACAAACAAAATTTTGAACAAAAATTTTTTAAGTTGGAAATTTTCAAAAAAAAAAAAATCGTCGATTTGAAATCGGTCAGGTACCAAGTCGAGGTCATGTCCAGGTCAATTCAAGAAAAAGTTACACATGAATGGAGGAAATTCTTTAAAAAAAATTCGAAATCGAAATTTTTGACATTTAAAATGCTTTTTATCAAGTCAAAGTCAAGACCAAGGTCAAGTCAAGATCCAAGTCAAGTTCAATTTTCGAATGCTTGGACTCTGCATCTCAGCGAAACTTTGCAAAAAAAATTTTTAAAAATCTTCAAATACTAAATTGCGATTTACACATCAAAAGTATAGAAAAATGTATGAAAAGTCCCTTTTATTTCTCATGTAGAAACCGAAAAACTGATGAAAAATACAGATTGACATTTAAAAAACCAAAGTTGGTACACGCCCAGAAAAAACTGAACCTTGTGTTAAGGCCATCATTTTCATTTTGAAGAGCTCAGAAAACAGTATAATTTTGCCGATAAATCATCCATCATCCATTGCTATAATGGAGAAATGGAAAAAAAAAAATTTTTTAAACTTGTGTGATCAAACAAACTGTTGATATATAAACTAATATTTCAAAATTATTCAGTTCCTCAGAGATACTCTGAAGGCAGAAGAACGAATTGAACTGGAAATCGACAGAAACATTCAAGTACTGTCCCCCGCACAAGCAGCGCAAAAAATTGAATTGCCTCAAGATTTCTACGCAATGTCTGTCGAGGATATAAAAAAGGAAAAACAGCTGAGGTAGGTTTCAATACACTCGGACAATTTTATAGAGCAATTTTTTTAAATTCATGTTTCAAGGAGTGAAATATTGGAGAAGCAGCTTCAGTTGAGGACCAAAGCTATGAAGGAAAAAGACGAGATTCGCGAAATAAGGAAATACAAGTTTTGCCTGATTCGAATTCGGTTTCCAGATGGGTTATATCTACAGGTAAGGATTGCTGTTGGTTTCGAATATAAGAGTTCCGAATCAAAAGGATTCAAGTTCTTAATATTCAATAATTTTAATACCAAATAATGGTCACAGTACCAACAGCTAGTTCCATTACATTTTTTCTTTGGTTAAAACTCCAAACGTTTCGACTGTAGCTGTGGCAGTCATCTTCAGTGGCGTAACGAAAAACTCTTCTTGACGTATCAATTGGTTTTGATTGATGGCTCCATACAGATTTTAATAAATTCCAGAGTTTTTGTAATGGCTTAAACCAGACTCTGTTCTTCTGTTCAAGGAGAGTAAGGATTGTTTTTTTTTGTGTAATGGAAGTGGTTTCAGACAAAACCGCGGTTCCCCGAAGTAAACTGATTTGGCAGTATTAAAATTTGTATTCTTTCATTGTTCGAAAGTGAGAATATAGCTTATTTTTGTGTCACTTAGTTGTTATGTTATGACTAACTGAGGTAAAGGCCAAAAATCATAGAGTACGAAAGAGTAGATGGACCACTTATCATTAAAAAATATAATTCCGCTACTCGAAATGAGTCTAATCCGAATTTGCAACTCGGAATTAGTCTAATATCCGACTTAGCAACACGGATTTAGTATAATTCCGACTTTACAAATCAAAATTAGTATTCTATAACTCCAACTTCATAACTCGGTATTAGCCTAATTCTGTCTTCACAACTCGAAATTAGTATAATTCCGACTTCACAACTCGGAATTGGGATAACTCCGACTTCACAACTAGCAATTAGCCTAGTTCTCTTTTCACACTTTGGAATTAGTACAATTCCGACTTTATATCTAGGAATTAGTATAATTTTGACTTCACAACACGAAATTCGCTTAATTCTGTCTTCACAACTCGGAATTAGTATATTTCCGACTTTACAACTCGGAATTTGCCTAGTTCTGTCTTCACACCTCGGGATTAGTCTAATTCCGACTTCACAGCTTGGAATTAGTATAATTCTGTCTTCACAACTCAGAATTTATACAATTCTTACTTCACAACTCGGAATTCGCCTAATTCATTCTTCATAACTCGGAATTAATATAATTCCGACTTCACAACACGAAATTCGCTTAAACTCTGTCTTCACAACTCGGAATTAGTATAATTTCGACTTCACAACTCGGAATTTTCCTAGTTCTGTCTTTACACTTCGGAATTATTCCAATTCCGACTTCACAGCTTGGAATTAGTATAATTCTGTCTTCATAACTCAGAATTTATATAATTCTTACTCCACAACTCAGAATTCGCCTAATTCTATCTTCACAACTCAGAATTTATATAATTCTTACTCCACAACTCGGAAATCGCCTAATTGTCTTCACAACTCGGAATTAGTATATTTCCGACTTTAGAACTCGGAATTTGCCTAGTTCTGTCTTTACACCTCGGAATTAGTCTAATTCCGACTTCACAGCTTGGAATTAGTATAATTCTGTCTTCACAACTCAGAATTTATATAATTCTTACTTCACAACTCGGAATTCGCCTAATTCAGTCTTCATAACTCGGAATTAGTATAATTCCGACTTCACAACACGAAATTCGCCTAAATTCGGTCGTCACAACTCGGAATTAGTATAATTTCGACTTCACAACTCGGAATTTTCCTAGTTGTGTCTTCACACTTCGGAATTATTCCAATTCCGACTTCACAGCTTGGAATTAGTATAATTCTTACTCCACAACTCGGAATTCGCCTAATTCTGTCTTCACAACTCGGAATTAGTATATTTCCGACTTTAGAACTCGGAATTTGCCTAGTTCTGTCTTTACACCTCGGAATTAGTCTAATTCCGACTTCACAGCTTGGAATTAGTATAATTCTGTCTTCACAACTCAGAATTTATGTAATTCTTACTTCACAACTCGGAATTCGCCTAATTCAGTCTTCATAACTCGGAATTAGTATAATTCTGACTTCACAACACGAAATTCGCCTAAATTCGGTCTTCACAACTCGGAATTAGTATAATTTCGACTTCACAACTCGGAATTTTCCTAGTTCTGTCTTCACACTTCGGAATTATTCCAATTCCGACTTCACAGCTTGGAATTAGTATAATTCTTACTCCACAACTCGGAATTCGCCTAATTCTGTCTTCACAACTCGGAATTAGTATATTTCCGACTTTAGAACTCGGAATTTGCCTAGTTCTGTCTTTACACCTCGGAATTAATTTAATTCCGACTTCACAGCTTGGAATTAGTATAATTCTTACTCCACAACTCGGAATTCGCCTAATTCTGTCTTCACAACTCGGAATTAGTATATTTCCGACTTTAGAACTCGGAATTTGCCCAGTTCTGTCTTTACACCTCGGAATTAGTCTAATTCCGACTTCACAGCTTGGAATTAGTATAATTCTGTCTTCACAACTCAGAATTTATATAATTCTTACTCCACAACTTGGAATTCGCCTAATTCTGTCTTCATATCTCGGAATTAGTATAATTCCGCCTTCACAACTCGGAATTCGCCTAATTCTGTTTTCACAACTAGGAATTAGTATAATTACGACTTCACAGCTCGGGATTAGTATAATTCTGACTTCACAACTCGGAATTAGCTTAGTTCTGTCTTCACACTTCGGAGTTAGTGTAATTACGCCTTCACATCTCGGAATTCGCCTAATTCTGTTTTCACAACTAGGAATTAGTATAATTACGACTTCACAGCTCGGGATTAGTATAATTCTGACTTCACAACTCGGAATTAGATTAGTTCTGTCTTCACACTTCGGAGTTAGTATAATTACGCCTTTACAACTCGGAATTAACAATTCCGACCTCACAACTCGGAATTAACCAAATTCTGTGTTCATTTCGAGTTGTAAAGTCGCAATTATACT
The DNA here is from genome assembly GCA_958502065.1 of Chrysolina americana. Lineage (NCBI taxonomy): Eukaryota > Metazoa > Arthropoda > Insecta > Coleoptera > Chrysomelidae > Chrysolina > Chrysolina americana. The sequence continues at coordinate 61,882,731 of OY293419.1, read as the reverse complement.
AATTCCGAGTTGTGATATCGGAATTAGACTTCCTCCACAGTTGTAAAGTCGGAATTAGGCTAATTTTGCGTTTCTGGTAATCGAGCTGCAGAATATGGTTCGGCTTTTTACGATGACACACTGGAGAAATTCTAAAATCAGTCTGTTTTTATTCATTCAACAACATTTTGCCGTTCTGTTCGATGGGCAAAAGCATTTTTTTTGTCGATAAAGCTATTCAATGATGCTTTCAGGGAACGTTCTCGGTATACGAAAAATTCTCCGAGGTGCTAGACTTCATCAAAGAAAGTCTCGAGCACGACGGCCTCCCCTTCGTTCTCTCAGTCCCGACGGGTCACAAGCTGGAGGAAAACGACAAAGACAGCACCTTGGCGGACCTGCGCCTAGTTCCCGCCACGATCTTGATGTTCCAGTGGGATCCCTCGGTGGAGGAGGACCTCAAAGCCGCTGGGGGCGTGGCCTATCTCAAACCCGAAGTGATGATGATGGTGCAGTCGTTGTAAGGATGATTTGTTCAATAAACGGTGGTGGTTAGTTTCTTTTTCTGTTTCTTTGTCAGCTCAGAGGTTTTTTGTTTGGTTGTGTTCCGTGAGTATGTTGAATTTGTATGGATACTCGATCTTTACAAGTGTAAACGAGACATCTTATTACTAATATGAGTGTTGTGTCCCTTTATATGCACTTTTCAAGCAGATTGGATGATCAAAATGGCATATTTCAAGTACTCATGGTGACCAAAAGCCAACAAATCAATCAATTTGCTTTTGTCATGGTATCACTCGATCAAAATTTATAGAATTTCTTTGCAACAGAAATGTGAAGATGACCCTGAATTTCGTAATTTGCATTTCAATCCCTTCAGTATTTCATATTTTCGGCGAATTTTTCGATTTGTTGGTACCCTACTGTTTGGAAAATATTTCTATGGTACGCCTATGGCATTCAAAGATTAATTCTCTTTACATTTCCTTGGAAATCAATATTTGTTTTGAATTTCATTGTTTCCTTCATTTCTAAAAATAATCCAGCAAAATTTACTAATAATGATAAGGGGAAATTTCAACATATGTGTATAAGGCATAGGCGTGCCGGAATTTTTTTAAAGGTGAAGAAATTAAAGTATATAAATTCACTACTTTTTTAAGATAATTCACTGGGCCTGTGCTCTTCGGTGTTTCCCAGAATTATTCATTATTGAAATTCGAAACTTAGTGGAAAAATTCTACAGTTGCTTTATACGTGTTTTCACCCCATTAATGTTTCCCATCTTTTTATCAGTTAGCCTATTATTGATGACTTACCTTGTCTCCGAGCTACAAATTTTGATCTTGTGAGGATTTTTAACCACATTTACAAAAATTCTAGCGTCAACAATGAGCACTGTTTGTTTATTTGAACACTTGAAGTTTCAGTTCAGAATAGGTAATTATTTAAGGAATGGAATGTCAAGGAACCAAACAACTTTTTTTAATTTTTATTATGGAACAGAAATTGAACTTGACACTGTCTGTTGATATATCTCTACATTATTTATTGTATAGTTATAACTTCCAGAAATATATCTTTAGTTTGTTGAATATTTTTTCTCACACAGCTTTCTTCAGATATGTTAATATATTTTTATTGATGAGCTCATGATATAAATTGTCAAATAAAGACCATGTTATAATAAGAGAATTTTATTAACAGGGTTTGATGAAAGTAAGTATTCTGCCATAGTGAATAAAAAAGGTGTAACTAGGAATGAATTAAAAAAAAATTGTTTAAAATTGTTTTTTTCGTTAACCAGCTGCCATCCCCCTTTCAACGTGCGATTCCTAGCACAAATGGCACGGGGCTTTGATTTTTCTATTTATTTATTTAAATATACGGGCATGCCCAATTAGGAATACATAGGAAAATGCAAATAGATACAGACATTAGTTGATTATATTGCAATAATTAATTAAATTAACGTTTATTCTTCTTAATTGATTTTTAAATCTAAAAATTGATGAGTCAAATAATTCGAGATTGGCCAGACGAAGGGTTCTTGGGAGAAAAGAATAGAAGGCATAATTATACCTACGGAAAGGAACAAAGAATGTTTGGTAATGCGGGAGGGTACATACAACTTTATTTCTGATAACAGTTAAGGGGTTGCGTTCCAAAAGCTTACTCTCTTACCAGGAGTCTACTCTCACTGTTCCGAAACTTACGCTGGCGAATTATTTTACGCTTGTCAATCGTTCCAAAACTTCTCGGGTTTGCCCCAGAGCTTACTCAACCGTATCCTACCAAAAAGGAGGGTATAAGAGTACTCTGACAGTTATTCTGTCACATTTGTCATTTGATTCAAAACTATACACTGTAACTTGTAACGTGAAATTTTAAATTCGTTGTTCAGTCTGCAATTGTCTGATAAAATAAAATGGATTTCTACAAATTTTTCAAGATCGATGGTGATTAAATTCTGTTGAAGGATTCAGGCGAGTGAAACGATATGTTTGTATTAAGAATAGATACATAATTTAAAAAAAATCTTTTAGGTGGATCAGTGATAGAACTACCAAAATCCAACGAGTATTTAGAGATGTTTGCTTCAGATATTGTTGAGGTAAAAATCCCCGAGAAATCTGGTGTGGGTGATAACTCCGTTCAGGTCGCTCAAAAAGATTCAAAGTGTCATGGAACGATGCAGCCTGTAGCAATCCGGTGTCGCCAATAGCCACAACACTGATAAAAATTGTTTTTGAGGATTGATTGTTGGACGACCGGTCCCATATCGATTAGACTATAACGGAGCAGTCAACGCAAGTATCGTCGAAAATGTTTCAGGAGCCATTCTGAAATGTTTCTGAAACTGTTTTGAGTTGTATTGCATCACAACATTCTCAATATATAAGTGTATTCTAATAGGAGCCTCATTTCTTTCATTCAATGCCAAGTATTCATCGTCATCTTCGAAAAGTTCTTCATACTGAAAAGTTTTTTTTATGTTACTTTCTTATAAAAGTATACCTAAATAGGTACTTACATAAAAAATATTTCTACAATAATCCATAAACATGTCTGATGACTGCAATGCCGCAAGTAAAATTTCTTTAGCCATTGAAATTAAACTACTCCAAAATTGTATATTCTGATTAACTCAAAAACTTGTTCAACATACGATTCAAAATAGCCGCCAATAAGCCACTGACGGATAAGTCAGGTTAAAGGTTCGGTCACTTGTCCTACTTCATAAGATCGAACACAGTTCCAAAACACAGCTTACTCTCAGTTTACGCTAATACCCTGACATTAGTTTTACTCTTACTCCAGGGTAAGTTTTGGAACATAGAGGACAGTTGCATACACCATTAATTATCTTGAACAGCAATGTTAGATCTTGTTTTTTCCTCCTAACTTCAAGAGGTGGAATATTTAAATAATATTCCATTTGGCTATACTCGCCATCAACTTGAACTTTGAAAGCTATGTACCTCAGAAAATCATGTTGGACCAAACAGAAGAACAGTAATCAAGATGACTTCTAACTAATGAGCAGTAAAGAACTTTGATTGTGAAAACATTGGTAAAATCGCGGGTGATCCTTTCAATGAAACCAATATTTTTCTTGGCTTTTTGAACAACATAACTGATGTGATGATTAAAACTGAGAGAACAGTCAATGATGATGCCCAAGACTTTGGTTTGGTTCGAAGTGTGTAATAGTTTTGTGTTTATATGATAATTAAATGTTAATGGATGGCATGTACGGCAGAATCGCATAATATGGCATTTACCACTGTTCAGGCCCAATCCATTTAAAGAACACCAATAGTCTATCGATATCAGACTGTAAACTAATGGCATCATCAACGTTTTGAATAACTCTGAAGCATTTGAGGTCGTCTGCAAAAAGAAGAGCTTTGCTATTTAGGAAACGGGATGTAACATCATTTATATATAAATTGAATAAAAGCGGTCCTAAATGAGACCCTTGAGGTACCCCGGATGGTACTGGAAAAGTATAAGAACAATGATGGTTCACTCTGACCATTTGAAGCCTATTTTCTAAATAACAACCAACCCACTTCCATAATGAGCCACCAATCCCATATAATTCAAGTTTATGGAGCAAGAATTCATGGTTAACCCTGTCGAAGGCCTTTGAGAAGTCTGTTTATATTGAATCAACTTGAGAACCCTTTTCTAGTTCAACTGACAGGTTGGAAATATAGGATATTAAACTCAGTTCCGCAGACTTCCCAGAAGAAAAGCCAAATTGGTGACATTGTGCTGAGAATAGATATAGCGCGATAATTCGAGATGTCCGATATATTTCCTGATTTATATATCGGGGTTGCATAAGAAAGTTTCCAGTATTCGGGAAATTCGCCAGAATCCAGGGATTTGTTGAAAATGTAAAAAAGAGGACGGGAAAGTGCAAAACTATAACTTTTGAGAAAAATAGGGGGAATACCATCGGGACCAGGGCCTTTATTTATATTGAGTTTAGATAATTTATCATAGATTGTAGAAATTTGAATCTGGTAGGAAGGTATATTGAGTATGGGTCGGATTTGGTTATTATATAGATTTAGAGTTTGATGAGTATAAACAGAGTGCTTAGCAAAGAGATTGGCGATGTCTGGCCAGGAACTTGCTACGGACCTTGATATTTTTTTATTTAGCTGGCCAGTTTCTTCTTTTAAAAAAGCCGTGTTTTACCTACCTCAATCAACACTTTTATTTTTGGTCCCGTTTGAAATACAAACAAAATGTTATTTTATGATTTTATTGAAAACTGTCAAGTTACATTTATATTTTGTTCACAACCCTAATTATTCTATTCAAAATCATTCAAACCAAACGAGTATTTTGTTTTATACAGGTTGTATCACAAGTATGGCCATTAATGCGAGGACAGTGACTCCCCGCGTTTGTTTTGAAGAAAATTTCCTTATAAACTTTTGTATAAAACTCCCGTTTCCGAGATTAGAGAAATCAGCGGAAAAGAAATTAGATGGAGCTCATCTTTATTAAACTACTATCACATAAATAAAAAGTTCGTTTATATTTCGTAACAATTAAATGAAAGTGTAGGTGCAGTCTTTCCAAAATCAGTTGAATATGCTTATTTTCGAGTCAATGTATAAGGTTCGATCGAACTGGTACGTGAGAATGTGCGAGTAATGGAAAAGAAAATATCAATTAAAGATTGATCCCGGTATATAAAATACTCTGTAAAACAAATAAAGCGTGATTCCGGTTCAAAAATAAATATTTATCAGTTATGTCTGTGATCTACTGTTGCATAAATTACCATAGATTATTTCAATTGTGTCTGTCCAGTAGAACAGTGCTGTGTGCCGTTATTTGGAATGTTTATGTTTGATTTGCAGTATCGAAGATTAAAAAAAATAGTGATTTAGTTAATAATAATATAATACTCCCTCATAAACACTCGTTGAGTGTACCCAAAGGCATAGCCTGTGCGGGTAGAAGACGGCTATTATTATTATTATTTACCGTGGCGCTCCGGGGCGACTTACCGACCACACCATATTTCTTTTCAAGAATGACGAGTTCATTGAATTTAATTCTTTCATTTCGTTGTTACAATGTCCTTTCATTGAAAAGAAACAGAAATGACAGCTGTCGAAGCGAACAAAATAATCACCGCCTATGATCGGAAAGAGAAAGCGGCAAATTTAGATATAATTACGAGTATTTCCTAATTCATTTAACTGACATCGGAAAGACTATACCTACATTGAAATTTTATGGCAAAGCATTAGAAAGATACTTTCAACTTTGAAAAATATCGAATGTAATGGCCTGTTTAATGACTACTCATTTACGAAACACTAGATGCAGAAAAATAAAACTTTACACACATATGTGGAAGATAAATACTGCCTTAGCCACAATTCTGGTAAGATACTTCACGATCTGGTAAATTCATCAACATCGAGGCTACCATCAGCAACTCTTTTCCTAGAAAAAACTATGTGAGGTCCATTGTCGAAAGTCTCTCTCGATCAAAATTTGTTCTCTCTTTCGTGACGAGAGCTATTTCAGTTCGCTCAAAAACTCGATTACTTCGCTGGAACATGAAAAGTTGCTGATCCGTCTCTACTCGTATATATATCACAAATTACTTTTCGTTTATATCTTTATGGCTATTAATAGCAGTTAAATCGAGTTCCGATATTCACAGCCCTTTCTCGCCGCTTGTCGAGACTTGCTGGACGTATCTTTCCCAGAGCTTGTTCTTACCTAGAGGTGTTTGTCGAAATCTGCAATCTGAACGCAAATCCAATTTTTTTCAATGTCACGTTGAAACATGCACCTAACACATAATAACGGTGTCAAATCTGGTGATATTTGGACCAGATCTGACACCATTGGGGGATACTTACCGTAATGGTACTTTCTAAAATGTGAGGGAGGGCGTTATCGATGGATTATCCTATTGAATGACGTCGTTTCGTGTTGGCTCCCAATCTGGAAGTGACATTGTTGAAAATCGTAAACTTAGCTAACACAGGAGCTCTTTAAATGACAATCAGGGCAGCCATCTCGGGAGCTGTAACCATCATTTTATCACCAAAATGTGCTTTTTGTGTTTCCATTGGCATTGGACCATGCAATTTTATTTTCTAAACCTACTGGTTCCAAAAATAAAACAAGGCTCGTATTAGAGGAAATAATCTTGATGCAATGAATAAGATTGCTTTGAACATTGCAAACAACAGTCAAATCCAGAAAATTTGTACCATTCAAACACAATTTTCAGTTACGGCCTTATACAATGGTGGGTTTTGTTTAAACTTTTTGTGAAGAACCCTCCGAAAACATAAAAAAATTAAAAAATTACATCAAATGATGGTCTGCAAATGTTTATTTGTCCTTCACAAAAAGTTCATTAAAAATAACACCGTTGCAGAAGGCATTTTTTCTTGTACTGAGTCGACTGTTCATTCGAAAAAGATGAACCCTAACTTTTTAATGTAGATAACATGGAGGTGAAGCTCATTGATACATATTCATCATTCTCAATATTTTGATTTTAAGGAAGCAATTCAGTACCATTAATCTTCCACATGCTCCATCTTCGATGAATGTTGGAACTTAAAACTTTCTGCTAGGAAGTTCAATTCTTTTTGAATTTTTCAGACCATCATTGAAAAAAATCCCATAATTTCTTCTCAAGCGATATTCACATAACGTGAGTTACGAATGTAATTGTTCGAATTTTTAATAATAATAATATTGCTATCACCCGAAATTGAACCTTTTGAGTAATTGGCTGACTTGCTGAATTTGTGACTAAGATGTTTTGTTAGTTAGATAAATATTCAATTCATTGTTTTTTGTCAACTTTTTTTTTAATTAGGAAATGTAAAACAGTGAAACGATGATGAAGATGATAATGTCATTATTATTTAATTCCGATTAGACCTGCTGATAGTTGGATTTCAGTTCTACAGGGTGTTTCCGAAATTGGAGCAATAAATTAAATGAGTAGTAGAAAACGAGAAATTAAAGCGGAATGAAAGAATACATGTTTCTCAAAATATTGGACTTGGAAGTTTTCGGTACTCTGGCAAACTTTTGGGAACCTCTGGCCAGAGATCAACGGCCCATGTAAACATCTGACCGAAGCGCGTAATAGATATCTTTGACAATGTTGCAGACGTTAAATGTTGAAAGATGGTATGATAAACGATATTCTTTCTTTGAACAGTTCCCCTTCAAGGGCAAAGCTCGCGAGCTAATCGATATAGAGTCGTATATTGTTTGTCGTGGTATTCTTCGATCATATCGCTTCTTGCATTCTTTAGGATATTTTTGACTATTTTACGTGCATATCAAAGATGAATTTTGGTTAAATCATTTGACGAATCCATGTTTTATATAGGTAGGTACCTAGAATCCTGTTGTGTTTCGGTATTCGACTGCATTCGTATTTTCTTTGCCTACATCTCTGTTTTTAGAAATTCCTACAATCCCTATAGGGCTCGCCATCATTCGACTTCCGACAATGGTGGAGGACTGACGGCGTTCTCGTGTCTCAAGTCAAGTACATGTGTGTGATTGTTATAGTGTAGTTTGTGTTGTGTTGTCTGCCGTCTTTAGTACGTGCCATCACCCAATTTTTAAGTGTTTGTGACGTCTGCCGTACACCACATTTTTTTAACCGTGGTTAAACGTGCAATCAACAAAAAAAATTTTTTTTACATTTTTTTTTGGGAGGTATTGCCTTGAGCAAGATTCCCCCTCCACCCCCCGACGAAGTCCCCACTACTCACGCCAGTAACCAGGCTGGGGTAGGGCGGATCCCTACGTAGCGGGGAGAGTGCTGGACAAGTGCGCCAATAGGAAGCAAGGTCCAATAAACACAGAGAGTCAGAGAGGACTCACCACTATGGAAAATGTCAGTGTTGTTAGGTATTACGCACACGTTATTTGCAATCGCGGTTCTTTTCCAGGAACTCGATATTTCAATTAGATAATAGACGAAAATTTCGAAGCAATTAGGTAGGTAGTTGGAACCTAGGTAAGATAACAACGCCGTTCAACAGACGCGACAACAAGGTAGTTTTCAGCGTGCTTGTGACTCGTTACTTTGTCGTGTGAGACTCTGCATAGAAAGTGGTGGCGGTCATTTCGAACACCTGTTGTGAAATCAAATTCCGTTTATTTTCAGTATCTTCTTAATCCCCTGTTATGAAATGAGAATGCCTTATTGCCCTCATTTTGATTTAATTCAGTGTTTTTATTTTGATTCACTTCGAAGCCAAATGTAATAACTGGCAAGGTTTACAAAATGATAAAAAACTGGCAACGGTGCGGGAATAAGAGTAATAAATACAATACTAGAAGACAGGTGCCCTAGGAACTGATGAATGAAACCAGTGCTTCCCAAACAATCGTGAGTAAATGAGTCTATTTTTGCGAGGTTTTCAAGTGCTTAGGAAAAAAGTAATAAATACAATACTAGAAGACAGGTGCCCTAGGAACTGATGAATGAAACCAGTGCTTCCCAAACAATCGTGAGTAAATGAGTCTATTTTTGCGAGGTTTTCAAGTGCTTAGGAAAAAAGTAATAAATACAATACTAGAAGACAGGTGCCCTAGGAACTGATGAATGAAACCAGTGCTTCCCAAACAATCGTGAGTAAATGAGTCTATTTTTGCGAGGTTTTCAAGTGCTTAGGAAAAAAAGGCAATGCTTTTTATTGTGTCATTATGTCTCATAGAAAACCAAAAAGCTTTGTCTATAAGTTTTTATAACTTCCGACAATAAAGTATATTTTGACTTTGACACTTCATTTTATTTATTGCTCCAAATTTGGAAACTCCTTGTATATCAACTATTCAGTCATTTTTCATGATGATAATAGAGTATATTCTATATACCGTATTAGTGGAGCAGAAATATCAATCATTTGTTGCGAAATTTACCTCCTGGATAGAGTTATCAACTACATGAGGTAAGTCTAAGTGGTGTAAGATTTTTAATAAGTGATAATAATAAGTGAATGAGGAAAAGCTTGACAATAAATTTTATGAATAAAAACTAGTAAGCCACAGAACTGATATGCACTGTTACTTAATCTTTTCATACCAGCAGCGGAATTTCTGAACAAGTGATTGATGTAGCTAAAACAATTGATAGGCAATATGAAATGATAGTTGGTAGAAATAGTGAAAATATATTTCTACAACTTACCCCATCCCCGAACAAATGTTATTAATTTTATTGTAAAAGGAAATCACAGACCTTTGGCATCCTTAAAATTGTCCATCAACACAAACTTTTACTGACTTCACTACATTGCCAATTATAACCACAGGAAAATTTAGGAGAATTTGAAAAAACTTCCACCTGATAAAACTTCAATATTACCACATACTTTTTAGTCACTTCGAAAAGGAAAAACCCTAAAAATGCACTCTCACCCACTCAATAAACAACACCATTTTGGAAAGAACTTATCTATTTCACAAGCACAGTAATACATGGTACAGAGATATTTTACTTCATCGGTAAAATACGGACATTACCATGCAGATTCAAAACACCGATAACTTAACACTACCATCACAAAATGTCAGTGAATGATTCCAAAGTACAAGTTTTCAAAATTATCGACTACACTACACTAGGCATACACTGTGGTCGATGAAATTTACAGCCCTTTCACATATTTCAATTGAATACACCGAACATATATTAAACATCATCATTTCAGAAACTCATGGGAAAGAACTGCAGCTCACAAACTGAATCCCACTTCACAAAATACAGAGCGTTGGTTAGTGTACACTTTCGAGTGAAATTTGAATACATGGAATTTTTTAACACAGCTTTCATTACTTTTATCGCTGATCTCCGATTTCCTGAAATAAACAATTATTAGAAAAATGCTCGGAATTCCTAAGAAAGGCCCTAGCTCTGATGTGTGATTTGAACCTAAGTGTGGATTAAAATTAGTGTTTCGGTTACAAGTAGTACTATAAAGGTAATAATTTAAAAAGTATAGTAAAAATATATACCTAGAGCAAGTGTAAAGCATAAACCAATTGTATTTCTCATCAGAAAAAGTTGGGGACTGTAGCAACACAGAAATATCCAATATTTTATATTGTTTGGCAACATGATGTACAATTTTCCACCACCTTTCAAAAAATTTTGAGTAATCTCAATTAGGAATAAATGAAAGCAGTTTGGAATCCAACAATTATTTCTACAATCGAGGATAAAGTTGTGAAATAGCTTCAGAATTATTCATAAATTATATTAAACTACCTATTCATTCATTTATAATTCCAATTATTCAGAAAAAATAAATAATAAATTTATTTCAAGTGTTGATAATTATTGCAACTCAGAAAAGAACGTTTCATTGAACATATTACAATTTAAATAAACATTTGAAAAAACTGAGTAAAAAAGTATGATGAATACCTGCATTGGAGCCCAGTTGGCATTGATAGTAGGGTTTTTCCTAGACATATATCATGTCAAATTGAAAAGGTTCATTATTGTTTTGGATAATTGGTTGTTATTTGTTCACCATCCATAATAATTTAGGAAATTCATGATAATCTCCTACCACATAGTAACGGCTACATCCATCAATTTATTTAAATCCATATTAAATTTCCATTGTTTTTGAAAATACACAAAACTGTCATATTATTAATGTTGGAATCAAAAATTAAGTGATAACCACCAGTTTCAAAATGAAAGTTTTATTAGTTTTTAAATATTTTTTGGTCCTGTTTATTTTGACTAGTATATGTTGAAAACACATGGAGTATCAAAAATGTCCTGCTGAAATTGAATTTTGCATTTCTTACAGTGGAAAAATTCTGTAAATTGAAATCATACTTGGCAGAAACTAATTTACTGAAAAAGTAAGTCATATGAATTTGTTAAGAGACAAATAGTTGTTTTTTTTTAACAAAGATGATATTTTAAAGTACTTTTTTCACATAGTTGAGACTAAACCAGATTTTTTTTAAATTAATTTTGATAGATGAAATTTTCTACTTGTTAGTTGGGCAAAATACAAGGCACAACAAAAATCAAGAGAAAAAACAATAAAACTTCCATAACTTCGCATTCTTAAATGATTTTTTTACGAATTTTCAACCATCTTGGTATGTAGGGTGTTTCCTAACTGCAGGGGGTGATTCTTTAGGCCATTTTAAGAAGAAAAGTTCCTATAAACATATGTCAGTGGCGTACTTTATTTTACAATGTTGTTGGCTGTGGTGCCCACTAACGACGTCACTGGCCCTAATAGTTTCAATCTAGATAGGGTTAAATGAGTGACATACCTATTAGTTCAAACAACTGTAGCAAATTTCAACCAAATCGGTTCCAGGATAATATTTTATAATTATCGTTTTTTTTTCTTTTAAAATGACCTAACGAATCGTCTCCTGTAGTTAGGAAATACCGGAAAATATGCAGATTTTTGTGAAAAATATCCTCATCCGTATCCAAAAATATTTCAGGCATTACCAAATTGATCTTATACAAGAAAAATTACCCACTTTTAATCCTTCAACAGGGTCTGTTTATCATTACTACTACTGAGAAACTACAGCCAAGATATGGCTCAATATGTTGGGCCTGACAAAATTCAATAATTTTCAACCTTAATCAAATCATTTTCAACCTTAATCAGGTTTTATCCTTGTACGATTGTTTTTATTTCATTTTATTGATGTTAATTTTTTTCAGATTTGTGTAGAGTGTACAAAACCAAAAATGATCACATTGAAGCATATTTTCTCCCTACATCAATTGAAGTTTTCTTGATGGATTCCAAATGGCTTTCTGAATACTATGATTAACGAGATTTAATATAATATGAGAGGTTGACTGGTAAATTCACACTGACTTCAATTTCTTTGGAAGAAAGAAGAACAAAAAATTTCTTCATCTAGTGTGATAAATACTTGAGAATTATTTCTTTTAATTTAAACAGTACATTACATATAAGTTTTTTCCTAATGAAAATTCCATTTGCAAAGGCATGTGACAAATATAGACGAATATTATGTTAGATTATCATCCGGAGCGCCACGGCAAATAATAATAATAGCTGTCCTCTAACCGCACAGGCTATGCCTTTGGTTACACTTTATGATATGAGGGAGTATTATTATTACTATAATTTGAGAACTCGATTAAACAGAATTAAATTTCCTGTGTTGCCACAATCCCAGTCGAAAACAAAACAAATATTATTGACTATACTTTCCATACCATCAAGATTGTCAAAAAATGATAAAACTACCTAGTGTATAACATGAAAAAGAAATTATGCAGTACCGCCACGTACCACGACAATGATCAAATGATCTTCCTTGATCGCTTCGTCGGACAAATTGGGACAGGACCGTTTCAGGAGCTCCGTGGAAAAGGGACACGGCGGGAAGGAGTAGAGGACACCCGTGGCTTCCGTCTCTTTATTCAACAGCGAAATCACTCCGGCCGCTTCTTTCTGCTTGAGATACGACACGAGGTTCCTCAGGGGCCTAGTCTGGACGGAGGCATCGTCGTTGGTGACCGAGGCGGTGGAACCCGCCAGACCCAGGAATATGGCGTGCGAGCTCGCACTGGAAATGCGCTTCTGCACGTCCTCCAACTTCGGCTGGTCCAGCCTCAGTCTCTGCGTGATTCTCAGCTGGTGCTTGCCGTCCTCGTCCTTCATGAGCCCCTCGACGATATCCGTGTCTCCGTCCATCAAGTGGAACTTGGCGGGGAACAGGGAGTTTTTCAGGATTAAGGCCCCTTGCCAGATTGTGTTGCACTTCCTGGCGACCTCGGGGAGGGTACGGCTGGAGGCTAAGAGGCCAGCCCTGCGAGAACCGCTGTCCGAATCGGAGTCTGGGGAGCGTCTAGGGGAGCGTGATCTCGATCTATCAGCTACTCTGGATCCAGAGCGTCTACGGTCGTACTCTGGGTCTCTAACTCTTCCGAACTCATCCTCAGCGCCTTCGGGGTAACGGTATGGCCCTCTGCTACCGCCTCTGCCCCTGTCAGGGAAGCGCCCCCTGTAGGCGGCATCGTACTCAAACTCGCCTTCCGGTTCTCTCCTGTAGTCGTCCCCAGCCGCGTAGGGGGCCTTGGGTCTGAAGTTCACCCCAGGGGTGACATCAGCAAAGTCTGTCCTGAGCTTTCGCTCTGGGCCACCCAAGGCGAACCCCCGCATCTCCTTCACAGCTGCCTGGGCAGCATCAATGCTATCATATAGGATCAGCGCCTGATTATCACCTTTGACGTAGTCAATTTTCTTGATAGCACCGAATCTGTCGAATTCCCTCTCGAGCTGCGGCACAGAAGTCCAGGGGCCCAGGCCGCCCACCCAGATCCTAGTGGTGGGGGTGGCCTTGCCGTACCCAATTTTGCACTGGAACTTCCCTATGTACTGCCCCGAGAGCTCGACCTTGGCCCTGTGGGCCATGTCGAGGGTGTTAAACCGAACGAAAGCAAAGGCATTACCTGTTCCTGGCGGAGGGCGCTTGATGTCGATGTCTTCCACCACGCCGTACCTGCCGAAGATCCTCCTCAGCTCCTCCTCGGTTATATTTATCTCCAAGTTACCCGCGAAAAGAGTACGGGTTGCTAGCGGGTCGTCCTCCGGCTGGACGTGGTGCAGGTAGTTGGGAAACTTGTCTTTCTTATTCTCCTGCTTCTCGAACGGCGAGCGCGGGACGTGTTGCCTAGGGGGGCCGTACCCGTGAACCGGGGCCAAGTGGGGGGGCCCGTGGTGCATGGGCGGCCTGGCGAGGTACTCGTGGTGGGGCGCGGGCAGGGCTTCGCGCCTGTACTCGCGGTGCACAGGCACGCCTGGAGGCACCGCGTACCCCCTGTCGTACCGCTCAACCGGCCTGAGGCGGTCAGGAGACCTAGCGTAGTAGTGCCGTTCATACTCGGGACTGATAGACCTCGGCCTGCTCCGGTAAGCCTCGCTCGTGCGGGGCACCTCGTACACGGCCTCGACAAGCGCCACTTTATCGTAGATTATGATGCGGGGCTTGCCGTGTTTGGCGTCCCGAGCGTCTTCTGGGTTTCTGAAGCAAACGTAGGCGACGCGTTCGTCCAAATCGTGCGTCACTCGGATACTCAGGTCGCCGTACTTCTTGTACTCCCTGTACAGGGTGTCTTTGATGACTTCGTCGCTGGCTTTCGGGTGCAGAGCGCTGACGCACAGAACTTTGTAGTGGTAGGTGCGCTCAGGGGGACGCATGTAGTCTTCGCGGTGGGGCGACACGTACCGAGCCCTAGGGCTGGGGGAGCGAGCGCGACTTCCGCGGCGTCGGATTCGGTCGGGCGTGATCCTTTCGTCGGAACTGTCATCGTACCTGCCCATGCTCGACCTAGACCTTTTGCTACGTGGTGGAGTGTCCCTATCACTACTTCTTTTCATATTATGTATCCTAACTGTTATTTTGTCTTTTCCAGAGGCTATCATACGCACTGCACGCACCAATTACTGACACGATGGCACTTGGCACTCCTTTCCTAAAAACACAAGCAAAACACTCATTTTCGAACATATTCACTAGAAATAACTACATATTAGTAAACGAAAAATGATAAAACATACTTCAAACTACACAGCACTGTGTATACGCAAATTTCCACTTCGCTTTAGGCAAGATTAGGATGCACCTTCTTTCAACTCCAAAACGTAAAACAAAATGGCAGATTAATAATCGACGAATACTCTATTCTAGCTGGCAAGCCACGAAAAGAAAAAAACAGAAAACCTGCAATACCGGCATCGAGTCAGTGTTGCCAGACTGAATCAACGAGTCACGGAGTCAACGACCACATAAGAGCTGCTTTCCAATGTCACAGGGAGTAGCACCAAGTAACTCCGGGTAGCTCCTGATGTGTGACAGATAACGATATATTGAGTCCCAATTAAACCCTATTTATAAAGTCAGGTGCGTTTCACTTCAGGATCAGTTCAGGGGTAGCAAGCTTGGTGCGAATACCCCTGGCAATTGGAAAGTAGCTAAGGTTCTTTCGTTTATATCGAAGTGCAGCATTTTTCTACGCTCGACTTGAATTTTCGTTGACTGATTAGATTGACAAATTCCTATGTGTAACTGCACTCAGCTACACTCGATAACTTTACACATTCTTGTAATATTTTACTTTTACTGAAACGTGTCCTTCGGACCATAAACTTTATTTGATATGATTCGATTTGATTCAAAATGTGGTGTAAACTACACTACACTACACCTCGTAGCCAATATACATGAAACAAACACATTTATATGTGTTCTGTGGATTGAATTTTTTCTCATAAGCTGAATTATTTCGAAATATGTTGAGGAACATGATAATAGAATCGTGTTCATGAAATACTGATCCAATCACAAATATTATTCTTTGAAAGGAGAAATAAGACTTGGGAAACAGAACCACAAAGGTAAAGAGCGACGTATTATATGTTCTAAACTTCCCAAAAATGAATTTTGGTATGTTCCTTAGATGCAGGGGGATAACGGATCACGTTCAGAAAACACCCTGTCTAGCAATGCTATGATATCGATGTACATGAGATGTAACCTTGAGTACGTACCTACAACGAATGTACTCATTTTACATCTATGTGATGTACCTAGGATGTAAAGTTGGGAACAAACTTCTAATGCCCATTCGCGTTAAGAATATCATGCTATAATGTACGGTGGCATGCGGGTAAAGTGCTCACTCCATAAGCCAAAAACAACGGTAGGAGCATGAGTTCGAATCTCACCACTGCCACCGGTCTGGTGGATGACATCAGACGTATCAAAAGGTAAGGGTTACGTCTTTCCCCAGCTCGCACAAGTCTCTGTCTTTTGAGGGTTGCACATTGGGGTGCAACCGGTTGACGGATATAACAATTTTAACAATATGGCGTAATATTGAGCACATGCCATGTAAGTACCAATAACAAATCTATATGATATATGCTCTACAGATAACAATGTTCCTACAGTATGTGGTGACGATGGAACACATTTCGAAAGATTAATCACATAATACTGGATAATTTGGGATTTCGGAACTGACAGTACTGGCAAGTTGCAACATTGGCCACTGACAAAACAAACACAAATAGAAGAAGACGAAGATAAAATCAAATCGTAAATGAAAATGACGAAATTGGCTGAGTGCACCAAGAGGGAGCATAGGCCATAAAATTAAGAAGAAGAAAATGACAAATATCTAGAATTATTTATAGGTTAAGTACAAGAGTTTCTCGTGTTTTCAAAATTTCAAATATTGGAAGAATCATGGAATTATTTGTAGTAAATAGGTGAATATTTGAAAAGAATACCATGTTGCACGAATATTAATATAAATTTTCCAAACAGACATGAAGGCGATGAACCGAAAGAAACCACAGAAAATGACGAGAAATCAAAACTGGACAGAGTACTGAAGAAAATCGAAAGAAATAAAAAAATTCGTCAGAGACAGAAAGAGAAAAAAACATTCACATCCGCGAAGATAAAAGAAACCCTCGAATCGAGACAAATCAGAAGAGAACTCAAGGCTTCGATAGTACCAGTACCTGAAAACAAGCATGACGAATTCATCGATAAAGATGTTGATGAGCATGTCAAAGATGCAAAGGAAGATAGTGAAACTGACGAACCAGCAAAGAAGAAAAAGAACTTGGATCCTAAAGCATTAGAAGGTTTCACTATTTTAGGTGGTGACAGCTTTACCAAAAAAAGCAAGGTAACATAATCAAGATCAATATTGGTCATTCATTGGATCAATTTACTCATACTTTCAGGTCAAAAGAGTGTTACCAAACTGGCTCTCAAACCCTACAGTCATTTCAGTCAACCTTCAAAACCTCCAGACAAAAGTATCTGACATCAAACTGCTTGATAAGGGCATCAGAAAGCTTCTGAAAGCTAACGGAGTCAAGTACTTCTTTCCTGTTCAAGCTGAGGTTATCCCTTGGCTACTCACAAGCATAAAACATTCTGACGTTATGTTCCCAAGGGATATTTGCGTATCTGCACCCACAGGAAGTGGAAAGACCTTGGCATTTGCTTTACCTGTGATACAAGCCTTAAAGAGGTATGCAGTGAAAAAAATAAGGGCCCTAGTTATTTTGCCGACTCAGGATTTGGCTATGCAGGTTTTCAAAACTTTCAAATTGTACGCTCAAAACACTGGTATCGATATATGCCTTATAACTGGTAGTAATTCTTTTGCAGTCGAGCAGTCTCAGTTAGTAGTAGAAAGTAAGTGGAAATTATTCATAATATATGCTGTTTAGTAACTTTTTCTTTATTTTATATTGCGCTTCAACTTTCAGACAAGGCTTTCGGTATTGTTAGCAAAGTGGACATCTTGGTTTGCACTGCCGGTCGTTTGGTAGACCACTTGAAACTGACCAAAGGCTTCAGCCTTTGTAATTTGGAGTTTCTCATCATCGATGAAGCAGACAGGGTTCTAGAAAGTGTCCAGAATGACTGGCTGTACCATTTGGAGAAACACATCCATCAGGAAGGTGAGTGAACATCACTTTGCTGTTTGTCGGTGAGAAATATTCATTTAATTCCAGAGCTGACCACTCAAGCCGGAAGAGTTTTGAATCTATTCGCCCTACAGAAGCCGAGACCTCCCCAAAAGCTTCTGTTTTCCGCCACACTCTCTCAAGATCCGGAAAAGCTGCAGAAGTTATCTCTGTTCCAACCGAAACTGTTTACCTCTGTTGTTGAAAATCCGGATGATGGCCTTAGCACTGAGAGACCATCAACCGACACCTTCATAGGGAAATACACCACACCCAGCGAACTCACGGAGAAATACATCATTACGTCCTTGGAACTCAAACCACTGTTCTTGTACAAGTTTATAAAGACGAAGAAATTGACGAAGTCAATTGTCTTCACTCACTCGGTTGAGAGCGCCCATCGGCTGACTATACTCCTGAAAGCTCTGTTTGGGAAGGACTTGAAAGTGGAAGAGACTTCTTCGAATTTGCAGGGGAAGAACAGGAATCAGCTCATTGAAAAATTCTGCGGCGGACAAATTGATTTGTAAGTATAGTAATTGTTTTCATATTATTTCAAAATGTATTTAATTTTGTGTAAATCGGCCTGGCCAACTTTCCAAAAAGAAAAGGCCAAACAAAAGAAGAAGAATTTCATTTTTCACTATGATTGGACCTTGCTTCCCATTGGCCCACTTGTCCAGCTCTCCCCTGGGGATCCGCCTACTCCAGCCTAGTTACCGGCGTCAGTAATGGAAGCTTCGTCGCGGGTCTTGCTCTAAGCAATTCTCCGTCCATAGAAATCCTAAAGTTTTTGTTTTGTTGCTTGCACGTGAAATGACGCACTTCACAATCAAAACTAGAGGAAAAAGAAATAGAGACGGCAAAATACAAACCCAACGATATGTTGACGACACGTTTATAATTTGGAACCATAAACCAGAAAAACTTAACACATTAACGGCCTACACCCGAATATTCAATTCACCACGGAAGTTTAAAAAGGATAAAGAACTTGCTTTTCTAGATGTTCTCATTTCCCGAAAAGAAGGACGCTTGGGGCACGAGGTTTATAGAAAACCGACGCACACAGATCGACACCTTCTAGCACCTCAAATCATACATGCCAAAAACAAGGGATAATAAAAACAGGAAAATTTGCGAACCAGATCACTTGGAAGCGGAACTGGAACACTTGTATGAGAAATGCATGTCTCTCGACGTTCATACCTGTGTCTGTCGACGTGCGAGATAAATGCATTGAAATAGGATATGTTCTAGTTTAAATAATAAAGGATACAGTGAAAAATTCATCGGGAAAAACTTGAATGGCATTACACACACAACAAAGTATTACAGAACCAAATAAAATATGACATCGTCATAGAAAAGCAAGTGAAATGCACATACCTATGTGTACAGTCATGCAGTTTTCCAGACACCAGGGTCAAAAATCGTACGTGTTTCAAAAATCCAGCATTTCGAAAGACGCGCGTGTTTTATGGCCATTAAACACTGATTTCTGTTCAATAAGAAACAAAAATTCTAGTTATTTTATTCATTTACACCCACTTGTAAGCAGTTTGTCGTAGAAACCATAATAAAATTTCTACAAATTTTTAGCAACTGTTATAAAAATCAAATAAACCCCTCAATTTAAAATAAGTCTTCGGGTTTAAACCATACTGGCTGTGGATGAATAAAATAACGATTCACCTATATACTGAATGACAGTTGCAAATATGACAAATGACAGCTAAAAAATGCAAAATGGTGCTCTTATAATAAGTATCTGTTTCGGCGAAGATTCTTCTAAATTCTCGGTTTATAGTTGTTGATCTATATCATATGATCACATTTTGGATTGATTTAACATGGAATGTTTCTCACAGATTGGTTTGTACAGACGCCTTGGCTAGAGGCATAGATCTTCCTGGCGTAGAATGCGTGATTTCGTATTCAGCTCCGAGATATCTCAAGACCTACATACACAGAGCTGGTAGAACCGCCAGGGCCGGGGAACAAGGTTTGGCCGTCACGCTCCTGAATAAGACGCAGGTGGCAAAGTTCAAGGGCATGCTGGCTCAAGCTAACAAAACCAACGTGGAAGAGGTTAGGAATATCATATTTTTGCTTCTAAAATTGGCAATATTTACGTAATAATTTATTTCCAACAGCTGTCTATTCCTGAAGACGATTTGGAACCTCTAGGGGAAAAATACAAAGAATCCTTGCAGGAGTTGAAGAAGATTGTCGACAAAGAAGAAAAATTGGATTTAGAACGAACATTATCTGCCAAGAGATCCAACAAAACGAAGAGGAAAAGGAAACATTCTGTCAGCAGTAATTTCAGTAAATAAATGTGTACAAAGCCTTTACCTTCTTTTTCCTTCTTCACATGAATAAAGAAATTGTCAACTGTGGATTAGTATTCAGATTTTCAACTGAAATACAGATCTTGAAACGTCAGACACCGTTAGGTAGTTGAAAAAATAAACGTTCTGGTTTGCCTCTGACGCGTTCATATTGCAAAATTAGAGTTTATATCTCTTATATCCTAAATATGTCTTAATGCGCTCTAAGCTCTCAAATTTGACATGAATTGAATTATTACTATATTATTTTAATTTTTGATTGATTCCATTCCTCCCCAATTACCTGAATTAACAGTCTAAAAGAGGTTCAAGAAAGTATTTCTGTATGCATTAACACGCGACCAAATTTTAATATCAAAAATATTGTTATTATTATTCCACTGCCGTTATCGTTTGCTGGCATTCCATAGATCCATAGAACAACTGTCAATTGTGTGCATACTTTTGCCATAGAGCCTCATTTTAAAGTTCTGGTGTAAGCCACAGAACTCGTAGAATCTTCCGTTCTGTGGTGTTGGTTGTAGGACATGTTCCATGTGGGGTACGTTCCGCAAATTATTTTCTAAATAAGGTCTTTTAGGACATCATGGCCCCTTATGAACTAAAATCATTCAGGATTGCTAAAACTAATAAGGAATCGCGCTGACGTCATTGACGGGTCGATACTCTCAAATTTCTTTCGTTTAATGATAGGTCGGTGTTCTTCTAGACCACAGAAGAGCTAGGCTTACAGAAGTCACACTTTCCGGCGGCACCTTTAATCTTTGTGGTACCAAATTGAATGACATTGGGTACTTAGTCATTGTAATATGGTTTTTGCCTTCGCTCAGGAATATGTAGCAAGCTCATTTCGGGATGCTACAACTTTCACGTCTCATATTAATTCAATTTGGTTAATCAAGTTGTTGACAAACGTTGGTTCACAATAACTGGCTAAATCACAAAATACGAAATGCCGAATACCATAAAAAGAAAGGTTGACACACAAAACACATGCATAAATAAGGTATGTGGGTTGATGTTGACTGAAAATCTACCACAATACCGCCCATGCGCATTCAAATATGGAACAGTGAAATAAAAGTAATGACGCTTCTGTCACCCTACCAACTCTGTGCCAAAAGCTGCTTTCCACAAGCACCAAATTGAGCTTGTTACCCCTGAAGTGAACCGCACCTGACTTTATAAATAGGGTTTAATTGGAACATAATTCATCGTTTCTGTCAGATCACTTCAGGAGCTACCTGGAGTTACTCGGTGCTACTCCCTGTGGCAATTGGAAAGCAGCTCAGACCACAGATTGAGTTCCAGATGTGACAGCAGGACAAAGAGACCAGTTTTAGAGGAAAATGGAAGAGAGACTCCCATTCAAAGGTACACATATTCTGGCTGTTACAACATTGTGCTAAACGTACTGGTGACACCTGCCATAGTACAAGTCGCATCGCGATATTCCCAGCTGTTTCGAGGTCACTGCCACGCCTGAAGAATGATCAAAGGCGATAGGCGGAGTGTCACATCTGGAACTTAATCTGTGCCTGACCAGACATACACCACAGAACAATAAAATTATCACGTAACCGGAATTTAGACACGGCGATGTCAACAATCAACATTAACATTCCACCATTCCAACCGGGACCCCACATTCTAGGGATATTTGGTTGTCAAAGATCAAATTCTTGACTAGTTGGCATTGTCGGCAATCGATACTAGAATTTGTTGCATAAGTTGCATACTTCATATTTTACAAATTTTATGGTCGTGATTTGAAAAACCAATTTTATCAGTAAAAATGAACAAATCTGTGGTAAGTAGATATCGAAACACTTTTATAATTACTCTATCAATATCAAATGCGTCCAAAGGATTTGTTACACCCTTTCAATATTTGAAAGCCACACGCTATTTACGTAATACCTGTAATCATAATCAATTTTCATTTTCAGATGATGCTGCATTTGGCGAGAGCTTGCCAAAGGCAATTCATAAGGCCAGCCTCCACTGATGTCGTTGCAGCCAAAACAGAGAAACTTCTATCTTTCCAAAAACATTTCCAGGTTAGTTTCTAGATGTTATCAATAAACTTTTGTTGTTTAATCAACTATTACTCATAATGGTAATTTCAATTAATGTTGATACAAGTAGTAATTTGTTTATTTAAATCACTGTGTTCTGACATTTTTACAATGCCTCTGTACTTGAACATCTAATTTTGACTTAATTTTCAGATTGATAGTGGACAGCCCGTTTATCTCAGAAAAGGATTTGGCGACAAAGCAATGTTCCAGGTAACAGTTTTGTTGACAGTAGTTGGCCTTAGTATGTCCGGTCACATGCTCTGGAACCTGACCTTCAAAGATTGAATGTTGTAAATTGTTTCAAGTAGATATATGAATGTATTAATCCAACTAATGTTCATTCTAATTTAGTCAACAATAAATGTAAATGTTTGATATCGTTTTCACGATTTGTTATTGATCAGTCCAGAACAAGGCTTTGGATATTCCCCAAATATCAATTCACTAGAACCTGAGATCCCAATGTTTATTGCTGTGATTCACTATGAGGTATATAATGTGATATTTTCCTTGTCTGTACATCAGCCCAGATGAAAGGGAGCACCACCACTATAAAAATTAAAGTATTGACAGTTGATAACAGTTTGGGTTCCATGATTGAAAAAAGTCACAATATTTAAAGTTCTGAAAATATCTAACAAGCACATTTTTTTTCACAACTTCCTCATATCTTTCAACACATAACCATTTATTAAAAAACCTGGCATCTGGATGTTGTAATTTTCATTTATTTATAATTTTTGTCATATAAACTTTACACTCCTGTGTTTGTTGCCAAGAATTTCTCAAGTACGTACACAAAATATACTTCTTATATTATTATCAACCCCACTATGACAGCTGCAGTAGCATTATATTCATTTCACTTATTTTTTGGTGGATTTGGGTATTGAATTAAAGAAAACTATTTCTTGAAAGTTGATGTTTCTTCAAACGCATGTTGAAGGAATTTTAATGCATCTTGTGTTGTCTTAGATTCAAAGTATATGATATGATGCAAATTCTAAGAAACGTGACTCAAATTTAGATTTGTTTTAAATGAAAAACTCCTTATTGCCCTGAAGATGTCAAATTGACCTTTCAAGAAATATTTGTTTTTAATCAAAGTTCTCCAATATAAAAAAACTTCAGTCTTTATATTTGAAGTTTTTCATCTGCCAATTTCCTTGAATTATTCATTATTAGCTCGAACACACGAGTTTCTTCTGAAGGAAAGAATAGGTTTTGTCTTTTTTTCGGCTAATTCGATGACATATTTATAGAGGTTTGTATGAATTTTGTTTTTGGCATCAGAGTCAAATTTCAAAAATTAATGCAAAACAAAAATCTAACATTTATTTATACACGCGAGCCTGCCAATTATCAAAAAAACAAATGATTAAAAGACAATCTTACATTACCTTATCAACAGTTTATAATCATAACCAATCAAAACTGAATTAATGTATCTCAGTTGATTTTCGAATGAATTGTTAAAATGAAAGTTATTTTCGTCAACCAGCTGCACCCTTACGAGCATAACCCTCAGAAGTCTCCGAAAAACTTGTGCGACCTACTAACGTATGTCAAAATATTATTTTCTATTTTTCAATAAATCGCAAACTTTCCTCGAATGAATCTCAAAGAGCTGATTCTCAATCACACCACAAAAATAAATTTCGATGACTAATTGACAAAATTTTAGAAGATTATTAGTCGAAAAAATGCACTCTTTCACAAAACCAACATTTTTCAGATGAAATGGCGTTCTAATTAAAAAATAAGAGCTGATTTCGCATTTCAAAGAGATTAAATAAAAAAAAATAATGTTCAATTTTTCAAAGAGTCACCAGTTCTCCTGGAATGTATTTCGACTAGCGGATTTTTGATTATCTAAGAAAAATTGCCGGAAAATTACTCCTCTTAACTCTAAATAAACTTTTTAATCCGAGAACGGTTAAAGATAGATCACAATAATCAAGGTTTATCAACGTGATAATTTGAAGTTATAATTCTTAATTTTCGTAAACCAATGGCGTAGTTACGTTGGTATGTGGAAATATTTTCCATCATATTTTCTTTGGATACGTGAATGGACACTCAACTTAAAAGTCATAACATTCCATGTACCTAAAAGTAAAGGTTTCTGAGAAAATTGAGAAAAACTATTAAAGATATGTCCTGGAGTAGCAAAATTATTTCCTCTGTAAAATTTCATAACACTAATTTCTCACAACATATTGGAATATTTGTCAACCTCCTCAACATTTTTAATGTTGGGTGAATCGGAAAAAAAAGGAAAACAAAAGTGTAAAATTCCGTCACCATCGGATTTTTCAGTTTTTATTTTCCATTTTTCAAAAAATCTTGAAGAGCAGATTCCCAATCATACCACAAAAATAAATTTCGATGACGAATTGTACAAACTTTCTCAGAAGATTTTAAACGAATTTTACGAGCTGTTTCCGAAAAATACTACGAAAATAAATTTCGATGACGAATTGACAAAATTACAGAAGATTTTCTGTCGAAAAAACGCACTCAACCACAAAAACCACAAGAAAACTAAATTTTTTTAAATTTTCATTATCAATTTTTCAGAAAATCACCTCACATGCTCACATGAAAGGTATAGCATAAAAAACGAAAAAACGTCAAAAATTCCCTCGCACGATCGAATAATTTTGGAAAAAGTTTCAGACGATTTTAGTCGATAGAATGCACCTATCCACAAAATCAACATTTTCCAAGTGGGATGGCGTTCTAATTCTTAAAACTCCTTAGCCTATGCAGTTCATTTCATTAATATTATTATTATTAATGTCGAAATGCACACATGAAGAAAAACTAGAAGAAAACACTACATTATTTATTGACAAATAATAAAATACATATTTTTCTGAATAACAAATGAAAGCACAACAAAAATAACACTTAGCTAATTTATTCACAAACTGAAACAGAATTAGAAGAATTATAGTTCGTGAAAGTTTAATTCCATTACAATAAAAAAAGCATTAACAAAATTATTGCTTTCGTGAAACCATTTAAAAATCCCCCTCCCCATTTTTTGATGTGTTTAAAAATAAAATAACTCGACTAGAAAGAAAATCTAATATTTCTCGAACAGCTGAAGATATTTTAGACGTCCAAGCACAATGGTGAAGAAGGCCTTCAAAACGAGAATTTTTTTGTTAATCTTTTTTTACTGCTTCTGAAATATTTATACTAGCGCAAGATAAAAAGACTGTATAGTTTCTATATGTCTAATTTCATCAGATACTTATATCTCTGAATGACTAACACTTTCCTTATAAACGAATAAGTACAAAAAGAATACTTTCAAAAACAAAAACACCTCGTTCACAACTGCACCAACAGCTTAGGCTTGGTCCACGCGAGAGGATCATCAACTAGGTCCCCCCTCTTGAGTTTTTTTCCTTGCGCCAAAAGCTCCCCAAATTTAGAAACTATGGGGTCCTTACCGCAAGAACTTGCTGCGACCACTTCGCCATCTTTCAGATAAAACGCTACGAACTTCAACGATTCCACATCTCCGGTATAGATGATATCATCGAACTGCCCGAAACCACAGTATCTGTGGAATTGATAAAAGAAAATGTGATGGAACAAATACCTTTGTAAAAGTGGACTGATTGTGGCTGATGATCTTAGCAAACGATCGAAAAAAAAAAAGTGGTCTGAAATTTGGAAAAACGTATCTGTTGAATGTCCGTATCTGGATAGTGACGAGTGTTATAAAATATTTCCATTTTTGAGTTTATAAACAAGCTTATATTATTGACAGCGTGAATTAATAAAAAAATGTGATATGTTATTCTAAAGACCCCCAGAAGTCGATTGTGTCCCAACTCATCACTATTTTGGCATCAACTCTTTGAATTTCCGGCAATAAATCACGATCCAGAATCCAAAAGTAACAAAATATCATCTCTAAATAAAACTGAAATACAAATTACAAAAATGATGCGTCATTTTGGTAAGTCGGCCGACATATTTAATCATTATTTCACAATCTATTACTGTAATCACATCAATATACAAATTTTCAAGAAAAATAATTGAGAGGGTCAAAAATAATTCCATATTTTGGATTTCTTAGTGCAAATTCACGTCGATAAACAAGGAACAAAAAAACAAAGTAATCATATGCTCGGCGCCTCCTCAAACATGAATATTTTAATTAAAAAGTCACATAATCAAATAATTGTTTAATAATCTGATAAAAGAGAGCGAGACTTGTTGCAAGCAAAAGAACAAACACACAAACAAAAATAAACAGAAATATACAAAAAAAAAAACTGAACGAGATTTAGAAAATATTCATTATCCATATTATCTATTTATGAGTCTATTTTGCACGTCAAATTTCCACAAGTTGTCACATATTTTTGCACATCAATACAAACACACAAACAAGTTGCAGCAGACAAAAAAGAAAAAATCAGTTTTTGTTTGTACCCGCTTCCATGGATTTATTTTACATAAGAGTGTTGTCATCAGTCATATCATATGTCATTTCATTCAAAAGAGAGTGAACGTTGTTTCAAACACAAACAAAGAAGAGCCACAAGCAGAACAAATGTTCAAAATCAACAAAAAAAAAATTAATACAGAATATTCCAAGAAAACACATATTCATTTTGAATATTATATGTAGACTCAATGGAAGTGGATAGGCGAGTTGTTATGAGCAAGTAAAAGACTAGAAAATAAACAACCACAAGAAAAATTAAAACATAAAAAATAAGGGAAAAAACAACAATTTAGAATAAGTAGAGTAACCATACAAATCCGAACAACGTGATTTTATGCTATTAAAAAGTGTATTCAAGAACTGAGTATGTTGAATAAGTAAACCCCCACACAGGAAAATAAATACAAACACAAACAAATACAACTGAAACAAGAATAAATAAACAGAAACAAGAATAAATAAACAGAAACATGAAAAACAAAAACTAGGTGAAGTTGAAAATAAGATCACTGGAAAGTATAATAATACAATTTGGAGAAGGTGAAATACATTAAATCCAAACGGCCAGTCAAACAGACGAAAATAAATAAACATAGAAATAAATAAATACAAACAGAAACGAGCCCAACAAAAACAGAAAAAGTTGTAAATACAACCGCAAACACGAAAAAATAAACAGGCATGTACAGAAAAAAAACACAAAAGAAATAGACAAATACAAAAATAAATTCCCAGAAAAACATAAACAAGCACAAAAATAGGTGAAGTTGAATACAAGATGACTGAAGAACACAATATTACAATTTAGACGAGGTGAAATAATAATAAACATCTAAACGTCCAGAGGAACAGAAGAAAATGAATAGATAAACACAGAAATAAATAAACATAAACAGAAACAAGCACAACAAAAGCAATGTGAAAACCCAAAGAGATTGAAAGTTGTTACAAAATGAAGACATAAACAACCAGGCAAACACAGTAGAAATGAACAAACTAGCAGAAAAAAATAAACAAACATAAACAAATTACCAGAAAACACAATAAAAGAGCACAACAAAAACAGGCGAAGCTGAATAAGATATTGAAATATCACAATGTTGAGGGGCTGGTAAACGATGATACAGAAAAACAAATATAAACAACCAGCAGACAAACACAAAAAATAAACACAGAACCAGACAAACACACAAAAAATAAACATAGAAACACATAAAAATAAAAACGCATAAGAAAATTACCAGAAAAACGCAAACGAGCACAACACAAACAGGTTAATTCGAGTAAGACTAAAATATACACAACGAAAAAAAAAAAAAAAATGTGCTTACCTTATCGACAAACCAAACAACCTCGTCCAGAAATACGGCACACTCTTCAGCCCCTTTTCCTTCCCTATCATATTCAGAGCCGCTGTTTTCCCATGGTAGTGAGCCAGTCCAAAATGCCCTATGGCCGCTTTTTTATTGTCGGCACAATATACAGGGGCGTAGGCTATATCGCCGCCAGCATAAACATCTGGTAAGTTGGTCTGAAGGTGTTCGTTCGTCTCGATGGATCCGTTGGGTCGAATTTCGATGCCGGAATCCTTCAGGAAGGTCGTGTTGAGAGTACTACCGATTCCCATGATCACAAAGTCCGCAGGAAGAGTGGTACCTTGAGGAATGAATAATAATAATAATGATATAAAAAATAATATTTTATTGCCCAACAGCCTGGATTAAAATTTTGTCTTTATTACCAGCAGAACCTACCGTCAACCAGCTGCACATTTTCCGCGTTTTCTCCATTTCCGTTGATCCGATTGATACCACACTGGGTGATGAAGTTGACGCCGTTTCTCTTGAACAGCTCCAAAACGGCCTGCCCGATTCTACGTCCCAGGATACGAGAGAACGGGACTTCGTCTTTCATTACAACGGTTACTTTTTTTACTTTGGAGCTGCAGTAATCGGCAGCTTCCATGGCTATGAAGCTGTCGCCCAAAATAACCACTTCTTTGTCTTTGGAGAGTTGAGAATTCGTGTATCTTGGGAAATATATCGATGTTGTCAGAGAAAATTTATAAAAAATACGGGTGTGAAGTTATCCACAATCACGGTTGTACACTGAGAAAAAATTACCTCAATGAAATCTTCGTTTCTTGTTTAGATGGACCCGCACTTTTCTCATGTAAAAACTAATGAAATGTAGTAAAACTGCACTTAACTAATTTTTATAATTTATTTACACACGTCTTAATCAATAATTTATATCACAAGTCATTATTTTGATTTATCTTTACTGACACTCTCTATTATTCAAATATCGTACTACGGCTGATTCCAAAACTGTCGTCTCGCCGTGGAGATTTCTTTATATAGCGTGCTGAACGAGTTCCGGAAATCTCTCGAATTTCTACTGGCGACTAGATGTCGCTTCTCGAATGATCTTGTGCCAATCGCCAGCGGCGAAGTTAATGGTGACATCATCGGCTATAAATAGCGCTGTTTTCTGTGCTGTTTACGCGCTCCGTCAGGACCGGCTTGAGGAGAAATCGTCACAGAAATCAGCATTTCCCAACTTTAACGCCCTGTATCTAAAAAACTAGTAACAAGATCGGATGTAGAAATCATACCTCTCAAGACGTTATTAAAATAAATATACTGTGCGGCTTTTAATAGCCCCCCCTTGTTACCTTTTAAACGGTTTGACGTACAAACAAAAAAAACCGTTTGGAGGGTTTCATCGATACTACTTTTTGAAATAAAACGCATTGTGATTGCTCGATAGATGGCGCGGGGGGGGCACATCAACTAAAACTTTTCAAATGGCATGGGGGGTCATGTGTCACATAGACAGGGTCGATATTTTTTTTCAGACTCTCCAGAGATTTTTTTTATTCATATTAAATCGAGAATTAAAAAGTGAAAAATAAAATATAGTCTAAAATAACCAAAAAACACGCTTTTATAACACGTTGAACTAAATAGTAGAAAATAATTGTTTATATAGGAAGAAAATTATAATAAATGAAAAATATTAGATATATGAAAATATGAAACAAAGCGCCCCACGCTCTTTTCACAGTAACACCCCGTAAACATGAATATTTTTAGTCATATGTAATCACTTTTATATAACAAACACAAGTGGTGAACGTGTGTATGCAACAAAAACTCAATTCAGCTCAAAAAAATCCGAAAATTTGGGCAATTTTCAGTTTCAACACCCCGTATCGGCCTTATCTATAAAACTAATCAAAGGATATAGTTGGCCCATAGACACTTTTGGTTACTAGGTCATAAGAATAGTCGGGGTCCTGTGGTAAATTGTTTGACTTGGAATTATGAATTTCAGGGTTAGAGAGGGTGAAACGGAGGGTGAGATTTGGTTGAAATTGAGGAATTCAGTATTTACCCTTAAGTTACCCTTGCTAATTGAGCGAGAAACGAATTTTTCCAGCCTAATAACTTTTCTCTCAGTGTACATTTGTGGTTTTGGATAACTTCACACACGTTTAGTTTCAAAACGTGGACGACTTACTTGGCGTGTTCATAGTTTCTCAAAACTATAACGTTTCCCAGGTCACATCCAGGAATGTCTGCCTTTCTTGGGCTACTACCGGTTGCGATGAAGAGTTTTTTGTAGCGGAGCGCAGTACTATTACTGAGAGACACCGTTTTGTTTTTCGTATCCACTGACAGGGCTTCTACTCCTTTGATTACGGAGATATTGAATTGCTGATAGAAATCGTCACTACGAAACTCCGCATTTTTTATGTTGAAGTTCATTTCTTTCGTGACCAAAACCTACAACAAAACGCTTCAGTCGAATGAAAGTATTTCAACATACGATCGCCAAATACATATTGTGGCTGTAGCAGTTCATCGGAGACGAGAGTTGATAGATAGATATGGTGTACCGCAAAGCTCAATTGTAGGGCCGTTGCTCTTTCTCATGTATATCGATGATATAAAAACGGTTTTAACCGTTAGTTTTTTGGTATTATACGCAGGTGATACAATTTTGAAGAAGCAATGTGGTAGAAAAATCATAAGAATAGAAAACGGAATGGTAGAACAAGGTTAGACCAAAGGTTACCAGTGGTTGAAAGAGAAGTCAAATGGAAAGAATTTCAGAAAATTACGGGAGACAAAAAAAGATGCAAATATAGACCTAAACAAGCCAGCCAACAAAACTACAGAACATTGTAGACTAGTGAGTACAAATCTCACAAGAAAAATCTGAAAATTTTTAAGTTTTTTATGAGACTTTGAAACATACATGGAAAATGCAAAAAAAAATATTCAATAAGTAAATTTCAATAGAATATAAGTATATGTTTTTATTTAATTATCAATAGAAACATTTATTTCTACAAATTTTCTGTATATTATTGATGATATGAAATAAAAAAAAATACTGAAAGTACAGAACGTTCTAGACGAGTGAGTACAAATCCCACAAGA
Organism: Chrysolina americana; assembly: GCA_958502065.1. NCBI lineage: Eukaryota > Metazoa > Arthropoda > Insecta > Coleoptera > Chrysomelidae > Chrysolina > Chrysolina americana. Next base: position 61,851,327 of record OY293419.1, on the reverse strand, counting down.
AGAAGTTTTGTGAAACTTTGAAACGAAACAAGTGAAATGGATAAAAAAATGTAATAAGTGATTTTTAATCAAAAATATGTTTCTGTGTATATTGATAAAATGAAATTTAAAAAAATACTGTCACTATAGAACATTCTAGACGAGCAAGTAGAAATCACACAAGAAAAATCTGAAAACGTGAAAACTTTTGAGAAATTGTCGATTTTTGTGCGACTTCGAAACAAACAGGTAAAATGTTTAAAACAATTTTTCAACAAGCGAATTTCAATAAAAAATACATGTTTTTATATACTTACCAATACAAACTTATATTTTAACAAATTTTCTGTACGCTGATGGAATGAAATAAAAAAATAATGCAAGTACAAAACATTCTAGACGAGTGAGTACAAATCTCACAAGAAAAATATGAAAACTTTTGAGAAATTGTCAAGTTTTGTGAGACTTTGAAACAAACAGGTGAAATGTATAAAAAAAATATTAAATAAGTAAATTTCAATCAAAAATATATGTTTTTATTCATTTTTTTAACTTTAAAATTTTCATTTGCTTGTATTTTTAGGACTTTATAAGTATATTGACTAGTGTAAAACATTACGTAAAAAGCATCAACACATTTAATTTTTACTCACCCTATCGTAAGGCAAACAATTTTCTTTGCAAACCATGACAATTTGCCCCATATAACCCTCCTGTCTCAAAGTTTCAACGCAAGTAGCTGCTGCTGGCCCACCTCCTATAACGAGAATGCTGTGTTTCTCCTGCTGACACTGACCGACCATATTCTTAACCCGTTTATTCGAAACCAGCTGTGATTTATCAGCTCTCACTCTCACATTGCTACCCTCAATAGTGACTTGGTAGCTTGGAATGGAGTCCAACCCCGGAAAATCTTCAATATCTCCTGTGGCGAGGCTGAAGCAGGCTCCATGCCAGGGGCAACGTATCCTGCCATCACCCAAGGCGCCGTTAGCCAGCGGGGCCCCGTAATGGGTGCATTTCGTGCCCAGGGCGCTGATGGTACCATTCTGTTTCACCAATAATATTTCACCATCGCCTAACCCGAATGTTTTCAGTTCGTTTTCTTGTAGTTCGGAAACTTGGCATACTGTTTCTTCTATGTAGTCTTCGGGGGCTTCAAACATAATACAATAAGACGAAATTCTCGAAGATATCCCTTAAATTTACTCACAAGTCATGATCGATATCTCTCAAAGGCTTCAGAGTAATGAAACTGTGCCTACATGAAAGGAAACGTTCCTTCTTTGGATGTTTTTCGAGACTATTTCAAAAAATAAATAGAATAACAGACAATGCAACATTGAACTAACCACATCCTACCTTATGAAAGTAAACAAAAACAAGGATACCTTGTGGTCTAGTTGAAATAGTGTAGGTCATGGATACAGGATATTTGCTTCTTTCTTTCATGCCATGCTTCCAAATATAATATATCTTCTTGCTTTACTTGATAGAGCCATAAACATTATGAAATTTGAAATATTTTGAATTCTTCAAATACGTCTGTAATGTTCACAAACAATTCTTTTATATCCAATTTGGTAGATATCTACAAAATATTTTAGGCAAAGATACCTATAATACTAATTTTCTTGTGAAGAAAACTGTCAGAATTTCTTTATGGGTCGTGGAAGCTTCTTCCTTTGAATAATAGATGTCGGAACAAGTACTATTCAAATTTATACTAGTTCAAAGCTAGCCCCATTTTAGATCCTGGATGAGAATGAATGAGGTTTTCAGTTAAAAAAATTAACTTTCAATAGATTTTTCAACCGCATCTATATCATTGTCTGGTGAGAGCCCTGAATGAAAATGGGTGGCAAATCTGATTCTCTAGATGTGTTAATTTTTTTTCTTTCTGACCGGGATGTCATAAGCTTGTATCGTCATAGTTACGCTATCAATAAAGAGGGTCATAACTTCCTTGGGACATTATGGATTCTATAATTCCCTCTACCTTTCACAAGTAAAAATAAGTATTTTTGGGTTAATACCCACTGCCCATGCCATCTCTTATTTCGCAAGTCAGAACTGCATTGTCACCAAACCGTCAAAATTGACGTCATCGAAAAACACACACAGAGAGAGAATAACCAACAAAACTTCAACCTCATTGCGAATTTTTTTGAATTATCTTTGCACTCGTAACGCTAATATTTAGTTTTAATTATACCCTTGGTAATATCATTTCACTCGCGGAAAACTCTCTACCCGCTTTTATGTGGAGGAATAACCATCAGCAGTAATTAATTTCAGCATTTTTCAGTAGCACTGAAGGTTTGATAGTATTTTTGTAATTGTGTTTTCAGGCCACGACCGTTCCAGTTGTTCAGAGAGGTTTGAGTTATTTTTAATTATTCACAGATTGTTTTCGCTCTTGGCTGACTTTTATGAAGAAATACGGTTTCAATGAAAATCAATTCAGGCTGAAGGGTAAAAAATCTTCACGTAGTGATCCATGACATTACATTTAATGCTGGTGGCTTTCAAGAAACAATTCTAGCAACAAAACTTGTTCAACTCCATATTTATATTTTTTTTGGAACAATTTCGTTATTTCATGTTTAGTTCATAGCTTCGCTCCTCCCTTTAGAGTACAGAAATCCGATATCAACACGTAACACCAAAAAAAAACGATCTGGGAGCGCCTCAGGGATCCGTACTGAGACTACCAATCCTTCACATATTTTCAATGACTTTCCTAATAAAAGAAAATGAAAACAGATTGTCTGATATTGCACTTACACCTGAACTTGATTGCGATATTGAAACTCTTCACAACAAATTCAGTAACACTGGTGTACTAATAATCACCTCATGGCAATGAGATAGGCTTCTCCTATTCTGAAGGAGATATGAGGCCACATTTGAGAGTGCAGCCATCCTAATCGCTGGATAGAAAGAGATATCATTCATTGGCCACTGCGCTGACCAGATCTCAACTCCATCGACTTTTTCTATGTAGATATTCGAAAGAAATATTCTATGAACGGGAAAACTAGACCGTTGTCAAAAATGTATCAGAAATCACGACAGAAAAACAATTTTGAAAATATTTTTACATTGAAACGAAGGGAAATATTGGCTGTACTGTTTTAAAATTGCCAATCAGGTGCAATGAATGTGCATGTCTAGAATATTCCCTGATAATATCTACGAAACATCATTGCCAAGTTTGAATACGAATGTTCTTGCATTATGTACCAAGACTGTAACAATATGAATGTTCTTCGGTTTTCCCTTTTTTCTTGTTGAAAGAACATTTTTTACGTGTATCAAACAGAATGTTCTTGTAAAGTATGTGTTTAGAATGTTCCAAGAGGAATAACCTTCTATGTTTCTTTTCCGTATGTACTTGGAACATTCCATGCCCAGGTCATATTCTGTCACAGGCTGAATTAAAAACAACAGCATCTTAAAATTGGCAATTAGGTGCTTTGAATATTTCCTTATCATATGTTTAGAACATCATTGGCAAGTTTCAATCCGAATGTATTATGTATCAAGAATGTAACAACAGGAATGTTCTTCCATATTTCCTTTCTTAATGTTAAAAGGATATTTTGTATGATATATATCTGTAAGAGGAAGTAGTTGCGTTTTCTTACAGATATTTGCCTAATATTTTCCATTTTGTGGGAGTGTGTGGAAAAAGGGGTTTTTCGTCGTTTTGGTCCATTCCGTTCTGGATCTCCAATATGTGACAGATCGAATTTGTGTTATTGAAATCACATAAAATGCCTCTTTCTTTTTATCGACACTTTTTTCAAACGTTAATCTGATTTCACAATCAATAAGTACCGAAAACAACAGTTTTAAACAAAAATTTTACATTTTCAGATTATCAGTTCTATGAAAAAAAACCATAAGATATCTCAAAATATCGGAAAAAGCGTTACATATCTAGACCCGTGCAACAAAAATTCCAATGGTCGATGCTCTAAATGATATGAAAACTGAATTAAAAACAAGTTGTTATTGCAATTCTTTCATTTTCGATAACGTCTTGTTGTCTGAGAAAATCGTAAAAGATGCGATCCATAATCACCACACGTCCTACGCCTTCTATTTACGTGGCGAAAAACAAACACCACGCGTAACTTTCATTCAATGGACTACACACGACATGAATCTAGTGGGAGATTTTTACGTCAAAGGAGCTACTGCTGAAAGAAACAATTTGTAAGAAAATACTCATTCCATTTCGTGGAAAAATATTAATAGTGTATTACGTATTAGGTATTGTAAAAAACATAGTACGCATTAATAAAAAAATTGCTTGAGTGCCTAATTGCTTTACATCACGCAGTACGCACTATACTTTTTTTAGGACTCTTATATAACGGGTGGTGAGCTTATTTTAGCCTTGAGTATTAAAAAAAAGAAGGTAACTACTCAGTTTATGGTTTAATTTTTAATAACAACAAACTAAATCTAAGACAACATACATTTAAACCATAAAGTATACAAATTATTGAATTTAAGAAATTAAATTTGTATGTTAATAAATAATTAGGAACTGATAACAATTATCATTAGTGGTATTGTTGAAATATTTGACAAAATCTCAATAACACTATACCAGGTGTCGAAGAATCTATTAGACAAGGCATAACTTCTAGAATATTGGATTTCTGACACAATTCTGGACAAGAATGTGACATTTTTAAGAGTTTTTACCATGATCGGACGTAAACTAATCTAAGGACCTCAGCTGATGTCAGAAAATTACATATTGAATATTTCGAAATCGAATCCACAGAATCCAATCCAGGTGACAAATACCTTCCAAATGAGGTATTACTTGCCATATGAATTATCCTAGTGATTCTTTATAATCTGTTTCTGTCGACCTACAGATTCGCTGTTTTGTTTTCAATGGCCCACTCTGTATTTTCCATCGTACTGAGCAATTCAATCTATATTACATCACTAGTAATGAAATAAAAATCACAAAAGTCCGTTATTGTTGGTGGTAATGTCAAATATTACAATATTCATGACATAGTTTAATGATTCATTTGTACACTACTACATAATAATAATGACCGGTATATATTTGCTTCGTGTCGATCCATTATGTTCGAAATTACATTTTTTTATAGCTTTGAAGAAGCGAACAATGGTACATTTGGAATAACACGGTGAATTATACAAAAATGATTGCGTTTTAGTGACACGTCAGTTTCATATTCTTAGGTTTCGGGCAACTTTTTTCTTCGTCCAGGTCGAATCTACTGAAAACTATCGCAAGTCCTCAATTGCCTCGTTCCAAACTGTGGTTATGGTCTTTTTTTTTTGTTACTGATAGACCCATGAGCAATTCATTTAATAAATACACTGGAGTTTCATTCCGCACATATCCACTAGATGTCATTCAATGTCTGTCGTGGTAATACTCACGGAAGTAGTTGTTTTCTGTAAGAAATTCGTTTCGTAATTTCCACTTCGTGGAAATAAGTGAAGAGAAGGGTAGTTGGACGTCGAAATCCTTCGTTTCATTCAATTGATATTTTCCAGCACAGTTTATCGTACTCGGTACAACATCATCGTGTTTCCTAATGTTAGTATGATATCCTGCTAAAGGACTTTTGATGTTAGAGTCTTTGTGAAACGCACGAGATGTATATGGAAATGAGTCACCGCTTGTTAGCTCTCTCAACGCATCCAATCGAATGTATCTATAGTGTCGTTCGTTAGGACGTACTCTGATTGCTTTACTTGTTTGAGATCGATTAGAGCAACAATCAGATGTTCGTTGACGTAGATAAAGTGATCTGATGTTGTTCGTTATGCAACAGTATACTACTCCAGGTCAGGTAGATCATGCTCTGAGTGATCTATGGATTTAGAAGGTCCCCTTCTCCACTCTGTGGGTCCTGGTACTCACCTTTGACTAAAGGGGATTTTTTCAACTTGCCTTGTTTAGATTCGCCGTGTTCAGTTCACAGGGCATCTCGCAACAAAAGCATTGAGATGCCACTGTTTCTAGGTTTAAGTATTCTCTGCACTGCACATCTTCTGTCGCTCTAATGGTGAAACTGCAGTCAGTTTTTTTATACGTTTGGAATTTGCCAATCAGGCCCTATCTCCGGAGCCCTAACACTTCCGAATTGCATTCTTCCGGCTAGATTTTTGCCATATTACGGCAAGCCGGTATAATTTTCAAGTTTGAGAGCAGTGTGTCCATCATTCCACCAAGGATCCCTATTATCAGACCTACCATTTTAACAGAATGGTTTGGGTAAAGCCTGCAGAGTTCAAAGAGTAGGTCTCGATATTTAGTCCGAGTAGGACTACATCAGGCATATTGGCTTGTACCGGTGTCTCGTCTACACCGTACGAGTGTTGTAGATGATACAATACTCGTAGGGCCGCGTTATGCCAGTGGATATAGACTGAGACTGCATGAGCTGGACAGGGTCAGAGCAAATGCATCATGGTCTCAGCTGCCCCACGACACGCTCTGCATCTAGTGTCAGGGGCCCTATACCCTTCACGCAACTAAAGTAGACGAGGGTGTTAAAGACACCATCCTGGCAGGCAGGTTTCTGGATAAGCCAACGTCTTCAATGTCCTTGAAGAAGACCCCATGCATTGGCTTATCCTTAGGTAGCTGAAGAAGACTCTCACTGTCCGCAGCTTCAATCAAAATCAATCAATCAAAGTACTTTATTGTCAGAAGATACAAAATCTCATGGACAAAGCAATAACAATTATGCATAAAGAATGATAAATTTAAATTGTCACATATAAACATAAAACACATACTAATAATTATATACACTCACATAAATAAAAATATATACAAATATAAATATATAATTTAGTACGTTCTTGTATTTTGTATGCAAAAGGCATACCGTTTCCAATATAAAAATACATACCAGAGGTAATATTTTTTGTCTTAAAAATAATGGACGGCAGGAGTCCCGATACTTGGCTTTGCATATATATATATATATCTTATTGCTTGTTTCTGTAGTAAGAAGACCATGTTGAACCGGTTTTTTGAACACATACCCCAGAAGTAAATGACTAGTGTGACCTTCAAAAGCAAATTTTTCGTCGATATGTAGTCCTAAAAATTTAATGTCAGAAACATTGGGGATAACTTCATTTGCTAGACTAATATCATTTAGAGTACATTTGAATGAAACAATGTTTGTTTTCCTGATATTGAAAGATAAAAGATTGGCCACCACTCTTTCACTTTCTCTATATCAGCACTTATTTGGATATGAAGATCTGTGACATTTTTGTTATGACATAGGATCGTAGTATCGTCTGCAAACATGTTGAATTTTCCTTTAATGTCCACTTCAGTTAAATCATTGACGTATATCAAAAAGAGAAGTGATCCCAGTACAGATCCCTGTGGTACGCCACATTCTCTACCCCTTTTCTTGAACCATTCCAATTTAGCAACACTGTCTGACGACGATCAGCCAAATATGAACTGAACCAAGTTAATGCAGTACCTCTAAAACCATAGCGTTCTAGCTTTCGTAGCAGTATGTTATGATTAACACAATGAAACGCCTTGGACAGATCACAAAATATCGCAGCCGCAGCGTCTTGATCTTTCAGATTCAGAAAGTTTCCAGAAATGAAAATATGGCATCCTGTGTACTTTTTGATGATTGAAAGCCAAATTGGTGAGAATTCAAAAATCATGTTTGTTGAGGAAAACTATCACCCTTTTTTACAAGTTTCTCAATTAGTTTCGAGAAACTGGATAGCATCTGCACCTTTGTGTGATTGAGGGGAACTCCCCTCATGAGAGGGAAATACTTATTGCTTCTGCCAGGGTGATCAATGCATCATCAGATAGTTTTTCCAATATTCTAAGGGAAATATCATCCCAACCAGAGGAAGTTTTTTATTCTCTGATTAACCGATGATTCCCTTGATTTCTTGAATATCGGTTTCGTGCACCTCAATTTTGCTGAGATAGGTCATTGGATCTTTCGTGGCTTCAACGTGGGTTTATTGCTAAACGGGTTCCAACTCGGTGACAGAGTTTGGATTCGTCCCTTCAGTGTCAAATACGAGACCGAGTTCATATGCTGCACGGGTTGCTGCCTAGAGAACGAATGCTTCAATCCCTGCTTTTTCATGACGGCATACCAAGCAGAAAAGGGGATCAGAACTCCTGATGACTTTACAGGCTCCATCCAGGCTCATTCTGTTGTCCACGGCTTCCCACTTGTCTGGGAAAGTATAACCGTGGAACGTACGATTTAGGATGCATCATTTTGCGAGTTGTTCTCACATCGAGTTGTTGTAGCTCTTTTTGAGTCCATTTCATTACTCCAAAGAAGAAGATTAGAATGGGAACGGCAAGCATATTAGTTACAGCAATTTTGTTCTACTCCGACAAATCTGATGACCAGATCTGTCGGAGTTTATGCTGATACTTGCCACGGAGAGAGTTTTTAACAGTGGTTACTTCTTCGGTGTGGTGTTGTTCCACCCCAAGGATGCTTCCATCTACGAGCTGAACGTCCTCTCCATATTCCTCGCATCGTCCTCTTTTGGGATGAACCATGGCACATTTGTCGATCCCAAACTTCATTCCGATAGCATGCGTGTACTCTTGCACCACCCTTAAGGACTGATGAAGATCATTTTCTCTGGAGGCATATAATTTGAGGTCATCCATGTAAAACAGATGGGTGACCTTATACCTTCGACCAGTTTTATTATTATTAGGCAGATTATTTTCACTTTATTTTTGTTGGCAGACTTTGAAGACAAAAACCGTAAGGACTGGATCCGAACCCAACTTTGACTGCTGAAGAACCTACACTAGCAAACAAATCAACCACAACTTAGCTGTTTTCGGACGCCAAAGATGACGTCACAGCACGTAGGCATGATCCACGAGGCACCCATTCAAGAATGCTCCTCAAGCGCCAATAAAATCGACTCATCGAATCGATTTTCCAGATCATTAGCGTAGGACAAAGCCAGTAAACAACAAATGCATAACAAATCCCCGCAACCAATGCCTCATTGTACCCTAACGAACCGCACCCACAAAGTATTTATCAGAAAAATATCTGACCGGTGTACGAACGATTAAAAATAAAGAGGACTCGAATCCGCGCGATTCGGAGGCTAAAAATAGACCGGTACGGTGTGCTAAAACCCCAGGCGACTAGATCCAGCTTCAGTCCTGTTCAAATAACTCGAGACGCCGTTCTAACTTAGTCCACGTCGCCTTTTGCCCGAAATATCCGAAAAAATGGTTTACGAATCCGACTTTTACACGACAAGAAGGCCTTATCGGCAATCGCCTTCGATTTCGTCTTACACTATCTCGGTGAGTTTAGTAGTTTTTAGATGAGCGGTTGAGGGGTTTGCTGGAGAGGTCTGGGGGTGCTTTTTGAAGTGGTTTCTGGAAAAATGGTCATATTGGGGTTGAAGAGTGGTGGATAGTGGAGGTTAGGGAACCAGTTCTACTTGAAGTATGAGGCTTTGTGACTTTTCATTCATTACACCAGACGAAAGTGTAACAAAACTTCACGCAAGAGCTAATTATAAAAAATATTGAAACTCAAACATGGAGACAAATACGTATAGTCTGGTTCACAAGTTCCATTTCCTTTAAAACTTGGGCTGGACCTCAGAAAATTATGATTTTGGGTTCATTCGATTCGAAATGGCATCTAACAACAATGTTAAGAAGGAAAATAGCTGCTGACGAAAATTGCAAAAATTACAATTAATAACGTAAACATGATTTGATTTTGTGCAAATATTTCACAAACTATTTGGTATAAGCAAAATTTGAAAAAAGATCTTGGAAGTGCAGTAAATTTTCTAAAAAGAGTTTTACCTCTTCGAACTGTACCGATAATATTTATAATTTAATTTTAAAGGTGGAAATTGAACTGAAAACGAATAGCGGCTGTAGCTGACCAAATAATAATTCGTTAACAAAAAATTTTTAACACAGTTTTTCAATTAACTATGGTTTTGTTAATTCGATAAGTAATTTTTACCAGTTGAAAGTTAACATAAAGACGCTGATTATTTCAGAACTAAAACCCTAGATTTTTTAAGTTTCGAAGCTATTCTTGAAAGAGTTTAGAAACGATAACCGTTGAAAAAATTGAAAAATTTAGATTTTTCAATTTTTTATTAACAATCAAAGGTATTAAAAACTAATGAATCTAAATAAAGTAATCGGGATATTTTTTCAATTATTCTAATTATTTTGTTGTCGCTGAAAGCTATATAACTAGGTATATATATTTTTTTAATTTTTAACTTTTATTATTTAAATAATTGTTATAAACAAATGCATTGTTAATGAGACTTTTGGAAATTTCTTTTTGGGAATCGAATCCTTGATGAAAATAATAATTAAAGAAAAAATCTTTAAAATAAATTTTTTATTGAAAGAAATCGCACTTGCTAATTAACCATTTTTTTTGCTACTAAATATTGATATAAGGAAGCTGATTTTTTAAAAATGATCATTTATCACGTTTTTTCATAACTATACCGAAAAAAATTCTTCAAATTTTCATTTGTAAATAATTTGTTATAAACGAATTAATTTTTGCGCAATATATTTTTTTAAATACTAAAAATATTTCATACTTTTCTTCATTGTTATTGAAATAACTTTTAAACTATTGAAGATACGACAAAACACTCCGTCTTTTTTAATTCCTCATTAATCAGTGAACAAATTGAGCTCTTCACCAAAGCTCTAACTCAATTGTTTATAATTTTTTTGTTATTTTCTATACAATTTCTTCGATATAGAGTTTTGTTTTCACTCTTCAGTTTAGATATCTTATAATTTATTGAAAATACGATAAAAAAAACAGTTTTTTATTCTTAGTTCATTAATAAACAAATTGAGCTTTAAAACGGAGCTCTAACATAATTATCTAATGAATTATTAACAATAATAATATAGAAAAATGTCTCTAATGTTTTATTTTCAAGTATCTAATGAAATAAAAGTAATTTTCACAAAGTGTATAATTTCACAAACTTTTAATAAAAATTATTAATAAGAAAATGCCTGATACTCCATTCAAGCCACACTCATTTATCCGCTGCATTGATTTTGGTTGAAAAAATATCAATCATTAGCAACCCTATTTTTTTGGAATAATTTGAATAGGAGTGATTTTTCCAGACACCTTCAAGTAAGCACTTTTGGTAGAAAAAATATTATGGCAATAATTCATGATATTTCCAGAGAAAGTCAAGTAATTTAACAATAATGATGATTTTTTTTTAACAATATATGAATGAATATGCACAATTATTCACTGATTACTTCAATCAATAAATCAATCTATATTGATTGAATGTGGAAAAACAAATATTTGAAAGTGAAACTCGTAATAACAACATTTTTTGTTTATGCACATTCGAAATATTTTTTGGATACTTTCTCAATATTATCGAATGAAAAAATTAGCTGGTTTGTCTGTGAAAGTTCATGAATTGTTGCTGTTTTTCTTTGTTTTATTATTACTAACCCACATATTAAGAACGTGCAATTTTCTTTGACGAGCACTTGTTTGGTTTTCTTCCTAGCACTGATTTTCTTACCAAAATAAAGTGATATATATTTTCAAGGTTGAAATCATCATTATAATATTTTTTTCCAGTTTGAGGTACCCAAAACATATTTGCTATCAATTGTTTCCCACCGAGAACTTTAATCATTGAGCTATATTACGAATAAGATGAGCTCACGTACTTTTTGGAACTTTTTGAACAATATTTTCAACTATTATTTGATATGATTTGTTACACTATCGATAATATTTCCTTAAAAAAATTATATTTCCTTGTAGCTTCATGAAAATATGGAGTATTAGCAAATGTTCTCTGATTTAAAAAAATCTATCGACAATTTACTTTTTATTTTATTTTATAGAAGCATCTGTTTCAGCTTACTCCATACAATAGAACAGTGTCAAAAATGATTTATAGATAGTATCCGCTTTGCAACTTTGCCAATATTCTATTTCCATCACCGAAAACCATTAGAAAAATATTTATATTCATGACAAAATGAAATGGCAGCCAAGATCAGTCGTGTATTATTCTAAATTACAGTGATTACTTTTCCAAAGCTTGGTTTATTACTACTAAAAAAAATAATAACTTCCATGGTCGGTACGTCATCTTATATTTCGTTTATTTTTAAATTAAGTACGTGAAATATGAATGAAAAAAATACCAATAATAGATCCAAAGGGATTCTTCAAAGATAATCTTACTTAGATCTAGCCCAATCAAAAATCATGAATTCTCTCAAATTTATCTTGATGAGCTGATTCCGAATTATTGAAAAAAATTGAAGGCGAAATTACCCCTCTCAACTCCAGATGAACTTCTTAATTCGAAAACGGTTTGAGATAGAGCAATTCTGCGAATGCCAATCGATTCAGGACGATGGAATTAGTATACTCTGTAGATTTCGAGTCAATCGACGTTAAAAATGATTTATCGGAAAAAGTCCTAAATATCCAAAGGGGTAGACCCCTAAAAGTCATGAAAAATTCAAAATCATCAGATCCACTTAGAATTTGCACTAAATATGCAAAATTTCATGCTGATTCCGAAAATACATGATTTGTATATGCTCAGATAAAAGGTTCAGCATAAAAACTGAAGAACATGTTGAAAATTCCCTCCGAATGATCGAATTTTCAAAAAAAAATTTGCCGTATTTAAAAAAATTACAAACTTACTTACGAATATATTTCGACTAGCTGATTTCGAAAAAAAAAAAAAAAAAATTGGTTAGGAATTGATAAAATGTCTGTACTTACTTCTTCGAAGAGTTTTTGTGAAACTTCCACATAACTTTAGGAAGTTATATATTTTTGGAACGTCGCTGGGCCACTATGGTGGCCAAAAGGCATGCGTACGAACTGATGCAACCCACGAGACCGTTGTATATTGCCTGGACAGTTGGTCTCTACAAATCTGTTTTGATATAAGCCCGCAAGAGCTCTGAATAGGCTTGTTTTTAGTACTCCCATGTATCTGGAAGCTTTTGGGTTTTCTTCTTCCAGCGTTAGAAACCTTGGCCTCGACAATCTCTCGCAGTGGCATATATGTATTTTTTCTGCCAGACCGATTGTACTCATATGTTTGTTGAGCCTACAATGCCCTGTGAGAAGTCCTACTAATATTCTAGTAGTGCTCATCTTCTGGCTTAGTAGATATTTTGTGAATGTTGACTGCGGTTGTTCAATAAACTCTGTGGCCTGTCTCATTCCTGGTGAATTGTTCCACCATTGTTGGGATTTCTGTGGGATCCTTGATTTGGTGTTTTTTTTTTTAGTTCTGGGCCATCAGCATCTTCATTGCCTCTATAACCTGTGTGTACTGGTACCCAGGCTAGGGTCAGTCTGTTCTGACAACCCAGTTCATTTAGGGCTCCAATGCAGTCCCAAACAAGTTTGAATATAACTTGCATTGAGTTTATCGCAGCTTGTCTGAGTAAATGACAATGTTTTTTTCTGGAAGTGGTGTATTGCAACGATTTCCGCTTGAAATATTGTTGCGTAAATACCTGAGCTCAATGAGATTTTTATCTTCTGCTTGGTTCCATAAATGCTGGCTCCTGAACCTTCATCAGTTCTTGAGCGTTGATGGGAGGCCCCTCCTTCCACGCATCCCTGTCCGTTATACTCACCTTGAAAGTTTTGTCAAAGCTATTCCTTATTTTTTTGTTGTACTTGAGTTTGACCTTTAGGTAAATTATAGCATTCAAAACATGAATTGTGTACGTTGCTCACGTGATAATTCATGTAGGTGATTAAATTAGTGAGCACGTGCGTCGTATTGAATTAAAATAGCACATTAGCGAGATAGAAGTTGTAACTTCATCATCAACTTTTTAATTCTCTTCCATATCATCACAGTCCCTCCAACAAACGCCAGTCTTCCGTTGATACTCAGGGCAAAAAGTGTAATTCGATTCTCTGCTCGTTATCAAAGCGCAATTTCGCAACTTTCGCTCGTTCTGTCATGGTTAAAATTTCAGTAGGTTATTTTTACTAACACGTAGCTAGGGAATGCTACTTCTATTAATAAGAATCCAGAGTTCGGAAAATGTTATTACGTCTGTGCGTGTTTGTCCCAAATCCACGCAAAGCGGTATTCTCCAGAGATACAGACGTAGCGTCGTATGTGAAGATTGGCACACTTTTTTCCTCTAGAACTTATGAGAATCATAATACAGAGTGGTCCATTCAAAAAGGTACCGCAAGGCAGTACAGGCTGGAAAAGAACTTTTTGACATCCAAAAACACGTGAAGTTTGTTCGTTTTGACGTAAAAGTCATAGCAAAACCTTCAACCCCCTGTGTGGGGGTGTCATCCACCAACTTTTTTCAAGTGGGAATGTGGTCTTGTAATACCTCTTTAAAAAGCTTATCTTATAAATATCGATCCAATCGTTTAGAAAAAATGTAGCTTCAAAATACCGACAATACATTTGACGAAAAATTGAAAAAATGATTTAATTGATTCAAAAACTTATCGTATTAGTCAAATAAATGCCCAAACTGTTGTCCGCCAACGTTCATACAGTCTTCAAACCGTTGCCGTACATTCTGGAGCACTTGCGGTGTTACTCCGCTTGCCCCCACAAGAAAAATCTGAAGGACTTAGGTTTGGTGGCCGAGGTGGCTATTCAATTGCACCCCTTCGTCCTATTGAGGGTCCTCGGAACGTGTAATTGCATGGTAGTTCTCTACGATATTTGTTAGAGCTGGATCATGGAGGTACATATTTCCTGTTGGATTTCCAAGAAGGAACAACGCCTAGAATGGAATTTTCAAAAATACCAGCCCATATATTCAACTTATTATCAGAACCACCATCTTGACAAAATGCTGTGGAGTTCAAAGAGTAGATCTCGATATTTAGTCCGTTTTTCCTCTTCTTTTTGAACGATGTTCGTTTCACCAGGAGCTGAAAACTCAATGACAAAAATCGTCCTACTTTGATAGTCGACGAGGACTACATCAGGCTTATTGCTGTCTCGAAGAGAAATGCTCCAATCCCTGCTTTTTCATGATCGCATATCGCATACCAAGCAGAGAAGGGGATCTGAACTCCTGTTGAATTTACAGGCTTCCTCCAGTACCATTCTGTTATGAAGACACTCCAAACTCAAAAGTCCACGGCCTCCCCGTTGTCTGGGGAAGTATAACCATGGAATAGACGAGTCAGGTCCATCTCATTACTCCAAAGGAGTAAAGTAGAATCGGCACGGCCAGCATATTCCCCGACAGTTCTGTTGACCCGATCTGTCGGAGTTTATGCTGATCTTCCCCCATTGATTTTAGTAACACAAATACCACTTTGGCGTATGCCCATATTCGACCCATATTCAATACAATAATACCCAATATTACTCATTATCGTTTTCCATTAAAATTCCACCCTGCCCCTACCGGATTTGGAGTGGGACGAACAGCACTGATATCATCAATTCTTGCAGAAACGTGAGATCCCCTGGGAGAAAGTGCCGTTCGTCCCGAGGCCAAGTCTGGTGCCAGATCCGGTGACCGCTTTCGGGAAGAGGAAGCCCGACCAGCAGATCAAAACCGAACGAAAATCCATCCTGTCGCCTGAAGAACGCGCCAAGATTAAGCCGAAAGCCTATCTAGAGCCCGTGAAGCCTTACGTCTCCGCCAGGGACGCCACTAGGGAGAAAGTCCTCACCGGCATATTGAGGAGCCACACGCAGCCTACTGCGGAGTCCATGGACTACGTACTGCCACGGCTACATAAGGTCGCGGAGTGCCCTGATTTGCCTTATAAGAGGAGGATGGTGTCGACCTCTGACTTGCCTCCTGTTTGGTAAATTCAGGGAGGTACACAGCAAGGCAGTTGAGGAATAGGTAACAACTAAGAAAGACACCTAGTGTGTACCGTCAGTACCAGTAGATTGTGTCCAAGACCGAGGTTAGGAACAACATAGTATTTTTTAGGTGGTACCACTACAGTTCAGTGAGTACTATCGGTATCAGTAGTATAATTTCCAGAACCTAGGAAACCACTACAAACTAGGCTCTTTTGAGTAGTACCAGTAGCATTGAAAACCAGTTTGGTATGTATTGGTAGTACCAGTAGTTGTCCTTCAATACCTAGTGTGAGAATAACGAAGTTGGCTTCTTTTTTTTTTGGAACAGTTGAGTGTTAAGTTGCAGTACTGATATTTTTCGAAGGTCACGATACCAGCAGCATTGAAGAATAGTTTAGTGAGTACTGTCAGTACTAGATTGTAGATTGTATGGGGGTCGTACAGCCTCACGAGTACTTCGACCTATAATTTCTTTTCTGCGTGACCTTTGATCTATTCGAGGCCCGGGACTCCGAGACTTCTTGCGAAGTTTATCAGTTTCCTGGGAGGTAAGTTTCTGATGTAGGAGGGCGTTAAGAAGGCCCCTTCCATTCGCACAGCAAAGGTACTGCAGTTTCCGCGAAGTTCTCGCAGTAGCGGCAACTATCACTCTCTGATTTACCCAGGTGGTACCCCAAAGGACAGTGCCCAGTGAAAAGTCCCGTTACGATCTTGAAGTCTTTCTTGTCCAACTCGAGAAGCTGATTAGCTTTCTTTGGCGATAGACACACTAGACTTTTCGCTTGTCTTTGTCCTGGCACTTTATTCCAGTTAGATTTCATTACATCGGTTTCCCAGCATCGGAACTCTTCTTTTAAGTGAGCTCTAGAGAGTCCACAGAAAGCCGGAAAATTGTGTGTTTACCCCTTCTTTGACAAGGCAATCTGCTTCTTTGTTGCCTTTAATAGCTCTGTGACCTGGCACCCACATCAGGGCGACCAGATTGTTTACTGCCAGTTGTCTGAGGGATTGTTTACAGTCAACTTAGACTCACAGGTGTATGACCTCAGAGCTTTTAGTGCTGCTTATTGGCTATCTGACAGTACATAGATTTCTGCCCTTCGAGTGCATCTTTCAAGACATTCCTAGACACATAAGTCTATAGCATGTACTTTTGCTTGGAAGATGATTGGGGTGTTACCAAGGGGTTTTGAGAGCCTGAAATTTGGTCCTGTATCGCCCACTCCAACCCTTTCGTCCCTCTTAGATCCATCTGTGTACCACACTGATGCATCCCTTCAACAATCTACTCTCAGAACTAGTAAATTCCTTTCGAGATCTGGGATACCATTTAGTAGGTTTTCCTTTCATTGTGACAGTACCTGAGGTGACCAGCAGCGTCGTACTGTGTCTGACATTGTATTGTTCTGGAATGTGTGTGAGAGGAGGTAGCCTCAAGCTCAAATTCTGACGAAAGTACCACTAGTTATGGGGTACCACTTACTGAGTTTTTAAATGTGCCAGAATTCTTGATAAGATAGATGCACTTCCTTGTATATCATCCTCTTCAAATTCTTCGACTCTGTTTCTCACTGTGTTATTCTGGAATTTTTTCGAGGAGAGGTGTCCTCGAACTTTTTTGCTCATATTCTTATGGAAGTAAAAAAATTGTCTGAAATCAGAGAGATCTTCTAACTGATAACAGTGGTGTTCCACGAGGCTTGATATCGGGAACTGTATTTTATTCAATTTGTGTTGATGATCTTTATCATATGCATCTTTTGGAATTAATACGGTATGATATGTCTCTGATATGATCTCTACAGAAATTTGAAAGATTCTCGGGGCGGTACATTATGAATTACCTCAAACGCTGTCCTGCTGTGTACTTTACGATAAACAAATGTACTTTCTTCTGTGTACTCAACTGCCTCTAGACGTATTTATTGAATGTTTGTTCACTGGCTTTTTGAATACCCAGCAATTTATTTTTGATAAAACTCATGTGTCATAGAAACATACAGAATTGATAGCAAATATGTTCGATATGGTGCAACAACAGCACTTGTTTTGGGTTCAATGCATTTTACGCTTTACTATTGTGATGGCTTTGCTACGCTTTTTTATTTATGTGATAGATGCATTTTTAAGTAATTATTACATATATCTCTTTTAATCACAATAAACTTTTACAAACAATTCGGACATTTTTCTTCACATTCATAGTTTTCGAAAACTGCATGAAAGAATATACACATACAAAAATAGTAGAACCATTAACATACCCTTCCGTCCTCCCACCCCTATAGTTGATTGGGAAATCTGTTGAAACGATGGCAGAAAACATGGGAAGGTAAGGTTTGATGATAGTCATCTAGGAGTCTTAGTAGAACTAGACTTAGTTGTCTGTTGTTTTGATAATGCCGTTACTTGTATATTTGTTGATAATCTCGCATGGTTTTTCAAATTTAGTATTGTTCAGATATGACAGGGAACTGATCTGATTTTCATTTGTAACAATATACAGTGAGGATCAAAAAGTTGGCACCATATGGGAAACTTTTTTATAATCAATTTGTTTGAAAATGTTATTCTTGATGAAATTGATGCATTACAGAAACCTTGTTTTGTCAAAATTTTAAATTTCTGAACGGTGTACCGGGTAGAACGAAAATGGGAATTTTGATCATGAATTAATTACCGTTATTTGCACCAAAAATTTTTGTTTTGAATGTGACATCACTAGTATGAAAATGTACAGGGTAACTAATATTAGGAAATTTTTCATTATTTTTTCGGATACCATTTGAAATTATTCTTCGTTTCCACACTGTATAACAAACAATACTATGTGATATGTTGACCATGAAAAGTTGTTCAATTGACTGAATCTCTTCAAGGAAATTTTTATAAAATAATCTATACTCAAAGTTACTTTTTGGAAGTGTTCTATTTTGATTATAATCATACGGCTAGTTTGGAAAATAAATGATCTTGGCTCACTTGCATATGAAATTAGGAAATATATTTGGCACATACTCAGATTTTCTTCGCACTGAATTATTTTTGATATTCCGAAAAAAGTTTGGCATTTATTTCGAGGAATTCGAGATATCGTATTGCAAGCTACTTTTGACAGAAAAAAAATATATGATTGACTGCAAAATGATCCAGACAGAAAGGAAAATGTGGAATGAATTTCACACAATGGAAAAAAATAAGTTTTTTTTCACTGCACACTCAGATTGACAGTAAATACATTCTAATGTGAAGGATCAATATCACTTTGCGTAGGTCATTAAGGGAATTTTTGTAAATATAAATACCATGAATTTCACACAATGGAAAAAAATAAGTTTTTTTTCACTGCACACTCAGATTGACAGTAAATACATTCTAATGTGAAGGATCAATATCACTTTGCGTAGGTCATTAAGGGAATTTTTGTAAATACCAGTGCTTTCAAAACTCCAGTATGTCGCAGCTAAAACTCGCCATTTCCCTTATCTCCGACCTGTAGATTTTGATTGCGAAGGTGAACTTTCCAACCAAAAAGTAATCATTGCTATAATTCTTTTCACCGCACCATATTGAAGTCTCGTGAATCCAAAAATCACACAGCTATTCATAATATATCTTCTTGAATTCATCTCAGTTTTCAATGAAATGGAGGTCCTCCACCTTTTGTTGGGCCGGTTTCAGAAATTTTTTAAAGGAGATGGTTTGGAAGGTGTATAAATTGGCCTACTGAATTTCCTGATTCATCACCGTTATACTTCATTTGTGTAGATTTCAGATATCCAAAGTTTTTGTCAGTTGTGAGTTGATGCGTATGCCTTGTAGTGATTGTTGAGAAACGTTTGCATACATTTCGTAAACTTCTTTCTTTGACTGAATGGTTGCACCTTTCAAATGACGATATCATCTCAGGTGAAGAAAAAACAAGTCATATTAATTCACACTCACTTTCCATGAAAACTTCCACTACAATTGATCAATTCTCAACTACATCACATCGATGTTTTTGTGAATCCCTTTCAAAATGATTTATCACAAATATATAGTATTCCTATTTAAAATTTTGAAGTAGGGGGTGCTGGGGTTGAGGAGGGTTGACAGCACAATGATGACGTATTTGGAGGGGTTCCCCCGATTTTTTCTACCACTTTGTTGATAAGGGGGGTGACAAGTTTTTGCTGGGACATACCATTTTCAATTTTCTGTGATTATTAGGAGAATTTGGCAATTTTTTTACGTGTGTTTCGTTTTTCGATGCTGGATGCAGACCAGTGTTACTCAATCTAACAAATATTGGATACTGTCACGTGAAATTATACTAGATTCGAGACAATTGTACTGAAAATACTGGGTACGCTTTAAAATTCAAATCTGGACATTATTCTGACAGCTTTGATGACAGTGACAACTTGACAATAATTGTTTTGTGGTAATGACATATTGTGTTCTGTGGTACAGGTTTACCTCTGACCTACTTGTTAGCATTAATAATAATAATAGCCATCCTCCACCCGCACAGGCTATGCCGTTGGGTACACTTTATGAGTGTTTATGAAGGAGTATTATTATTATCATTATTATAGATGAGGTCCAGTTTTGTGGCACTTCGTTGACCATCGAAACATCCTACGTCAGTCTGCATTCAACATCGAACATCTACGAAATCGCCCTCTCAACAAAATACAACACCAAAAACCCTCAAATCACAACCCACCGCGCATTCTATCCCTCACCGATAATTATTCTTTGTCCTCAGACTCCAAGACACTACGTAGTCCGCGACACTCCAGACCGTAGCCAACGTTCTGCCGAACAAGTCTACTCCTACTCCTATAACTCGAACGTAGACTCCTCCTCAAACCGATACGGTGATCCCTACTCTGCGCCCTCAAGAAGCTCTTACTCTACTTCCGAGTCCGTCTCCCGTTCCTCAACGGGAGGCCCAGGAGGGTCCACCTACTCCACTGAACGTTCTTCCCGCAGCAGGGGTGATGGTCCAGGGGGTTACAGCTCTAACTATAGCTCGACCACGTCGGGAAGGTTACCCGGGGGTACTAGCTACCGCCACTACTCTTACCGGGTCTAAGGCCTATTGAGTTTTCTATGCTGTGGGCGATTCGGTACACATGACTTGTTTGAGACTGTGGGGGTAGTTAGAGAGGAAGATAAAAACGAAACGGGGCAATTACATTAGGTATAAGTTAACTTTTAGGGTTTTCTTAAGCAAGTCTTGTGCACATAGAGCTCCGCCCAGCTAGCTATTTCATGATAATTAACAAAATACTAACTAATATTTCAGCACTCTTTAGTAGTAGGAATATCTAGTCAGTAGTATTGTAATATGTTTTCTTTTACTAATAATAATAATAAATATATTGCTTTGAATATATATATAAAAGTAGTATAGCAGTGGCTAAAAAAACTTGTAATTTCGTAGTGTATTTCTTTCATGTTTACAAATGAATATAATTTTTTTTATTATCACTTAACAGAAAGGTACTTATCATCATTATATTTGAGTTTTGGGCACAATTTTTTTTCGATTTTCAACTGCAGTTTCATGGCACTAAGTGAGGTAGTAGCCGACAGTTGTTTTCTTAAAAAATTTAATGATTCGTTAGTATTTAAGGAAACCAAAAATATATTTTGTATAGTTTTATTTTATATTATCTAGATTTGTGATGTTTATAGTAATAAACGAACTTGAAAAATATCGTTTATAAATTCATTATCCCACTTCCTATACACCTATCTCCTACTCCTGTCTACTAACAAAGTATGTGTTTATTTTTTGCATTTTGGTGAAGCAAAAAGCGTTTTTTCGATTTGTTGATTTTTTCTCGATCTTCGCAAATCTCTTGGCTTGGAATGGAGTCTTATTTAACCTCAATTTTGTACAAATTACTAACTATCCAGTGCTGTATTTTTATCCTTCTTTTCCTTTCCTACAGGGCGTGCCTTCCCGTCAAGTGAGGGTTCTACCGGGTTTAGGGAAGGTAAGTCTTTTTGAATTTTGGTTAATATACAGTATCTGGCAAATTATTTGACGGGCATCATGGACTCAATTATTATTTAATTTTATATACGAGGGAGATAAGAAAATACAAAAATTGGGATCAAAGTATCATTGTTTTGAAACGAATTCAATTCAGCTCTAGTGGTCTTATTTTCTTTTATATACGAGGAAGATCAAAAAATACAAAAATTGAGTCTCAGTGAAAATTGAAAATCGTGTAAATCAAATCAAAATCAGTGCAGACAAAGCTCTATCGTAGTTTTATCAGGATTCCAAAAAATGTTTTGAGGAAATTACAATTTCTTTTTATAAAATTTTGTGAGCAAAAAAATAGGGAGAAGAAACTGAAAGATAATTAGAAGTTTGCATGAGATAAAACAAAAATTAAGAGCATATTTCTTTCAGAAATGAGATTTTCATAATGCCAAACGAAGAATATGAAAAAGTAATAAAATAAAAGTGAATAAAAGTCAAAATTCTGAAATCCTGAATTATGTATAACTTTCATGATAACATAAGAAAAACTCAAAATTGTTGCTTTGAATAACTAAGAGTTTTATACTAGAGTTCCAATAGAATTTATTCTAAAAGAACACTAACGTACATCTCGTCGGTGGTACCTCATATACGAAGTCTTTCACATCTGTAGAAGAAAAAAGTGAAAAAAAAAGTTAAATGAAACAACCAGTTTATTTTCCTTTCACTGAAAGCTATTTCTTTAAAGATTTGCTCTTATCACATGAACTTTGGTTTGTCTTCGCATTCTACATGGAATTATCTCTATGTGGATACCAACATTCAATATGTTATTCCTGACAGTACTCCGATTATTCACGTTTTTCAAATATTTTTACAAAATTAGAGAAAAGTCCCCCAAAATAATGAAACACACAAAATCAGATCTACTTGAGATATGCACTATATACGCAAAAGTTTCCTATGAAAAATTAATAAACCGTCAAAAAATTCTCTCTCATTATCATTTGTATATTACATTTTTCCAAAAATCGCAAACGTCCCAAACAAAAAAAATGTTCTAATGAGAAATTGACAAAATAAGATAGAAGATACTATTCGAAAAAATACACTTAGCCAAATAATCATAATTTTTTGAGTGAAATGGCGTTCTAATTGAAAAATACGAGCTGATTTAGCATTTTAAAGAGATTTACCTACGATTAAATTCAATTAATTTAATATTCGATACTGAAGGAAACCGAATTATCGAAAATTCGCATTTTCCATAAAAAAATTGCCAGATCCTATCAAATGTATCTCGTAGAACTGATTCAGAATAAAAAAAAAAGGTGTGAAATTACTCCCCTCAACTCCGGATGAACTTTTCAACTCGCGAACGGTTAGAGAAATTCTGCGAAAGCCAATAAATTCAGAAATTCAGAATAATGCAATCAGTATACTCTGATTATTCCAAGTTAATCGACAAAACATTTTTTTTTATTGTGTGTAAAGGTGATTTTTTAAAAGGTCTGCCCCCCAAAAAGTTGATTACAGTTATATCGTCACCCCCTATTTTTTCGTAAAAAATGTGGCTGGAAAAATGTAGAAAACGAAGGGACCATTTCAATGACAAGAAAAATACACCTTTCATACACTTTTTCATATACAGGGTGTTCCAAATTAAGTCGGCCAACTCCGTTATTATTGATGCAACGAATTCGGTTAAATGAGCAAACTAGTAGCATTTTTAATGGCCTTCTCGATGTCGAAAACAAAAATAAAATTGACAGTCGCGTTTTCAGAATATTTAAAAAAATAATATTCCTTTCAATGGAACACCATATATTTTTTCATGCATTTCGATTCGTAATAACATTCTCAACAACAAAGCTCATATCACCTTTCTTCCTAAAGTGGAAAATGAGCGACTTATGTGGAAATATTCATTTCTTTCACTAGTACAAAAAATTTCTTTGTTTTGGCGAATAAAACCTCATGATTGTCCAAACACCCAATTTTGGTACGTATACGAATGACAATATTTTTTTACTAATAGTAAAATAAGACAGTAGAAAGAAAAAATTGCGCTGGGATGTGCACTCGTGAAACCTGTGATCATCATGTCGCATCACTCAATTGACACCACTGAGCTATTTGGTATTAATGTTCAAAACGATAATTTCCATCTTACAGCCATTCTGCTAGCCGCATTTATTTTGTGAATTAAAATATTTCTGCTGTAATGATAACTTTGAAGCTGTTTTTTGTACAGAACAGAAAATACTGGAGGATCATATGAATGTGGTTGGAAAAAATGTGTTTGATTCGATAAAACATAATTATTATGAGCAATCAAGTTGTCTTGAAACTTTGCTGAAATACTATTTGTCAAATATTCTCAAGTATATCATGACAATGTCATAAATTATTGTAACTGTCAACTACTGTTCGAATGAAGAAAAATGTGATATGTTAGAATCCTACTTGGTTTGCCAGAAAAATAGCGTAAGAGCACTCCAACACTACAGCAATTCGTTCCCCGATCGTGAATGACCTAATCGGCGTTTTTTTGCTGTGCCTCATCGTCGATTCAGGAACAATGAAAAAGTTTTTGAGAAGAGCATAACTAAAAAACGTTTTGTAATATCTAAAGATACAGAAATTGACGTTTTATCCTACTTTGAGGTACATCCAAATAATTCCATCAGAGATTATCTAGAGAAATAGCTGTTCCACTCTCTGGTATTCAACGAATTCTAAAGAAACATAAGATTTCTCCTTATAAGTTAAGACCAAACACTAGAACCTAGTGATCCTGATAGACGATTGGGGTGTTGTCGGTGGTTAATGAATAAATGCAGACAAGATCCAAACTTCTATAGAAATATTATATGGAGCGATGAGGCTAATTTTTCAAATCGTGGGTGGTAAAATAAAAAGAATTTTCATTATTGGAGTAGACATAATCCATTTCTAGTCCATCCCCACAATCCGCAAAGACGATTTAGTATTAATGTTTGGTGTGGTCTATTTAGAGGCAGAATTATCGGTCCATTTTTCTACCATGGTTCTTTGAACGGACCCCGATACATTAATTTAATAATAAGAGTGTTGGAAGAGTTTTTCGATGATCTTAATCTGGAGGCTCGTCAGATGATCTAATTTCAGCAGGATGGAGCACCAGCACATAATGTCAGTGGCGTAAAAAGAATGCTGCGAGATGGATTGCTACAAATGGTCCTGTTAATTGTCCCACTCGTTCACCAGACATGACACTTCTAGATTTTTATTTTTCATAATAATGTAGATGAACTGAAAAATAATATTGAAACTATAATCAATAGAATTGGTGGCCGAACTGTGTTGAATGCCACACGTAGTATCAATAGAATGGCCCAAATATGCGTTCAACAAGAAGGCGATGTTTTTGAACATTTACTCGATATTTCATAGCGCTTTATCAAATCCGTTTGTTATAAATGTTTCCTATTGATAAAACTGTCCTATTTTCACCTTTACGAAAAAAAGTCAAATGAGCTTTGTTGTTGAGAATATTATGAGGAATCGAAATGCATGAAAAAATGTTGGGTGTTCCATTGAAAGGAATATAATTTAATGAAATATTCTGAAAAAGCGACTGTCCATTTTTTTTTTTGTTTTCTACATCGAGAAGGCCATTGAAAGTGCTACTAGTTTGCCCATTTAACCGAATCAGCATCAATAATAATGGAATTGGCAATGGTGCCGACTTAATTTGGAACACCCTATATACATTAGCATTATCAATATAACGAGCAAAAACGCACTGTTGGGATACCTGGTAAACTGTATAGTGAGTTCTAGAACACCCAAAAAACTGTAGACCACAGTGAAAAAATTCTATATTTCGAACAGGAACGTTTCTGTGGAATTCTCAAAAGTCATGAAAGTTTGAAATAATAAATCACGACAATGCCTTTGATAACCACGTCCGCAGATAACAATATTATTTGCCATAAAGTTGACGATGCAGTATTCAACGGCTACATTTCAAAGTTAAGAAGTCAAAGTTTCCATTCAGAAGGATAGTTACTGAATAACACATATTCAGTTTAGTTGTTCCATAGAATAGAGGGTAAAGTTATCCCCGTGCCCTTATTTGACCACTGACCGGTCCAACACTGAAACTTCACTCTTGTTGTCACGGAGTTTGCTAGAAACTCTATCCTGCACCAACTGAATAATTCACGAGCATAATTGGGTTATGGCGCATATTTCAGCGTATTAACATTTAATCTCAGCTGGAACACAGACTCTTTCATTCATATGCAATGATTCCATGTAAATTCAATAGCGACACATTGTGTTTTCGAAGTTTTCATGAATTCTCGCTAATAATTTCGTGGAATATCAAAAGTTGCTGCATTTATATAGTTGATTATTTTGTCGGAGCAAATGCAGCAAATGTGAGTTTTCGATAGTACAACTTTGAAAGTTTGTGGCAAAATTCCTCGTATGACACAGCAATGAGAAATATACCACTATAAAAATATGATAAAACGAGTTTTGCTATCCATTAGGCGTATTTCTAAATACGCTCTCGATATTCTCCTGTAAGTTTTATTATTTTTTTGGTTTAGAGAGTAATTTTTCCTTCTAGTACCAATGAGCTACCCTGTATGACGCTTACTGTTCTCATCCTGAAGACGAAAAAATGTGCGCAAAATCATCCATGCTTGATAAACATTTAAAAGTGTGAAGTAGAACGTTTAAACGTTTAAATTGGAGCAATTATGAAATTCAAAACTACTGTGAGAATGTTATAGTAGTATGTATCTAACTTTATGTTATTTCTTTTTCAGTTGTTAATATCTGCTTGTTTTTAGAGTATAATTTATACATATTGAATTACCAACTGCCCCGCAACAAAAACCTAACGTTTTTGTAAATGTATTCTTGAAATGAAAAATAATATTTGTCAATTTTCAAGGGTTTCGCCAATCATTACATTGCAGAGGATATCCTGAAAGGAAATGTAGTTTTTAAATCAATTCCAGATATATTTGAGTGTCACTGTATATTGTACTAACTTTGGAAATAATGATGCCAATATACGTTTATCATTGAGGAATATTGTTTTTGTGATATATTCGACTGTAAAACACAAAGTCATCAGATGTGTAGTAAGTTTAGTTGAGAAAACTTGTATTGTCATATCTTTTCACTGTTTTGACTGTTAATAGATTATCAAATAACATTTTTGCTTTGTAAATAAATATAAAGGAATTGTGATCTGCTGATGGCGGTTGATAAAAAGAAATCATACATAGACACTATGTGATTTCTATGATCATAAATTGATGACGCAAGATTATCTAAGAAATTCTAGAATACAATGAAAATATTTGAGATGAAGAACTAGTACGAGAACGAGTGTTTTCGATGCTCCAGAAATTTCTACGAAGTTTTTTGAATATTCTGAGACGTTTTCAGATCAGTTGACGATAACAAAGTTCCTAACAATATTTCTGCAAGAGACGCCATTTTTTTGGCTGAAACTTTGCATGATACAAGCTATTACATTATTAGAAGTTTCTCGAGTAATATTTTTGTGTAACTCTGAAACCAAGAATGCAAGGCTACAACAAAATCTTCCTCTTATGTAAATGGATACTCTGTTTATAATCTAGTCAACAAGTGCCTTTTTCAGCAGTCTGGGAAAAATATGAATCATTCGATTCGGAAATTGATGATTATTTGAACTTTATTTAGGTAATAGTATTAACTTTCGCAATTTTGCAGACAGAATTTTCTTTTTTTCAAAAATCGTATGACACCTAGTTCAGGTTTTACCGAGACTACTGAAAAAGTTGACGAAAATGGCACTTGATGACTAGACTATTATGGATAGGTTATTTCTGATTTAAAAATTGAACAAATTTTTGAAAATAATGCAATTTTCTGTAACAATTTTGTTTAATTTGTATTACTTTCTGCCAGATACTGTATATTGCGTTTACACTCGATCCTAACCTATAAACAACTTGAACATCACGACCACAAAGATGTTCTAGTACTACCCTGTTAAACAACCCCTTTTTTCCCCTAAAGGTCCATGTGACGTACTCGTACGACCGCGTGGTGCCGTACGTAGGGCACAAAAGGCTGACGGTGGTGACGACGCCGCCGAAAGTGTTTGCGACGCGTCCGTCCATCCTGCAGCGCGAGTTCGACAGAATCGAAAACAAAATGAGGCCATGGAACGCGTATTCCGCGACGAATCGCTACCTCAACTCCGATTCCGCTGTGGTAAGAGATCATCTAGGCTCTGCTTGGCGGTGTGGCGTATCTTGAAGATGGTTCGCGAGGGTGACGAAACGTTTGGTGGGTCAGGGCTGAAGATGGAGCCGTTGCTTGAGGCTATTGTAGCTCTTTATGCAGTTTCATGAGGAAAATTTTACTTCAATGACTTTCACATACAGTGTGTCCTCTTCAGCTCTCTACATATCTTTATTATTATTATTGAGTTTACGAAAAAAAGTCATTCGTCATAAAAAGTTCCGAATGGTGTGAAATCAAGAATAACACCGTCAGACAACAATTTTTTGACCGTATACGAGGGTTATCAAAATATAAAAAAAATCAAAAAAATGAATATAAATAATAAAATATAAAATTTTCTCAAAAATGAAGTTTATTTTTGACAAAATTGAAAATTATTTTGGAAAAAGTTGATGAGAGTTGATAACTACGTTCAGATCTCCAACTAGGTACATCTATCTACACGAAAAGTCAGGTTTTGTTATTTTTCACAATTTTAAATAATAATGTATCAATTTTTTCCGTTCGCTGTTGTAAATTTGCCTTGACATACCCTTCTCCGTTTTATATACATTTAACAGTTCTTTTAGAATATTCTTATGAAACATTTGTTATCATGATAGAAGTTATGTTTGTAATTGTCTCTCCAATTGTCCACTTGAAATGGTCCACATTTTGAAAAGGCCGCTGCAGGTAAATATTTCCTTTCAAATATCCTCATAAGAAAAAAAAAACGAGGGGGCTCAAGTCCAGAGACCTAGCGTGCCAAAAATGTTTTTGTTTTAACAATAGCAGTAAGAGTCTCGACTTGGATATATTTTTAATTCCTCCCAGTAACAGTTTCTTTATCCATTCTGCTCTGACATCAAACTTGGAGGTACTTTTATCTCAGGTCAATTTCATGATAAAAAGTTTCTCGTATGAAACAAAGTGAAAAAAAAAAAAAAATAACAAAATCCGACTTTTTATGTGGATAGGTGTAGTTGAATATCTGAACGTAGTTTTTAGCTCTTATCAACTCTCCTCGATAACGATTTTCGATTTTGTCAAAAACAAAGGTACTTACTTTGTTCCTGAGAAAATTTTATATTTTTCGACAACCCGCGTATACGGCTCATAAAAATTGTTATATGCCAGTGGTATTCTAGGTTTCAGACCATGCAGAATTTTTTATGACCATAATTTTTTTTCATGAACCTAATCATAAAAAAGTTTTCCATATGCAGATAACTTAAGCGAACACACTGTATATTATGGATTCAGAATTGAAAATCCAGCATTCAATAAACGCAACTTGACTGTCAATACATTTTATTGTAAGATCTACTGGCCAATGTTACCCCTGAGTTTCCTGCATGTTTGTCCAATGCAATATTGAAAACTTATTGTTTAAAGAAATTATCTATTTGAGTATTGGGTTCTCCAGTATAGGTTGTGAATGAAATAATATTTTGTTTAGATAGCACTCTAGGTAGGCATATCAAAAACAACAAGGATAGATTAGGAACCTAAGAAAAGCAAATCATCTATGAATCAACTTTTGATACATGTCTTGTTTTACATTGAACAAACAGGTGAAACCTTCAGAAAGAGAAAAATGTAACATTGAACGTTAGGTAAATAGAAAATTTAATTCAATTTCTGCTACCTTTTTACTAAAAGGAAACTATGTTTGTGAAAATGATTTTGTACTCCTTCATGTCGAACACAAATGCATGAAATCGAATCTTTTAAAAGTTTAGAGGTCAGAGTAGGAGAAAATTCGACCATAATTTCTCGCTTGAACAATTGTTCTCGTTTGAAAAGGATACAGAACCATGATTAAAGAAATAAGAACATGGCACCAATAGTTTGTTGAGAAGATAAAGATAGTTGAAACAGAAAAAAAAGCTGTGCCATTTGACATGCAATTGTATTTCTTTGAATGTTCAAGGTGACGTCTTCATGATGGAAAATCCGATATTATTTATTATACTACAACGATACCCTATTTAAATTCAGAACATCTTCAAGATATACATACTACCACAGAAAACCAGTTTGTTGTGCAAAAAATCATCACCGCAGCTTCCTCTAACTATCGCAGCTCTTTTACGACAATTTTTTGAATTTTTTGTCCACTTTTCCACCATCTAGCTCCGTTCCCCTCACTTGGGCTTCTGCTTTTTCAGTTTTTACGTATTTTTGATGCATAACCTGCCAGCTGACTACTGATGGTTTGAAGAAAAATGTATAGAATAGAGTACTGATTAATTATATATCGAGCAAGTAAGTACTGATTTAGTATTTTGAGTTCCACGAGGATACCTATTTGGACCTAACTCGAAGTGTTATGAAAATAAATGTTATAAAAGGATAAAAACGGAATACAATGATTGTTTTTAAATCCCATATTACTTGCTAATGTCAGAACATTAATTATCATTGATTAATAATAATAATGATACTCTCTTATGAACACTCAGAGAGTGTAGACAAAGGCATAACTTGTGCGGGTATTATTTATCGTTGCACTCCCAGACGATTTACTGATTTTTGGTGGCGTATTTACTTTTTAATTGTATGAAATCCGGAAAATTCATAGATGTATTTGGAACAGATTACTTCAGAACAATATGAAATGTTGTTATCCACTATACAGTGCCACTCATAAAGTTAACATATGGAAGTTTCTTCTAAATAATATAATCAAAAGTTGAGTTCGCAGTAGTTTGTGTTTGAAGGATGAGTTAAAAACAGCCGCTTTCTTTTTGTCATGTGCTTCTGTAAACCTGTCATATCCGACATTTTTTAAAAATTCCTCAAAATATCAGTTTTTTTTTGTAAATTAAAAAAATGCCAAAGAAAAAAATTGCTCACATTCCAACTAGATAGACTTTGCGAAAACAAAGACGAATTTCTGGATGTAAATTTATTTATTTTTTCTGTGTATATTTTCTGGACAAGATACGACATTGGATTTTCGTTTGCATCAAAATTATGTAATTTGAATCATGTAGATCGAAATATTCGAAAAATTAAAAAAATTGGAAAAAAGTTGAAGTGACAGTAGAGAGTGAACATTCGAAGGAAAGGTATGGAATCGGAAACTGAGCAACTTTTTTTTAGGGCATTTTTCTCAATTTTCAAAAAAATCCTGATTTTTTGAGGATTTTTTGATAAAAATATCAAATTTGACAGGTTTAAAAAGCTGTTTTTCACTAATTTCACTCATGTGTGACAATATATATACTGACGGTATTTTATCCAGTATTTTTCTCATGAATGTGAATAAATTATCACTAATGCCAATAATATAATTTTTTAATCAATTTATTATTAATGCCCGATATATTATTATTATCAGTATAATTTTTTATATTTATAATAAAGTTCAGATGGCACATTGTAAACATTGTGCGTATTTTTAGTCTGACGATGTCAAATGAACCTCGAAACGTCAGCAAATTCTTATCGTTCTCGAGTTGAAAAGTTCATCTCGAGTTGAGAGGGGTCATTCACCCTCGAAACATTGAAAAAAAAATTTCTAATCGTATTCGTAAAATTCAATCTTTTATGTATATGCACACCGAATTTAAAGTCGATTCCGAGTCAATTGAGGTTTTTATGGTTTTTTACCGAACTTCTGCACTTTCGAATTGAAAATTTCGAAATTTGCTAATATGCTCATTGAAAAGTATTTGTCTGTCAATATTATTATTTCAATTTCACAAGGTATACTAAACTCATCATTCTGAATCGATTGGC
The DNA here is from genome assembly GCA_958502065.1 of Chrysolina americana. NCBI lineage: Eukaryota > Metazoa > Arthropoda > Insecta > Coleoptera > Chrysomelidae > Chrysolina > Chrysolina americana. Next base: position 61,819,418 of record OY293419.1, on the reverse strand, counting down.
GTTTGCAGAATTGCTCTATCTTTATTCGTTCTCGTGTTGAAAAGTTCATCTCGAGTTGAGAGTGGTCATTTACCCCCGAAACATTCAAAAACAATTTTTTTTCAATCATAATCGTAAAGTTCAATTTTTTATAAATATGCACATCGAATTTGAAGTCGATTCCGAGTCAATTAAAGTTTTTATGCACTTTTGAGTTAAAAACTTTGAAATGTGCTAATGTGCTCATTAAAAAATTTTTGTCTGTTGATATTTTCATTTCAAATTCATGGAGCTCACTAATTTCATCATTCTGAATCGATTGGCGTTCGCAGAATTGCTCTATCTTCAATTGTTCTCGAGTTGAAAAGTTCATCTTGAGTTGAGAGGGGTCATTTAACCACGAAATATCAATAAAAAAATATTTTTTACTCGAATTTGTAAATTTCAATCTTTTTTGAATACGCACTCAAAATTTGAAGCCAATCCCGAGTCAATTAAAGTTTTTATGGTTTTTTTACGGAACCTCTTCACTTTCGAGTTGAAAATTTCGAAATTTACTGATTGAAAAATGTTTGCCAGTTGATATTTTAATTTCAAATTCACTTTTTCTACTACTTTACTAATTTCATCAATTTGAATCGATTGGCGTTCGCAGAATTGCTCTATCTTCAATCGTTCTCGAGTTAAAAAGTTCATCTCGAGTTGAGAGGGGTCATTCACCCCCGAAACATTGAAAAAAGTTCAATTTTTTCTTGATATGCACACCAAATTTGAAGTCGATCCCGTGTCAGTTGAGGTTTTTATGATTTTTTTACCGAACCTCTGCACTCTCGAGTTGAAAATTTCTAAATTTGCTAATGTACACATTGAAGAATTTTTGTCTGTTGATATTTTCATAGTTTCCATAGCTATGTTTCAAGTGGCCCTCGGACATGACCTTGGGGAACACCATACTCACCATACTCAACAAGTTAGTAGTGCAATTAGAGTTGGTTGTGACAGTTTGATATCGACTCGACATTCCTTCACCTTTCCTCGAATCTGGTATACTGTATAGCATCCCACGCGAATATATTTCCTGCTCCTCAAGTGGATGGGGGAGTGATTATTCAATTTGTAATCCACACTATCGACTTTCCGTAATTAAAATGAAAATTGGCTGATGAATTCGATTTGGAGTTGACGATAATTACCCTCGACTTGAACGCGCTGGCAGTTTGATTGAGTTACTCAGAATGCTAAAATATTCAACGGGAAAAAAATATAGTCGTCTGATATTCCAGCAGTTTTGAAGGGCATTTTCCAACATCCGAGGAGTCTTGTTTCGCCCTAATGTTTAGTCATAATTGAGTTCGAACGGAATATTTTGTCTCCAGAAGAGGGGTGTTTTGATAAAATTTCCTGTACACTACGTTTTTTCAGTTGCTCTCAAATGAACCACCAAATACGAGTTTGGTAAAATCGTTAATAATGTTATTAGCGCCGATCGATCAGGGCCAAACCGATTTTAAATGCCGGAATTCATAGAAACTCCTTAACAATATGTGGGTTTATGGAAAGCTTCTATGTCACAATGTGTTTTATTTCAAAAAGTAGTATCGGTGAAATCCTCCAAACGGTTTTTTTATGTTTAGTACGTCAAACCGTTCAAAAGTTAACAAGGAGGGACTATTAAAAGCCGTACTGTATGTTTTGACGGTTGGATGATTGTTTTTTATGATTTGTGGCTAAAATTTACATTCTATCAAAAATAGTAACAAAAGAGTTGTTAATAATTAAAATATCTGAAACTTTTGTATATATCATTTTTATCAAAAACTCAAAAATAAAGCTAAAACCTTTTTTTTTTTTTAATTTTTATCTATCTATCTAGTATTTTAAATTTTTTCATGACAATTGGTAAAAACGCACTTTTTGTATTTCACATAAGCTGTAATTTTTCGAAGCAAAATATAAATTTTTCGATTGTATACGAATTTAAATTGAAAAAAGCCTCATTCTGAAAAGTTGGTTAACAAAATTCTCAATTTTTGAAATTTGTAGTCATAATTTTCTTCGTTGAAATCTTGATTTTCAGATGGTGTGTGGAAAATCTGTTGTTCATATGGAAAAATATCGTTGAAAATACAAGAAATTGCTTTTTCATATTCGATTTTTCAGTACCTAATCTTAAGAATTTCTTATTTTTAATTACAAATAAGGATTTAAAGTATTTATCTACATTCATTTAAATAATAAAATTCTCTGTCACTATAAAATTGAAAAAAAAAATTATTTTTAATTTTTCAAAAAATTTCAAACTATCTTCAATGTATCTTGCCGAGCTGGTTCCAAATTATTGAAAAAAATTGCGGTAATACCCCTCTCAACTCCAGATGAACCCTAGGCCCCTAAAAATCATGAAAAACACAAAATCATCAGGTTTACTTGAAATTGGCACTATATACGCAAATATTTTTGCTGGTTCTAAAAATGTAAGTTTTTTATTTGCTCAGCATAAAAAAAAATAAATCTTCAAAAATCACCTCGCACTATCAAATTTTTGAAAATTTTTATTTTCCATTTTTTAAAAAATTGCAAATCCCACTCAAATGTATCTTGAGCTAATTCCGAATCATGCCACAAAAAAAATTCAAAGACGAATTGACAGAATTTAAGAGAATTGTTAGTTGGAAAAATGCACCTATATCCACAAAATTAACATTTTCTAAATGGAATGAAGTTATAATTCGAAAGTACGAGCTGATTTCGCATTTTTGGTTGATTCACAGATATCCAAAGTCAAGTAATGTTATATTCGATATTTAAAAACATTTTTATTTGCCATTTTTTAAAAAGCGCAGATGTTCCCCAAATATATTTCGACGTACTGACGATGAACTGATTCTGTTGTCCCCCCTACCTATTTATTATTATTATTTTGGAAATATGAGTTGGTTGAAAAGTGAGGATGAATATCGAACTGTTCAAAGATTCACACATACATAGAAAATGAATTTTCCTCACACTACCCTACAGTTGGTACTCACTGTATAATAAGTTATGTATTCAGTGCATTCTGAATCGAGAAACATACATTTTCGGTAAATTAACCAAACATGTCTTGTAGAAAATTGAAACGTAAATCATTCCAAATTGCTGAACCAAGGAGCAAATTACATTTTGAGATAATGAAATGGAAATTTCATCTCATGCTAGATAGATAAAGCCATTATTTGGGTCAAGAGATAATTGTTCTATTTGATATTTGGAGCGGAAACAGCTCAGGAAAGTGAAATCAGATAGTTCAAAGGATTTGGGAGGTCCATTGATTATTACGATTCCGGTAATTAGAGAAAGCTGGTGCATTAGCCGGAAGTCACGAGATGATACTTAGTTATATCAGTTTTCAGAAATATTATGGGGATTTTGAGAAATGAGTGTGTCGATGTTTGCGTTGAAGATGTATGTTTTCTTTCCTCTCTACTAATTCATGAAAAATATGAATGAACAGTATCAGCCTGACTTTCCATGTCATGAAGACGTCGGAAACGGTTAAAGATCGTTATATCAGAGAACAGTCGCTGCAGATAATCTCACTGCACGATAAATAATACGCCCACCAAAGCGAAGAATCAACCGAAACGGCCCTCCACCACCTCATCAAGTGTTATGTAGTGGACGATCCGCTATGGAGGTATTCATCGATCTAGAAGGAGCTTTTGACAACACGTCCCATGAATCTTATGTCCAGACGCAGCGAAGCATGGAGTCAATCCAACCCTTATCGGATGAATAGGTGCCATGCTAGCACAACGAACGGTGAAAGCCGAGTTAAATGGAAGTTCCGTTGATGCCACAGTATCAAGAGGATGTCCTCAGTCTTGTCACCTCTCTACTATGGTGCTTTATTTTTGCAGAGGTGGAGGAAATCTTTTATAGGGAAATATTGAGTCTCTAATCAATAAATACTGTGAGACACTCACTAAAACCTCCACCTCTGTGTAGGTCCGGTCAGGCTATTGCCTCCGGTGACACTTAGGCCTATTGTTCCATTGTATCTTACCTATGTTGTGATGTCACAGTACCCAATCCAATACTTTTGTGCCTTGCACAGGTTTCGTATTGGGTGGGAGCTGTTTTTCGCTGTCTAGAGCTTCGCAATAGCACAGTATGTGTTTCACGATTTCTGGATCCTTACCGCATAGTCTGCAGGCCAGGTCTCCATCGTATTGACCCATTTTTTAGACGTGCTCCTTCACTGGTGCATGTGTTTGTTTCCTGGTACATTGTCCCAGTAGTTTTTGTGCTTATCCCTAATGCAGTCTTTTACAGACGCATTTTTTGTACACTTCGGTACCCCTAGCACCTGCCCTTGGTTTGGGAGCATTTACGATCCTCTTCGTCTGCTTTCTCATTGCCTGAGATTCCCTGATGACCTGGGACCCATATCAGTTTGACTTGATTCCAGTCTGACAGAGTTTTCAGTTCTTCTTTGCAGTCCCATACCATTTTGGACGTTACTTCCCTGCTACACAAAGCCCTCAGTGCCGCTTGACTGTCTGATAGGATGTTGATATGCACGTTTTCAACGTTTCTCCTATTATTTTCCTTCGCGAATTGAAGGATGCGTACACTTCTGCTTGAAAGACAGGAGTATGGGTGCCCAGTGAATAGCTGATGCCAATACTTGGATTCCTGAAGAACACTCCTGAGCCCGCTCAATTCTCAGTCTTGGATCCATCTTTGTACTAGATTTTCTCCTGTAGAATGTCCTTGAGCTGTGAGCCGTTCTATTCAGTTCTGTTTGGCACCAGCACTCTTAATTACCTAGTTGTTGAAGGAGTACCGTTTCGGAATGTGGTCCGTTCTCGTTCCTAGCGTATCCTCCAATTCTAACAATTCTCATGTGTCCCGTTCCAACGTTGAGGTTGGGTGCGATCTGCAGTCTGGAGGAACCAAGTCTTGCCTCGCCCTGAAGCACAAAGTGGAGAGGTGGTAGTCCCAGTTGGTGTTGATTTGATGGCTCCTGTGATTCCAAAACAAGCAAGTCTTTGCACCTCGCTTAGTCTCGTTGCGGCTCCTCTTTGTTGTGTCTTGGGCCAACACACCAAAGAAGCATATGTAATAAGTGGTTTTAATCCCCATTTTTTTTTCCAAAAGTGCGTCTGGCTATCACTAGTAAAGTCACCGCTTTTTGGTTATTTTTTCAATATGCTGGTTCCAGGTCAGCTTGGAGTCTAGTATTACTTCAAGATACTTGACTTCCCCCTTTATCTGTATGTCCTTCACTCGAAGTCGTATGGGTCCTAGGCCTTCTGTTTTTCGTCTTCGGGTGAATGCTACTATGGTTGCCTTGTTAGGATTGACGTTGGGCCCCTCCAAGTCCGTCCATCTCATGTCAAGGTAGGCATATTGTTCGCGGTGGAGTGGTCTTTCCACAAGCACATCGTCCCTAATATGTCTATCCACTAGCTTGAGTACAAATGACAAGACTTATTGCTCTTAGGGACTTTGTCGAATCCTGACCAGCTTTCCCAGGTTTCGGTATAAAGGTAAACCTAAAGTGTCTCCATGGTTTTGGTATATAACCGAGGGCCAGACTGCCTCTGAGTACATTACAGAGTCTGATTTGCAGTTCTTTGGGTCCTTTCTGCAGCATTGCAGGGTAGATCCCGTATGGTCCCGGTGATTTGAAGGGTTCAAATGTGCCTATTGCCCATTGAACTTTGTAATAGGTCACGACCATCTTCTCTTTTCAAAGTCTCCAGTACCGGGTTTCCCATAGCTCGTGTCTGATCTATCTGTGCTCCAGGGGAGTGAACTCGCAGTAGTTCTTTTATTGTTTCTTCTTCGGTACTGGTTGCTCCCCTTATATACGCGCAAGTATACCAGATGAAGTAGTCATCATGACTTAAGGCCAATCATTCAATCTCCTCGGAGAAACTATTAACGAAGCTCTAAGTAGAGTGGAGCAATAGTGTTCTGCTGAGGAGTAAAGAGTCAACCCAGCGAAGGCGGATTTGGTACTGTTCACCAAAAAACCCAAATTAGGGACCCTTACAGCAGATTGTTCATCGCACCAAGAAGGCCACATGCAGAAGGGCGTTGGGAAGAATGAGGGGTCTGACACCCAAGACCCAATAATGGATATATACGGCCATTATTCGTCCGAACGAAGCCATTATATGTGGTGGCCGGGTACGCTGAAGAGTAAAGCCAGAAATGATCTAGACATGAGTCTAAGAGGGGGTTAATAACATGGGTTATTATAATTGGGAGGAGATTGTGACAGCCCTTATTTCTTGCCTGCGTGTTTCTTCTTCTGGCTCTTAGTTTGATTCAGTAGATCCTGTAGGTAGAAGGATAATTCTGTATCATTACTGATTATTAGGAATAACTGTACTACAAATTATGAATTACGATAATTTACCATTTCCAACATGTCCACATGACGTAGTTGATTCGTCTTCTTCGGGGGAGTCGTCATCAAAATTGAGTTCTTGCTCTTCCTCCTTGTCTATGTCTGCTTCTTCTTCTGCCTCCAGATCATCATCGTCTTTATTGACGTACTTTCATGCTGCTCACTCACAGAGTTGAAACACGCATGCCCCTTGCAGTGGTGGGCACAAATGGCTGAGCAGCTGAGTCCGACTTTTATTCAGGAGTATGCATTCTATGCATTCTTGCACCCCTTTTTGCAGGCGCTGAAAATGGAGTTGGTGCTGGAGGCTGGGCTCGGTTTGGATGGATATCAAACCATCTGGGACGGATTTTCATCCCCACTGCTCTGCTTTGATTCGACGGTCCCTCCACATCTGCACCTGCAAGAACGCCTTGAAAGAATGTTGGTGAGCGGCCAGTTCACTGGGGGGAAATGTTGCCAAGTTGGAAGAGTTTTCTGAAAGGGCCATCTGAAAGAGTTGAAATCTCATTTGTTTGAGAAATTGCCCTTTGCTGCCTTAGTAAACTGCTTCAGCTTCAGGAACCTCGCCAAGGGACGATAAAGTGAGTCCCTTCTTTTAGGGGAAAGGGGAAAGAGGAAGAGGAAAGGGTGCTTTCAATGACAAAAGACTAATAGACCGGTTGCCTACCCCCCTCTGGTTGTCTGGAATGCGGAAAATAAGAGGCCCTACTAGCAAACAAAATAACAATTGGGTGTTTCTCCCAAATAAATCTACACTGTTCAGACACTCTTCCTTTTTATAAAAGAGCAACAAACTTAATTATGTGACACGTTATGATAAACTGCTTCTGAAAATTCAGTAGCTCAGTGAATAAAAAACGTCCCTAATTTGATGGCCTAATTTGTTTTTCCCTATTTGGAGGGATTGTGTTAATGAAAGAACATACAATTTTTTTCAGACCAAAAATCTGCAGCAACTGCTCATGCCTAATATACACCAGAAAAAATACACTACTTGCCTAATGTTTTGATAACAAAGCTTCTAGCTTCGATATGTCGCATCATACAATATTTATTATTGCAAATATTCATTGACCTCAAAACAGTAGATTATCAGTTTATCATATTTCTGGGATCTAAGTTCAGGATGTCGAAGGGTGTAAGGAATGCCCCTTCCAGGAATTTGAGCTTTTCGCAGAAGAGCGCTGGGTATTCGCAAAGTAGATGTTCTGCAGTTCCTGGAAAGTTTTCGCAGTAGAGACAACTATCACTCTATGACTTCTCATGTTTTTGAGGTGATACTCAAGAGGGCAGTGCCCAGTGAGTAATCCCGTCACCAATTTCAAGTCTTTTTTGTCCAACTCGAGAAGCTATTCAGCTTCCTTGACGATAGGCTCACTGGCCTTTTCACTTGTCCTTGTCCTGGCACTTTATTCTACTGAGATTTCAATTCATCAAATTTCCAGCGTCGAAACTCTCAAGTGGGCTTTGGGGAGGAGGGTTCTGGGCCAGTAAGTATTGTGTTTTCCTCTCTTTGACGTAACAGTTTACTTCCTGATTCCCTTTGGTGCCCCTGTGACCTTGCACCTACATCAGTGTTACCTGATTGTTTGCTGCCAGTTGTCTCAGGATTTGTTTACAGTCTCAAGTCAGCTTAGACTCACAAGTGTGTGACTTCAGAGCTTTCCGTGCTGCTTGGCTATCTAACAGTGCCCCTTTTGAGGCATTCCTGGGAACAAATCTCTATGGCATGTAGTTCTGATTGAAAGATGGTTGGGGTCTTACCAAGGAGTTTTGAGAGCCTGAAAATTGATGTAATGTCCACTCCAATCCCTTCATCAATCTTGGATCCATCTGTGTACCACACTGAGGCATCCACTGCCAATTAAGGACTGTTCTCTGTGTACATCTGGTGGATGTTAATGAGTACTTCAAACTGCACTTTAAAGTCGTACCTGATCGGCATGATATCTGTTGGTTGAGACATGGCTTCAAGGGAGATTTGTTCCAAATGTTTATAGGTTCGATCAGATTTTCTGCTTATGAGTTTTTTGTCTGGTACAATCTTAAGGCACTATTTGCTGCTTCTTTCATCACATATAGGTCCAATGGCGGAAGGTTTAGCATTGCCTCTATAGCTACAGTAGGGCACGTAAATATTGCTCCTGTGGGTGCTGAAATTTGTTGCCAACATACCAGTGAGGCGTAGCTGACCTAAGGTGTGATCGTTTGGTGTGACCAATAAATTATTTCTGGTTCCAGACCATGTCTTTCTGAAGACTCTACGGCATGTTCAGCTTGCCGCTATAGCTCTAGAAAGAATGTGGTTGATTTGGCTGTTCCATGTAAGCTTCTGTTCAATACGGAAGGAAAGTTATGGTGTACCCAAAAATACTGTAGACTGAATGAAAGTAAGACGTAAGACGTAAGACGTAAGAATGTGAAATGTCTGTAAAGGACCTAAAAAGAGAACTCACCTTGAACAGAAATTTGCAAAAAAATGGCGAAATGCAGAAATAATGCTGTTGACCCTTAAAAACTGAAAAGCAAACTACAGTTATTTTATACATCACTTGTTAGGTGACTGATCACCTACGGCTTCGTGGTAAGGTGCTCTGAAACGGGCAAAAGAAGAGCAAAATTTGAACTATCGAAAATTCAGAACCAGGTTCAGAAACTAGGTGCTTTATATTTCTTTATATTTATATGGTGTCAATTTGAAAACGTCCCACCCTTAATATATTCTTTCCAGTAAAAAATATGAGGTATCGAAAAATCAGGTCAGTTTTATTTTCAATGGGAACACTTTCAAGGAATATTTGTATCCTTCGTGATTCAACTGCCCCCCTTCTGCCAATCCATCTATCCGGAAACCTCTCGTTTAACCACTGTCGGACGGGAAGAAAATAATGAGGTGGAGCACCGTCCTGCTGGAAATGTAACAGATCCTCCTGCAAAAGTTCATTGCCTTCTGCATCAATTTGAGTTTCTAGCTCGTGAGTTATAAGAGGATCAATAGTATCTTCAAGCATTTGAAGGTACAGATTGCCAGTCAAGTTTTATTCCAGAAATAATGGACCAATAAGAGCATTTCCAAGAATACCAGCCTAAACATTAACTTATTGTGGGTGTTGTGTATGCCCTTCCCTAAAAATATGTGGGTTTCCGTCACTCCAATAGCGACAATTCTGTCTATTACTATTGCCATTCAGAAAAAATTAACCCTCATCGATGAAATAGATGTTTAACAGAAGATTAGGGATGGTTTCAAAAAACTCTATTATTCTATGATAATCATCCTTGTGGAGCTTTTAAAGAATCTGCATTTCATATGGATGAAATTTATGCAATTTCAATGCTGTTTTTTCAGTCTCGCGTGACATTCCCGTTTTTTCTGATACTGATCGTAAGGAGCTCGTGGGCTCTGCAGCATATGTTCCCAAAACTTCAATTTGAGCTTCTTCATTTAGTACTCTGGGGCTATTTCTTTTTATTCACCAAATCGAGCACATACCGGTGACTAACATTACAATTTTGATGTCTTTCGCTAAAAAGATATGCCGCCCTTCGTGAGCACTTTCCAACTTCTCCATAAATTACAATCTTTTCAATTTTTTCTTGAAAAACATAAACTATTTTTACACTTTTATAAACATATTAAAGTAATCACTAAACAGCCCAATAGGTATTCACAATACTACCACACCGTTCAAATTTGCTAAACAACTTTTTGCCTGATAACAGAAACTCACAACAGAAGAAGTAGCAAAAAAGGAAGGCTATCTCTAAAATGTTTACGATAAGATTAAAAAATTCAGCATTTAATAAACACAACTTCACTATCATCTAGGTTTCACTATTAGACTAGTTTTTGATGTAAATGTTTTGGAGCTAACGGCCAATGTTACCCCTAATGAAGGGTTGGAACGGTACCACCTAATATTCCAACCAGTTCTGGTCAAACCATTTATCTCAGTTTAGGCAAGTTCTAATAATTACTTCTGTTAGATTAGAACACCATTTTTCGAGAAAATGCTCATCAAAAAAATAATGAGTCAGGTTATCAATAGAAAAAGAATTAAACGCCAATCAAAATGATGTGCCACTTGACCCATCTTCCCATTTAAAATTCTAAGGGTAACATCTACCCCTCCTAGGGGGTTGAACCACAAGGGCTACAAATATTGCTTGAAAGTGTCCCCTTGAAAATCAAATTCACCTGTTTTTACGTTCCTCATATTGTTTACTGGAAGGGAGATATTAAGGGCGGGAAGTTTTCAAATTGACACCCTGTATAGAAGATTACTTGGATATGAATCAGCGTTTTTTATGAATGATGGAAAAAATATTTGAGGTCAGTTGATATTCTGTGGACCAAACAAGACACACACATCTCATCATCATTTCACTTACCCTCATTAACCCTTCGCTCATCTCCCAACCTAAAACTTTCACCTCAGTAATATTTCTCTTTTATTACAGAGATATTACTCTGTCAGTTACCCGACTAATGGATATACCTCTAGCTACTCCCTCAACTTACCTAGTGACCCCTACTCGCCCAAGGTTTACAGATGGTACTACTCCTGGCCCAGGGAGTACTACTCCTACTGGCCTTACTACAGGTCGCACCTGACCAGCTACCTCAAGAACTTCTATCTAAGCAGTTCCTGGCCCAGCACTTACTACTGGCCCTCTTACAAGCCATACTATAGGAGTTTGGACTACTATTTTAACGACATCGAACATAAAATTGATAATTTATCAGTGAGTACTGAATGTTAGTTAGTCTTGAGGTTTTTCGTTGATGATTGTTGGTTTTTAGTCGGGTGTTTTTGTGAGATACAGTGTCACAGTTATATGAAAATAGACGAAGCTATATCATTTGCTTCTTCGGGATCGAGAGTTTAGATTTATATTTGCGGTTATTGAATCAAACATTATTGTTTTCGTGAAACAAAATTTAGAAAGTCGCTAGAATTGGATGAAAAACAAACATACTATGATTAACTACCGTGAATGTATTAACATTCACTTGGCTACGGTTTTTGGTGTGGAGTTGGGATGTGGAAAAATGTGTTGGTCGTAATGCCAAACTTCTCAGGGACCCTGGATCCACATTTGATGTAGGAAATGTACAATATTGTTGTTTTGTTTTTTTTTAAATGAGTAAAATTCATAATTTCTAACAGACTTGATATATGATTATGGTATTTTAGATTTCAGAATATGCAGACTGTTTTATGAAGAATTACTTATTTCTTCTAAAATCAATAATAAAAAAGTTTTCCATATGGTTTCATCTTAGTGAGATATACTGTGTATATAAATATATATATAGTGGGTCTATGACTCCTACAGAATTTGGCAACACCGCCTTTTCTTTTCTCCACCATGTGGCTAGGAAAGTGAGGTTATCTTCACTAATCTGTGATGAGAATGATTATTGGTTCATATTTTATTGAACTACCACCTGCTACTTTCACCACGCTCAATATAGGTGCGTATATCATGATTCTTTAGCGCAAAAAAATCAATAATCTAATGAAAAAACTTATTGGATGATTGATATTGATATTTTTCACAAATAAGTTTGATTTTTCAAAAAGGTGTATTAGTGATAAATATTGCCACACTTGTGGAGAAAAATTCACAATGTGATACTAAAGATTAACTGAAAGTATGAAAGTTATATGAATAAAAAATTGCAAACAAAACAGAGCTACTGTAAGGTAAGTTAGGATCAATAAAAAAAAGCTCTCAGAAAATTTAACTTTATTTTGGTGGGGGAGACCGTTTCAGACTAAACTGCATAGAATTTCACCCCTGTTACCCGTTTACACTATAAACAGGGTGAGTCCGAATAAGTCCGACAAACTCCGACTACAGATTCCTCACCTCATTTCAAGGTGAAAAGTTCCTATCAAGGTATGTCCTAAAACGCATCCCCTCTGAGATACAGGGTGTCAAAAGTACAAAAAAAAATTGGAGTTAATTTTTTTTCATCAAAATTCCCGAAGCAAAAATTATCAAACTTGGTACACTAATCAAGGTTTATTAACGTGATAATTTGAAGTTATAATTCTTAATTTTCGTAAACCAGTGATAAACCTTGATTATTGTACCAAGTTTGGTATATTTTGCTTCAAGAATTTTGGAGAAAAAAAAATTTAATTTTTTTTCGTTCTTTTGACATCCTGTATCTCAGAGTTAATGCATTTTATGACATACCTTGATAGGAACTTTTCACCTCGAAATGAGGTAAGGAATCTGTAGTCGAATTTTGTCGGTCTTATTCTGATTCACCCTGTATATACCACTTTCGGAACATCATCATCATGAAATATTATTCGGAAACCACGTGTTTCTGAGCATTTTGTTTCATTTTCATGGCTTACTTTGTATGACATATTTCATGCCAATTCAGCATCAACTGGCTATTTCCAACTAGATATTATATTGTTTCCAAAGATAAATTCATGAAATATGAATAGATTAATTGGCAAAGAAAAATCTAAGGAATCGGCGCCTACTATTACAGATGCTATTGCAGGGGTAGATCACAGAGCAGTCAGTAGAAAAAAAGATCAATACTTTGGAAAACGATATACGAAAATTCCGAGATCAGTTATCAAAGATGAGAGAAGGACCTGGAAAAAATGCTGTTAAAGCCAGAGCATTGAGAATTGTGAAACAAAAAAAAAGTGTATGAAAACCAACTTGATAACTTGAGAGGTCAGTCATTTAGTATGGAACAAGCAAACATGGAAACATGGAAGATCAAGGAAGATCCAATTGTTTTATTACTATTATCACTTACAACAGTGCCCTCTTAGAGGAACTGTGCACAAATGGATGACAGATGTACTTCAATACACGTCAGGAGAGTACTTGTTTTCTGTTCAGTTTTCTTGTTCCACTTTGTAGGGATGTGTGAAGAGAAAGGTATTCGTCAAAATTATTCATTTGATTTAGTTGAATGATAACATTGATTGAAAGAGTTTTCGCAATCGATGCCATCTTGAAATTGAGTGCATATAATCATCTCAAACGAACCTTTTTATCACATGTCTGAAGTATATCCTTGATATATAATTACAGGTTACAGGAGACTATTTTTAGTCTCAGACGATTCACCTAACAATTTCCTTTTGCGACCTTGCTCTTGAAAATCATCCAACTAAAAAAAGTGTCTGCGACAGGTTGAAAATATGCGAATCATTGCTAGGCGTCAAGGTGCGATTTTTTTTATAGACCTATGAGTCAGTGATTGGCGGTGCATAATGAATATTAGTTTATTCGGAGTTTTGGAACAAACCCAATCGTTTTTGCTTAAGTAGGCGCTGGTGTCGGTAACGTCTCACTAAAAACAGTGATATTGTGGAAAACAGTTCGAAATAGTTTGCGCCGGGTGCAGCAGGAAAAATCAGGTAAGTGTGGATGTTTTCAAAAAGTTATAAAGTATATTTGTGCAGATGCATTATGACAGTTTCCTTGACTTTTCTAAAATGACTTTGAAAATCAATCGCTTTTCTTGACACATAACTGTTTTGGCTCTTTTTCCGAGTTATTATACAGGATATCTGAATGAAAACAAGAGGAATCATAAAAATTCAATACTGGGTGTTTCAGGTTGGAACGAAGTGAAGTAATTATCTCAGTAATTTACCATAGAAATATAGGAACACGAAATGGAAATTGTATCCACGACTAAGATACGTAAATACGAAATGATTTCATGACAGAATTTTGATCTTTGAAAACAAACGATTAGAAATGTCCAACGCAATAAATAATAAACTGAACATATTGAATACCTGAACGACGGTAATTCTGATTTCATTGAAAATATGAACAGGATGTTCATAAAGTCAGATGTGGAATCATCTGCGACTGAAAGATAAACTTTAGTTGCCATTTTCCACAGTTCAAGATAACCTTTTGGGAGGTTTTCATGTTGGTGAAATATAGGAAAATATTCCTCTTTTTTCCGACGATAATTCAATTCTGATTTGAAATGAAAATGTAAATGTTCCTTTTGATGATTCTGTGATTCAGCTTCAGTTCTGGAGAAGTTAGTTCTGAAAATTGAAGACAAATAATGCACCTCATTTTCCCATCAAGAACAGAAAAGAGCAGGTTTTTCTTATAGCCATAAAAAAACATATTTGTGGTTTTCCAAATGTTGGGGAATCGAAAGATATTTCATATTTTGTATTCTCTTCTGAATTTATCATAGCCTCATACGTCAGTCAAAGACACGTTTGAGATTGCCGTTTGACACAGCTTGGCCTCTAATGTGATAAAACAGTTTTTGAAATTAACTATATTAGAACACTAGCATCCATACTTCTCATCATACCTTCAAAATGCGTGATAAACCTTGATTTTCTATTGTCTTGCCATAAAGTGCATAATTCATAAGTATATAGAAATCTTTCTCAAATCATTGCATATTGTAGAATAATTGAATATTTCACATGAGGAGTTGTGGAAATAGAAAACGAATAATCCAGACTTATAATAAAAGTAATAACAATAACTTCATTTCCAAATTATTGTGAATACCAACATTCAGATTCACTTTTATTTCAGAAAAATGCTCACCTACCTACGAAACCCAATATCGGGCTACGAATACTCATTCTGGCCTGACGCAAAATTTTTCTACCACTATAAAATCTATCGACCACTAAGCTTTCACTCCGACTGGCCAATCACAGCCAGAGAATGGTACCCCGAGTACTGGCCCAGTTATCACTCGTACTGGCACTACCTCAGGGATGTACCAAGCGAGGAATCCTTCAGACAACTTAGGGTGAGTAGAGGTTGCTTCTTGTGGTCGGATTTGTCACAACATATAAAGTGGATAATTAACAAAATCACAAAAAATCTCTGTGTGACTTTATATTCAATGATAGTTACTCTTCATTTTGAGGAATATTAGTATTTGATTTTCTTCCATGTATTTTCATAGATGCTTCTACCAACAGAAAGAACATTCTCTGTTTTTCTCTAATATTTTATTTTTACAAAGGTGATTTGGAAGATTCCATCGTCACTCTTGAAGATTCATGCCGAATCCTCCAAGTAACATGGGAATTATTGTTATAAACTGTTTTTCCTTTATTTCAGAATTATTATTGTATTTTAAAATACGTTTAATATTATTTTTCTCGTTGTAGGTGAAAAACAACCTGTATTGGTCCGATACAAGAGTCTCCTAGAGTTATGGAAAAGTAGGAATCTTAACGAGGAAGAGATGATATTTGCTCAAATATTTGTATATATTGTTAATTTATTGCTGTCCATGGATATTTTATATTAAGGTATTTGAATAAAAATCTAGAGTAATCAATTGAATGCATTTTTTCAAATCCCTTTATAGTTTTTCGAAATCCCTACTTAAAAGAAAAAAAGATACACGTAGTGGTGTAAGTTAAAAAAAAACCTTTGGAAATATTACGATTTCATGAAATGAGGAGAGTAACAAATTCCTCTATTTATTTAGTAATTTTGATCCAAATAGACCTCTGGGGTCTAATTACATGAATAAAAAAATAAAAAAATCTGGTATATATGAACTTACTATAATCATCATCAAAAATGTAATTGACATTATAATTGATCTTCTCACTTGTGTGATACCTCCATATAAAAACGGTGAGAAAAATGAGACTGATAATTACAGAAAAATTTCCTTGATTTGTTCCTTGTCCAATCTATTTCAGATTTTTAAACCCATAAGACAGTTGCACTTGATTATCCAGAAAATATTTTAATCTGGTTGAGATTATGTATTGATGTATGTTATATGACGTCAAAAATAATACTGCGACGTCGAGCGAACAGTGAAAGTGAATGAGTGTTCCAAAAGATTCAGTTCTGGGTCCATTATTATTCGTGCTATTTGTTAATTATTTGCCTGAATACGTAAAAAGACTGCCACTTAACTATGTTTGCTGATGATTCCACGATCACAGTTACAAGTTCTAATATCGACAATTTACTTGTTAAGGTTACCAAAATCATTGATACATTTGCATCTTGATGTTACCGTAACAGAATTATCCTGAACCTTAAGAAGTCAGTATCTATAGAATTTTTCAACAGGAAGGATAACATATCAAAAGAAAAAGTCTTCAGTGAGGAAAAAGTTATGCATCTAGGAGTAACATTCTTGGGAACTCTGTTTAATCGTCTTTGAACGACACGTACCCATGAATATGACGTAATATGTAGATATCCCTTCTTGAAAAAGTTCATCAGTAATTATTGATTTTGAATCATCTGTACACCACGTTCCTTCACGTATTTAACTGTTCGAATGTTCTTGAACTCGTTTGGAATTCTTCCACCGACTTTTCCACTCAAGTGAATTCCAACATCGAATTTCCATACACTCCACGAAACCCTAATTTTTCTAAAACTCAAATTCCTATCCTGAAGGAAACCTAATATGATGCAACCACGTAGAAATACGAATATATCCCTCATTTCCTACAGTTTACAATGCAAATTCACTAGCACGTGTTCGATATTGTTGCATAGCTAGAATTGAACCGATTTCCCATTCTCCTCGAGACAGATAAACTCATTCCTGTGGAATTCCTCGGCACACAATTTCTCTTTGATATCGGAGACTGCTCTGACGGTATTGTTCCTGTTCGAAGATATTGAGTTCGGTTGTAGGCGACATTAGATACGATGACGTAGTGTGAAGTCAGTGGCGATCCGAAACAGCAGTCGGAGGAGAGGAAAGGAAGATTTGAAGAAAAAATTAGTGGACGCCTAGACCTTCACAGCAAGCACTAAGAAAATGAATCCGGTGAAATGCATTGGGCTGCTGGTGTCACTCTGGAAGACTTGCTTCAACGATATTTCTAGTAAATCTCTGGAATTGAGATTCCTGGATGAAATCCCAATTCTAACAAATGGATTACCCAAACATTTGAACATTTGAACCCAATGAAATCATATCTGCCACGACGAAAGCACTCAATACTCGCATTTTGAAGAGCACTTTCAAGTTTCTTGGTGCTTTTTTTAGGTTTTTCCAAACATATTGGTGGTCGGTGGATCAGCGGTCTAAGCCGTTCGAAATTCCAGCAAAGCGATAGTCGGTTCGAGTCCGATGTAGGCACGAGAGTTCTTCCCAACTACTTCATATCGGATCGATAGGCGACCGCATGCCATGTTGAAAAGCAAGTGTATTGTGAGTTGTCTAGATGCCAATCTCGTCTAGTGCTAGCTTGGAGTGCACACCGACCACCCGAGGTGGTGCTGTAGGTTTTTCGGGTTTTCCTACAGCTGAAAAGTGAATACATCACCAGAAACATCAGTAAGTCGCCCCGGAGCGCCACGGCAAATAATAATAATAGCTTTCCTCTACCCGCACAGGCTATGCCTTTGGGTACACTCAACGAGTGTTTATGAGGGAGTAATATTATTATTATTAATATTATTATTATATTGAAATTGTTCTAAACTCGCATATATATCTTGAGGTTCATTGGCGGTAGATTCGGATATATTTCACTGAACTTTCTACATGTTCTATAATAATAAACATTTTACTTGACTAGCTAGGTATAGATATGATATGCATAGAAAAAAAGCAAATTTCAGCAGCTTTTAGAATTTTTATTAATATACAGGGTGTTCCATTTGAAATAAACAACTTTCAGCAAACAAAAAAACTGCATTTTTCTACCACCCTGTATAGAAGTAATTAGGCTGAAGGGTGGGAAGCCTCCAAGTATCACTTAACTCCAAACCAAATTTGATACCATAGTATTTCCTAACTCAAAGATAGCAGCATTTTTAGAGGCCATGATTTCCGAAGAAAAGAATTAAAAATAATTTTTATTTCGAAAACGGTAAGAGATAGGTATAGGAAAATATCAAAAAAAAATATTTTAGTTGGGTAGAGAATATCCGAATATGTTCTCCATTAATTTTCACAGTGATCCGTTGTTTATATTTGTATAATTTAAAAATAAGTTATAAGGACTAAAAATTTGAAATTTTGTTACTATGATTTAAAATAATTTTTGTGGTATGATTCGGAATAAACTCGTCGAGGTACAATGGGGGATGTTTGCAATTTTTCGAAAATTAGATCGTTCGAAGGAATTTTTGACGCTTTATTCTTTTTTTATGCTGAACCTTGTATTTGAGCTTATACAAATCATATATTTTCGTTATCAGCATGTATTTTTCATGATTTTTAGAGGTCTACCCCTAAGGACTTTTTTTTTGAGTTATTTTTGCTTTTGTCAATGGACTTGAAATTCAGAGTATACTAGTTTCATCATTCTGAATCGATTGGCGTTCGCAGAATTGATCTATCTTTTTGCGAGTTGAAAAATTCTTCTGAATTAAATTTAGATGAAGGTGCATTTTTCGACAAAAAAATCTTTCAAAATGTTGCCGATTTGTCATTGAAATTTGTTTTTATAGTATAATTCGGAATCAGCTCGTCGAAATACATTCGAGGAATGTTTGCGATTTTTGGAAAAATGGACAATAATTATTTTCGAAAATTTTATTGCAAGAGGGAATTTTTGATGTTTTATTCCTTTTTTATGCTAAACCTTGTATCTGAGCATGAATAAATCATATATTTTCAGAACCAGCATGAAATTTTGCGTATATGGTGCGGATTTCAAGTGATTCTGATGATTTTCTATTTTTCATGATTTTTTGGGTCTACCCCTTTGGACTTTTGGACTATTTTCGAGTAATTATTTTTTACGTCGATTGAATCAAAATTCGCAGAGTATATTAATTTCCTTCTTCTGAATCGATTGGCGTTTGCAGAATTGCTCTATCTTCAACCGTTCTCGAGTTTAGAGGGGTAATTCCCGACAATTTTTGAAATGATTTGGAATCAGCTCATCAAAATACATTTGAGGAAATTTTTCAACTTTTTGAATAATTAAAAAGAAAAATATTAAAAAATTTGATAGTGCGAGGGAACTTTTTTCATTATTTATTCGTTTTTTATGCTGAAACTAAGTATTGTAAAGAAAATCTTACTCTACGTCAAATGCCATTTGAATCTTTTGGGGTGATTTTTACCCTCGCATTGGAAGTGAAAGTGGCCGAAAAAAACAAACCGAAAAAACGTGTCCCTCTTTAATGAAAAATCGACGGTTCTGAACGTTTTTCTGAAATGTTGACGCAGTAGTTGAAAATGGCTGTTTCCTTTTCAGTTGGCCACCCTGTACTAAATTTCGAGTGAAATGATGTCAATGTCACCCAAATTTGTTGCGTAATGTTTTCTCCGACTCGTGCATTAATGACATGCACAAATTTCATGCTATCCATTATAGTTTTTGGCAAAAATTCTGAAACATAATTTCCTGGCAAAGATCAGAAACAGTATAAAACTATTAGCCGCAAACAATTGATATCCAGTGCTTGTTTAGATCGAGCTGTATCAATATTCAAAAGTACCGACAAGTAAGTATAAACAAACGAAATATTCGTTGGTTGAATTATTGTGTTTGACAAGATTCAACGGTTACAAATGGCCTGCTGCGATGGAAAATGATAAATATTTTGTGTGCAAATCAGTGTCAGTGAAAATGTTTTTGCATGGAAACAAAGTGAGGAATAGTTATTTTCATTTTGCTCTCTCATTATCTTCAAACATTTTATTAGTTAAGATATTCATCAAAAAGTGTTGAATGGATAAAAATGATTGAATGTGTTTCTTGGTATCATATCGCATTTGATACATGAATGAAACTAAAAACCTTCCACAACAATTACTATTCACCACCTCGCCGTATCATCTTGCCAAACAAACTCGATTCCTGTCTCATGAAATGTGTTTAATATTTCAGAATGTTGAAATTGAGATATGATCATCTTTATGGTAGCAAGATTCATTACTATCCAGATAGTCGGTACTACTATGATGACGCAATGGGGCTCTTCTGGCCTCTGAGGCCTTATTATTGGATAAAGCATTATTGGCCATCGCATATGCGGAATTTATGGCCCACGGAACACAATCTTAGGAAACTGCGGGTGAGAAACTATAGATAATAGATGAGATTTGACGAACATCATCATCATGATAAAATCAAGATATTGAATCATGTTTTTCTATGCTTGTGGATAATGGAGAACTGCAATAATACTGAGTTTTTTCTATGACCTGGTTCCCACGGAACCACAGTTCCTCGATGTCTCTGTGTTGAAGATTGCTCTTGAAGAGGTGTTGTAGAAAGCCTCTTCTATGTCTAGCAAGGCCAATCTGAAGATTTTAATTCCTCTTCTTTGGTCGAGACAGAATCTGAGCGGCGTCATAGAGATGATTTGCCAGATATCAGCCTCGCATCCACTTTTGCCAGTTGTTGTGGTCCATTGTACTGATGGAAAAGGTCAGCACACTGCCAGTTCTGTACTTCATGGTCATTTCCATGAGGGAAGAATGTTATGCCACATCATTGAATATGCTCTCTGCCAGGTGCAAGGAAATATCGATGTCAGGATATACGAAACAACCTAAATTTCTCCAAACGAATAAATGTTTCAGGCTGCTATACTCACCTGCATCCATGTCGAAGACCTGTTGTAATCTGCTGGGACAGCAAAACAGCAATACTGGCACTAAGATCAAATAAGATCACAGCCTAGCCAGTGTCCAAGAGTGAAATTGCCTTGAGATATCTGGAAAAGTGACGAAATGTCAGTCTTATATGAGTTCCAGAACACTCAGGTTGCTACAGTTATAAGAAGGCAAGAAGATACTGAGGAAACCACCAATCAGGCCAGAAGCCATCTCAGTAATCCGAACAGCTCAAATATTGCTGCAATGGAAGATCAGTCACAAAAGCAGCTCATAAAAACTTGGCATTAGACATTCGAAGATCCAAATAAGTGGGCTTTCGAAAAAACTTATGAGGGAAATCCTCTCTCTTGGTAGACGAATTCTTGAGTTAATAACAGGGCTCCATCTGGAACATAATTTTCTAACGAACCTGGACCTCATTGGGATAGTGGATGATTTCCTCTGTGGTTGGTGCCTGGTGCCATGAAATAGCCCGTCCTGGTACTTCAGAGTAAGACTGCCTGAAGAGGCTTCAGAATCTGTCGAAGGGTGCCAGGAAATATGCAACTCTTGCCAACAGAACAACAAACAAACCCAACAAATGGAAGTGATAATCAAGCTAGTTTTGACTTTCAAGTCATATTATGAAAAACTCTGACAATAAAAACAAGTAGTTCAGTAACCACAGACAAATTTCTGCCAAAACTGAAGGATGAATTGTAACACTATGAAACTTGACATTTGACTTCTTGATATCATGTTCAGTTGAAAAAAAATTGTTTATCGAAATAAGGGGGTGGAACACAAATATTTCTGACTTCAATTAAACAAGAGTTTTCTCGGAAAGTATGAAAGCTATAGGAGAACAGCTTCGACAGAATACATGGAAGTACACAGTAGTCCTAGGTTAGGTTCGGTGAGGTTAATGCTTCATATTTGAAGCGAATCCGCTTTTTGAGCTCTAGAAACGGTGTTAATCGTCCTAAAATTGCGATGAGGAATATCTGTCATTGTAGACAAGAGGTGAGAACACTTTTTGAGGTTATGGATAGGTCTCACATATCATTCATAACAAGTTCAAATGTAATGTGAATGCATTAAAACTGTCCCCAAGTGAGTAATTACATCTGTCGACATATTTTATGTACTTTGACGACCGTCACTTCATCAAGATTTCTCTACTCACAGAAATCGATGTTTCTAGCGCTGTTGGAGTGACAAGACACCAATCCTGGCAAAAAATATCTGAATTTCGAATTATACAAATACCTTCCTTTCGTGACATCCTACATACAAACGCATTTTAAGATTCAACCATTTGAATATACACTCTTATCCGACTGGCATTCATTCCTACATAACATTATCTCGCAATCCAAAGAATTATATATTATTATTCCTTTATAAAAGTATATTCAAAGATAGTGATAGGTATTTCTTCATATACTGGCTCTGGAACAGAAAAACCCCTATGATTTGTATACGTACTCTCAATTTTGTACAAATATCCTGAAAACAAATTTGTTGACACAAAGTTGATATGTTTATTTTCTTTTCAGTGCACGATAATGATGAAATCCCTTTATTTTTTTCACTTCAAATATCCCTGGGGAGAGTATATTCTTATGATTCAGTTATCAACGCTAATCCTTGTAGTAAAAACTTCCCATAACAAATTTAAATGAAATTTCACTTTTTTGGGAAAGAGAAAGTTGAAGTATATGCACTTGAGAACACTCTTGGTCTTTTCCAGAATATCTTAACACCCTGGCACATTTCCACCCCACTTTTTGTAACAGATAAGCACTGATGATTCCATACAACCCCTATCCACTCTAAGAATATTTGAGGTCTTGTCAGCTCTACATTAAATTTCTACTAAGTTTTGGCAATCCAGATTTTCTCAACAAAAACAAACAACTTTGCATAACAGTAGGGTTTGACATATCTATAATAAGCAGGAACTCTACGCTCGCAGCTCATGACCTGAACTTGCAGCATACTTAGAAAACTGCTTCAAAAGTGGGTCCATTGTTGGTTTAGATATTTTGGTGAGATGATCCTGGACAATGTTGTTTATATGAAATGAACAGATAAATTCTTCTTTCGTTCAGATAGTCAGGGGTTTCTGAAAATCCGGCGGTTCGATAAAATTATTCATCGTTTGAAAAAAATTAGTTTTTGGACGGCCTCCAAATTTTTGAAATTATAACACTATTCAGAGTTGTTTTTGTTCAACAACAGAAAAGTAAAGATGATTTTTGCAGCATCCGTAAACAATGCAGTAGGATTATGTGACGTGGTGAAAAAAAATCATTTTTGGTACTCAGATACACAAATGTTATATTTGCATGAAAAAATAGAAGTCTTGAAGACCAAATGCAGTTTTAGTTTTCCTTATTTGATAATTTTTGTCAAAACCTTGACAAATTTAACGTTCGGCCCCGCCGGAACTTGCAGCGGCGGGATTTCTAAGGGTAGCCTTTCGATAGTCGCGGCCAGTGCAAACGTTCCGATTGATGCAACAATGCCGCCGCTTTAATATATTAAGATAGGTCTCCTTTAACAGCATCCGACGTCGACAAGTGCGACAGAGACGACCAAGGCGACCATACGACTCTATTGCTCAAGGAACAGTCAGATCGCATTGTCCGTAATGGTCGCAGCATTGAGAAGCAAGAATTTACTTTTTTACATTTTTGTGTGCTTTCAAGTCCACAGAAACCAAATTAAGCACAAAATTAAATTGGTCATGATTTAGTCTGCAGTATTTTCGAAATATTTCCTCATCATATTTTAGATGCCTTTCAATGAGAACCTTCACCTGTACATGCTTTGTATGGTTCCTTGATAGCTTTTTTCTCTTTTTTTAGTCACCAATACGTCATCTTCTTCTTCCAGTAATAACATGCAATATCTCAACTTATTATTAGAATCCACATTATAAATGCTATTATAAAGTGGCAGCACTACCCGCAATGCCCGAAGCATGCAGAGATTGTCCCGATACTAAAAGCGGGAAAGCCCCAAGGAAGAATAGAGAGCTACCGCCCCATCTCACTGCTGAGTGCGGTCGCCAAGTTGGTGGACAGGATCCTGCTGAAGAGAGTTGAGAATCTCGAGGAAGACCTTCGACTCATCCCGGATGAGCAGTTCGGCTTCCGGAGAGGTCACTCTACAACCTCTCAGGTGGCAAGAATTGTTCACGGGGTGAGGGAAGGTTTCCATCGAGGCCTCAACACAGTGATGGTCCTGTTTTATGTACAGAAAGCCTTCGACACCGTCTGGACAGAGGGCTTGGTCGCGAAGATGCTGAGAGTAGGCATGCCTAGGTACATGGTCAGACTTTTAGACTCCTACTTGGTTGGTAGGGCTTTCAAGGTTAGAATAAATTGTACCAGCTCGGCAATGAGGCCGATCGAAGCGGGTGTGCCGCAGGGATCCTGCCTGTCACCACTTTTGTACTCGTTATATACGCATGACTTTCCAATGTCTGAACACACGAGCACGGCTGTATACGCCGATGGCACGGCAATTTTCGCCCAGGCGGGTGAGAGCAATATCGCTGCTGCCCGTGTGGCAACACACCTGGATGGGCAGGTCGTGCCGTATCTAGCGAGTAACAAAATAGTGGTCAATCCGGGAAAAACAGAGCTCATAAACTTCACTAAGAAGAGGAAACGCAGTAACGTGGAGATTACGGGGGGGGTTTGTGGCTCTGAGAACCCGGATCGAGGAGTCAGAGTCTGTGCGGTACCTGGGGGTACAATTGGACAGGAGATTGACGCTCGTTAAACACGTCAGCTTGGCAATTCAACGAGCTGCGGGTGCAGTAAAACGGACATACCCGTTGGTAGCGAGGAATTCTAAGCTTTCGATGGAAAACAAAGCGTTGATCTACAAACAGGTGATCAGGCCATCGATGACCTACGCCTGTCCAATATTCTGCAGCCTTCCCGCGTACCAGATGGTACGGCTGGAGAGGTTGCAAAATAAAGTACTTCGTATCGTCACGGATAGTGACAGGTACATTCAGCTAGCCGCATTGCATGAGCTGGCCAATGTCGAGACGATCACTGAATACATAAAAAAGATCGCAGATAAATTCTACAGACATCACATCCTTGGAAGCCCTCTGACCAGGGATATCACCAGGATCCGAAGCTACCATAATGCCCCGAGAAAGCATCATGATAGGCTTATATACCAGGCACTGGACCTGTTCCATGAGCAACTAGAAGATGACTAGGAACTGAGGTGTAATGTCTAAACCGGTTTTTTCTGAGTTTTTCCGGAACTTGAGCAGATGATTCCATTCATGAAATACCAGTGAACTAATACTTGAAAACAGCCCACGTAACACCCCTGCATAACTTGGAGGAGGCAGGGAAACATCCAAGCTGAGACAAAACCACATTACAACGTGGGGTCTGTCTCCGGACAGATGTGGGGCGACTCTGCCTGACCCCTGGAAACAGGAGGCAGGACTAAAGTCTCTCACTCTGAAAGCAGTTGGAACCCGAACCTACCCCCACCCTGTGGTTGTAGCTAGTGTTTTAATATGTCTTTTATTTATTTATATGTCCGTAATAGTGTGTGCTGTATTTTGTGTATATTTAATATTGATTAATAAATTTTAGAATTTTGGATATTATTAGAATTAATTGTACTGAATACACCGAAAGTCAACAAACAACTGATGATATACCGAATCGTTCAGGTCGTGCCGTACAAAGTCGCAGCTTTCGAAAAGGGGGTACAGATACGACAGATCGTATTGGTCGCCAGTCGTAGCCGCATTAAATCGCGGCCACAATCATCGAAAGACTACCTTAAGAAAACAGGTCCCATTTTATTAAGGAATTACTGAAGATCATTCTTGTAGAGAATTGAAAGATCTTCAACCCTATCCAAACTACAGCAAAAAACTTATATTTTTTTCAAATCAATTTTTTTTGGGTTCCACCCCCGGATTTTTCATCACAATTTTTTTTCTTATTTGGTATAGTTCCAACTACTAGTATGCCGAATTTGCTGGTGCTACAACCGATCCTCATCCCAAAAACTGGATTGAAGGTTTCTCCAAATTTTCGCGGTATAATCAGTTCATTATTTGCAGGTACGCAACAATCTCTACACCGTATGAGTTCACAAAATGTAAATAAAGCCCAGACGAAGATCCACTGCGATTTTGGCAATTCACTTTTCACCCATTCCCACGCAATTACACAACTGGATGCAAACGTTTGAAACGATGAGTCCTGGAACCTGGTTCAGACTTTTGCAGATAAAGTAGAAATTGGTTTATGGAAAAATAAATCTCGTGACATTTCAATTCTGTTTTATCTATATTAAACTTCTTCCCGTCCCGAGGGTCAAAGGAATCCCATTACCGAATAACGTCGGTGGATTGTGAGCGAGTTTTTCAGCATTTTCATATCAGGAGTACAGATTATGAGGGAAAAATGATGGATTGAATTGTCTGCGGTAGTTGAGAGCTGAATTGCTTAGTTTTTTCGGCGTAGGTGAACAGCGATTGGGTCATAGGCACGTATTCACGATTTATCATCGTAAAGATCAGAAGTCGGAAAGTCTGCGACAGAGGAGTGATGGAACAAGTTGGAGAAAGTGAACGTATTGAATTTCATCGTTCGTAAAAAGGGATGAAGGTTTTTTGTCCAGTCTCTGAACTGCAATATAACATCTGGGCAGTTGAGGATTAGACAGTATTTATGAATAGATAGATATACCTTCATGGTCAAATAAATAAATAAATTTCAAATAATTCTCAAAAAAACATAATGAGTGCAATAAGCCACTCAGATGAGTAGTATACAGGGTGTTCCAAATTAAGTCGGCATCATTGCCAACTCCGATATTATTGATGCTACGAATTCGGTTAAATGGGCAAACAAGTAGCATTTTTAATGACCTCGATACCGAAAACAAAAAAAAAGACAGTCGTGTTTTCAGAATATTTCATAAAATGACATTTCGTTCAATGGAACACCCTATATTTTTTCATGCATTTCGATTTGTCCAAACACCCAATTTTGGTACTTATACGAATGACAATATTTTGTAACTAATAGCAAAATAAGACAGTAATAAGGAAAAATTGCGCTGGGATGTGAACTCGTGAAACCCGTGATCATCATATCACACCTCTCAATTGACACCACTGAGCTATTTGGTATTAATGTACAAAACGATAATTTCCATCTTGAAGCCATTCCGCTAGCCGCATTCATTTTGTGAATCAAAATATGTCTGCTGTAATGATAACTTTGAAGCCGTTTTTGTACAGAACAGAAAATACTGGAGGGTCATATGAATGTGGTTGGAAAAAATGTATTTGATTCGATGAAACACAATTATTATGAGCAATCAAGTTGCCTTGAAACTTTGTTGAAATAATATTCTCAAGTATATCATGACAATGTCTTGAATTATTGTAAGTGTTAACTACTGTTCGAATATTTGTCCCTTCAAGAAATATGTGATATGTTAGAATCCTACTTGTTTGGCAGAAAATTAGCGTAAAAGCACTCCAACAGTACAGCAATTTGTTCCCCGATCGTGAATTACCTAATCGGCGTTTTTTTGCTGTACTTCATCGTCGATTCAGGAACAATGAAAAAGTTTTTGAGAAGATGAGAACTGAAAAATGTTTTTGTAATATCTGAAGATACAGGAATTGATGTTTTATCCTACTTTGAGGTATATCCAAATAATTCCATTATAGATTTATTCAACAAATTCTGAAGAAACATAAGATTTCTCCTTATAAGTTAAAACCAGTGCAAACACTAGAACTTGGTGATCCTGAGAGACGATTGGGGTTTTGTCGGTGGTTTATGAATAAATGAGGCTAATTTCTCAAATTGTGGGAATTTTCATTATTGGAGTTGATATAATCCATTTCTAGTCCATCCTCATAATCCGCAAAGACGATTTAGTATTAATGTTTGATGTGGTCTATTTAGAGGAAGAATTATTGGTCCATTTCTCTACCATGGTTCTTTGAACGGACCCCGTTACATTAATTTATTAACAAGAGTGTTGGAAGAGTTTTTCGATGATCTTGATCTGGAGGCTCGTCAGATGATCTATTTTCAGCAGGATGGATCACCAGCACATAATGTCAGTGTCGTAAAAAGAATGCTGCGAGGCTGTTTAGGAAACAGATGGATTGCTACAAATGGTCCTGTTGAGTGGCCCCCTCGTTCACCAGACATGACACTTCTAGATTTTTTTTTGGGATTTCTGAAAAATGAAACATAATAATGTAGATGAACTGAAAAATTATATTGAAACTATAATTAATAGAATTGATGGCCGAACTGTGTTGAATGCCCCACGTAGTGTCAATAGAAGGACCCAAATATGTGTTCAACAAGAAGGCGGTGTTTTTGAACATTTATTCGATAATTTATAGCGCTTTATCAAATCTGTTCGTTATAAATGTTTCCTATTGATAAAACTGTCTTATTTTCACCTTTACGAAAAAAAGTCAAGTTGAGAATGTTATTACGAATTGATATGCATGAAAAAATATAGGGTGTTCTATTGAAAGAAATATAATTTTATGAAACATTCTGAAAACGCGACTGTCAATTTATTTTTGTTTCCGGCATCAACAAGGCCATTAAAAATGCTACTAGTTTGCTCAGTTAACCGAATTCGTAGCAACAATAATAATGGAGTTGGCAATGGTGCCGACTTAATTTGGAACACCCTGTATACGTACTTCAGAAGGAAAATGTTTTTCCTCCCGTGAATATTAATCTCCTCTGCTTTGCTTCTAACATCAATCTATCCATGGAAGGAGAAGCTCTTCTTCCTCCCTGGGTTTGTAAATAGCTATAGCAGTATTCAGAAGCTTTCTGAAAAAGACTAGATAATTTTCAGTCGAACACAGAGAAACTGTAAAATCATTGAAACCAATATATCTCCCAAGAAGCTGATGTTCATATGACTAACTGCTTCTTTACGGTTTCACGTATATTTACAGCAAAATGATTTGAAATAATTGGCGATTTTGTAACTGGCGAATTCACCATTTTATAGGTCGCATCCGCCAAATATTAGCTTAATATTATAATCGTTTACAAAGTGAGAATATTCTATTCTGGCTCAATATTCCCAACTAGTACCCCGTTGATTCTGAAAGATTTAGCTTAGGAGAGCCCACAAAGCTTCAAAGTACTAAACTTTCTGGAAAGACAACTAAAAAATCACGAAAGCTTTCTATTGAATGAAACCTTATTTGAAAGGTTTCGAAAATCAAGTTATATTGGTTTGAATTGGATGCACCTGAAAAAATAGCAACCAAAATTTAGACAGTTCCGAGAAACTGTGAACCCAATCTATATCTACACTGAAAAACATATCCTATGTCACAACTACAATAGTGATAGTGGAATATACCTATAAAAGTACTGCTGAATCGGATATATTTTCAATTGATTGCTTTTTTTTGGTAGAAAACAATTCACAACAACAACGCCTGATACTTTTTAGCATCCTTCCATCTATCCATTCATGAGATTTCCTCTTATGTGTTTGGAGAAAACGCAATTAAAACTGTTCAAAATGGATTCAAACAGCACCATAGTACCTACTACAAACTGTCTTGGACGGGGAGCAGTAGAGTGAATCGAACAGTGCTAAAGAGGTTCCACAAGGACCAATATTGAGGCCTATACTCTTTAGTGTGTATATTTTATAGTTCTATACTTATTTCAACTTCACCACCCACCGCTATGCAGATGGTACAAAAATATATAGTAAAACAGATATCTAGGACGACCGATCTAGGACATATCTAGAAGCCATATTTTGTTGTTTCTTTATGAAGTAGCTATGTCCCTTGGTGTAAAGTAGCCTATCACAATAATTTTTGCGTCTTGTTAGAAGTTGGTAGCACTCTTGGTGATAGAAGAAGAAACAACGGCAAATACGAGGATGTATTGATATCTAGTTAGCCTAGACCAGTTCCCTGCATAAACAAAATATTGCGTTACCATAGCAACGAACAATAACTTATCAGTGTAAAGTTTGACGTCAAAAAAGTAAACCAGAGTTACGCAATAAATTAAAAGAAAAAATATGTCCACCAAAATTGTGAAAATCGAAAAATTGGAGTATCGAGCCATCATCAAGTACCTGTATTTAAAAGGGTTAAGAGGTAAGCAGATTTACGAAGATATGCTTAATACCCTTCGTGATCAATGTTCTTCGTATGCGACCGTGAAAAACTGGACTGCAAGCTTCAAAAGAGGTAAATTTTCCATTGAAGGTGATGACCGATCGGGAAGGCCACTTTCTGTGTCAGTCCCCGAAAATATCGATGCAGTTCATGACATGATTTTAACAGACCGTCGAATTGGGCTAAAACGGATATCTGAAGCACTGAATATTTCATACGAACGCGTTCATCATATGGTTCACGTCAATTTGGACATGGGAAAAATTGCTGCAAAATGGATCCCCAAATGTTTGAATGTTGACCAAAAGCGTGCAAGGGTAGTAGTATCGCGTTCGATCCATGTTCGATTTGAAAATGATGTAGACTTCTTAAACCGAATTGTTACTATGGATGAGACTTGGGTACATTTCTACGAGCCAGAAACAAAGCAACAATCGATGGAATGGCGACACTCCGGTTCTCCAAGACCTAAGAAGTTTCGTGTCCAAAAATATGCTGGAAAAGTTCTTGCTTCAGTTTTTTGGGATTGTCATGGAGTAATCATGATTGATTTTTTGGATAAGGGTAGAAAAAACTGAAGATTACTATTCGACATTACTACTGACCACTCCACGGGAAAAAATCAAATTGCCATGCAAAAAATTCGTGATTTAGGGTTTGAATTACTAGAACACCCCCCTTATTCACCAGATTTGGCTCCGTCCGAATATCATCTCTTTCCTCAACTGAAAAAAAGTTTAAAAGGTTGTAAATTTTCTTCCAACGAGGAGGTTATAAAAGCTGTGGAGGTCTGGTTTGCAGAGCAAGAAGAAACACTTTTTTTGAAAGGTCTAGAACCGTTGCAGGTTCGCTGTAATAAATGTATCCAATTAAGAGGAGAATATGTTGAGTAATAAAATATGTTGACGTTGAAATTTTCAGTATATCCTCGTAGTTATTGTTTATAAAAGAACTCAGGATGGGTAACTGAAATGAGTTTATTGATTGAATATAAATAATTACACTCAGTTAACATTAAGTCAAACCGCAAATGAAAGTATTTCAAATCATTTATTACCGTTATATGGTCATTATAGGTACTGTCACCATTTCTACTGATGTTCTGGTGCCGTTAAAAAATATCAGGTGTTCTACTTAGACTTTTACGTTCATTATTGAATTTAAATGCTACTTTGACCTCATTCAACACCTCATAAATAATCCTCTGTACGAAATTTATCGATTATCGAAATATAATTGCCTTGCATTATGAGTTGTTTTTGAAAGTTTGCAGTCTTGGCTGATTTCCAAGATGATATGACGACACATTCACAAACAGGTGTACCATAATATCTCTGCCTACTTAATATTGAATACTTCATTTTTGGAATAATGGTGATGATCACTGATTGCCTTCTCTTAAAACATGAATTGATAGAATGAGATTATTTGAAATGTGTGAATCGGGATATCTCTTTATCTATAGAAATCTAAGATCTGATCGAGAAAACTATATCAAACAAGAAATTATTGTATTCTAAATCAGGTGAACATTTTCCAATAGTGTTATCATGTGGTAACATTGCTATATTCTAAACCGTAATAGATACAAAGACGATTAAATGGAAAAAAAGGTAACTATTGTGGTGAGCAGTAAATTGGTCATACAAAATTTACGGGGATTCTCGCCCTTCCCAACTTATACAGGGAAAACTGAAAATGCTGTTTTCGGTTTTTTACGAATAGAATTGTTATTTCAGAAAATATATGAAAATGAAAAAGGAAAGTTTTATTGTATTCAAAATGTACTAGAACTACGTAACGATAAATTTTTAATCAAACGTTTCGTGTCAACACCGCCATCATCAACTATTTTTTTCAAATACGGACCTGTTTATTTCATCACAAATATTGATAGGGCAATTTAGTGGTATATCACACTCGACATTTTTATAACGTTTCATATAAAATAACTAGCATCATCAGTGACAACAATTTTTAATTACGGTCCTGTCGTTAATTTGTTTATGAATTCCACAGAATCTAACGCTTTGATATAAACATTATCATTGACGTTGTGAATGAATGTATCTATGAAAATTGTATTTATACTATAAACATTCATAAAAGATTTCTGCAGTTTCAGAGACGAACGATAGCAATTTACCCCAGAAATAAACTTACTTAAGAGGAGAAGAAATCAAACAAACAGAAAAACAATTTATTTCATAATGAATTTGTGGAAGAAAATAAAACCAATACAGAAAAAGAATTCTACATTAAATGCTCGAATTGACGACCTCTTTGTTGAATGCAGATAAGTTGTCTGTCCATTTCTGTGGCAATTTTCTAGCATGATGGTTGTAGTGTTATTACATGCATCTCTTATTTTCTATTTGAGATGGTCGATATCGGTACTAGGTGTCGAAAAAACTTATCCTTTATGTATCCTTAGACAAAAAAATCCAAAGGAGTAAGGTCTGGGGATCGAGCTGCCAGGCAATTGGTCCATTGTTTCCAATCCACTTTGTTGGGAATATTGCATCTAAATGTTCCCTTACTATTGCTGCATTATGGGGAGGGGCACCGTCTTGTTGAAAATATTGTATTTCACGGCAGGTGCTTAATGGCAATTCATCTAAGTAGCTATTAAACACATTGGATAAAAAATTTAAATATATTCAGTATGTTTGTTCCCAAAATTCTCAACCAAACATTTATTCCGAACCTCTCCTGGAAATTGGTTTCTCTATGTAAATGTTCATTCGTATTATTCCACCTATAATGGATGTTTCTGTTAAACCAACCATGGTTGGTGAATTTTGATTCGTCCGTCCATATTATTTTTTTACAAATATTTCGAACTTCCCTATTTCTACGTCTTAACCATTTCGCAAATCGTACTCTCCTTCCGTAATCCGATGAACTTTGCGTATCCTGTGGCATTTGTATTTGTTCTTTTTCAAAATATTTCTGGTAGCTTTTACAGATATCCCAAGTTCGTGGACAATTTCTCGTAAAGAACAATCTTGATTAGAAATATTTTTGATTAAAAAAAAGACGTTATTTTTCACTTTTTAGTCTTTATAAGGTAATATTTGCTTACCTAAAACATTTATTTGGTTCCTTATACTTCCAGTAACAACACATTTTCTAGTTTTATTTCTGTCATGCACCACAGTCTCTCAAATTTCTTTCTAATCGTCTAAACATTTGAATGTTTGGAATGCGACCATTCGGGTATAGCTCACCATACTTATTTCTTGCCAAAAGAGGATTTCTATTTGATTTTGCATAAGTAAACAGCATATCAGTCCTTTCGTCATTCGAATACATCTTTAATATGTAACCGAGTGCTTAAATATCTGACAGTTCTTAACAGATATCAACAACTCATTTATTTTTCCTGCCATAGAAATCAAGCAAAGCCTACATGTTTAAATATGGTAAAAGAAGTGAGATGCTATTTAATTGTTCCAAATTAGACAACACTTGTATTTTGATCAAAAACTGATATTTTCATTACTTCCAGGATTAAGAATCATGGAAATAATCCGTGAAAAAATTGATACAGGAGAAATCAGTCTCGAATCAAGGAATACTGTAATACAAAAATACCCAAAAAGGAAAAATACAAATGTTCGTTGTGTTGGGGTATCTTCCTATCGAAAGTATTGGGTAATGACTGAAGTTCCTAATAGTTGAATGAGTTTTGAAGGAATCAAAACAATTCACAAAAGAACTAACGACAGGACCGTAATTAAAAATTGTTGTCACTGATGATGCCAGTTATTTTATATGAAACGCTATAAAAATGTCAAGTGTGATATACCACTGAATTGTGATTTCATCGCTTTCTCAATATTTGTGATGAAATAGAGAGGTCCGTATTAGAAAAAAATAGTTGATGGTGGTCGTGTTGACACGAAACGTTTAATTAAAAATTTATCATTACGTAGTTCTAGTACATTTTGAATACAATAAAACTTTCCTCTTTAATTTTTTTATATTTTTTGAAATAACCATTCTATTCGTAAAAAACCGAAAACAGCATTTTCAGTTTTCCCTGTATAAGTCGGGAAGGGCGAGAGTCCCCGTAGATTTTCTCTGACCAATTTACTGCTCACCACAATAGTTACCTTTTTTCCCATTTAATCGTCTTTGTATCTATTACGGTT
The DNA here is from genome assembly GCA_958502065.1 of Chrysolina americana. Lineage (NCBI taxonomy): Eukaryota > Metazoa > Arthropoda > Insecta > Coleoptera > Chrysomelidae > Chrysolina > Chrysolina americana. The sequence goes on along the minus strand of OY293419.1, from coordinate 61,785,120 downwards.
TAGAATATAGCAATGTTACCATATGATAAAAAAACGGACTGTATAGTGCGGATTGCAAATGAATCTGCCGATTTGATATTTTTCATGATTTTTAGGGGTCTACCCCTTTGTACTTTTTTCGATTTTTCGAATAATTTTTTTTGTATATCGATTGACTCAAAATTCACAGATTATACTAATTTGATCATTCTAAATCGATTGGTGTTCGCAGAAATGCTCTATCTTCAACCGTTCCCGTTCATCTGGAATGGAAAGGAGTAATTTCTCTTCATATTTTTTTCCAGTGCTGCCTGTGACATTTTTGACGTTGTATTCCTTTTATATGCCAAACCTTGAATCTGAGCATAAAAAATCGAATATTTTCGGAATCTGCATGAAATTTTGCGTATATAGTGCGGGTTGCAAGTGAATCTGCCGATATTGTATTTTTCATGATTTTTATAGGTCTACCCCTTAGGATTTTTTTCCATTTTTCGAATAATTTTGATTTATATCGATTTACTCGAAATTCACAGATTATACTAATTTGATCATTCTGAATCGATTGGCGATCGCAGAATTGCTCTATCTTCAACCGTTCCCGAGTTCATCTGGAGTGGGAAGGAGTCATTTCCCTCCATAATTTTTTCCAGTCGTACTCGTGACATTTTTGACGTTGTATTCATTTTATATGTTTGACCTTACCCAAACTTGAACCAACCGGACCTAATATAACCCGAAATAACCTGAACTGAACTGACCTGAATTGACGAAGCTCAATATGATTGACCATTGAACAACGTTATACAAAATATTCATCAAATGAAACTGTAAGTGAAATTTGTTTGAAGCTCTTCAACCGTTCGCAAGCATTTCTGAAATGAATAATTACAGAAATTCTATCGCTGCCATCAGTTACAAGTTATTTATCCAGTCCTTGTTTGATTTATATCTTTCTTCTCCTTTGAAAAATATTCTTCCGCCCAAGAAATAATATAACATCTTACACGTGTCCAAATAAAAATGCAAGAAACATTGACTCATATTACCGTTTCTCCAAATGGCAAATGCTATCCGTTTTTCGCAACAATACACTTCGTTTAATAAACTTCAGCTGAGTTGTTTTCGTTCGGTGGATTTATCACCTACAATATATCGGAATTCATCCTATTTCTACGTTCACGTTCGAACAGACGAGTTTCTGGCCGTGTTCCAAAAGTCGAAGCTTATATTAAGCGAATTCACCTTCCAAACATCAAAATTTTAGTGTTTCAAGTGAAGCAGATTATTCACGAAAGGTAAGTTGGCAACAGAATAATATAAACTTGAAGTTTTTTTATAAATGAGCTCAGTACATTCGTCATCTGACTTCAAAACAATAAATATCACATAACCTAGTTATTCACTTAATTATATTGGAAATCTATCTCAAGAGACTTAATTTTATTTTGCTGTCAGAAAGAATACTCAGGCTATAATTTTGAGTGGTTTGTTGATATTTTGGAGTTTTCTCAATACGTAGCTTCAGCCTTGCAAGGATACTTATTTTACAGCCAAACTCAGAGCTGAACGTTTACTTATAAATTACTCAATTTAATTTTTTTTTTATTCAATTCTTTTCATATATACAACAAGGGCGCGGTCTTCTATATCTCCATTATGGTAATAGATAGATAGGTGATTTTATAGGCAAAATAATACTATTTCTTGGGCTCTACAAAATAAAAATGATGAAACTAACACAGGGTGTCAAGAGTTTTCTGGGCGGATCCCAACTTTGTCTTTTCGATTTTTACATGGGAAATGGAATGTACTTTATATGAATCTTTTTTTCGAAAATATTGACGGTTCTTGAGATATTTAGCATGACACCTTTTTTTTCCAAAATTGATCACTCATCATATTAGAAATTATAAAGTTGCGCAAAGTCTCATTAAAATCTATCCTTGGTCAAATAATGTACTCTCTCGAACGATATATCTAAAATCGACCTGTGATATACAGTGTGCGAAAAACAGCTTGCCAAACATTGTAAATAAAAATGTGCAAAATCTTCTTTATTTACAATAATTTTAATAGCCTTTGAGTTTGTTAATCTACACTAGTTCATCAATTCATTGTAACTTGCTCCCAATTTCTGTAAAGAAGTCAGGAAATCTATCGCAGTTCGTACTGGGTACAAGAAACTTTTCTTATGGTCAAATCAATAGAACAAAGTAACCGGTCACCAAATATGGAGAACGAGGTGGCCAAAGTTAGGGTTCTCTATTACATAACGACTTTCCTTGGAGCTTCTGCCTCCAGAATTATTTTGCCAATTCTTGTATTCAGAGGTAGATCATCATTTTGATGGGATCGGATCCTGCCCTTTTCTGAGAGTTTTTAGTTGAAAAATTCAAGTAATGACAATTTCTGATTGGCTTCAATGACAAATAATTTCAAATATCCTATTGAATGGAATGTTATTGATGGATTGACTGATGTTCTGGAGAAGAGAGGCTTATAGAGATCACTTTGAAGCAAGACCTAACACTCTGTATAATTACCTATGTAAAGTTGGATATATATAGGCAAAAAATCAGATAAGTAATGGACTTTTAGGGTTAAAAACCATATTATCTATCATTGAAGACACACAAGCTATCCATTTTTCTCCTTGTGAATTTTCACAAAGTCTTCTGGACTCTCCTAAAGAAATTAATCAATTGTGAGGAAGAGAGGTGTACTTATGGATTCAAAAAAATATTTTATGTTGCTGATATCTTCAGTCAAAATCTATCGATTTTGTTTACTAATTATATTTTTTTCTGTCCTGGAATGGAAAAATGAATCGTAATATTTTCAAAACCGAGACAATTTCAGGAAAAAGTGCATTTTTCTTAATACTTTGAGGTTGCAGTTGTTGAAAGAGAAATTTAACAAAAACAAAAGCATTGAAAATGTACAGCTTTGCTTGTCTGAATGTTCAAGATATCCCGCAAACGACAAAAAAAGCACTAAACTTGTGATTCCAAGGACTTTTTTGTTTATTTGGAACAGGAGATCTTTCATGGAACTATTTTCAATTCTATGCCTACTTACAGAAAACATATTCTTTACATCTGGTGGCCTTGTTGAAACCCAAACTTACTAACACCAGTTACTGAAGGTTTTCCATTGATAATAGATTCAGATGAAAGCAATTGTGAATTATTGACTCATCTTAATGAACATTTTTTTCAAGGAAAATGCTGAAACTAAGATACGACCCCTCATATGGTAGCCGCTACCAATACCTGCCAGTCCCTTCGTCTAAATTCTACTGGGATTACAATACCTACGACCCTCTCGATTTGTACGAACCCACAAGGTACCGCCGTTGGTACCCGTACTATTGGCCCACACATTTGTTGGATTATGTTCCCAGCAGATATTCTCTCAGACAATTAAGAGTGAGTGTGGAGAGATTCACCTCAGGGAATTGAGTGTTGACTGATATTTACCTGTTTTTCTTCTGTTTTAGCTGAGGAACCACCTGTATAGTTTATAAATGACTGTTTGAATGCTTCAAGAAGGATGGAAAACTATAAAAGACACCTCCAGTTTCTGTAAATATTGATATATATGATACTTTTGAACGAAATGTTATGAACCTCAGATAATGAATATATTATTTTCGACGAAATATTCCTTTTTTTATTTGAAACATTATAATGATTTGTTATAAGGTAGAATCCCTACAATAACAGCTGAAGAAAAACAATGGAATAGTTTGGTGGTATTTTTCATCCTACCGATATTTTTCATTAATCCAAAAAAGCATATGCATACACTTTCAGTGTTTTCTCTTTGTCAAGGTATTTATTTAAGGGTTTTGCAGTTTTTGACTGAATCATTTTAATTACATATTGAATTAATAATATTTATACAGGGTGAGTCAGAATAAGACCGACAAAGTACGACCTCATTTCGAGGTAAAAAGTTCCTATGAAGGTATGGCCTCTGAGATGCAGTGTGCCGAAAGTACGATAAAAATTATATTTATTTTTTTTTCTCCAAAATTCCTGAAGCAAAATATACCAAACTCGATACATTAATCAAGGTTTATCAACGTGATAATTGGAAGTAATGATTTTTAATTTTCGTAAACCAGTGGCGTAGTTACGTTGGTATGTGGAAATATTGGACAAGTGAGCGTTCGACATCAGTTCTCCTGAATAGAACTTTACCATTGAAATTTTGAATGAATTTTTTTAAGAGGGGAAATTTGATTGAAAAATATCCACAAACGGATTTTTAATTGAACACCTTAGCAGATTTTCGAAAATCGTTAACTCGCGACTGCAGAGGTTCCATGAAAGGCCTATGAAATCTTCAAGTGACTGAAAATTGAATTCAATTTTGATGTGTTTATTCAGAAAAGATGGAGTTTTTCGAATATGAGTGGACAAAAGTTTTTGAAATTGTTTTTGAGGTGTATGACACCATTCAGCCCTAGATAAACTTTTCAATTCGAGAACGGTTGGAGTAAGAGAAATTTCGCCAACGCCAATTGATTCACAATCGTAAAATTAGTACGATCTGTGAATTCAAATCGAAAATATTCACAGACGGATTTTTAATTGAACACCATAGCAGATTTTTGCAAAAATTTCAATTATCGACTGCAGAGGTTCCATGAAAAGCCTATGAAATCTTCATTTGACTGAGAATCGACTTTATAAACATAGGAAGGGCCGAGCGATCCCATCTATATTTTATATCGTCGTAATTTTTCATGTTATTAATTGGAAATTTCTGCCGAATTTCTACGTCTTCTTTGTCTAGCTTTCAAGAAGAAAAGGGGTAAATATTTTATTAAAATTCAATTGTTCGACTATTCGATGTTTTTCGCATTTTTCCGGATTATTTCGATTCCATTTTAGTGAGTTTCCACAACTTTCTCCGGTAACGTTAGGTCTGAGGCCCCCGATAATATTTATTTCTTCGTAATTGTCCATGATTCAAACCATTGTAAATTTTCCAGATTTCCAACGCGTTCTACGCCTAGACTTCGAAGAGGAAGGAACGGGGGGTTGAAATTTCTCAGAGCTCAATCATTTGATATTTTCATTATTTTTACGGATTCTTTCAATTTTAATTTCACGAGTTTTTGCAACTTTGTAATTGAAGGAATGGGGTGTCCGAGTTCCCCGACAGACACTTGATTCCCAAAATCATGTCCAAAACTGTGCAGAAATTTCCCAAAATTCTTACGCGTTTTATGTCCAGTCTTTGAAGGAGGGGCGGCAGGGGGTTGTGATCTCTCAAAACTCAAGTTTTTGAGGGGCAGATATTTTTTAATATTTTTCCGATTTTGAGTTACAAGTTTTTGCAGCTTCTTTCGGGAAGGAAGGGGGTATCCAAGCCCCCTGATAGATACCTGATTCCACCATAATTTTTGATGTCCAAAACTGTGGGAAAATTTTAGAATTCGAATGCCTTCTATTACTAGCCTTTGAAGGGGGGGGGTAGGTGGTTAAAACTCCTCAAAACTCAACGTTTTAAAGTTTCGATATTTTTCATTATTTTCACGGATTTTTCTGATTTCGAGTCGACGAGTTTTTGCAACTTTTTTCCTTAATAGCGACAGGGGCTAAATTTTTCTGACATTATTGTATTCATACGACTCTACTGACGGAAGAACATTAAAACAATAATGAAAAATGGATTATATGATCTAATCTTCCGCAACTTAATCCCTATACAATAGGTGTTTTCGTTTGCGAGTACAAAAAAATCAACTGCTGCCCCATACGACCGTTGAATTATATCAGTTTGATACTTGGCAGAGTTTTCTCCGACGACTATTTCGCAATGCTCTTTGTATAATACATAATATGTATTCGAACCTGAACTCTTTGACGTAGCTTATGATGTACATCTGAAACGAACCAATACGCATGCAATAAAATTTAAGGCCTTCCAAAAAGCGATTTCGTGTTAATCGTGCAGCTTCAGAATCGCGAACACGTAAATATTTTGAAAAGCTCCGAAATTCGCTTCCCGACGAGAACAAATATGTGCATAGACGCGGATCAGGAGCTATCTTCATTACAAAATCTAAATTTGAAACTTGGGACTCACGCTTGGCCAAAGCCCAACATTTTCTAGCAACGAATCATAAAACTATTGTTTGTCGAACACCGGACGGCTTTGATAAAAAGTTTCGTTGGTTTTGTTTGATTTTGTGATCAGTTTGTTATCCTTCCACCGTCTTTGATGTGAGTAATTATTGGATAGTTTATTGCTAAAAAGGTGTGCTAGATATGCCTGAGGAATTCTGTTAAGTTGTACTTCGTGAAAGATGTCTGATCAGTGACTAACGTGAATTTTTCTGAGACTGCACAACATGACTGAAGAGTTCATGAAATTTTTATTCAAATCTTTATCCGGGATGTCCCGTTATGACGTAAACAAACTCCGTTGGCAAATACTTATCTTGATTCCAAAATACTTTCTCCGAATATTTACGAAGTTACAGGCCATTAGAAGTAATGAATGATTTTTTGAATATTTCTTCTTTAAACTTCAAAATACTTTTTCAATGAATATATTCGTGATTCTATATCGATAGTGGCTATACAATATGAATTTGGTGTTCACTACTCTGGATATGTGCATATGGCAGGTGGACATTTGTTAGATTTTTATTTAATTGGAGTTAAAAAAATTTTTGGTTGATTCATATAAATGTTAAAAAATACTTGATGCTTTTTATTGAGAGTTTACTGCATCAGCAGTTGTTTAAAATACTGTAAGCCATACAGAAACAAGCGATAAACGCAGCATAATAAACATGCTTTAGCTGTAGTACATCGGGATTCGTACTGATATATTTAGTAGGAGATTTGAGCCGATTCTGTGGTTACCATACACATACGTGCATGGTCCTAATATGTCTTGAAGGTGAAGATGCATTATAAAATAATCGTAATTCAAATCTGATAAGGATGTTTAGCTTTTTTTTCGGAAGTGTTTTTTTCGATATTAATTATGATATGAAATATTTCTTAATTTATTACTACATGAAACATAAAAATCCATTGAATTTTTACACCTGTAAAATCGGGTAACGTTCAAGTTTATGTCAACAATGTAAAATATTCAGGCAGGCATATTCAGTTCACCTTAGTTTCGACCCAGAGTAAATACTTGGGAATTCAGTTGGGATGGATCGCGTGGAAATCATGTGGATAAGAAGGAATTTTCAGTGAAAGGAGCAACAAGTTGTTGGCATTGATCCCAACTTTCACAGTAATTATGATTATCGGGATATTTGCACTCTATGGATGACGTTCCCATTCATTCAGAAATAGACGTTTATCTTCTATAATCAGCAACACGTTAATATGCTTCCGGTTATTTGAAAATAAATGGAAATGAACTGTTTTGAAAGAACTTTGTGAAACAGAAACTGATGAAAATATAGAATCGACACGTTTGTTAAAAAAAACTGTCTCACATTCTTTCACATTGTTGATATCTCTCTGGCACAATATATTCGAACTCGTTCGAATTTTTACAAAAAAAAAAACTGTGTTTTTATTCATGAGAATAGACCACAAACATAGAAGAAGATTTCTAAATACCTAATCTGAACCTGTAGAAGCTCTTCTTATAGACAGTGTGTCAAAATTAAAATTTGCCAGTGAAAATATCTCAGGCATGAAAAATTATATCAAGAAATGCCCAGACTTGAACGGACCTTGATTCTTATCATCCCCTAGATTAGAATAGTTTGGGGCTTTCGAGCTCCAAGCCTCAACACCGCGACCTTTTCAGATCTGTTGTGTTTGTGTGGAGAATCAAGCATCGATATCTATTCTAAAAAAAATTGTTATTGTTAAAATTGTTATATCCTTCAACCGGTTGCACCTCTACGAGCAACCCTCAGAATTCAGAGACTTGTGCGAGCTAGGGGAAGACGTAGCCCTTCTGAAAAGAAAAACCTTATATAGATCCATCACGTACAGTTCTTGTGTTCGGAGCATTTCTTTTCAAATTTGCATCCCAACTGAATCGCCAATCATTCATTCACCAAAACCGACGAAACTTCCGATTTTCCAGAAGGAAGAAAATGCTGCAACTCAAATATTACCCAGGCGAAGGCTACAACTATCAATTTTTCCCCGACTATCGGTTCTATTGCGACGAAAAAATTCATAGACCTCTCAGTTCGTATTACGACTGGCCAAATAAGACTCGAATATGGTATCCTTACAAGAATTTGAGACTGTATTTCGATTATATGCCATCGAGGATTCCCTTTAGGGAGCAGAGGGTGAGTTTTCCATCACCGTGGTGACGCGTGTAGCAAAGCTGCCTTATAGCATAGTCAGCCGGGAAAAAATCTGAGCAGAAAGAGAAACGATGTGATAAACCTGAATAATTTTGTTTTTTCGAAATCAGCAGTCTCTAAAGTGACTTATATTTATTGGAAATTAGGTGACATTGGATAAAATTTCAGAAGATCTCTGCTAGAGTTCATTAAAAAACAAGGAAATGAAAAAAATAAATTTTTTTTGGGAAATTCTACAGCAGGTAATCGATTTTTTTTATTTTTTGAATGAATTACAAATTTCGTGCATTAGGAACTGATTTAAAGACTTCGTTTGTTTCTTGACAAGACCCTTGAAAACTTTCAGTTATTACAAGATGGTCGTGTCGTCTGCAAATATACTAAAACTGCCATCAATTTTGAGATTGGACAGATCCTTAAAATATAATAAAAAGAGAATAGGTCCCAGTACAGAGCCCTGAGGTACACCATGATTGACCGTTCCAGTTTCTGAGTTAGTGAATGTTTTGAAGAATTGAGTACGCTCACTTTGGTAGATCTCAATCCAACTGGGGCTGTGATTTATGAAAGCATAAAGTTGAGGCTTGCGGAGGAGTATTCTATGATTTAAGCAATGAAAAGCTTTGGATGGGTCACAAAATACTGCAGGGCAAACCTCTTTGAGATTGACTCTACTATGAAACTCTTTCAGAAAGGAGAAAACATCTGTATTTTTTTGTGGTTGGAAACCAAATTGTTGAGGATTCAGAATTTTTCGAGCGGATAGAAACTTCATCAATCTAGTTTTGACCAATTCCTCAATCATTTTTCAAAGGATGGAAATTTGTAGGATCCGAAGTATCTACCTCTTCGTGAATAGGAATGACGACGCTAATTTTCAAGAAATTCGAAAAAAGACGTTTAGAAAAAGACTCATTAATTAGCTGGACCAAAAGTTCTAGTGTGAATATAGGCATATTCTCGAGTTCTGCCACAGGAAGTTTTATTTTTGATGAGTTTTATTGTGTCCATTAACTCAACCAAATTCGTATCATCCAGAACAAATGCATCAGTAACAAAATATCACTCATATATATTAGCAGATCTGGTGCGACTTCAATTTTTTTCGCCAGATTTCCGGCTATGGAGCAATAGAATTCATTGAGAACGTTAGGATGTAAAGTAATTTTCTAGGACATAATTTTTTCCACGAAGATCAGTCTGTTCTGACTGCCCAGTCCTTTAAGGGGATCCCCAAACATATTTGGAGGTGACTTGCATTGAGTGGACTGCTTTTATCACTCATGCCTCTCGTACTTGAATTTTATAGAAAATGAAGACCTGACTGAGATCTTCTTAGACTCAAAATTTTGACCTCATGAAATGATACTCTAATATTTTGGAAACACAGAAACATCTTCCCTTAAGTTCTGATCCGATGAGAATATTGTCCCGAAAATATGGGCATAATTATGAATACAGAACATTTTCCTATCAGACGCAATGTTAAATTTCCTCATTCTCTACTATTTTTCAGTTATACGAAAGCTCAGATTTTTTCCTCGTTGACTGGTCTATTACTTCCCCGTTGATTATTTTTTCATTTGTTCTTTCAGATTAGACGCGTACTGTATCATCAGAGGTTACATGACTAAACCCGTGGAAAATATATGACACAAAAGGAGTTTCATGTTCGTCCGAGAGCAAATATAAAAATGTATGAATATAGTTTGATATTTGATACTCGAGAATTATAATGTGGTACATATAAAGAGTTTTAATTTGAATAAATCTTGGAATAGAGTGAATGAGGAAAGTGAAATAAAACAATGGTGATGATAATGAGAATAGTTGTTAGTTTTCATTGAAACATTATTCAAAGGAATAGAGGATGGCCAACCGAAAACAAAACAGCCATTTTCAGAAACCTCGTCAACATTTTGAAAAAACCGGAAGATAGTATATGTACCCTTTGAATAAAAAATTGACTGTTCTGAGCATATTTCCAAAATGTTGACGCAGTATCTGAAAATGGTTCTGTTTCATTTTCAGTTGGCCACCCTGTATATCAATCTTCGGAACTGAAATATCCTACAAATTCGGATTTCAGTCTCAATTACATTATTTACTGTTGGATTATTAAATAACTGTTATTGAATCTAAATATTAGCTCCTTCGCCGTTTTCTGCGTACCGGCATCATTCACTTGCATCAATCACTTCGTCAGTTACTTTTGGCAGGAACAGTACAGTTATAATGTTGTCCGACCTACCCTGGTACTGATGAGAGGCAAAATCTCGAAACATGCATGTCTGCTGGTGGTCATTCCCAGCCAAGTGAATGATACTCTGCTGTTCACTTGCACTTGCAATTGGGTCCTCTTGGAATAATGTTGCACAAATATCTATCAGATGTAGTTCAATGTCCGTCGTGGTATCAGTCAGGGAAGTTGTTGTTTTCCGACAGATGTTCGCCTTATTTTTCCACTGAGTGGAAACGTGCGGAGAAAAAGGGTGTTTCGACTTTGTCGGTTTTGTTCGTTTCAAAAAAGACAAATATCTAAAGAAACATTAGTTTTTATCTCATTGAACACTATTTTTTTTCTCCATAAAATTTTCTATGAAAAGTGAAAATTTTACTGGTAATTACATTGATGTAGGAAAAAAATCGTAAATTATCGTAGAGTGATTCTACAATTGTCTTAAAAAATTTGTGGAATGGTTTCAAAGACAGTATAAAATCGTTCCGTACAATTTAATTCTTCAAGACCATTTATGAAAGTGTTTGGAAGTTGTCACCAAAAAGTTTTCTTTATAAGGCATCATCTAAAGGAAAATATTTTCGTAACGGATGCAGACCATGTTCTCGAAGTATGGCCCAGTATTTATGGAACACCCTGCATATCGAACGCAATGGTAAGATTTCTATAGAAGTTGTGTAGTTCTTGAAAACTTCTGAGCAAAACAAAGTTATGTGGAAGTTGCGGATTCTTATACACGATGGTTGTTTCATTTCCCCTGTCTTTCCGTTTTCATTTGCTTATATTTTCTTTGATGTTCCAATTTAACTCGCATAATTTCGTTTTCTTATTCATTTCAACATTTTGAATCACTGGAATTCTAATGGAATACTTCCCGGTGAATTGAATTCCCGTGTTTCAATCTAACAGGGAATGCCTTTTATAGCTACTGTAGCAGCTTTATCAGCGACTTCCCACCATTGCCGACTCAAAATGAAAGCAATTATACTCCCAACACAAAATCGTTCCAGTTCCCTATACAGTCCATGTTTATATCTATGCTATATAACTTCCCACCGTTATGCGTTTTCCAAGTTTATGACAGCAGTTATTTCACCAGGACATGTACACGTGTAGAATGTATTCGCCCACATGGCTTAAATTCGACTGAGTGTGTTGTTGTATCATCTGAGAAAATATAAAGAACAAGAAGTGTGTTGTCATCGCAATAAGATATTTTTCGAACTCTAAGGAGTCAAATTGTTCACTCAACAGTATGAGTACATATTTCATGAAGAATCTGTGGAATGAGTTCAAATTGCTGCTGAGTCATTCCAATTTCAAGCAATCTGCAGAACACATCGGATATATTCCTTACGTAGATTTGTCTATGACACCTGCGATCATCGAATTCTTCTCTCAAGTTCCTTTAGTACCCAATGAGTTTCTATTGAGATAACAGGTGATTCTAGAGCTAGAACCTTCTTTTTAGAGCGAATCAGCATTGCCATTCAGAGAGGGAACGCTGCTTCTGTACTCGGAACTATTGCCACTTCCCATCATTTGGACGAAATTTTCTTTCGACCTCAAAAATCTGCTGAATTCAACCCCAACAACGAAACTCGAACAGACGATAAACGCAGCTCAAACACCATTAGGCCCGTAGCACATCGTTCTGTCAAAACATTCGGTCTCAAAGGTTTGAAAAATGTTGGTAACACTTGCTTCATGAACTGTGTTATCCAGTGTTTATCGAACACAAGATGGTTATTGGAGTATTTGAATGAAGACGTCTATACAAGTGATTCAAACACTAATACATCTAGCAAGGGAGATTTAATCAGAACATTTGCCGAGGTAATCAAGGAACTTTGGTCAGAAGATTTGTCAGGTCAAGTTGTAAATACAGTTTCCTTGAAAATTGAAATTCAAAGACTGGCTCCTCGTTTCATCGGTTATACCCAGGAAGATGCTCAGGAGTTCTTAAGATGCCTTCTAGAGGGTCTACATGAAGACATAAAGCGAGTAACGGAGAAGCCAAAATCCATTCTGGAAGAAATAGGTGAGAAATTAAGTGAGAGGGAGAAGGCTCAAGAGTCATGGTCACGATATTTAAGAACGGACAATTCCAAAATTGTAGATAACTTCGTTGGCTTGTTGAAATCAACATTAAAATGTACCCATTGTGGTCACTGTTCAGTCTCCTTCGATCCGTTCTGGGACCTTTCTTTATCAATACCTCAAAGAACAGGCCAATTAGGAATATCGCAATGTTTAGATTCATTCATAATGGAAGAAACTTTGGATGGTCATGAGAAGTCGATATGTGCGAAGTGCAAGGAGAAAAGAAAGTGCATGAAATCTTTATCTATTCATAAATTCCCGAAAATTTTAGTACTCCATTTGAAACGTTTTTCTCTGACAGATAGATTTCGAGAAAAATTGAATGTCGCCATTGATTTTCCTTAAGAGGGCTTGGACATGAGTACTTATGCAGCAGACAACGTAGCTCCTTGTCGCTATAGTCTTTATGCCTTGTTTAATCATAGTGGGACTGTCTATAGCGGCACTACACAGCCTACTGTAAACATCCGTATGCAGGCTCGTGGCATGAGTATAATGATTCAAGTGTAACCCCAATTCCATCCAAATCCGTCGTGAGCAGTGAGGCTTATGTCCTCTTCTATGAAAAGGAAGGCATTAAATCACACCTTTGTGATGATATTTAGTTTTTTTTAAATATATTTTATGTTTTATTTGTATTTATATTCTCAGTTTTATTAACAAATAATAAAAGTTTATGTTTCATTTGAAGAAACGTTTTGTTAGAAAAATATCAAAAGTTTCTCGAATATGTATTTAATAAATGTGACATTTCTCGAGAACTCGTGAAGATGTCCGATAGCGATAGTGATATTTCAGTTACTTGCACTCCTGAGCTGATAGATCTCATAGACTCAGCACTTTCGGATTCGATACCCGCAAAATCTAAACGGAAATATGAAAAATGTTACAGCAGCAACTTCAAAGATTGGTGTGTCAACCAAAATGTCAAGACGGTGTCAGAAAACATATTATTATTAGGATATTTGAAGCAGCGATCAAAAGTTGTGAAGAGTTCAACTTTATGGAGCATTTATTCCATGTTAAAGACTATGCTTAACGTCCGAGATGGAATTGACGTAAAGAAGTTTTTAAAATTGGTACCATTCCTCAAGAAAAAGTCAGTTGGTTATCGAGCAAAGAAATCAAAAGTTTTTACGCATGAACAAATTGATTAATTCCTCAAAGAAGCTAGTGATGCAAATCATCTACTATGGAAGATATATAAATATGGAAAAAAAGTGAAGTATGATGTTTTATTCATAATAATTATCATTATAAGTAGTTTTGATAATGGGAATATCAGGAGCATTGCGACGAGATGAATTAGTGAGAATGACCCTCGAAGATATTCAGGAAGACAAAACTGTATTGATAGTAACTGTTCCTGATACTAAAACTGATCAGAAGCGTGTTTTTACCATAACTAATCGAGATTATATGAGAATATACTATAAATATGTAACTCTTCGACCAAAACATACTGCTATTCGTCGTCTATTTCTGAGATATGAAAATGGAAAGTGCTCGGCACAGGTTGTTGGACTGCATACGATTGGAAAAATACCTAGTATGATAGCAAAGTATCTCGGCTTACCAAATAGTGAGGCATACACAGGCCACAGTTTCAGAAGAAGTTCTGCCACCTTGCTTGCCAATACAGGTGCTGATATATCAGTTCTTAAACGCCATGGTGGATGGAAGTCCACTACTGTAGCGGAAGGATATGTCGAGGATTCCATCCATAATAAGAACAAAATTTCCGATGCAATTTCTGACACTGTAACATCTAGTTCAAATGTAGTCAATCGCGAAACGTTAATGTCTAATGTAAATAATGATTATTCAGGAACAATAGATTTAGTTGCTTCATCTTCAGGGGTGAATATCACTAATAATATAAATGTCAAATGCTGTTGATTTTTGATCCTTCGAGACCCCAACAAGAGTAAGTTTTACTTGGTTCTGTCTTACTGACTGAATTCTTCAACAAAGTCTTCGAAATGGCAAGGAATCACTGTAGGCAAGTTAATTTTGGTAATTCTCAACCTTTGAAAATGAAAACGAAGCAAGATTTGCATTGATTTACGAAGTTTCTGAAACAATAGGCTGCTATAACTATTTCATAAACTAATATTTGTGTGGACCACTCAGTATTTCCATTTTGTGAGCCCCAAACACTGTGAATTACGATCACGATGAAAACACTCATATTTCAAAATAAACAAGTGTTACAGAACATCCACCCACCTCGTTCTCGCGAATATCTTTCGAAGTGGTGACTAACTTGATGAAATCATTCGAATATTTTCAAAATATTCGGCGGCATTTCGTTATATTACACCCGTCGCCTATTTTGATATCGTCAGTTGGATTCTGGGTTGGCTTTGGCCCAATACAATATCCTCTAAATTCCCTGCAATTGTTTCGAAACATACACAGTTCTAGTGGCTGGTTAAGTTACCTGGTTGGTGATTGTGATCGAACAAAAGAGCGACGTCTGATCTTTAACGGTGAGTAGGTTTACGTGTGTTACATTTTTTGTATGAGTTGCCCATATATGACGAGTTTGAAAACGTGTTGTTGATGTACTATCAACTGCTAGAGATTTCAATGAAGTCAGATGTTCACAGAGAAATTCAATGAATGAATATCGCCAGTTTGTTTTTTCATTGAAGAAAAAACTAACTGAGAAAATTCAATATGAAATTCTATTCTGAAGGTATTTTCAAAAGATTGATTCTGATTTATCAATAATCTTCTGCACTGGAGAATCATAAAACTGACTCAATGAAAAGGTTGAAAAAGTCAGAAGTTGTTCTTTCAAAAAATGAGTGTGAATGATTTGTGAAAACTTATCTTTTGACATTTCGAGATATTAGATGGTGATTTAATTATACTGGAACAAAATTCTGATATCATTTACATTTCAATGTGAATATCTTCTGTCTTGAGTATTGTATTTCAAAATGTTGTTGAAAATATTTTCTCTGCTATATAATTATAGATTTGAGGCAGCCAATACATTTTCACCTTGGAATTTGTCAATCACTATACTTATTGCAATTTCGTCAATTGATAGTCCATCCATTTGTGTATTGCCACATATTATTCTCAAATCGCTGGTATTTGAGGAAGTGTTCCATAATGATTCAGGCCTAAAATGTCGCATGGTAGCATGAAGGTCCATTTGAGAAATATATATCATAAATATTTCTTCAATTAGTTGTATCTTCACTTCCATTTAATTTTTTTTTTAATTAATGGGAAACTCTTTCTGAAATAACATATTTGGAGTAATCCAAATAGTTTTAATCGAATCTAATACCACTAGCTTTCAGCGAAGTATCTCGAAATCACACAAAGATTTGTTTTTCGGTGACGTCACGATAAGTTACGATAATCTTGTCTAAAACTCGACTGAAATGTTTGCAGAAGATGCTCGAGTTAAAATACGATCCCGTTCATGGATACGACTACTCATACAATGCCAACAGGCCATACATTCCTGATTATCGAATCCACCGACCTTATGATTTTTACTTTGATTGGCCTTGGAGATACCGAGTTTGGTTTCCTAACAGAGCCTACAGGCGTTTTTTGAATAAGGAGCATCGCGTGAGTAAGTTCAATTGTTTTCTCTGCGATTTCTTGGGATTCAATTGAAAAAGTGGGTGTACCACAAGGACGTGTTTTGGGACCGTTGATGTCGAATCTCAAGAAATTGTAGCGATGAGCTCTTTCGATTCCATTATTTTTCTCTTACTAACTAGACTTTCTTTATTTCAGTTGAGAGAACTAATTTATATGATGTGAGGATTTCAACTGAAGTATACTGAATTTTTTGAAGTGATAAAATGTGCTTTAAATGTGTTAACACAATGTCTGTTTAGGTTCAACTCTCTTGCAGAAGTAGATAATTTCTAGTTAGTAATTAACTTTATTTCATATTGATAAATTCAATAAACGATAGTAAAAAATACTGTTTTTTTATTTCTTGCTCCATAGTTTTTTTAACAAACCAGTATCTCCTCCTGATACTTTTGGCCAAATAAAATATTGTTTAATTCATCAAAATGAAGAGTTATAAAGCCTAAGGTTGGATATGAGTGAAACTCTTCGAAACTTCGACAGTGGGTGGGAGTTTAACAATTATATTCATATAAATCCAATATTTCAAGAAACTTGAATACATTATTTCTGTTACTACAGAGTTAGTTCTCCTTTTTTGTTCGATAAAAGGAAAAAAACTTTCCAGACGAAATTAAAAAGTTAATGAAATTGTAAAAATTAACAATGAACTTTTACGGGACTGAAATGTTGACTTGAAAAAAAAAAACAGGGAAGGAAAGTTAAAATTCTTTCTAGCCATACTATTTCTATTTGAAAAATGTTTTTACTAACTGAAAAAGGGGCAAAACCTCAATTGAGTCTTTATTTTCATCATTTGACTCTATTTATTATTTTATTAAATATAAATTGTTTTATAATATATATTTAAAGAAAAAATATTATGACAAGAAGCTGCTACTGATTGAAAATTGGTTTTATAGAAAATTTACTTGTTTCCCAATTAGTACCTAGCGTTGAGGTACTTTACCTTGTTTATATCAGAGTTGGTCCTGTCAGTTGTTCATGAAACTCTACCTGATTCACAGATATTATTTTTATCAACCTTGAGGTGTGAAATATTAATTTCATGCCAACAGTGCAGAAAAAATTATTTTTAAAAAACAATAACATGCTTTCAAAATGTTTTTTCAAAGCATAGTGTTGTTTATACTAAGATAAATGAAAAGTGCATGGAAAATAACTCAATGAGTTTTTCCAAAATTTCTTAACCATTCATAGAATACTAATTTTTTCTTCCACCCCAAGAAAAAAATAAGTACGTACCTACTCATAAAAATATAAGTCTTTATGAAACGTGCATAATATATATATATATATTTACTAGTGGATGCACAGATGATGATTTGATTTTGATTCTGTCGTTCTCCATTGAAAAATAATGGTGTGATTCTTCTTTTGATATGTCGTGATCCCGAATGGAATTTCAAATCTGTGTTTATATAAACTAATTTTAATCTAAATACCACCACACGTGCATAGTTTCAATAAATACTCCCCCAAACCTAGTAGTCTAATAATCCTTAGATTCCCATCTGAAATATCGCAACTTATTTTCTTGGCAACATACCAAAAATTCTCCTATATCTAGCCACCATGTGCACATTCTACACAGAAACGTGGTATTTTTATCCGAAAGTTATCTACATTCAACTCGTCCTTTCTACAGAAATGTAAGTATGAATTACACACTTTATATAATTGAATAAAACGGGTGGTAGGGGTCAAATAATATTTGATACTTCCAAACAATTGTAAACATGAAATAACTTTTTCTACATTTCCATCAATTGGTGAGCAAGTTGAAGTTTCATCAAATGGCTAGTATTTTCATAAGAAAAGGGCAAATGTCGTGACGATAAAAACTTGGAATAGAATATGGGGCCAACTAACACCTTATGCGGAAGGTATTTTCTTGAGTGCTTACAGCCATCATGATTTTTTAATAAAGTATCATTCGAGAATCATTTATTCACGCTGAATGTACAAAATATTAACTGAGGAACCAAAAACATCTCGACACATCGGTAGACAGTTTGAAATTCAATCCTCATCTTCCAGAGATTCTTGACAGAAATGCTTACACATGCCATTGCCATTCACTGTGAGATGGTGCTGCATTACATTACTTTGCTACTGCTCCAAAACATCTGAAAGATGCGTAAAAGTACTGATTGAAGATTCATGGAGTGGCCAACAGGTTCACCAGATTTGGCACTACTGGATGTTTCTTCACTGGGATATTACTGAATATCTTCAAATTGTCTTTGGCAGCAAGTAATCATGGTGATTGAAAGCATTTTTCCTGAAACCCTCTGGGGGGGTACGGTAAAATTGTAAAACCAGCTCGCAGTGTATCAAGTTGGTAGTACAATACTCGAAGCACTGCGTTATGCCTGTGGATATAGGCTGAGACTGGACGTTGGACAGGCTGACAGGTAAGGTTTCTGGATAAGCCAAGGTCTTCAATGTCCTTGAAGAAGACCTCATGCATTGGCTAATCCTTATGTAGCTGTAGGAGATTCTCACTCTCCGCAGCTTCGACGTGGGCTTTTTCATGATCGTTTACTGAGCAGAGAAGGGGATCTGAACTCCTGATGACTTTACAGTACCATTCTGTTAGTTAGACCCTCCAAGCTCAATAGACCACGGCCTTCCCGTTGTCTGGGGAAGTATAACCGTGGAACACACGATTTATGATGTCGTATGAAGAGTTTTTACGTCGAGTTATCGCAGCTTTTCCAGAGTCCATTTCATCACTCCAAAGGAGTAAAGTAGAATCGGAACGACAAGCATATTAGATGCAGCAACTTTGTTCTTCCCCGACAGCTCTGATGACCAGATCTGTCAGAAATTATGCCACGGAGAGATTTTTCAACAGTAGTTACCTCTTGGGTGTGGCTGAACGTCCTCTTCGTATTTCTCGTATCGTCCTTTTTTTTCATTATCATCATCGTTAATATCATTGATTTCGTCAAAAGTCCACCTGCACCTGTTTTGATTCATTCAAATATGCATTGATTATTGACTTTTGTTGCGGTTTTATAAAAATTTACTGGATTTCTATCCATATATCCGCTACTTTGTTCTAAGACTCCAATAATCATTATTGCTATTTTAGATGTTCAGATTACAATACGACCTGCAAACCCCCTATATACCCCACCGAAATGTCATTGATTACGAACATGTTCCTTACACCAAATACTCGACCTTGGATATCCCTCACTACAACACGTATAGGCCCTTAGATCGTTATGACAAGTGGCCATCTTGGTACAAGGCTTACCTGCCCTATCCGGAATTCAGGCATTATCTGAATAATTTGCTGATGAGAGATTTAGGGGTGAGTTTGAAACAATATGATTTATATGATCACCATTGGTTGTAACGTAAAAAACACCAGAAGAAAAAAGTATGTGATATTAACTAATTTGAAATATTGGAGAGATAGTATAAGTTTCGTTCGTATACAGAATATGTCCCACTGTGACCAGAACCACCTTTTATTTTACTAATCGAT
The DNA here is from genome assembly GCA_958502065.1 of Chrysolina americana. Taxonomy (NCBI): domain Eukaryota; kingdom Metazoa; phylum Arthropoda; class Insecta; order Coleoptera; family Chrysomelidae; genus Chrysolina; species Chrysolina americana. The sequence continues at coordinate 61,765,347 of OY293419.1, read as the reverse complement.
TACCGATTTTTGAGAATTGCAATCATGTGGTAGCCAAAAAAGTGCTTTCTTTCTGTTCAATAATTGTGATAGGAATTTCAAGTGTGTGGTATTTTATAAAAGATATTCATCAATTCGTTTTACTATTACATAAATGAGATTCCCACAAATTAAGTGGTAATGATAATCGTGAATAGAAGAGACAAAAAATGCGTGAAATGAACACTTCAAACATATTCTGAAAATTATTTAGACATCTAACATTTCTGATCTGGTTTTCTTGAGCAACTCTGTTCAGAATCTCAGCTGATGCATCAGGAAAATTCGGGATACTTCATACAGCTCACAAAATAGTTTGCAACCACTGATGATCGATGATGATGATAGAACTAAATGAAAATATGTGGTGAATTCATATTTTTTACAGATCAGACGTCATAAATACGTTCATACGTATTGGTGAGAGAGTTTCAAGGCAAAATCAATCAGCTGAAAGTGAATCCAAAGTTGAAAGAGTTATATATTACAAATTGGCAAATAAAATATTTCCATATTATTTTGATTGATTTAATTCCAACCGCTTTTCTCGTTATAATTCACAAAAGAAAATATATATATACGAAAAGAGTAAATTCCATTCGTTCGGACATTTTATCCCAATCACGCGACTCAGTGTATCAAAAGAAATTGAAATTGGCCAGTTGCGGACATAATAAGTGGTTGGCCAGGTATCTGGCAAGCTTCCAAATAATTTTTCGCTACGTTAGTGTTGTTTCTCAAAAACACACATTGATATCTTGATATCAGAGCTAGTGAAACGTATTGTGCTCATTTCCTTCTTGGACTTCTCGAATACCGTAAGTTTTCACCAAGATATATGTGGACTTTTATATATTCTTGATAACAATGTACTGGGGAGTTTGATTTGCGATTGAAAATACTTCAAAATGGGGTTTTTGTTCAAAAATTTTGATAAGTTTGAATGTTAATTTTTTCGAAACTTACACAGAGTGTCCTGAATTAACATCCCAGAATAGGTCGATTTCCTTGAATCCTATTAGAGCAAATATATTCATGCTGTGACTTTCATACTTACTCAATCACAATTTCAAAAAACCTGGTACTCATCATCTTTCTTCTGTAGACTCAACCCTTTCAAATATTATTTCAAAATATATTGGGGTGCAAGCTTTCAAATGCACCATCGTATCTACTCAGTTTCCAGAAGACTTGTGTGAGCTAAGAATGACGTGGATCTTATTTTTCAGTGCAATCCCATATTCAATCATATGCCCATCACTATTACATTTTTTCCACTGGAAATACTAATTTTGTACCCGGACTTTACTTACTGGTCTGATTCGATTATCTATCCTTTTTATTTTTACTACATACCCAGTTCTTCATCGATTGCCTAGCTGTATTTCCAGGAAATGTAGTAAAATCTCGAAAAAAAAAATTTATTCGCATTTAACCCCGTGAATAAAATGATAGAACACTCATCTATACTTTTGAAGTACATTATCCTGAAAATTGGAATATTTTTTGACTATTTCAATAGTAGCAAACAATATCATTACCAGAAGTGGTGTTTTTATTCTAGAAACATGCTTGGTCTTCAGTATGAACCACGATATGGTATCGCCGACTACGAATACTGGCCGTACTCAAAATACGTCCCTGTAGACATTCCGAACTACAGGGTGGACAAACCTTTGGACTATTACGGTTCGTGGCCTTCGTACTATCAGATTTATGCACCGATTCCAGAATTTAGGAGATATTTGAACAATCTCTTGCTGAGGGACCTGAGGGTAACAAAAATTGGGAAAAGGTCCACAGAAATGTAATTACAATCTTTTTTAATTTTCAGCTGAGGCAATACGACTACAAACACACCTACTACTGAACTGGAATTATCACGAGTCAATTGTTTTTAATAAGATGTGAATGAATGAAACAATAAAACAAAAGAACACGTTCACCTTTTATGGATTATAACAAAAGCTACTTTTTATTTGAATGGCGTTTTGTAACATCAGCGGAATCGTTAATGTTATGAAATATGTGGGAAGGTTTGGCTCTATCATCAAGATATTAGAATCATACCTAACATAATTTAATTTTTTTAACTCACATAAATTTTTAAAATTTTGTCCCCCTTGGATGCTATACTATTTATCGGCTGGAATTGGATTCGTCACAAACCTTATTAATTTTGCAAAGTTAACACTTGTTCTGATTATTCAACTCTGTTAATTGAGATTCCTTTTCTTACCTTGACAAGGCTATAAGAGCTTTTATAAATATTTACGTTAGATCAATGAGATCATAATCACAGCTATCAATGATTTAAATAGGAAAATTCAGCAATTCAGTTATAACAGGAATTTATCAAACAATTTTCCATATTGAAATCGGAATTGAAGCCAAGCCTTATGAAAGATTTGCAGAATTTTCTCAAACAATACAATAAAAGAATAACCCTTTTTATTTATTTATTTATGTTTTGGTTCTGAACTGAGATTCACCAGAACAATAAAATTCTCCATCTTTATATCACATCTTTCTATATCGATATGAGGCCAAAAGTCCCAATACACAAAAGTGGAACTGATTTTCTTCAAGGCCTATTAGATTTCTGTAAACAGTTGTTTCCGTCTCGAAATGTGTAATTGTAGTCCAAGCTCCAAGATTGTCGAGCATGAATATTTGTTGCTCCAGAAATTCGTGAGTGGCCACAAAAGTTGCCAGATACAAAACACACAATACAGACGATTCATTTGGCAATAAAAACGAAATTAAACAGAGTAGGCGCGATGAAAAATTGATTGTGTCGAAAGCATGACTCAAGCGAGGATTTTGATGTTACCGAAATATCTCTAATTATTTATTTTGGACGAAAATAGCCACTCCCACCGCATGAAAGTGAATCAACAGAGCTACCTTGACACCTTCGTAAAATACTTGCGAAAATTACAAAATCACTGGTATGTAACAAAGGCGTTCGTTTGCGAAAATAGTACTGGGAGAACTGGCGATATTCCAGAAATTCGGATCTATATTTTCGGTTGTTTTTGTTTGGATCCATAAAGTTCAAAAGTGCCGTGGAAAGAGGTGCAGTTCAGTGGATAAAAATTATTACAGTGAGTATCTGGTTGTATTAAAATTACTTTTGAAGTCGAGGATGCACCAAAGATATCATGAATTGAGCTATAGGTTTGAAAAAAATGAGGATTTGGATGTGTGAGATCCTTGAATTTTTGATAGTAGCTTCATTCAAAAAAGTTCAGAAATTTTTCGCTTATATCTTCACACTGCCTTTTACATTCCAACCCAAAACTTCGAAAATTTCAATACAAATATGCTTTTTTAGTGACTGTATCATACGATAAATAGTTGAATGACTGAATAGTTCTATAGGAATTTGCTTGTACTTTCGGATATGGAAAAAATATCCAGTTCTTACCAATAACCCTAACAAAGAATGATATTGAATCTTCGAAGTTTTTTTTTTAATTTCAAGATATTATCTAAATTTTTGTCATAAAAATTGAAAACTTAAACCAAAAAACAAATTAGTTAGTTTGAGTGTGTATTGAGAATCTTCAGGTACCTAAAATATGTCGATAGTTTTTTTTCAAAATTATTTTCGAAAGAACTCATAGACATTACATATATATCACCGGAAAACAAATTTGAGACAAGACAATTTGATGTATTTTGACTTCAAATGGTGTCCTTTGGATTCAATAAATGGAGTATGTGAGTGAATGACTGACCAGTTTGCAGTGAATAATAAATTATAATTTTAGGGGGTATATTTTCTGGAAAAAGTACTCTATTCACTGTCGAAAGAGACTGTTGAAGTTTCACACAGTTTCTTTATGTATTCAAATGATCCAACTGCTAAAATGTTGGTTATGATTTTTTATTTTCTCTGCTTTTTTTATATTTACGGTATTGGTTTCAATGCCTCTGGCTGAGACCTATAATTATGATCAAAGTTATATCATAAATTTTGTTTTTATTTCGTTCACGTTGGAAATTTTTTTTTTTGTAATACACTGTTTTGTTCCAAATCTATAAGAAAATTCAGACTTCGAACATAATTTTGGATATTTGGATAATGACATTGATATCTTTTCACATTTTTGAATATTTGTTACGGTTGTTGCATAATTTCACAGTAATATTGCATGCAATAAGGAATGGAACAGTAAATGATCATTAAACAACAAAAAAAAACGGGTAATGTAATGATATCGAACAACTTTACGATATATACGATAACAAAAAACCAAAAAGTCAGTTATTCATCAAGTTACTAGAAATAATACACTTCATCAATATTTTGGAAACAAAAAGTAACCAGACACCTTGTTAAGTTTGATACATTTTTTTTATGAAACGTGTTATACACAAACACCGTTATTTCTTATTATAATCCAAATGAATGGACACCCTTGTTTCCAGAAATGTTCCACTTGGAGAATAGATACGACGCCATCGACCGTTACCACTACACACACTGGCCAGATTCCAAATATTTCAGGAACTACAGATTCTCACCACCCATAAGTTGGTACGATAACTGGTCGACTAGATCCCGTGTATGGTTTCCTTATTACTGGTCAACTAGCAGGTTGTTCCAACACTACTCAGACTACAGACCATCCAGCAGGTCACTCAGAGAACAAAGGGTGGGTTTAAATTAGAAACAGCTAGGAAGTTGCATCGATTATGGGTGCCATAGTAACACTAGATAGGTACTTCTGTCGTGAGATATTTTTCAACAAAATTTTCTTGGGTACCACATTATCGAGAATGGGCCCTGTATATTCCCAACGTGAACTGGATTTGTGCTAATATTGCTCATATTGTATGTTTTGGTATCCTCATCACGAAATCCGATTCACAGATCAATCTTATTACCAATTTTCGGGCTGCAGGGTGTAAAAAGTTCGATTTTGGGTATGCATCGATTTGATTTTTGTGCTCTAATTCGAATTGAATTTTCTTGGAGATGAACTCATCACATATGAATTGTAGCTCATGAGTGCTGCCATTCAAATAAAAAATGATGTCTCACACAGGGTGTTGCATTTCAGCATGGCAAGACGATGTTCATAGAAATAGACAAATATCAATACCATAAACGGTTTGATTTTCATTCAATTTGTTAAAACTAGGAAACAAACAGCTAGAATTTGCCAATTTTTTGAAGATGTATGGGTTTTCATCAACTACATGAGGATTCAGATGATTGCCTGTCCAACAGTATATAGTGTTCTATGTACAGGGTGACAATTTAAATGCTCACAAGTACTATAACTTGATAACAACATTATATAATTATTACGGATTGTCAGTAACCGTTACTAGGATATGAGAGTTGAACTGAAATAACCATTTCACGTAGTGAATTTGTAAGGTCCTTTCAACATATTACCAAGGAGCGATAAATAATAGAAAATAGTGTTTCAGTGCTCCGATCTTAACCCACTTGTATTAGTCACTTTTTCCATTTGCGTTGAACAGAAAAGAAAAGACATTCATAACATGAACAGAGTTCCGAAAAGAAGGACACAATGTTTGATGAAAAAAACACAATAATTTAGTTCTTGTATCTTAATTTTCTAGTTATTCTGGAAATGACGAATTCCTTGCAAAGGCATGGAAAATAAAAGGGAAAAAGTAAATGAGTACAATTCTTGAGTATCATCGAGATATCTACAATTATTTACAATTACTTCACAAAAAAAATCATATGATGAAAACATAAGGACGTAGAAGTTATGAAAAAAAAATTAACTTTAAAGTTTTATCATAACTCCCAGTTTTAGTTAGGTACTTCAATAATGAAACACCTTGTGCATATTGATGATATTTCCCAATATTATCTCCATTATTTTTTTTCTTATTTCAAAATTGTGAATGCAATTGAAAAAACATCCAAATACCAAGGGGAGAATCAAGCTGATCTGGAAATTTTTGAATATAGAAAAAGCAGTCTAAAATTTCAATTTGTCCGTTCAGCAACATCATTTTTAATAAAAAGCGGTTCAGTTCAAATGAATTTTCTATATCAGAGCTCAGTTAAGGGTTCACGAAGTAATTGACTTGTTATATGCAAAATTATGGGTCCGATAACGCTGCCTTGAGGAACACCAAACTATTTTATATGAGAACGCACCAATTCACTTCAAAGCTTCTATATAGTGAGAAAGTTTTGCAATCAATGATTTGAAGTTCACTAGATTGTTTTTATCAAGTGAAATTAAGAATGATGCATGTTGAAGAATCGTAATATGAAGCCATATGAAAACAAATATAAGATAAAAACCACACTTTCTGTTACATCCATCGTTTTTCGATGAGAATCCATACTCGATTATGAACTAGAGAATTATCTACATGGTAGATTACTTTGGGAACTTTCTGACTATAACAGTCCCCTTCACCGCTCTACGAACAACACTCTAGTTTCTTCGTTGGTGTCCAAAACACACTCATGAATCAACTGAAATTCCATTTTCATTTACTCATAATAATACTTTATGTTCCTTTCGTATGTTACCTCCAAACAGGGCAGAAAATAAATAAAGATTAACCTGACTTTTATAGTTCATTATTGTAGTCTTCGGCACACGTAACACATCTCGGGGGCTGTAACTTTCTCCTTTCTTTGGATTCTATTTGTGTTTACCAGCCTGTATTTCATTATTGTTCTGTTTTGCAGCTGAGGAATAACCTTTACTTCTGATTGGGAGAGGAAAACCGCGCATTGAACTGTTGAACGAGAATGCTTGAAATGTGCTGAATTTTATTTTTGTGAGATATATTTTTTGTAAATAAACTGATGACGAAATATTTTCTCTATTTTTGAATATTACCTAGAAACCAAAAACTTATTTTCTGTACATGTGTTTTCACTTGAAATTCCTAAGTAACCACATGAATTTCGATGATAAACATTGATATCGCAGAAACCTCATTACAATTCTGAACGATTTCAATTCTATAAATATCTTCATGAAAAAAACCATTTTTGAGTTATTTTCAATTTCATCAAATATTAATATAAAACAATACTTATATCAAGACTCTAATATCTCGAATGTGTATATGCACGTGGATAAAAGTTCTGTTTTTATTTACATGGAAAGGCTTAGTGCTTAGAATTCTTGACAAGTGCTCCGAACCAGTAAGTTGAGGGGTACCACAAGGATCAGAACTTGGCCATCCTGTATTTTATTGTACATTAATTATCTAGCACATACTAATATGAGCGCTTAGTTTTTTGTGTGGATAACATCAGTTTATGGAAGAAATAGTCTTGGTAACTTTGCAGTAAAGATCGTATCATCAAATTTAATCTCAATTATGATATAGAATTTGTTTTTGGGAAAAAAGTTCTTAATTTCTTTTAAATTGTTTCACCTTCGTAAAGCATAACCCAGAGATCCGTGTACACCGTTGTTTATTGATTAAAACAATTTGACATTTACCTATATATATTCATACTGGAAAATGTGTGTTTGATCCACAAAGAATATCACAATGATTGAAAAACTCCAGGGTTGAAAGGTTCTATACAGGAATACTTGCATTTCTTCCATTGGCCAGCCCTGCCAATCAGTAATAATAATAATAATAAATTCATCCATTTGCCTCGAGAGAAAATGATCTACTTCAGTCCTTGAGGGTGGTAGAGAAGTGTATGGGTTCGTGGAAAAGTATGTGGTTATGAACTCCTCTAAATCTTCGTGACTGAAAGTACGATTATAACACTTCTTACAAAATATACTGAAACATTGGCTGTTGATCATACGATAATGAAAAGGCTCAGTTAAAAGCATTTCACTTTCACTTCGTCTGTCTATTTTTAACCAGGAGAAAAAGACATAAAACACATTATGGATAAACAATATAATGTTCATGCCAAAAATAAACTGAGTTGCGATATTTCATGATAGGAATAATCCACAAGTTCTTCTCATAAAATAAATATTTACTGTCATTATTATCGTCGTACCAAAGCGATAATCCAATTATATCTTTAAACTATAGCGTTTTGGCTGCACACTTCCGTCATCAGGATAGCTGATCTAACAAAAAGGATAAATCATGATTCATACTGTGGTGAGTAATTGAAAATGTTCTATAATATTTTATAGCTGGGGCATTGTTCACAAAAACACTTGAAAACTTGAAAACGTAGTAAAATACAGCATCCTTCCTTTTTTCATGTGCTACTCTAAATCTGTCAAATTTGACATTTTTATTGAAAATCCTCAAAAAATCGTTTTTTTCGGAAATTTCGAAAAATGCCAAAGAAAAAAGTTGCTCAGTTTACAATTTTATACATTTTCTCCAAATTTGGACTCTCTACTGTCACTTCGACATTTTTCAATTTTTTTTCAATTTTTCGAATCTTTCGCTCTATCGATTCGAACGAAAGTCGACGAAAGTCTTTTGAATAAGTATGAAATTGTAAATCATTGTTTAGTTTACAGAAGAGAATGATATTACGGGTTTTTTGTAACTGAATTATTGGTCAGAAAAATAATTAAACTGGATAAAAATCTATTAAAAAAAGAATTATGAGTATAATAAGAATGAAGGGAAATGCGTTTATTCGATTAGTGACATTTTAACGTCCATACATTTGAAATCCACATCAGTTTAACAATGAAATGAAAAAACTAGATGAACTTTGCAACAACAAAGACGAATTTCTGGGGGTGCATTTTTTTTTCTGGTAACAGGCCAATGTGGGTATTTTCTGGGCAAGATATGAAGTCTTATATTCATCAATATTATGAAATTTGAATCATGTTTCGTTCGAATCGATAGAGCGAAAGATTCGAAAAATTAAAAAAAATGGAAAAAAGTCGAAGTGACAGTAAAGAGTCCAAATTTGGAGCAAATGTATGAAATTGGAAACTGAGCAACTTTTTTCTTTGGCATTTTTCGAAATTAAAAAATAACAGATTTTTTTCAGGATTTTCGAAAATAATATCAAATTTGAAACAAGCTAACTGCGAAGTCAAATTTTCTTTATATCCATTAATAAAAAAAATTCCATATGTGTGACACTGTATAAAAGTTATAGGACAGGACAAAGTGGGTGCAGCAACATTTCTTGACCACAGCCGCTGAATGATAATGATAATTATGAACATTAAAAATTTGGTATCGCAAAATGAAGTTCAGAAATAAATGAAGGATATCTACAATACTTTCTTAAATATTGCGATATCATTTTACACCAGAAGTTTCAAACGATACTCAAATATTTCTCTGAAGATGTCGCGAAACGTTGGTCATCCACAACTGTATACACCCAACTTATGAAATCATTTTGATGATGCTTTTCAGAAAACGATATACCTGGACTACCCCAGGCCAATTAAGGCAGTCGACTACTCGTACTACCCATATTCTTACAGAACTTACCGCCCTCTAACTTTGTACTACGACTATTACTGGCCGTTGAGTAGTCTCAATCGCTACTACTGGCCTCACTATCCCTACTACAGATATTTGTACTACAAGTATACACTGCCTTCCGACAGATATTATCATCTGAAAGGGGTGAGTATTCTGATGCGATTTGTGGAGTTTGTACAACGACAGACTGCTGAGCTCATTTAATGACATGTTTGATTTTTATGTCATTGAACTCGACGTAAAATGCTATGCGAGCTAGAATTTCCGCCTTTTTTATACTCGCCCACACAATTAGTTTTTCAGGATATTGAGTGTGCCGTTCCCTGAAAATGTGTGTTATTTACGTGATGTTATCCCCCTGGATTGTTATCACCTAGTTCATGAAAAATATTTAGTTTGTGAATATAAAATTTCCAGTAAAATGTGTCCCTTATACTATATAAAAACTTGATATTACAAGCATCATACCATAGTCGGCAAACATGAAGATCATGTGGCTTTGGGCGGCTTTTGCTGGCTCTTCGGCTCTTTTGGGCTCTTGTCCGCTCTTGTCAGCCTTTGGTAGCTCTTGGCGGCTCAGGGTGATTTTTGGTGGCACTTGTCCACTATTAGTGGCTCTTGTTGGCTCTTGGCAGCTGTTGGTGGCTTTTCGCAGTTCCTGGCTATTTTTGGCGTCTATTGATAGCTCTTGTCCGTTTAGCGGCTCTTGATGGTTCTTTTCCACTATTGGCAGCTTTTGTCTTCTTTGGTTCTTTGGGAGGCCCTTGTTTGCTTTCAACAGCTCTTGTCGGCTTTTGGAAGCTTTTGGAAGCTCTTGTCCGTTTATGGTGGATTTTGTTCGCCTTTTGGCAGTTCCCGGCTACTTTTGGCGGCTCTTGTTGGTTCTCGTCCGCTACTGGAGGTTCTTGTTGGCTCTTGTCCTCTTTTGGAGGCTCTTGTCGGCTTTTCGCGGCAATTTTCGGCTCTTGTTGGCCATTGTCCGTTTTTCGGCAGTAGTTGGCAGCTCCTGATGGCTTTTGGCGGCTTTTGATAGCTCTTGGCGGCTTTTGGAGGTTCTTGTTGGATCTTGACCGTTTTTGACTGTCGCATTTTTGCTTCTAGTGGCTCTTGTTGGCTTTTGTTTGCCTTTGAGCAGTTCTCAGCTGCTTTTGACAGCCCTTGATGGCTTTTGGCAGCTCCTGACAGCTCTAAAGTGCTCTTGGCTACTATTTGCAGCTGTTGGAGACTTTTGGACGATTTTGGCGGTTCTTGTCTGCCTTTTGGCAGTTCTTGGTGGCATTTATCGGCCCTTTTATGCGAATTTCAACGGCTCTCGGCAGCTGATGGCAGCTTTTGGTGACTCTTGTTGGCTTTTGTCCGCATTTGGAAGTTCTTGGCGGCTTTTGGTGGAGCTTGGCGACTTTAGAGTTTTCTTGACGGCTCTTGGCAGCTGTTGAAGGCTTTTGGAGGCTCTTGATGTTTTTTCTGTTCTAAGCGGCTCTTGTCTCTTCTCCACCTTTTAGCACCTCTAGGCGACTCTTGGTAGCTGCTGACGGCTTTTGGAGGTTCTTGTTGGCTCTTGTTCACCTTCGAGCAGGTCTTGGCGGCCCCTGACGGCTCTTGGTAGCATTGAAGTGCTTTTTACGGCTCTTTGCGGCTTCTGGAGGCTCTTGGCCAATTTTGGCGGCTCTTGTCTGCCTTTTGGTAGTTCTCGGCAGCTATTGGCGGCTCTTGGCAGCTCTTGATGGCTTTAGGCGACTTAAGAGTATTCTTGATGGTTTTTGGTAGCTGTTGGCGGCTTTTGAAGGCTTTTGTTGGCTCTAGGTCTACTTACCGATATGTGCAAAATAAAATACGAGTTTTCTTTACTTCCTCAAAGCCATTCCTGTCACTGCAGTATAGTTGTTGAAGAAAGAATTGTGCTCCTCTAGGAATTTGCTTATAATAGTACAGACAATGTATTTCAGTCGCGTCGGTTTTCGTATGTGCTGTGTCATCCACAGTCCAATTGATTTTGCGAAAGCTTCTTCTACGTATAGTTACTTTACATTTCACCAATTGAAAAGAATTCAAGGGGTTTTTCAGAAAGTTCAACGAGTATCCTCTCCAAACTTTGGTTCCATAACACACACTGTATCATAGAGAGGTCACTTGAGATAATTCATCACTGCCGTACAACTAGCTTCAGCTACACTACAGTCTGTTGAATCTGCTCATTCTTTATTTGTCATAAAATCCATTATTCTATCGAACGATCCTGCGTTAACGTGATCTAAACAAGCTGCCATCCCCTGAAAAAAGCGGAATGGACAGTCAGCCTGTCTCCTGAGATATAAAACAACGCATTCCCCTGAGTTAACATGTCATTTTGTTGCGTCGTAATACTCATAGTCCATGGGCGATCCATTATGTTAACAAGAACAATAATACTGATGTAATTTTGTCTCGCTCAAGGAAAGTTGCATTAACGCGGTAGCGATATACAGTATTGAATAGAACAGAGTGATTTATTATCTATTGGTGATGAAACGGACCATTGCAGCTGTTGAGTTTCACAAATATCACAGACATATTGTAGACTTCATGTTGACGAATGCATGTAGCCTACAGGCGTCTCAAAATTGAATAGTTAGAATGATTTGTGCTTGGTACTTTGGCCTGGTCCACTGCAACCTTTGTAGGTTTATCGAGGACTTCATATAATCTAGAACATACTGTCTATCCTGGTCTTCATGACGAAACTTTGGATTTCTCACTGTGAGACTCATACATGACTATTCAGCCGGAAATTACCCTTCAACAGTCCCACCATTATTATAATGTTTTGTATTTCAGCAGATCTGCCATGAATTTGGGACGAAATTCATAAACGAACTTCTTTGCTGGCCTCCACCATTCTTGTGTTTTGGTTTGTAACTATTTATTTATATATGTCTACAGAAGCGCATTTGATACTTCTTCTCAGGCAAGTACACGTGCATTTTCGTTTTCCACAAGTCCTTCATGGCCATATAGCCAGGCCAAAATGTATCTGTGTGAGGTTTTCCAATTCATTTGGAGCGTTCAAGCAGTTCCTTACAAGCCAAGAGCTGATCTGACACGTGTTGAGTACTTTCATAGCCATAGCTGCTATATTGGCTTCATCACCATCGTGCATGAATCCAGTGCCAATTCCAACTCACTGAATATTGATGGAAACAGAACTTTCACTATTACTTTCCTAGTGGAAGTTATGGCAGTGGTTCTGTCTCGACTATCATAACCTATTTTTCAGTAATGAGGGTGAGAAAGACATAAAGACATTGCAAACAAACGGGGCTCATGGACTACATCAACATAGTGAACGTACAGGGCGCTACTTGCATATGACACGATTACAGTATGAATAATCAAATGTGCAAAAGCGTGAAATACCTCTCAAGGAAACTTTGATGAAGGTTGAATTAGATAACTAGGAACTAGGACCTGAAGCGTGGTTCAAAACTTCGTAATAACAGGAATCCTACCGCACAAAGGCAAAGTTGATTACTTCCTAGTTGCTACAACACATGTGGGAAATGGTAAGGGCTATATATGGATAACCCAAATGATTCACGTCTCAAAATGTACAGTCGAACGTTGAAGAACAATTCCAACTACTTCTGAAAGACAAACATCCTTAGCCTTAGTAAATATGGATTTCATCTTGTTATGTCTTAGTCTGAAGGACAGATGGTTAAAAACACAAGAAAGTTGTTTATTCTGAAATTATTTATAGTGGTAGTCCTAAAACAATTGAAATTCCATATGGAATAAAAATGGCATAAAAACATAATGAAGGATGTAACATAATGCACAACAAAAATAATAATAACAGTAGTCATTTTCAATCTTCTTTCTGTCTGGAGTGTTATATTTGGAGTGTAATTTTGTTCTGAAATGTTGTCAATTCTCAATAAAAATTCATGATATGATTCGGAACCAACTCGATTTTCGAAAAATAGAAAATAAAAACTCTGCCAATATATTGATCATATATTTTATTCCTATCAGCTTCAGTAAATTTTTAAGTTTGTTTATATCAACTTGACTGTTTTTTATATCCTCACTTCCAATGCTGTAATCCCAGGTCACAAACACTAAATTCAAATATCAATAAACGTACCTTTGTGAAACTCCAAATATTTTCTAAAATATTGTCCGCGGAAAATTCTCATGAAGGTCTGTTGATATTTCTGAATTCGAGCTCTCCTGCAAACATTTTTAACTGTGGCGACAACTCATTTTGTTTTGGATTTCTGACAATAATGATTTTTATGATATTGCAGGTTATTGTTTGGCACCAGGACCTTATGCAGCAGAGATGTCAGTCGAAACTTTGGATTCTGGTTGGTCCAGACGTTGGGGCTCATAAGATCCTGGTGTGAAATAGTAGCCTACAATTTCAAATTTGAAATTCTGATGGTCTTCATACTACTATTTTGAAAATATTATTTCCAGCAAAGTTGGGGAATTCAAAATTATTTTAATTTTTTTTGTTGTAGAATTGAGGTTACTATGAAACATTCAATAGGCGGCTATTTCATTTTGAACACAAAGAAAAGTGTTAGTACAGTTTGACTAATTTGATATTAGACGTGATCGTTTGAAAAATATTCCTTTGAGACTGTGATACCCGATACTGCTATACAGGACGTTATAACATTCTTGGCAGTGCTATGTGCTATACCGATTACCGGTTATGGCCCAGTGAACGTTATTTCGGCCCCCTTTCGCTAGGGCGTTCGCTATTTCATTCCCTTCTAGGCCCGTGTGACTTGGTATCCAGACTAGGTTAACATTGTTGCGTTGTGCCATTCGGTTTAAGGTTTCTCTGCAGTTCGTCAGCATATGCTTGCTCCCATAGCGAGATAATATTTAGCAGATCATCCACCAGCAGTGACCATAGCAAAGGGGAGAGAACCCACCCCTGAGGGCAACACCTGGCTGATTTGAAGCTGACACTTTTCTCCTGTAGAGAGGTCGTTATACTTCTGTTATGGAGCATAGTTCTTATCCCATCACATAGTATTGGTTCAATTCCTTCAGAGATAGTGGCCTCATATAGGGAGTGAGGTAGTGCATTGCTGAATGCTCTTTCTATGTCAAGGAATACGGCGACTGCTACCTCCTGGTGGTCCAGGGCATCGCTTATTCCTTAGACAAGGTTGACAACAAGGTAACATTTAACATAAATCCGACAAGGTAATATGTGAAATTCGACAGATTGACTTGATTTAGTCCAATTGACGTTTTTGGCAAACCTTCTTTCAACCAACTGACTTCAACATTATTTTCTAGGAATCCATTTACGACCCACGTTCAAGAATTCATCCGAATAATAATCATTCCATTCGTAGAAACAAGAAGTACTTATTTCCGACTATGATAATTAAATGATTGGTTCTTACAGCGAACTTTATCTCCACAGTTCACGTCTAAGATTAAATTCAGCAAACTGTATATTCAATCATAGGAAAATAAAGAGCGGATTTCTGTTTCTGCACTGTTCGTTTCCCATTCACCAACTTCTACAAAGTATGACATTTTGCTCCGTTGAAGGAAGGAATTAAAGTTGAGAAAATCTTGCATGGAAACTTTGTGCATTTCCGTTCCTAATTTTGTTATCGAGAGCATGAGCCTGAATAGAATACTGAACTCAGTATCTGGAATATTTGATGAATAAAACAACGTCCGGACCATTTGAATTTCAACTGCTGCAATATAAAACTGTTTTCAGTCGAGTTAAAATTTATTTGCAGAAGATGCTCTTTCTCAGAGACCCAATTAGCGGAGTTGCGGAGTACAGAGTATACCCGACGGCGTCATATCTGCGACACAGAGTGTATAAACCCCTGAGTTTATATTGCGATTATTATTATCCAATTAGGTCGCTTTTTTGGAATTCCTCCTACTGGCCTCTGTACAGGTCAGTGGGGTCGTTCGCAGACGAGTGTCCCAATGGAACTGGGCGCAGATTGCAGAAAGTGAGTATCAGGATGTCCCGATTGGAAATTGTATGATAGTGTATACTTGTACTTGGGTACAGAGTTGGCCAAATTGGACACTTTTGAAGAGAAAGTCCTGTGTCTGAGGGTCAAATTCAATGGCGGAAACAACATATCGATATCTATCATCGTTGCTGAGTTACAGCATGTTTTTCGAAAATACACGTTTTCGAAAATCATGCTGTAACTTCATTAAGTATATCATAAAATTTTACATTAGTTTTCATCTATCTAGTTTGAAATCAGGACTCTCCTTCTGAAAGTATCCAATTTGGCCCGCTATGTACAGGATGTCTCGAATGGAAATTGAATGAAAATAAATACGCGTGTCTTTTGGGTTCCCAAATGAGAGGTAGGTACAAAATACAATGAAACGATAGTCCGCGAAGTAGAATTCCATCACAAAAAAACATAATTATAGTCGATGTGAATCCAACAGAATCAATCGGGTTCAATAAGGCAGAGTTAAGCCGTTATTCCTCATTTCATATAGGACGCTGTGGAACACATATCAGGAATAGTTAAGAATGTCACTAAACAGAAAACTGTAACGATCTCTGCTCCCTCATTAGTTTTTAATTAACGAATTAATTCACCTCATTTATCATTATTTTCAACACTTTCTGGATTGTTATTAATTAATTATTAATTAAGATCTGATACAATGGTCCAGACGGAAGATAAGATTTGACAAGAAAATGAACAATTTGTCTATGAATCGTTCATTGAGCCAAAGAAAAAGATACAAGAATAATTTACCACAAAAGTTTACTCTTTCAGTGAACGAACAACTTACTTGGGACTGATCTGAACAGTTTATAACAAACTCAACCTATAAACTTCCCAAAAGGGTATGTCGTACTTTGAATTCGACTCGATTATGCCGTTCGACCAGTCTGGGATCCTCTTCAGAATACTTTACTTTTACGTACTAGCAAACTCTATTTAATCAGCTTTGACTGAAAGAAGAATAGAACCAACCATATCAGGCTGGATCTGCGCCATGCTCATGAACCGTACTGCCACTACCTCTCTTCAATGCATATCGCCAATTGCTTGCAACAGACTCTGACCTCTGATATAATGCCTTCAAAAGTACATTTTGACCTGCCTCATACCGTTCTGATTCCGAACTCCTGGGTCCTCCAAGAAGAGGAACTAATGAGAGTAGATTACTGTTGGTTCACAGATGGTTCGAAAACACCCTCAGGTTCTGGTACAGATGTATACAGTCGTACGCCTAGAACAGAGAGTATTCCAGGTGGAAATTCACTTCATCGATCTTTGTAGAGAGAGACTGGAAGAAACCATCCTCAGATGAAGATCAATCGAAATTTTCTCAGTTAGTCAAGAGAGTTTGAAAGCACTTGGCTCGTATGTCTGAGCTGGTGTCAAACTGCCTGAGAAGACTTTCCTCAATAGGAAGACTCAATGGTTTGTCACTGGTCTACCTTCCTGTCCACTCCGATATGGACGGCAATGAAATGGCAGAACTTCTTGGAAAAGAAGGTGCCACAAGTAGGTTAATTGGATCAGAACGTGCCATTGGCATCCAACCAAGTTTGCCAAATATACACTGATCACCTGGACAGCAAGGAAAGTGTTGAACTTCTGGAAAAACCTACCAGGATTGGCACATTCCAAGGCATTCATACGTTCCACGAAAAATTTGACTAAAACCTTCTTAGACTGCAGCAGGAATAACCTGCGATGTATAACAGGCCTTCATAGGCCACTGTCATTTGAATCATCACATGACAAGATGAAAACTGTCGGAGGACCCGACATGAAGTAGTGGAGGGTCGAGCAGACCCGCTCCGTCACTTTCGAGATGCTGGACACGCTTATCAAACTTCAATATTTTATTTTTGAAGAGTACTAAAAATTTGACACAGTCTCTGTTATTAGTTCTCAAAGTTACTATGCTTGTTTCATTAATATTGAATGGAAGATGATTTGAACGATACCATAACTTTTTTTTTTTACATTGTTTGATAATTTCTTCCAGATCTACTGTTTAACTATGTCACGAAATCGTGGTATCATTTTCGAAGGGTGTTAATTTGCCAGTCAATATTTGTGAGATCATCAATATATACAAAATAAAAAGTATAGGACTTAACACAGATCCTTGAGGCACTCCAGAATTGCTTCGAGTGGTCACTCATTTCGAAAAATGACTGCGAATCATTTCTTCCACATCCATTACAACAATATCACTTAGGTGCGCACTTCATCAACTTCTATAACAACCCTCATTAGTTTTTGTATTAAAAATATTGATAAAAAAAGGAAGAGAATCCACAATCTATCCAATGGCGTGAAAGTTGAGGAGGAGCGATTTGAATTTCCTCCAACTCTTTGTCAGTTTCAGTGGAAACAGCCACCATATAATCCCACTCCTTTCATCGACACGTTCATCTAGTTCTCGGTTTCCACTTTCCATGCATACCGATCGAAAAAATTCGTAATTTCGCTGTCGATCGAGGCTTTGTGTCAGCTTAGTTTGATCCACTCGGGTAAATTTGTATGATGATGCTATTAGGAATTTATTTGTCTTTCACACTCAATATTGGATTTCGTTCTCGTACAAGTAGACAGATGGATCTGTTTACAGAGCAAAATCAATAGTTCTACGTGAAACTGGATTACAGAATTGTTCATGCGGGTTTTTGGATACTCTATAAGTTTCGTACTGAGAATTAGAACGGTGAGAGAAAGTACTATTCATTTTGTTGGTCTTGGTTCTTCCAGCTGGTCAGCATTGAGGATGAATTCGTAGATAGATGGATAGATGAATAATGCATAGGGGTTCTATACATCAAACATTGGTTATCCAACACCTGACAGTTATAAATGTCATTTTTAATGTCATTTTAGACAAGTAAACTATCAAATAACAAACTAGTGTGTTATAATCCATAACTCACTAGTGAGATATGGATTATAACTCACGTTCATATTCAAAGTAGTATTCTATTTATTTATCACAAGCAGAATTCACATTGATATTGAAATTAAAAAAAACGCTAAAGTTTTAGTCGAATTTAAAGTAATTGTAAAACTCGTTGGTTCATTAGAACCAGACGCTCCTATATCGGTACAGCTTCTGATAGTGCTGGAAGATGCATTGGAACCTTGTATTTTTCCTGCAATTTGTATTTTGTTATGCACCGATTCTTCTAGGCATCCTCCTGCTATTGTCGAGGACTTCCATCCTTCGTTCAAAAACTTCTTCAATTCAGGTCTTTCTAATGTCTCGGGCTTCTTTGGTTTGTATCCCTGTGATTTGCTCTTCAAAAAACTTGTTAGTTTGCCATAATTTGAAATCTCAATTTTTTTTTATAAAGATGAATAGTCGAGCGAAGCATTGAGTATTTGCAAATGAAAAAAATAAGCCTATTAAATATTTTCCTCGATACCTTTCATCTTCCGTGAATTCATCCAAGACTCAAACATTTTGACTCCCTTGTCGTAAGCATCTCAGGACTTTTCTGGCAAAATCTGTATCGCTGCTTCTTTCGCTTCCGTAAGGATATCCTCAGGAACGTAATTTTCATCGGTTTTTTTCTATTTTCTGTACGTTTTTTCTTCAAAACCACATTCCTTTTCTGCAAGGAAAACTGATAAGTGTCAAAATTTATTTTAACATGCTAAAAATGTATCATGCCCGTAGCAAGCAAACAAACAACCTGCAACCAAAATGTAAAAAAAACAATGTCAAGTCATTTTGACATTTATAGGGTTCTAAGACGCACGTAGCTTTGCTTTGATTATAAAACTTATTAATTATTATCTCATTAAAAAACGATTTTTTCCAAGTGTCCAAATACACCGAGAATTTCAACAGAATAAAAGGAGCTATAAACCTCAACAGAATATGTAATCACATTCTCAGAAATTCTAAAATAGTAAAGGAAAACTACGACATTGAGACAGCAGGTAGAAAGAGGTCAAAGGATGTTATTGAAAATGCATCTAATTCATTAGGGTAGACCCCTAAAAACCATGTGAATTCCAGACCATCAGATCCACTCAAAATATGCACTATATACCCAAAATTTTACGCTGATTCCAGAAATTAATGATTTGTATATGCTCTTATATCTGATTCACCATAAAAGGAATAACATATCATACATTCCTATGAAATCCTTAATCGTATCGAAATCGACTGCAAAGGTGTGCATATCCAGAAAAGATTACATTCTACGAAGACTGCGGAAAAAAAAAATTTGAGGTAGATTAAAACTCTCAACAATCGATTGGTATATTTAGCTTATTTCAAGTCTCTCGGCAGGAAAAATCCCGGTTTTTTCGTTGTTTTTCCGGGAAATCTTAAGGAGAAAAGCCGATAAAAGTCCAATAAGTTCATGTTTTACACACGATCCAAGAAAACCCCCCGCATAACTAGGAGGAGGCGGGGAAGACACCACTGAGACTTGGCGCGTACCTACATAACAGCGTATGAGCAGGTTTGCCCAGCCCTCTGAAACACTCAGATGGGCAGGAGCGAACTACCTCTGTAGAATGCAGTCAAACTCCCTCCTTTACCCCATGCCCTGTGGCGAAGAGATAGTTTTACGGTGTTTTATTTATTTATCTGCTGTTATATCGCTATAAAATTTTATGAAAACGTAATCAATATACCCTTTTTGCCTTTTGCAGGACAAAAAAATTATCGAAAAAGTAGTGAGAGGTAGATCCCTGAAAATCATAAAAATACAGAATCAAAGATCCACTCAAAATATGCACTATATTGTTTAGGTTGTTTATGCTCAGATATAAGGTAGGTATCTAAGCATAAAAAAAATAAAATATCAAAAATTTCCTTGGAAGATCTAAATTGCGGTGATGCCGCAAAAAACCTATGAAATCATTCATTGGCTCGGAATCGACATCAAATTCGGTGTGAATATTCAGAAAAGATTACATTCCACGAATGAGGCATCTTTTTTTGATAGAGAAATGACACCTCTTAACTCTAGATGAACTTCTAAACTCGGAAATAGATTCAGAATGATGGAATTAGTATATATAGGGAATTTCAATGTTGTCGGCAGAAAAAAAAAATTGCTCAGAAAAGTCGTAAAAATCATGAGCAATACACAATCATCAGATCCACTTAAAATATGCACTCTATGTGCAAAATTTCACGCCTATTCCAAAAATATATGACTTATAATATATGCTCAGATACAGAGTATAATATAAAAAAAATTAAAACAATAAAAATCTCCTTGGAAGATCTAAATTGCGGAGATGCCGTGAAAAACCTGTGACATTATTGATCGAATCGGAATTGACTTCAAATTTGATGTGCATACGACGAACGATTTTTTTTTTCTGAAATGACCCCTTTCAACTCTATGAATTTCTTAACTCCGGAATGGCTGCAGACAGAGCAATTCTGCGAATGCCAATCGATTCAGAATGATAAAATTAGTATATTTAGAAAATTTCAACTTGATCGGCAGAAGAAACAAACTACTTGGGAAAAGGAGAAAAGTCCAAAGGGGTAGACCCCTAAAAATCATGAAGAACACAAAATCGTCAGTCACTTGAAATCCGCACTATATACGCAAAATTTCATGCTGATTTCGAAAATATAGGATTTGAATATCCGCAGACGAAAGATGAACAGAAAAATGGAATAAAATGTCGAAAATTACTTCGCATGATCGAATTTTTGAAAATTTTTTATATTTCAAAAAAATCGCAAATTCTCCTCGAATTTATCCCGACAAGCTGATTCAAAAAAATACCACAAAAATTAATTTTGAAAAGTATTGATAACATTTCGGAAGATTTTTCTGACGATCAATCCTTTCAACTCCAGATGAGCTCTTCAACTCAATAATGGTTGAATATAGAGCAATTCTGCGAATACCAATCGATTCAGAATGATAAAATTAGTATATTTGGAGAATTTTAACTTGGGAAAAGGAGAAAAGTCCAAAGGGGTAGACCCCTAAAAATCATGAAGAACACAAAATCGTCAGTCACTTGAAATCCGCACTATATACGCAAAATTTCATGCTGATTTCGAAAATATAGGATTTGAATATCCGCAGACGAAAGATGAACAGAAAAATGGAATAAAATGTCGAAAATTACTTCGCATGATCGAATTTTTGAAAATTTTTTATTTTTCAAAAAAATCGCAAACTTTCCTCGAATTTATCCCGACAAGCTGATTCAAAAACATACAACAAAAATTAATTTTGAAAAGTATTGATAACATTTCGGAAGATTTTTCTGACGATCAATCTTTTCAACTCCAGATGAGTTCTTCAACTCAATAATGGTTGAAGATAGAGCAATTCTGCGAATACCAATCGATTCAGAATGATAAAATTAGTATATTTGGCGAATTTCAACTTGGGAAAAGGAGAAAAGTCCAAAGGGGTAGACCCCTAAAAATCATGAAAAACACAAAATCGTCAGTCACTTGAAATCTGCACTATATACGCAAAATTTCATGCTGATTTCGAAATTATAGGATTTGAATATCCGCAGACGAAAGATGAACAGAAAAATAGAATAAAATGTCGAAAATTCCTTCGCAAAAAAATCGCAAACTTTCCTCGAATTTATCCCGACAAGCTGATTCAAAAACATATAACAAGAATTAATTTTGAAAAGTATTGATAACATTTCGGAATATTTTTCTGACGATCAATCCTTTCAACTCCAGATGAGCTTTTCAACTCAATAATGGTTGAAGATAGAGCAATTCTGCGAATACCAATCGAGTCAGAATGATGAAATTGATATAATGAGAGAATATCAAGTCGTAAGGGGTAGACCCCTAAAAATCATAAAAAATACAGAATCATCAGATTCACTTGGAATATGCACTATATATGCAAAATTCCACGCTGATTTCAAAAATATATGATTTGTATATGCTCAGATATAAGGTACAGCAAAAAAAAAATAAAAATGAAAAATTTTTTTTGATGATCTACATTGCGCAAACGTCGTAAAAAACCTATGCAATCTTTAATCGACTCGGAATCGACTTCAAATTCGGTGTGCATATTCAGAAAATTTTACAGATTACAAAATTATTAATATTTTTTTGAGGTAAGATACCCCTCTGAACTCTAGATGAACTTTTCAACTCGGGAACGGTTAAAGATGCAGCTAATCTGCGAAGGCCAATCGATTCAGAATGATGAAATTGCTATGATTTCAAACAATCCATGAAGTAAGAAGTACCATAAATATAGAATTACTTTTTCCGCAAATCTGAGATCTTGAAGATGTAGCAGAAAATTCTATGTAATATCAATTTTTCCACCCAGTTTTTTGAGCAATCGATCTGCATTATTCATTGATTATGTCCGAACTTAGTGACATGTCAACATTTTTCCTTTCGGATTCTCTATTAAAATCATTGATTAACGTTCTTTGGATTTCATTGCTCGATTCACATTTTCTATTACTGTGAAATGTTGAAATGATGAAGTTGGAGTTTTGAAATTCTCCAATGAAAAATAACTTTAAATTTTTATTGTGAGCAATGAAGCCAGGACCGAAGCTATATTCAGTAAGCTTTATAACTTACTTTTAACTATCCAAACTTCATGAAACTGTCGGAGAATGAACGTTTAGCTTGGAGTTGTCGAAAAATCGATATTCTGTGAAATGCTGAGAAGTCGGTTCGTGTTCAGGGTGGTATAATGATAATAGTGCACCAAGAATATATTGCAAATTCTTCACGATCGTGAAATAGAACAAGAAATGTAGATTTTAGTATTGATGGAATATTATTCTGCAGAAAATGTATGCAACTAGCCTTACTACTCCCACTACTGGTTATCACAGGAAATGAGCTCGAAAAATAGATATATTACATTTTATCTGGAACCTCACAGTTGAGTTTCACCTCAATTTTAATAAAAAAATAATTGCTCAAAGAATTATGTGAGATATATGAAAAGTATTCTTTATTCCCCCAAAAACTGTAAGAGAGAAGAAAGACGATGAAAATGTGATTTATGTCGACAGCTTTCCCAGGAGTCTGTAACGTTTGAAAGTTCTACCTTGAATTACTCTCAAATGAAAAGACTGTTCCGGCAAAATTGGCAAGATCAATTGTTTCAAATCCTAAAAACTAATTATATACACGTCTACAAAATTTGAATACCCTACAACTAATGATATGGATATCAAAGTCTGCAAAATGTAATCGAGATAACTATGATTCAAATCGAATATCAGCTGAGATGTGGACAGGAAGACAAGGTGAATTGATAATTTCACTTTAAAATCTTTCACCACCATGACTGATTCTAAATCTCTCAAACAATACTTTACACTCTTCTCATGAAATATTTTCCTGGATAAGTCACGTAAATGTGTTCAGCAGGTGTTCCTTAAAGCAAATCACAATATAGTGTAGGGTTGCAACTACGCGAACCAACTATTCCGTAGAGAGCTTCCTTCTCTACCTATAAATTTATATGAAAAATAATTACGCATTTCATCTCCACAGCTTCTATATATAGTCGTGAAATTGGGCGTCTAGACAAAGATTATTTTGCGAGTGTGCAAGTCTATTCAACAAGTTTCTAGGAAAACTCCAGAGAAAATCAACTGGTATCATGTATCGCTTTGGATCAATAAGCAAATTTTAGACTAAACATCACAGGTATCAGTTTATAGTAAAGACACGGTTACAGATATATACTTCAGATAATATCTTTACCATATTATTTTTGGATGAGGAAAATCTTGAGACAACTCACTTGTCAGAAAAAGAGACCCAATGTAACTTTCTGCTATTAATGTAATCAAAGATAAAGCCAAAATGTGGCAGTTGTCTTCATGTTTTCATGTCTCAATTTTATCTACGATATGATTTTTTTTAACTTTCAACCATTATATTCAAACTGATATTCATTTGTATATTCATGTAAATATCATCTTCATGGTGGAGTTTGAGAAATAAGTATCCACAATCTATGTCATTTGTTGAAAACTAATAATGGTTCATTGGAAATATCCTGGATTCCTATTTAAACCCTTACGTACCCCATATTTTAGCTTCAACTCTTCAACTTTGTTGTAATCACTCTGTGAATAATTGATTCCTCTGAAATACCATTATACTTTGAATTAATATGAGAATAAAAGCTGTTAAAAATTATTGAGAGATATGAAAGGACGTAGACGATGTAACTTGATTTCTATGGTTACTTCTTTCACTTCTTTACAAAGTTTCAATCATTTGTATCCGCAATTATCTCCAGGTGAATAATGACAACTTTAGATTCAAATACACTACATCTACAGACCTATCTAAGACCTCGTAGTGTAAACTGAAATTGATGATTTCCGAAGAATATCATTGACTCCATGACTTTATATGTTTTGGAACCCAACATTCCAACTGAAAAAATTTACAGGTCACGTATGTGACGTTAAAAAATCGTTGAAACTACGATTAAACAGTGGCATACATTTTCAGCCTGAACGGATTTTGTTCTAGTGTTAGTTAGAACAATAATCTTGAAAGATATGTATGACGAATCATACGCTACTTCTGGAGTGCACAAATAAAGTCTGTGGCACCACCTCATCACCAGCAAGCAACTCAAGAAAACTTCTCGTATATTTTCATGTTTCTTGCCTGATGACTTTGATCTTTCATCGGCTTCAATATCTAATAGCTTAATCTTCCATCAGCAAGGAGAATAGGAAAACCGAGACCAAAATTGATGTAGAAAGAGGAAGGATGAAGAAAGAAAACCGTCGTAGAGCAGGAGTGATACACTGACTGAAAAAAATCAAAGACTCAGATGGAGAAACATAGCCAACATATGAATTATTAGATTGAATGATCCATCTTAAAAACTGATCTAGAAGCTTTTGCAGCTCAACACCTTGAGGCGTGTAGAGCCATTGAATATACAGTGTGTCCCACTTTGAGCAGCACCACCTCCGTATTTTCTTATTCGACTACCGATTTCAAATTTTTTTTTTTCAAAATGTAGTACTCAATGTGATCTACAACTCCGATTAGTCATTCATCTCATTACGTTTCAACACGGCCAACTATGATCAATTGAAAATGCAAAAAATCAGTAAGTAATATCAGGGATTTTTTAAGCGGAAAACTAATATTATGAACACGTTGGGAACTCTCTGAAACACATGTGTTCAAATTTTTACGACGGTGTCGTATATAGGGTGTTTTTATTGAGAATAATTATCCCATGAACAAAAATAATAAAAAAAAAATAATATAATATAATGAGTATATTCATATACCCTGTTCAGTATCTGTTCAGTATTTTTTCTGCACATATCATGCACAGGGTGTTGTTTGAATTATTTTTTAAGTTCAATTATTCTGAAATTCATGGACACTTGAATCAAATTTTGATCTTTTCTGCTTTAACTATACAATTTGCTAGTTTCTATGATTATATTTTGATTATTGAAAATAAATTATAAAAATCGTGAAGCAAATGAAATTTATTACGATTAATACTTCAGAACGAAAGCAAATGAAAACTTATGAATGCATGTTGTTTATAGCCACCTTCTTCAAAATATTAGGGGTAATGCCATGACATGCTTCCAAAATCCTTTCTTGTAGTTCTGCTCTACTTCTAGGCCTAGACTTATACACATTTTGCTTCAAGGTACCCCACAAGAAGAAATCAAGTGGGGTCAGGTCTGGGGACCTTGCTGGCCAGTGAATAAGTGGACTATTGCGACCTATCCATTTTCTTCTGAACTTGGTGTTCAACCAAGCGCGTACTTCTCTAGCATTATGAATACTTGCACCATCTAACTGAAAGTATATATTCCGTCGTAGCTTAATCGGAATGTTTTCCAATCCATCCCATAATTGATTATTCAAGAAATTGACAAATATTTGTGAATTAACGTTGCCTTCAAAAGAAAATGGTCCAATAATTTTTTTCCCTAAAATACCACACCACACGTTGATTTTCTGTGAATATTGCCGCTTACATTCAATCACCCAGTGGATTTCGGTGCTCCAATAACGGGAATTTTGAGAGGAAACTACACCGTTTGTCGTGAAAGTTGCCTCGTTCGTGAATAAAATGTTATCGAGAAAATGTTGATTGTTCATAAATTCCCCTTGGCACCAAAGGCAATATTCCAGTCTTCTGATATTGTCGCCATCCTCAAGAGTGTGGAGGAATTTCCGTTTAAATGGAATGACCTTTTCATTTTTCAAATGCCTCCAAATTTTTGATTTTGGTAAGCCGATATCGAGAGAGCATTGTAAGACTACTTGTCTTACTTCAGTAAAACTTGACATCTCGATATTTATTGCCATCTTACATATAATGAAAACCGAACTCAATTGGACTCTTGTATATTTCTGAAGAGAAAGTAGAAAACATGAACATTCGATTGAAGTATCCATACATTTTATGATAATTTAATTTGAAAAATAATTAAATCCTAGTAACTGAAGAGGAATTCTCAATGCATGAAAAATAATTATAACAAATGTATAACTTATAATTCAGGATTTGATATTTGTTTTTTATTTGAAGAATTATTATTAAAACAAATTCAGTTGGTTCCCGATTTTTCATTATTTCTTTTCAATAATCAAAATATAATCATAGAAATTACCAAATTGTATGGGAAAAACAGAAAAGTACAAAATTTTATTCAAGTATCCATGAATTTCAGAATAATGGGGATTCAAAAATAATTCATTCTTATTTCAAACAACACCCTGTGTATGAAATGTGGAGAAAAAATACTGAGCAGATGTTCAAGGGGTATTAGAATATATTCATGATATTATACTATTCTTTTCTTATTATTGTTTTTCATGGGATAATTATTCTCAATAAAAACACCCTATATACGACACCGTCGTGAAAATTTGAACACATGTGTTTCAGAGATTTCTCAACGTGTTCATAATATTAGTTTTCCGCTCAAAAAATACCTGATATTACTAACTGATTTTTTGCATTTTCAATAGATCATAGTTGGCCGTGTTAAAGTGAAATGGGATGAACGAATAATCAGAAATGTAGATCTCATTGAGAACTACATGTTGCAAAAAATTTATTTTGAAATTGATCGTCGAATAAGAAAATACGGAGGTGGTGCTGCTCAAAGTGGGACACACTGAATACGAGTAATATATTTCCAGCAATACAATGCAAGTACTTCACGACGCGAACTGTTACAGAAATGTAGATGATTTTAATTGTCCCACCTCGAGTATTATTTGCTGGTTCATTTTTTGCAATACAGTGATTGCCTCATCCGCAGCTTTCGCTTACATTATTATATCTTTTGAACTCACCTACAGCCATTATCCCTTCAGCGCTTTTCGATTTATAAAATCCCGGTCCTTCAATCTCCTGAATCGCATTCATCAGGATAACGTTTCCATCAGATTTTTAACGTCAATCCATTCCAGCTTTGGCGTGATTTATATCCTGCATCGCTTGGCTAACACGTTAAACCTGTACATTAATTTGATCACTAACGATGATGTTTTTTCAGATATTCGATGACGAAACCAGGCTCATTCGCGCGCAAACGGCGTCTCTATTGAAACGGATTCATAACCCGGTTCCTCGTGTTCAACGGTACAGCTGGCCTCTGACGGTTACACCAAAGTGAGTATTATGGAGATTTATTGAATATCTGACATCATAGATAATTGATGAGGTATATTGGCAATCATTATCCTCTCGAAAGGCAATCAAAATCAAGCGAAATTAATTCCATTACTAACTGAACTCAACCTCTCCAACAACTTTAGTGGTACATTATGGGTACAGGTACGATAAGTCAGAATTGTACTTGTCTCTCTCAAAAATTATCATAGACTAACACTGCGAGCATTTGGGCGCTACGAACGAGCGATCGGTGTAAGAATTCCTTACGCGAACCTTAAAGGTTCTTAAATTTTGTACAGCATGGCATGGCAAGCTTTTGGGAGTCCTTGAGGTTCTTATATTCCAACCAGCAAGACGCTGCGAGAGGTCAGAGCTAGATTTTTTCACGCAGGCTCATAAGGTTTTTACATTTGGATCAACTGGTCGTTATGAGCTTTCGGAGCTGAATTTCCGTGAGGTTCTTGAATTCTGTTCAGCAAGGCACTGTGAGCTGAGAGCATTTGACGCTAGATAGCCCGTAAGATCCATACCTTTCAATCAGCTGGGCGCTACGAGCAATCAGTGTTAGAATCCCTTACGCTAACCTTTGAGGTTCTTAAATTTTGTGCAGCATATTACAGCAAGCTTTTGGTGCTGGATTCCTCTTCACGAGTCCGTGAGGTTCTTATATTCCAACCAGCAAGGCGCTGCGAGAGGTCAGAGATAGATTTTTTCACTCAGGCTCGTAAGGTTCTTATGTTGAACGTTCGGAGCTGAATTTCCTTGAGAGAGACCATGAGGTTTTTGAATTTTGAAGGAACTGTTAGATGCGAGATTTTGGCCCTAGATTGCCTTGCAAGGGCCAGCGGGGTTCTTAAATTTCGTTTAGCAGAGCGCTGCGACTGTTTGACGCAAAGTTCCATTACAGGAGTCTGTGATGCTCTCATATTTTGCACAGCAAGGTGCTGCGAGTGGTTGTTGCTAGATTCCCTTGCGCAAGCTGACGAGGTTTTCAAATTTCGTTCAGCATGTCGCTGCGAGTTCTCAACGCTAGATTCCCTTGCGTGTGCAAGAGATAATGTTCGATTTTTTTAAGCGAGGCGGTGTGAGTGTTCGGTGCTCAATTCCCTGACTCGAGCCTGTGAAGTTTTACATTTCGCTCTGTAAGGCGCTGTAAACTCTTGGCTCTTGTTTTCTCTGTTAGAGGCCGTCGAGTTCTTAACTCTTGTCCAGCAAGGCGCCTGGGGTAAACGGTGCTAATTTTCAGTACACGAGCCCATGAGGCTCTTGAATTTGGTAAGACAAGGCGCTGTAAGCGTTCCGCTCTACATTTTCTTCCTTGGTACCGTGGGGTTCTACGTTTTGTTCTGGAAGGAACTACAAGCCCTCGAACCTCGTGAGAGTCCGTGACCTTCTTAAATTTCATTCAGCGCTTCCAGCACTCAGCGCTACATTCCATTGCTTGAGCTCATAAGGTTTTTCATTTTACGTCGTGAGGCGCAGCGAACATTTAGCGCTAGATTATCTTGCGCGAGCCTGTGAAGATCTTCAATTGAGGTCAGTATGGCGTTGCGAACTATCGACGCTACATTCCCTGCTACGTGTTGTGAGGTTCCTCAGTTTAGTTCAGCAAGGCGCTGCGAGTTACATTATTTTGTGATAGTCTGTGAAGTAAACGATTTTTTTTTCAGCAAGGCACTGTTAACTATCACGAGACTCACGTCTCGTGAATTTGGTTAGGCAAGGCACTATGAGCATTTGGCCCTACATTTCCTTCCTTAGTACCATAACGTTTTATGTTTTGCTCTGAAAGGAACTACGAGCTCTAGGACCCTCGCGGTAGTCCATGGGTTTCAAATTTTTTTTCAACAAAGCTCTTCAAGCATTCAGTGCTAGATTCAATTGCACGAGCTTGTGAAGATCTTGAATTCAGGTCAGCATGGCGCTACAAACTTTCTATAATACATACCCTTGCACGTGGTCACGTGGTGCATGAGGTTCCTTAGTTAAGGTTAACAAGAAGCTGCGAGGTCTGATCCCTAGATTATTCAGTGAGTGCCTGTGGAGTACTTGGATTTCGTCCAGCACGGCCCTGTCAACATTTGGCGATTGATTCCCTCGAGCAAACCCATGGGGATCCTGAATTTAGCTAGGTAAATGTCCGGAAGGTTTTTGAGCTATGTTCAGCAAGGTGCTGCTAATGAACCGTGCTAGATTTCTTCATGCGAGTCTTAGCGGTTGTTAATTTTTTTAGTATGGCTCTGCAAGTATTGGACGCTAGATTCTTCTGCGTATGCCCGTGAGGTTCACAAATTTTATTCAGCCAGGTGATGCCAGCTTTTGATGCTAGATTCAGTCCGTGAAGTTATTGAATTTTGTTGGATAAGGCCCGTGTGGTTCTATAATTTGCGCTGTAGGGCGCGGTGAACACTAGGCTCTCGACGCTGCATTCCCTTGCATCTGCCGTGAGGTTTCTCAGTTCAGTTCAGCGAGGCGCTGCAAGGTCTGGTTCCTAGATTATTTTGTCAGTGTCCGTAAAGTTCTTTAATTTCGTTCAGCAAGGTGCTGTCAACTTTCGGCGCTAGATTTCCTTGACCGTAAAGTTCCATATATAAGGCTGTTAGGTGTGGCAAACTCTGATGGTGGGTTCTCTCCCACGAACCAGTGAGATTTTTAATTTGATCCAGCAAGGTGCTGCTAGCATTCGGTGCTAGATTCGCCTGCTCCAGGCCACGAGGATTTTGAATTTTGCTTGGCAAGGTGCTGGGAACTCATGGCGCTGGATAACTTTGCGAGAGCCTGTGTGGTTAGGTTCTACAGTTTGCTCCGAGAAAAACTACGAGCTCTCAACGCTTGAGAAAGCCCGTGAGGTTCACAAATTTAAATCAGCGTTAGATTACATTGCTTGAGCTCGTGAAGTTCTGACAAGAGCCGTCTCCTATATCAGTATATCAGTTTTTCCAGTCCTTCCAAAAAGAACTAACTCTTCCATTATATTTTTGTATTTTTTGCTGCCGATCGAGAGAAAAAAATAACTCATCAACGTCATTTTGTATTATTTTGAAAACAGCAACTGAAAAATCCCAAATAATGCGAACGATGACAATATATATATTACTCAGTTCAAGTATTATTTTTTAATGCATAATGCAGTTAAATATCTACCTACATAACCTACCTACCACCCAGTGTTTGAGGGAATGAACTTTGAACTTTTGGATGTTATTCAGTTCACAATTCGGTCTGATGATGAGACTGTGTCGAAACAAATTTCAGCATTACATTTAATTCTTCTACATTTTTGCTCTATACATTCAAAATATTCTAACGGTTTTTGTGCATTCATTCGAGCTATAAATATTTTGAAAAAAAACGGTTCAATTCATGATTATATTACTATTATTTTTTGTTCCAGGTACTACGACGACGGTCTTCCCGCACGACTGACTAACGACAATTACATTCACAAGTTGCTAATCACCTCCTCCAGAAACCCACGAGTGGAATACACCACTTATTACACAGATCCCGTCAGGAAATATATCGGTGAGTTTGGCCGTTCTGATCCCCCGGGAGGACTCGCTGCTAACCACTCGAGCAAATCGAATCGTTTTCGAGAGATTCTGGCGAATGTTTCACTTTTTATTGTGTTGTTCTGGGTTCGGTTTCGACTGGGTCCCATGAGGTAGCGTCGATTTTCACGAAGTCGTTAGTTCACTTGTTATTGCATTTTTCAGCAACACTCGGTGAGAGACGACAAACTAAGAATCAACAGACGTGATTGTTTTGTTGTTCTGAAGCCACTAAACTGTACCAGGCACATCTAAATCAAAGTCTTAATGACAGCAAGCCGTGTTTGTGTTTATTCGTCGATTTATCCAAAGCCTTCGATACCGTTAGTCACCAGCTGCTCTTAAACTGCCTAGAAGATATTGGAATATTTTTCGAAAGCTATCATACTAACAGACATCAAGTAGTAAGGATTGAGGATAAACTCAGCAATGAGATGCTTGTTGAATATGGAGTTCCGCAAGGGACTGTCGTCGGTCCTACTCTCTTCAATTTATATATGCGCGGGTTATTCTCACTGGAACATAATTATAACATCATAGGTTTTGCCGATGACACGGCTATTTTCTACCAGGCAGACACCTGGAATGATTTTAAAGTTACCGTGGAAATTGGATTCTTACGAATTAAACAGTGGCTAGATGCAAAACTACTAACAGTGAATACGGAGAAAACCAATTACTTATACTTCACCTGTAACTCCTCTCGTAGACCGACGAATTTTATACCAAAGTAATGTATAAAATACGTATTTTATACCGACATGAATTACAAGGAATCATTTTACACTAAGGTACTTGTAATCCAACCTCATATATTCGAAGGATTATTTCAATATTTCCCTGACACGATTTCAAGACAGAATATAGAAACTATCTCGAATTTGGAAACTTGGGATAATGAGCTGTATACGAAAATAGTATCAGGAACTTAGACAACTCCTCTAGTATTTGTAAAAAAAAAACATTCAGTTGTTGATTTCTTCCGAAGACAACTTCCATTTTAGAAATGAATCATCCAGAATACGACAGAAACACAATAAAAAGTGAACAACTGTAGCTCTCCTTGATTCAATACATGCTCTGTTGCTGCTACTAATACTGTTACTGCTTTTGCAATGCAAATATTTGAAATGAGATTATTTAGGTTCTTGGTAGAAATCAGGAACTTGTGACATGAAAATGCGAAGACGTTTTCTCGTATTTAACCATTCTATTCTGATGAAATATGTGTAAATTTCCCAAGATTAAAGAAAATTATCACAACTTTGAATAAACACTCCCCCTGTTTATTTTTACTACGTGCATACATTTTATCCACCGACTGTTGGGTTGAAAAGGATTTGTAGTTTAGTTGTAGTAGTTCCTCAGCTGATCTTGGCGATTCACTGGCTTTACAGGTATCTAGAGGAAACTGTCCTATTTAGGACCACTTTCTCAGGGTCTAGGAATGAACTTTTGAGCCCAAAACACCTCCATTGTTGATAAATGTACTGACTTACGTGTGTGCTTTGGGGATTTCCTAAACAAACTGCCCTTTTTTCAGAATTGTCAACAAAATGCTGTGTTTACCCTAGTGTACTGATATTCGTTGTCATACAATTTCCATGAATTCCTGGCCGTGGAATTTTCACCATGTTTTTCTACAAATATTCACCGAACATAATGTCACCTATTTCCGGGAAATTGCAGCGTATATACGCTCATTTACTGCCACAGAAAGCTTCGAATATCTGTTTATACCTTTTCCTATACATTTCAAATGATTGCCATCCATAAACACCGCATTTTCTATCGATAAACACGCAATAACAACAACAAACAAAACCGCCAGGACTTGTATAACACAATAAAAGGCATGTTATTCCTCGGTTTCGTGGAATCGCAGCACAAAAATAACCCTCATCGTTCCCAAGAAAGGAAGCTCTTCCGCGCAATTTTTCACCCTTGTCCTATATTCTGTCGTTTCGTCCTCAAGCTGGTTCTTTCAAGCGGATAAATGTTCCGTAAGGGGTCCTTGATTTTCCAACAAATCGTCTGAGTGAAGTTTACAGTAAGGTGTTGACGGTTAGAAAGAGGGTCATTTTGTTCAGAGGGAGGCATTGCGACGTTCATTTGCTTCGTAAACAACTGAATGTGACAACACTGGGTGCAGTGGACCAGAATTGATTTGTGTTGTAACTAAGCACTTCAATGCAGGATAACAAGGTATTACAGTTGAAGCGAATTCAGTTGTTGACGAATATTTGAAATCGCATTTGTGAGTACAGGAGTCTGCCTAAAAATAAATCCACGTTAATGTCAGAAGAAGAAGAATTTGGAAGGAGGACAAAACAATAGCAAATACATTTTTCAACAAAGAGGCTGACATGAAACAAAAACATTTCTCTTGTTTATGGAAAAAAAACTCTATGGAGCCGAAAACCCTATGACGAAAATCGTCCTACTTTGATGGTCGAGGAGGACAACATCAAACTTCTATTTGCCTGATTCCTCGCATCGTCCTCTTTTGAGATGAACCGTAGCACATTTGTCGATCCCAAACTCCATTCCGATAGCATACGTGTACTCTCGCACCTCCCTCAAGGACCAATGAAGATCCTTTTTTCGGAGGCATGGAATTTCTGT
Organism: Chrysolina americana; assembly: GCA_958502065.1. Lineage (NCBI taxonomy): Eukaryota > Metazoa > Arthropoda > Insecta > Coleoptera > Chrysomelidae > Chrysolina > Chrysolina americana. The sequence continues at coordinate 61,731,087 of OY293419.1, read as the reverse complement.
TTCACATGGATGACCTTATGCCCCTGGTTGCTGGGGGTCCTGCGTGATGCATCTGTATCTGTCATTATTCTTATTATTACTATCATTAAATTCTAGCCTTCAAATTTAGAGTCCACGTTGTTAGTAACAACAATCATTCTTTACTTACCCTTGAATTGCTTACAGCTCTTGATGTCCCTTCTTGGGAAATTGCATTTTCCTATTCAGTTTCGTCGTCGTGTCCTTTGAATGATATCAAAGTAATCGAAAATATGGATTCGCCTATTTTCCTCAGTAAATATGAGAGTCATTGAGAAAGATTGAAATGTATTCAAACATCATGTTGATACTAGTAGTATTGTACGCAATACTGAAATGGGATAAAAAAAATGACAACGATACTATAGATGACATAAATCTATATGAGTATTTTAAAATTATTAATTTAAATTATTATTTTTAAAAAGTTGCAAAATGAAACATTCCCACCAATATTTTTTGTCCGACATATCAACAAATGGGCGGGTCGACACCTAAAAAACTTTTTATGGAACCTTCCATGTAAAAATTCTTCACAATTTTCCACACTGTATTCCTTTAACGTTTGATATATTTGATATATTGATAACCCATCTGGTGATAGCAATATTTTTCATGTACTATAGCTCCAAGAAGAGGTTTGTGAAGACATGGATTTTTGTTCAATTTCCGGCTTTCCATTTTCAAAATGCGAAAACCAACGACTTTGTTGAGTTGTATAATGAGTTGTTCCACCTGAAGATTCTTTCCTACGAAATACTGCTTATGCTTCTGCTTCTGCTTACGCTTGCAACTATTACGTACCACTACTACTATTTCACTGATCCCAACATACTGACTGGCGTGTGACCCCCATAGGCCAAGGCCACCTCTCATGCGTCTCCTATGCCGGGGAGAGGGCACACAATCGTCGGCCCTACATCTATTTGTACGAGGACCCCGTTAGGAACGACATTCAATTGTTAAGCTACTACATCAACAAGTTCAAGCAGGAGAAGGCTATAACTGGATCAGCAGCATCTGAATCGACTAAAGGTGATTATTGTTGAGTTCGAATAAGGAATGACAATGTTTCGTTTGAGCGCTTCTATTCACACTGGGGTTGTGGTCTAAGGGAAGATGGAAATGTTTGATAAATTAGTGATGCGTTCATGAGGCCCAGCTAAGCATTTTTCTTGTATGAAGTTGTAGTTCTACAAAATGAGAGGTTATTGGAATATTTTTCTCTTTATAGATTTAATCCAACGTATGGTATGTTCGAATGGAGAATCTGGAGAAATCTGGAGAGGAAATCTTATCGTTAATGTTGTGAATGATCTTAATACTTTTGGAGCAGAAATATTCAATATGTACACATACGAGAAAATGGATTGAATTTTGTTCCAAACAAGTTTTCTGTTCAAGGAGAAATTATTCACTTCAAACTTATAACCAACAAATACCTGGGTTTGATTTTGAAGGATCCAAACATTTCCATCAAGTTCTTTTCAACAATGTCTCTATTTCTAGAATCTAAGGTTATTTTTCCACGAAAACCTCAAATCTTCTCTGATCACAACTCTATAACATCTGCAATCATGGTTTTTATAACACACGAGAACATTTTTATAATCTCATATTTTCATCATCAAGAAGAACTCTACTGAGCTTCATCACTAGAAAGTGTAAGCAACTATGAAACATTCCATTTGTTGAAAATGATGTACATTCTGGTTTTTATTTTATTACGTATTACAGATTCTCTAATTCTGATAAATTAACCCACTGATGATGGCAAAATCAACTCCTCCCGATAAAATTTAGCTGTGTTTTCTCATTACGATACGGAAAACCAAAGAGAAATGTCTGTTAGTTAATTATAAGTTTTTAAAAGGGCATATGTGTATACTCCACTTCACACTCCACACCATACACTCCACACTCCACACTCCACACTCCACACTCCACACTCCACACTCCACACTCCACACTCCACACTCCACACTCCACACTCCACACTCCACACTCCACACTCCACACTCCACACTCCACACTCCACACTCCACAATCCACACTCCACACTCCACACTCCACACTCCACACTCCACACTCCACACTCCACACTCCACACTCCACACTCCACACTCCACACTCCACACTCCACACTCCACACTCCACACTCCACACTCCACACTCCACACTCCACACTCCACACTCCACACTCCACACTCCACACTCCACACTCCACACTCCACACTTCACACTCCACACTCCACACTCCACTTCTCTTCATATTTTCAATCTTTCGCTAGATAATCAATTAGGGGTCTTAGTGTATTATTGTAGACATTATTAAAACTAATTTTCATTAGCACTTGCATCTCATATTCAAATCACTAGTTCTGAAAACTAACACATCTGACAAGATTTCTTCCTAACAGTGTGTATTGATGTCGTTGGTTTTGTTTCCTTGCAGTTGACAAAGTAGACGAGAAGCCGGAAATCACTGAAATTACCGAATAACCATCTTCTTTATCCTTTCTACATTCTTCCTTCGCCTCTATCTCAATACAATTATTAAATGCACAACATAATGTATTGTATATTTTGATAAATTTTAAAGTTGAATGTTACAATCGATTTTTTTTAAATATGCACGATCATCTCGTAACATGATAATATGGCAATGTGTTCAATAAAAATTATTTTCGTTAATGATTGTTTTATTTATTGGAATTTGTGAGAAAATTGTTCATGCTCAGATCAATATGACCCATTTGGCAAAAAACAAAAATAAAAACAATGAAAATATCCCCAATGAAGCGTGTGTTTATGATTATATCAATATTATAGAAAAAATTATTGTCACAAAAACTGCATTGCATATCTACTCTACAGGGTGAGTCAGATTAAGACCGACAAACTTGGTACTCAGATTCCATACCTCATTTCGAGGTGACAGGTTTGTATCATTGTATACCCTAAAGTGCATTCCCTCTGAGGAACAGGGTGTCGAAAATCCGCAAAAAAATAGTATTTGATTTCTTTTCTCCAAATCTCCAGAAGGAAAAAATTTAACTAGGTTTATCAATGTGATGATTCGATGTTATAGTGTTTTATTTTTGAAATAATTTTGAAATAACTTTTTGAAATAACCAATATTTTTCAAAAAAACGTAGAAGTATTCGTGTGTAAAATAGACTGAAGCAACAATTATTGACAAAAATGCCCTATTTTATTCGATGACATCTAATCTGAGACGTCCACCATATTTTCAGTTTTTTTATGAAGAGCACTTTCTCTTATAGTCGAGGAAGGTATAGAGGGGTTTTTATTACCTTCACGAGTAGGAATATCTTTCTGAACAAACACAGGTGAGTTTTGAGTAAAAAAATACTTAAGAAATCTTCATCTGTTTCTATATCATTGATGACACAGGTGGTGACGGTTTTTCTGTACAAGGATATAAGGTGAGTAATATCAGGTTAATATAAAAAATTTCGTATAATTGTGAAAAGTTCCTACAACCGATAATGAAGCTTACTTTTGATTGATTGAAAAAATGGGTTTACTCAAAATTATCAACTGGGTATTCTGAAGATGATTCTCAATAACTAAAATACGTTTTATTCTAAATAAACGCGAAATTATTTTCAAGTGTCAATCATAAATTTCAATGAACAAATGAAAACATTGATAAAGAGGTACGTGACAAAATGTTTAGAATATCTCAAAATAGACAGGGTATTGTGAAATGACTGAAACAATTTGATTTCGAATGAAATATTGTGATAGCTTAGGTGACTAGACTGAATTCAAAAGACATTGTCTTTTGAAACATGTACAGAATCAACCGATTCAGAATGATAAAATTAGTATACTCTATGAAATTGAAATGAAAACATCAGTAGACGAACATTTCAGAATTGACACATTTTCTGATTTTCGAAATTTTCACATTGAAAATGTAGAGGTTCGGTAAAAAGCCGGAATGGAATTCAAATTTGGTACGCATATTCAAAATAGATTGAATTTTACGAGTTTGAGTAGAAAAAAATATTTTTCGATGTTTTGGTGGGAAATGATCCCTCTCAAATCCAGATGAACTTTTCAATTCGAGAACGGTTGAAGATAGAGCAATTTTGTGGACACCAATCGATTCAGAATGATGGAATTAGTATACTCTGTGAAATTGAAATGAAAACATAAGCAGACAAACATTTCAGAATTGACACATTTTCTGATTTTCGAAATTTTCAAATTGAAAATGTAGACGTTCGGTGAAAAGCATATGGGAGCTTTCAATGCCTCGGAATAGACCTAAAATTTGGTACGCATATTCAAAATAGATTGAATTTTACGAGTTTAAGTAGAAAAAAATATTTTTCGATGTTATGGTGGGAAATGATCCCTCTCAACTCTAGATGAACTTTTCAATTCGAGAACGGTTGAAGAGAGAGCAATTTTGCGGACACCAATCGATTCAGAATGATGAAATTAGTATACTCTGTGAAAATGAAATGAAAACATCAGCAGGCAAACATTTCAGAATTGACACATTTTCTGATTTCCGAAATTTTCACATTGAAAATGTAGACGTTCGGTGAAAAGCATATGGGAGCTTTCAATGCCTTGGAATAGACTTAAAATTTGGTACGCATATTCAAAATAGATTGAATTTTAAGAGTTTGGATAGAAAAAAAATTTTTCAATGTTTTGGTTGGAAATGACCCCTTTCAACTCCAGATGAACCTTCCAATTCGAGAACGGTTGAAGAGAGAGCAATTTTGCGGACACCAATCGATTCAGAATGATGAAATTAGTATACTCTGTGAAATTGAAATGAAAACATCAGCAGACAAACATCACAAAATTGACACATTTTCTGATTTTCGAAATTTTCAAATTGAAAATGTAGACGTTCGGTGAAAAGCATATGGGAGCATTCAATGCCTTGGAATAGACTTAAAATTTGGTACGCATATTCAAAATAGATTGAATTTTAAGAGTTTAAGTAGAAAAAAATATTTTTCGATGTTTTGGTGGGAAATGATCCCTCTCAACTCCAGATAAACTTTTCAATTCGAGAACGGTTGAAGATAGAGCAATTTTGCGAACACCATTCGATTCAGAATGATGGAATTAGTATACTCTGTAAAATTGAAATGAAAACATCAGCAGACAAACATTTCAGAATTGACACATTTTCTGATTTTCGAAATTTTCACATTGAAAATGTAGACGTTCGGTGAAAAGCACATGGGAGCTTTCAATGCCTCGAAATAGACTTAAAATTTCGTACACATATTCAAAATAGATTGAATTTTACGAGTTTAAGTAGAAAAAAATATTTTTCGATGTTTTGGTGGGAAATGATCCCTCTCAACTCCAGATGAACTTTTCAATTCAAGAACGGTTGAAGATAGAGCAATTTTGCGAACACCATTCGATTCAGAATGATGGAATTAGTATACTCTGTAAAATTGAAATGAAAACATCAGCAGACAAACATTTCAGAATTGACACATTTTCTGATTTTCGAAATTTTCACATTGAAAATGTAGACGTTCGGTGAAAAGCATATGGGAGCTTTCAATGCTTCGAAATAGACTCAAAATTTCGTACACATATTCAAAATAGATTGAATTTTACGAGTTTGAGTAGAAAAAAATATTTTTCGATGTTTTGGTGGGAAATGATCCCTCTCAACTCCAGATGAACTTTTCAATTCGAGAACGGTTGAAGATAGAGCAATTTTGCGAACACCATTCGATTCAGAATGATGGAATTAGTATACTCTTTAAAATTGAAATGAAATCATCAGCAGACAAACATTTCAGAATTGACATATTTTCTGATTTTCGAAATTTTCACATTGAAAATGTAGACGTTCGGTGAAAAGCAAATGGGAGCTTTCAATGCCTCGGAATAGGCTTAAAATTTGGTACGCATATTCAAAATAGATTAAATTTTACGAGTTTAAGTAGAAAAAAATATTTTTCGATGTTTTGGTGGGAAATGATCCCTCTCAACTCCAGATGAAATTTCTAATTCGAGAACGGTTGAAGATAGAACAATTCTGCGAACACTAATCGATTCAGAATGATAAAATTAGTATACTCTATGAAATTGAAATGAAAACATCAGTAGACGAACATTTCAGAATTGACACATTTTCTGATTTTCTAAATTTTCACATTGAAAATGTAGACGTTCGGTGAAAAGCATATGGGAGCTTTCAATGCCTCGGAATAGACTTAAAATTTGGTACGCATTTTCAAAATAGATTGAATTTTATGAGTTTGAGTAGAAAAAATATTTTTCAATGTTTTGGTTGGAAATGACCCCTTTCAACTCCAGATGAACCTTCTAATTCGAGAACGGTTGAAGATATAGCAATTTTGCAGACACCAATCGATTCAGAATGATGGAATTAGTATACCCTGTGAAATTGAAATGAAAACATCAGCAGACAAACATTTCAGAATTGACACATTTTCTGATTCTTGAAATTTTAACATTGAAAATGTAAACGTTCGGTGAAAAGCATATGGAAGCTTTCAATGCCTCGAAATAGACTTAAAATTTCGTACACATATTCAAAATAGATTGAATTTTACGAGTTTAAGTAGAATAAAATACTTTTCGATGTTTTGGTGGGAAATGATCCCTCTCAACTCCAGATGAACTTTTCAATTCGAGAACGGTTGAAGATAGAGCAATTTTGCGAACACCATTCGATTCAGAATGATGGAATTAGTATACTCTTTAAAATTGAAATGAAATCATCAGCAGACAAACATTTCAGAATTGACATATTTTCTGATTTTCGAAATTTTCACATTGAAATGTAGACGTTCGGTGAAAAGCAAATGGGAGCTTTCAATGCCTCGGAATAGGCTTAAAATTTGGTACGCATATTCAAAATAGATTGAATTCTACGAGTTTAAGTAGAAAAAAATATTTTTCGATGTTTTGGTGGGAAATGATCCCTCTCAACTCCAGATGAACTTTTCAATTCGAGAACGGTTGAAGATAGAACAATTCTGCGAACACTAATCGATTCAGAATGATAGAATAAGTATACTCTGTAAAATTGAAATGAAAACATCAGCAGACAAACATTTCAGAATTGACACATTTTCTGATTTTCGAAATTTTCACATTGAAAATGTAGACGTTCGGTGAAAAGCATATGGGAGCTTTCAATGCCTCGAAATAGACTTAAAATTTCGTACACATATTCAAAATAGATTGAATTTTACGAGTTTAAGTAGAAAAAAATACTTTTCGATGTTTTGGTGGGAAATGATCCCTCTCAACTCCAGATGAACTTTTCAATTCGAGAACGGTTGAAGATAGAGCAATTTTGCGAACACTAATCGATTCAGAATGATGGAATTAGTATACTCTGTGAAATTGAAATGAAAACATCAGCAGACAAACATTTCAGAATTGACACATTTTCTGATTTTCGAAATTTTCACATTGAAAATGTAGACGTTCGGTGTAAAGCATATGGGAGCTTTCAATGCCTCGAAATAGACTTGAAATTTCGTACACATATTCAAAATAGATTGAATTTTACGAGTTTAAGTAGAAAAAAATACTTTTCGATGTTTTGGTGGGAAATGATCCCTCTCAACTCCAGATGAACTTTTCAATTCGAGAACGGTTGAAGATAGAGCAATTTTGCGAACACCATTCGATTCAGAATGATGGAATTAGTATACTCTTTAAAATTGAAATGAAATCATCAGCAGACAAACATTTCAGAATTGACATATTTTCTGATTTTCGAAATTTTCACATTGAAATGTAGACGTTCGGTGAAAAGCAAATGGGAGCTTTCAATGCCTCGGAATAGGCTCAAAATTTGGTACGCATATTCAAAATAGATTAAATTTTACGAGTTTAAGTAGAAAAAAATATTTTTCGATGTTTTGGTGGGAAATGATCCCTCTCAACTCCAGATGAACTTTTCAATTCGAGAACGGTTGAAGATAGAACAATTCTGCGAACACTAATCGATTCAGAATGATAGAATTAGTATACTCTATGAAATTGAAATGAAAACATCAGTAGACAAACATTTCAGAATTGACACATTATCTGATTTTCGAAATTTTCACATTGAAAATGTAGACGTTCGGTGAAAAGCATATGGGAGCTTTCAATGCCTCGGAATAGACTTAAAATTTGGTACGCTTATTCAAAATAGATTGAATTTTACGATTTTAAGTAGAAAAAAATATTTTTCGATGTTATGGTGGGAAATGATCCCTCTCAACTCCAGATGAAATTTCTAATTCGAGAACGGTTGAAGATAGAACAATTCTGCGAACACTAATCGATTCAGAATGATAAAATTAGTATACTCTATGAAATTGAAATGAAAACATCAGTAGACGAACATTTCAGAATTGACACATTTTCTGATTTTCGAAATTTTCACATTGAAAATGTAGACGTTCGGTGAAAAGCATATGGGAGCTTTCAATGCCTCGAAATAGACTTGAAATTTCGTACACATATTCAAAATGGATTGAATTTTACGAGTTTAAGTAGAAAAAAATATTTTTCGATGTTTTGGTGGGAAATGATCCCTCTCAACTCCAGATGAACTTTTCAATTCGAGAACGGTTGAAGATAGAGCAATTTTGCGAACACCATTCGATTCAGAATGATGGAGTTAGTATACTCTGTAAAATTGAAATGAAATCATCAGCAGACAAACATTTCAGAATTGACATATTTTCTGAGTTTCGAAATTTTCACATTGAAAATGTAGAGGTTCGGTGAAAAGCAAATGGGAGCTTTCAATGCCTCGGAATAGGCTTAAAATTTGATACGCATATTCAAAATAGATTGAATTCTACGAGTTTAAGTAGAAAAAAATATTTTTCGATGTTTTGGTGGGAAATGATCCCTCTCAACTCCAGATGAACTTTTCAATTCGAGAACGGTTGAAGATAGAACAATTCTGCGAACACTAATCGATTCAGAATGATAGAATTAGTATACTCTATGAAATTGAAATGAAAACATCAGTAGACAAACATTTCAGAATTGACACATTTTCTGATTTTCGAAATTTTCACATTGAAAATGTAGACGTTCGGTGAAAAGCATATGGGAGCTTTCAATGCCTCGAAATAGACTTGAAATTTCGTACACATATTCAAAATAGATTGAATTTTACGAGTTTAAGTAGAAAAAAATACTTTTCGATGTTTTGGTGGGAAATGATCCCTCTCAACTCCAGATGAACTTTTCAATTCGAGAACGGTTGAAGATAGAGCAATTTTGCGAACACCATTCGATTCAGAATGATGGAATTAGTATACTCTTTAAAATTGAAATGAAATCATCAGCAGACAAACATTTCAGAATTGACATATTTTCTGATTTTCGAAATTTTCACATTGAAATGTAGACGTTCGGTGAAAAGCAAATGGGAGCTTTCAATGCCTCGGAATAGGCTTAAAATTTGGTACGCATATTCAAAATAGATTAAATTTTACGAGTTTAAGTAGAAAAAAATATTTTTCGATGTTTTGGTGGGAAATGATCCCTCTCAACTCCAGATGAACTTTTCAATTCGAGAACGGTTGAAGATAGAACAATTCTGCGAACACCATTCGATTCAGAATGATGGAGTTAGTATACTCTGTAAAATTGAAATGAAATCATCAGCAGACAAACATTTCAGAATTGACATATTTTCTGATTTTCGAAATTTTCACATTGAAAATGTAGAGGTTCGGTGAAAAGCAAATGGGAGCTTTCAATGCCTCGGAATAGGCTTAAAATTTGATACGCATATTCAAAATAGATTGAATTCTACGAGTTTAAGTAGAAAAAAATATTTTTCGATGTTTTGGTGGGAAATGATCCCTCTCAACTCCAGATGAACTTTTCAATTCGAGAACGGTTGAAGATAGAACAATTCTGCGAACACTAATCGATTCAGAATGATAGAATTAGTATACTCTATGAAATTGAAATGAAAACATCAGTAGACAAACATTTCAGAATTGACACATTTTCTGATTTTCGAAATTTTCACATTGAAAATGTAGACGTTCGGTGAAAAGCATATGGGAGCTTTCAATGCCTCGGAATAGACTTAAAATTTGGTACGCTTATTCAAAATAGATTGAATTTTACGATTTTAAGTAGAAAAAAATATTTTTCGATGTTATGGTGGGAAATGATCCCTCTCAACTCCAGATGAAATTTCTAATTCGAGAACGGTTGAAGATAGAACAATTCTGCGAACACTAATCGATTCAGAATGATAAAATTAGTATACTCTATGAAATTGACATGAAAACATCAGTAGACGAACATTTCAGAATTGAAACATTTTCTGATTTTCTAAATTTTCACATTGAAAATGTAGACGTTCGGTGAAAAGCATATGGGAGCTTTCAATGCCTCGAAATAGACTTAAAATTTCGTGAACATATTCAAAATAGATTGAATTTTACGAGTTTAAGTAGAAAAAATTTTTTTTCGATGTTTTGCTGGGAAATGATCCCTCTCAACTCCAGATGAACTTTTCAATTCGAGAACGGTTGAAGATAGAGCAATTTTGCGAACACCGTTCGATTCAGAATGATGGAATTAGTCTACTCTTTAAAATTGAAATGAAATCATCAGCAGACAAACATTTTACAATTGACATATTTTCTGATTTTCGAAATTTTCACATTGAAAATGTAGACGTTCGGTGAAAAGCAAATGGGAGCTTTCAATGCCTCGGAATAGGCTTAAAATTTGGTACGCATATTCAAAATAGATTTTAAGTAGAAAAAAATATTTTTCGATGTTTTGGTGGGAAATGATCCCTCTCAACTCCAGATGAACTTTTCAATTCGAGAACGGTTGAAGATAGAACAATTCTGCGAACACTAATCGATTCAGAATGATAGAATTAGTATACTCTATGAAATTGAAATGAAAACATCAGTAGACAAACATTTCAGAATTGACACATTTTCTGATTTTCGAAATTTTCACATTGAAAATGTAGACGTTCGGTGAAAAGCATATGGGAGCTTTCAATGCCTCGGAATAGACTTAAAATTTGGTACGCTTATTCAAAATAGATTGAATTTTACGATTTTAAGTAGAAAAAAATATTTTTCGATGTTATGGTGGGAAATGATCCCTCTCAACTCCAGATGTACTTTTCAATTCGAGAACGGTTGAAGATAGAGCAATTTTGCGAACACTAATCGATTCAGAATGATAGAATTAGTATACTCTATGAAATTGAAATGAAAACATCAGTAGACAAACATTTCAGAATTGACACATTTTCTGATTTTCGAAATTTTCACATTGAAAATGTAGACGTTCGGTGAAAAGCATATGGGAGCTTTCAATGCCTCGGAATAGACTTAAAATTTGGTACGCTTATTCAAAATAGATTGAATTTTACGATTTTAAGTAGAAAAAAATATTTTTCGATGTTATGGTGGGAAATGATCCCTCTCAACTCCAGATGAAATTTCTAATTCGAGAACGGTTGAAGATAGAACAAATCTGCGAGCACTAATCGATTCAGAATGATAAAATTAGTATACTCTATGAAATTGAAATGAAAACATCAGTAGACGAACATTTCAGAATTGACACATTTTCTGATTTTCGAAATTTTCACATTGAAAATGTAGACATTCGGTGAAAAGCCGGAATGGAATTCAAATTTGGTACGCATATTCAAAATAGATTGAATTTTACGAGTTTGAGTAGAAAAAAATATTTTTCGATGTTTTGGTGGGAAATGATCCCTCTCAAATCCAGATGAATTTTTCAATTCGAGAACGGTTGAAGATAGAGCAATTTTGTGGACACCAATCGATTCAGAATGATGGAATTAGTATACTCTGTGAAATTGAAATGAAAACATAAGCAGACAAACATTTCAGAATTGACACATTTTCTGATTTTCGAAATTTTCAAATTGAAAATGTAGACGTTCGGTGAAAAGCATATGGGAGCTTTCAATGCCTCGGAATAGAGCTAAAATTTGGTACGCATATTCAGAATAGATTGAATTTTACGAGTTTAAGTAGAAAAAAATATTTTTCGATGTTATGGTGGGAAATGATCCCTCTCAACTCCAGATGAACTTTTCAATTCGAGAACGGTTGAAGATAGAGCAATTTAGCGAACACCATTCGATTCAGAATGATGGAATTAGTATACTCTGTAAAATTGAAATGAAAACATCAGCAGACAAACATTTCAGAATTGACACATTTTCTGATTTTCGAAATTTTCACATTGAAAATGTAGACGTTCGGTGAAAAGCATATGAGAGATTTCAATGCCTTGGAATAGACTTAAAATTTGGTACGCATATTCAAAATAGATTGAATTTTATGAGTTTGAGTAGAAAAAAAAATTTTCAATGTTTTGGTTGGAAATGACCCCTTTCAACTCCAGATGAACCTTCCAATTCGAGAACGGTTGAAGAGAGAGCAATTTTGCGGACACCAATCGATTCAGAATGATGAAATTAGTATACTCTGTGAAAATGAAATGAAAACATCAGCAGGCAAACATTTCAGAATTGACACATTTTCTGATTTCCGAAATTTTCACATTGAAAATGTAGACGTTCGGTGAAAATCATATGGGAGCTTTCAATGCCTTGGAATAGACTTAAAATTTGGTACGCATATTCAAAATAGATTGAATTTTATGAGTTTGAGTAGAAAAAAAATTTTTCAATGTTATGGTTGGAAATGACCCCTTTCAACTCCAGATGAACCTTCCAATTCGAGAACGGTTGAAGAGAGAGCAATTTTGCGGACACCAATCGATTCAGAATGATGAAATTAGTATACTCTGTGAAATTTAAATGAAAACATCAGCAGACAAACATTACAGAATTGACACATTTTCTGATTTTCGAAATTTTCAAATTGAAAATGTAGACGTTTGGTGAAAAGCATATGGGAGCATTCAATGCCTTGGAATAGACTTAAAATTTGGTACGCATATTCAAAATAGATTGAATTTTAAGAGTTTAAGTAGAAAAAAATATTTTTCGATGTTTTGGTGGGAAATGATCCCTCTCAACTCCAGATAAACTTTTCAATTCGAGAACGGTTGAAGATAGAGCAATTTTGCGATCACCATTCGATTCAGAATGATGGAATTAGTATACTCTGTAAAATTGAAATGAAAACATCAGCAGACAAACATTTCAGAATTGACACATTTTCTGATTTTCGAAATTTTCACATTGAAAATGTAGACGTTCGGTGAAAAGCATATGGGAGCTTTCAATGCCTCGAAATAGACTTAAAATTTCGTACACATATTCAAAATAGATTGAATTTTACGAGTTTAAGTAGAAAAAAATATTTTTCGATGTTTTGGTGGGAAATGATCCCTCTCAACTCCAGATGAACTTTTCAATTCGAGAACGGTTGAAGATAGAGCAATTTTGCGAACACCATTCGATTCAGAATGATGGAATTAGTATACTCTTTAAAATTGAAATGAAATCATCAGCAGACAAACATTTCAGAATTGACATATTTTCTGATTTTCGAAATTTTCACATTGAAAATGTAGACGTTCGGTGAAAAGCAAATGGGAGCTTTCAATGCCTCGGAATAGGCTTAAAATTTGGTACGCATATTCAAAATAGATTAAATTTTACGAGTTTATGTAGAAAAAAATATTTTTCGATGTTTTGGTGGGAAATGATCCCTCTCAACTCCAGATGAACTTTTCAATTCGAGAACGGTTGAAGATAGAACAATTCTGCGAACACTAATCGATTCAGAATGATAGAATTAGTATACTCTATGAAATTGAAATGAAAACATCAGTAGACAAACATTTCAGAATTGACACATTTTCTGATTTTCGAAATTTTCACATTGAAAATGTAGACGTTCGGTGAAAAGCATATGGGAGCTTTCAATGCCTCGGAATAGACTTAAAATTTGGTACGCCTATTCAAAATAGATTGAATTTTACGATTTTAAGTAGAAAAAAATATTTTTCGATGTTATGGTGGGAAATGATCCCTCTCAACTCCAGATGAACTTTTCAATTCTAGAACGGTTGAAGATAGAGCAATTTTGCGGACACCAATCGATTTGGAATGATGGAATTAGTATACTCGGTGAATATTCTGTCGATCGACATAACGACAAGTTACTCGAAATGGGGGTGGATTCAAATGTAGAATATAACGGCAGAAAGGTTCTCTTTCGTACATATCTCCCCAGCATAATAGCTTCGGTATTCGCAGTTCTAGTCTTAAATCAACGAAATATCAAATTCTGGTCAGCAAATTGTCTTTTCGCGAAACGTCGTACTAACGTTAAGAACTCTACCATTAGAAAATAAACAAAAAACATATGGTACTTAGTTGTGTTATGACTGAAGTGAAATGAAGTTGATGATATCTATTGAATAACATCATGACGACATAAACTTTTTTTCACTTTCATTTTTCTCCGTCTCATGTGAATTGTGAAGTTCTTATGTTACGATATGAGGGGAGGTAATCATCAAGAAAATGAAGTATGCACACTTATAAACCAATCCATCTCACCAGCATAGTATTGTGTCATTTACAGGTTGTGTCATAAGTATATTAAAATATTTAAGAGACTTATTCCTGAGATAATTTTAAGAAAAAATGTCTATATGAACATGTGTCTGGTAATGCTTCGTTTCGGGGATCCAGGGTGTTGATAGATTTGTTTTTTTTTCGTTTTGCAAAAAATTGGTTTCCTGTACGAAATTTTGTACCCGAAGTTACATACATAAAAATGTATACGAAATTATGATTTCCCACCTCGAAAAAAAAAACACCAAATTTCGTATATCCCCGGACACAAGTTAATAAACTTTTTTCTCAAAATTGTCTCAGGTTTACGTCATTTCAATATTTCAAGATACTTATGTTATTAATATTTCCCGCTTACATACTTGAATAGCATACAAATCACGGAAGACATTCTTAACACGCATCATTGGGTTTTTATCAATCAGAAAACACAGCAATCATGTTGATTTGAGGATGAAATATCGCAACACATAAATGGGCACACCCCCACATCCACCTATTTTCGATTAAGTATGGAAACTTTCGAAAAATATATTTTCATTGGTTGTACATATCAAAAAATATGTTTATGTGAATTCATGAATTGACTGGAGAATTGAACATTCGTACGAAGATCTGGTTTCCAGTTATATTTAGATTTAGTATTGAAAATGGTGGAAAAATAATTGGCGATGAACATGTGAGATTCTACATCATTTTTACTTCAAACAAAAGTTTGGAAGCACTCAAGTTTAATTTATATCTACGCTGTATATCATCTTTCATACATTTTACTCTTTCTTCTGAATCAAACACTACATTGGACGATAGTGTTCTATTACTTTAATTTTTTAAATAACACGTGAGATGCTGAACTAAAACTCTAATACGAAAAAATAACAAAAGTAAGTATTACAATGTGAGTTAATTGTCAGTGTTTGTCTTTTCATCATACTATTTTTGTGGTTATGAAATCCATTGGCATATATGGACATAATTTGGTCTATCAACATTGAAAA
Source organism: Chrysolina americana (assembly GCA_958502065.1). Taxonomy (NCBI): domain Eukaryota; kingdom Metazoa; phylum Arthropoda; class Insecta; order Coleoptera; family Chrysomelidae; genus Chrysolina; species Chrysolina americana. The sequence continues at coordinate 61,715,481 of OY293419.1, read as the reverse complement.
TATAACTACTCCAAGCATATCCAAATTCAATATTTCTATAAAAAAAATTTTTGAAGTTCCATTCTGAAGCATTTTTTATTGTGATAACTGAACTTGGCTAATCTCTGTCGAGATGGCGAAGTTTAAAATCGAATGCGAATGAAAATACATATCAAACCGTTGGGAAAAAGAAAACTTCTTGATTTTTGTCCTGGCAAAATCTCATGTGATTGAACTGAGTTTTCTAGCTCTTTTCACAAACTTGAGTAGAAAAAAAAATGTATCCTCAGTACAATTTTTTGTGAATTAAAAATATTACCCGAAATATCTGATGTCGACTCAATTTTATGGTGGATAAGAATCACATTATATTGGCACATGGAAAAGTATTGATTTCTTTTTCAATTCCTAAAATCAATGATTTTTCGTCATGGTCAACATATCTAAAATGTCTTCAGAACCACAGAAGTAGGTAATATGTATATATGTACATTATAATTAATGATCATTTCAGCATCACCTATTTTTTCAAAATCACCATAGTTTCATTCATAATACACAAAACGAATAGTGGAGGATCCAAATTGAAAGAGGACCGTGCGTTTTTAACCACTTTCCCTCAAGAATTTCAAAACTAAATAATTCACTGGTTTTAATCTTGATGATATTTAGTATGCTGCGTGTACGTAATTCATCACAACTTTTTTCAGTTTGACCTGAAACAACCCCAAGATGGCCTTGTGAGAATAAGCACTCGCTAGATTCTGGTTCAGCGACTTCAAAAACCTATAAACTCATGTCACAAGCATTTTCTTCAGTTTAACCTTGAAATAACCTTAATATGACCTTGAATCGAATTCAATAGGCATTACATGCTCTTTCTATTCAATTTGACCTTGAAATGACATTTAATAGATGATGATGATTTAATAGAGACTTGGCAACTCCAAAAATATATACATCCATTGATTGGAACCCATTGAACCCTTCACCTTTCGAGTACTAATATCCGAGACTCAGAAACGGTGACTCAGGCCTATAGCCACTATCACACACATCCCCCTCTATATTTTTCATGCTATCCGTAGGATCACTTTCGGCCAATGACAAAATTTGATCAGAGTGTCGAGAACTATAATATTTGTGCGGGGCCCTTTGATATAAAATAATTCCCATCAATTAAACTGATGGGTGAAGGTCGTTTCTAACTAGGATCTTAGACTAAGAAAGATAAAGTCCTTATCAATTTTGAAATTCTCCATGAATTTTCAAAATTTATTGAAAAATAATTGGCATAATATTCACATTCATACTTTCATATTTTCATTGAATAATTTGGTTTCGAGAAAATCATCTGGTACTTCCTTGAACCATCACAAATCATACACCAACCTCATTCGTCCTTGAATTCACACTCGTCCTGAATATACAATTGCTAGAGGACATTTTTATGGTACAAACAATTCATGCTTGTTATTTTCAGTTCCGCTGTCTCCTGCTCGTCCGTCCAGGAAATTCACTGCGAAAAATGTTGAAGACAACAAAGCAGCAGATGAAGAAATGCGCAAACTCCGAGAAGCCAGAGCAGCTCGTTTGGCCTTCATCAACGAAGAGACCAAAATCGAGAGGACATCTGTAGATGTAGATGATGCAGTCAAAGCCAAAAAGAAGAAGGATGAAGACAGGTTAGCTGAAGAGAAGTGAGTGCAATAATTGGCTATTTTTTGTTCTAAATTTCATTCTATTGCACTGCTACGACTGAATTCATACATACAAGTGGTTTGACACAAGGCTGACTATACTGTGAATGTAAGACGAAACTTCAAAACATTTATCTAAGTAAGCTCGGGTAAGTGTGACCGTGATTTTCATTAGTTCGCATTGAATTTAGTCCATCTGATGAACCTGAACTAATATAACAATGAACTTTTGCAGGTATTCACTTCGAAGGTCAGTCTTTGTAATACGCCACAGAAAACTGTTGAAAAACGTATTCTATGATATTGTTTGACTCTCTGAGATTTCCGTATATAAATTCGTACTATAGCTGAAATAATATTAGTGTTTAGATTGGCCAAATGAACCAGGTTCCCACTTACCCCGACAGATAGGTCACACTATCCCCAATAACATTTAATTTCGGGGTGTGACATGCAATGGAAAAATGTAAAAAAACAACTTCATGAAAAAACGGCAATGTATAGTCAGATTCATTGTTTAGGCAGAAGAAAAGTATATAAAATGGATTCTTACCTTAGATTTTAACAATACACTCAAAGCTTGAAATAAACTCGTTATACTCGTTCGGGTTGATGAATTGTAGGTTAGAAAATTGGGGAAAATATTTGGATTTCACAAGATCTCTTTTGTATTTTATATGATGGTTATGGATTCATTATGAGTGTAGGCTATTCGTCAATAGATGGCATTGGGCTGTCGCCCGGTTTAGCGAAGATAGCGAGCAAACTCACACTTGCCCCAAATTCACACTTACCCGAGCTTACTATATTGTAGTGTATTAGTTAAGGGCTTATTGTTGCCAAAGGGATAGGTATTTTCCCACACGTTCATATCTGATCGTTCAGTACTATTTTCCTAAGGATTTTTTGAATGAGTGGCTCCAAGTTGAATTTTAAAAAATTCTGAACTCGGCTTGCTCAGATATGTTGATTTCTAACGCCGAGTTGTCCTCATGGCTTTCGTACGAAATAGGCCAATCTCTGATCCACACTAAACTCAGTGGCGTAGCTAACTTTCAGCTAGCCCCCCTGCAGGAAACGGCTGCCCCCTAACCCAAAAATTTGTAACAAACTCAAATTTATAAACTGATCAATGATTATATACAAATTTCTGGCTTCCTCGCGCCCCTGTCAAGCTTGAGCCCCCTCGCGCCGTGGGAGTTGCGGAGGTGTTAGCTGCGCCCCTGACTAAACTGTCGACCTATTGTGCTGGTCTAACGATTTCCGTGTACAGCCGGCTCAAAATTTCTGGATTGGTTCCCAAATTACGTCCTACAATTCTCCTCAGATGCCATAAGATTGCTACGTACTTCTGAATAATCCTATCTACAGGTGGCGTCCATACAAATTTGGGGTACTAACTCCCCTTTGCATTACAGTGTGAAGAACAGAATTGGTTTATCTTCAACCGTTCTCGAGTTGAAAAGTTCTCATGGAGTTGAAAGAAGTCATTTCTGACGTTTTTCTCCTACCATCTGCCAAACCTTGTATCTACGCATACACAAATTATATATTTTCAAAATCAGCATAAAATTTTACGTATATTCCGTGAATTTCAAGTAAATCTGAATATTTTATATTTTTCATGATTTTTAGGGGTCTACCCCTTTGGACTTTTTCAATTATTCGATTTATTTCTTTTAACCTCGATTGACTCTAAATTCAAAAAGTATACTATTTATATCATCCTGAATCGATAGGCATCAACAGAATTGGTCTATCTTCAACCTTTCCCGAGTTGAAAGTTCATATGGAATTGAAAAAAGTAATTTCTGAAGTTTCTATATTCTATATGCCAAACCTTGTATCTGAGCATACACAAATCATATATTTTCAAACTCAGCATGAAATTTTGCGTATATAGTGTGAATTTTAAGTAAATCTGAATATTTTGTATTTTTCATGATATTTAGGGGTCTACCCCTTTGGATATTTTCGATTATTCGATTTATTTCTTTTTACGTCGATTCACTCTAAATTCAAGGAGTAAACTAATTATTTCATTCTGAATCGATTGGCATCAACAGAATTGGTCTATCTTCATCCGTTCTCGAGTTGAAAAGGTCATATGGAGTTGAAAGATGTCATTTCTGACGTTTTTTTCCTTTTAAGTGCCAAACCTTGCATTCGATCATACACTTATCATATATTTTCAAAATCAGCATGAAATTTTGCGTATATAGTGTGAATTTTAAGTGAATCTGAATATTTTGTATTTTTCATGATATTTAGGGGTCTACCCCTTTGGACTTTTTTCGATTATTCGAGTTATTTTTTTTTACGTCGATTGACTCTTAATTCAAGTAGTATACTAATTATATCATTCTGAATCGATTGGCATTACCAGAATTGGTCTATCTTCAACCGTTCTCGAGTTGAAAAGGTCATATGGAGTTGAAAGATGTCATTTCTGACGTTTTTTTCCTTTTAAGTGCCAAACCTTGCATTCGATCATACACTTATCATATATTTTCAAAATCAGCATGAAATTTTGCGTATATAGTGTGAATTTTAAGTGAATCTGAATATTTTGTATTTTTCATGATATTTAGGGGTCTACCCCTTTGGACTTTTTTCGATTATTCGAGTTATTTTTTTTACGTCGATTGACTCTTAATTCAAGTAGTATACTAATTATATCATTCTGAATCGATTGGCATTACCAGAATTGGTCTATCTTCAACCGTTCTCGAGTTGAAAAGGTCATATGGAGTTGAAAGAAGTCATTTCTGACGTTTTTTTCCTTCTATGTGCCAAACCTTGTACAGAAGGGACTCCACCTCCAAGGGCCCTTTCAACAGGAACCTATTCATATTCTTTTCAAGCGTTTTAGCAGGAAAGGTGTAAGGCTGATGGGTCTGAAGGATATGCTACCGTGTTATGTCTTTTTACCGCCTTGAGAATAAACTGATGAGCTGATTTACAGACCCTTGGAACATATCCCAGGGTTATACTGACTCGGAATATCTTCTCCAAAATTGGGATGAGAAATTCCAGGCACTGTAGCATTGTCGGGAAAATTCCCTCAAGTCCTACCGCCTATATGGATTGAACTCGTTCACTTCCGAAGCTATGGCGTCGTGCGCAATGACCCTCTCCGCTAGTTTCCAATCCCCTTGAAAGACCTTTTGTGTTCCAGGACGCCGGAAGCGCAGTTTGGGGCCGCAGTATCTGCTCTATCAGGTTGCCAGAGTAACCAAGCAACAAGTCTAAACATTTTCCTGCATCAATCAATGAAGTTCATTTCAATATCTGCCCAGGCCTGTACGTGTCTACAAAAGTTTATTCACAAAGTTTTCAAAACGTAAAAATTCCAAAATGCTAAACCTTGAAACTACCCAACAACTGACAGATTTACAACGCCTCTAGACCTTTGAAAAAATGTTCATCTTGCCTTGGAAGTCAGGCCTCTACAAGGTTGAGAATGGATGAGGTTCTTATCGATAGGGAATATCCTGAATAGTTTCTGTATAAAATGAATGAAATTTGATTAAAAAATATCAATCGAAAACATGTGACATCTGCAGACTAGTTTCGCGATTCAACTTGCTCATCAGTACAGACTCGGCCACAATATGTAATTGATGACCACAGCTGGTGGTTGTTACATATTGCAAAGTATATTCTAGTAGAAAAACTTTGACAGGCGTTGGATAGACTTGATTCGGCAGTCGTATGGGGCTGGTAAATTATTTCTGTTCGACGTTTGCCGACAATTCTTTGGTATAGGAATATGTGCGGAAGGCTGGATTATTTTTATAATCAAATTTCATTCATTTTGAAATTATTACTCCCAGTTCCACATGAGAAATATTTAAATATTTTTCATGATGAAATTTGTTTCTGTATAAGATCAGCAAATTGACCTTATATGCAACCATTTATTTATCTATTCATTGCATTGTATCGTTTTAGGGCCTTAGCAGAGGAACAATCCAGACAGGAGCTGCTGGCGAAGAAAGAAGAGGCAGTGAGGAGAGCAGAGCTAGCAAGACAGGAAGATCTGGCCGCTCAGGCAGCAGCAGAAAGGGCAGCTGAACTAGAGAGGCAAGCTGAATTGGCGAAGCAAGAAGAATTGGCTAAGCAGGTGAGATCAATTCCCAATAATAACAAGTTTTATGAATCATCAGAGGAGGTGAAAATTTGAGCACCTAGAACTCCATGTTAGAAAGAGAGGAACACAACAACCTAGATAGCTTTTTTTAAAAGGCATTTCTCATAGAACCTATGAAGTACCATCTTTGATAATTTGATTCAAAGTTGAATGTGGAGGCCGAAAATATTCTGGAAATACTTGGAGTAATCATCATTTCTGGGACGAGTTAATCTTAGTGGAATTTATATTTTCTCAGTTTATCATATCGGTTGAAGAAATCTGAACCAAGGCTGGCTGTAGCGAGGCTGTTAAGATGTATTAAGGTATTAAGGATCCTTGATATATAGGTATCATGCTGAATAGTCGGTGACTGTTGTGTACCATGCAAATAGTCAATAATAGAGCGTGTTGATAGGTCCTGTCAAATAGAAAACAAACGTATGATTGGTTGAAAACTGATATTTAATAGACGAAAGAAATAATCAATTCAGTTCACTGTAAGTAATATGAGATAAATAGAATTCTTTTTTTTGTCGATAAAACCAGTGTTCAAGAGCAAAAGTCATTCGTAAAATAATGTTTGTTGAATTGAAAATTTGGTATTGTAAATAGGCTGACGGTAATTTGAAACAAATTTAAATTTTTTTCGTGAAGAAATGAGCGAAATGGCGGTTGTTATCGTATCGTATCGTATTGTACTCGATTATAAATTGCAATCACCACAAATGATGCGACATCTGTAATTATTTGGTTGAACTGGTATGGAGTATATCAGATTCTTCTGGCCATAAGCTCTAGTGTATCTATTTAAACTTTTTTCACATTATCAATCGATATTTGGACGAGTTGAGTTTAGAGCATAAGTTAACTTGAAATGGCGGCAGATGTCAAAAGTTTCATTACTAGGCAATTCTCCGATTTGCTTTCAAATTGCGAGCACCGGCAATACTGTACAAGGCTCAGTCTGACAGAATACGGTTCTGCTGCCTTCACTATCTGAGACAATCCAAATATTTCCAATTTCTTTCTTCGTTAAAATCTTAGATTCCTTTGCCTATAACCTTCAGCTTGTAAATATATCGACATTGTGTTTAATTGCAAGGGTTGACATCAACATTGAATAATTGGCCCATAATGTTGAAGATTCCATCTCTAAACGAAGGTCTAGGAAGTGTTTTTACTCTTGCTATAATCCATAAAACTTCTATATGCATTTTCATACTTTTCTCTTGATTTTTTTGGCAATAATTCCAATGAAGCAGTATTCACTGCCTCAACCAGCTTTGGAGGAGTTCAAGGAATGGAAATTTCATCATCACTTATCATTTTACTTTCGAAAACACCAGCCAATAAATTTATAAGCGTCAAGTTTGATAATTCACCCAAGTGATTTTATTACAAATTTCAAAGCATCATTTATTTGTCAATAAAATTATTCGCGATTTTTCCAAAATTAATAAATATCTGTCGAATTTCCTGGCGATCTGCGAAAATATGATATATTATTATTCATGAAGTTGACTAGTTATTGTCAATTTTCCTACAGCGTCACTGTTGAAGTTCCTAAACTGTTGTAATTTTTCAGGCTGAAATAGAACGAGCTCGCAAACTGGAAGAAGAACGTCTTCGCCAAGAAGAAGAACGACGAAGAGAAGAGGAAATCAAAGCCGAAGAAGAAAGAAAACAGCTCCAACGCCTGGAAGAAATAGCCCGACAAGCGGAGGAGGAGAAAGAAGCAGAACTCGCCCGGCAAGCTGAAGAGCTAGCTGAATTGGCGAGACAAGAAGCCGAATTAGCAGAACAAGCCCTGAAGGAAGCAGAACTAGCGGAGCTCGCCAGACAAGAAGAAGAACTCGCGGAACTGGCCAGACAAGAAGCCGAGCTGGCAGAACTCGAGAGGAAAGAGAAAGAGTTGAGCGAGCTCGCCGAGCAAGCTAAGGAAGAAGCCGAAGCTGCGAGGAAAGACGCAGAACTCGCGGATTCCGCTCAACAGGAGGCTGAGCTAGCAGAACTGGAGAGACAGCAAGCCGAGCTTGATGCTCTAGACGCAGAAGCCAGAGCACTAGCAGCCGATCAACCCGAAAACGAAGTGGAAATCGAGGAGCTTCCGTTGGAAGAAGAATCCGCCCCAGTGGAGGAAACTCCCGCAGAAGAAGAGGAGGTTGTGGAGGAACCAGCGGAGGAGGACGAGGATGAGGATGCCAAACGGCAACAGGAAATGGACGATCTCGTTCGCCAGAAATTCGAGTTAGCTGAGCTCGAGAGACAGCAAGCTGAGCTTGATGCGCTCGACGCCGAGGCCAAAGCTTTGGCGGGCGACGATAACAACGTTGCCGATGATGATGATGAAGAACCCGCCATTGCTGAGGATACTCCGGTACAGTCGGATGTGGAAGAATGACGAGTTTATGCCGAGCCTCAATATTATTCATTAGGTTTATTACGAAATTGATTTAGGTTAAGGATTCGGGAGTAGTTTTGATAAGCATTTCCTATATTTATTGCTTATTGACTATAGCATTTATTTTCTGCATTTGAATCACTTCCACTTTGTTCTTACTGTCCTGCCTTTAAATTTTTTCCTCCCAGTTGGATTGAATCATAAATAACCACAATAGAGAGGCCAAATGACCAGAATGTGTATTGCTGATCTGTGGTTTTTCAATTTGTCTGTCAAGTCTATGGTTTATAAAGTGGTGTTACTTGATTTAATCAGTAGACTGAATTCACCAGAAATACTGGTACAGTTCATGTCAGGTTAACAGTTCTACTAAACGCTATTGAACAAAAAAGATAAAATATATATGAAACAACAAATGAAAGACACGAAGATGTAGTGATTTATTGGTCTGATTTCTTTAAAACTGTGAAAGTGATCAAAGACGAGAGTATTATTAATCGAGAATATTAGAAAATGAAGGAATACTAAGGAAGAAATCAATACAAATGATACAGGAAATATGGAGACATGTGAACTTGATGAAAAAATCTGATGAAATTAACAGACACATAATAGACTTCTAAAACAATACACTTTTGATTATTTGGCTATTATAGCAGCAGATACTGCAACTAACAGCTTCCTATGAAAATAGTTTGTTACGCTACTGATTTTATGTTTAGCATAGGACGTCTTTGAATTGCATGCGTCAATGTCAATTATGAACCGAACAAAAAATTGCACTAAAAGTTGTATCAACTTTTTGTTAATGTGATCATTATCGATCCATCGAGTGTCTCTTCTTATTTATTACTCAACTAATACTGTTATAATGTTTACCTTTGGTTATTATTAAATGTTGATGTTGACGATAAGTTTCATTATTCAAAATATAATGGGTGAGTCATAGTATATGATATGTAGAGGATATTTTCATTATTTGAGTCAGTCTGTGAAATGAAAAAAAAATTATATTAAAAAGAAATGATAATTGGATATATAAGATACCCTTTTACAGAGTGGCCAACTGAAAATGAAAAATTCCAGATACTCGGCAAGCTAAATCCGAATCTTTGAAAAAACTTGGCGGAAAAGTCTGCAAACGCAAATCGATTAAGGTACTCTATGAATGTAAACAAAAATCAAGTCGAAAAAATGCACCTATCCACAATATCAACATTTTTTAAGTAAAATGGTCTTCTGAATTCATAATTTTCAAAGGATTCATAGACGATCAAAGTCAAGTGATGTTAAATTTGATATTGGAGGACACTGAATTTTGCATAATTTTTCATTCCAGATGAACTTTTCAACTCGCGATCGCTTGAAGATAAATCAATTCTACAGAAATCAATTGATTCAGAATGATAAAATTAGTATACTCTAGTGCATTTCAAGTTAATAAAAGGAAAAACATCTGAAAAGTCATGAAAAATACAAAATCAATAGATCCACTTGAAATTCGCACTGTATACGCAAAATTTCACGTTCATTCAGAAAATATCTGATTTGTATTCGCTGAGATACAAGGTGTAGCATAAAAAATGAAAAAAACCTCAAAAATTCTCTCCCGCAAAATTATTTTAAAAAATTTATATTTTATAATTAAAAAAAAATCGCAAATGTCCCTCAAATGTATTTTGACGAGCTGTATCCAAATCATACCACAAAAATAAATTTCGATAACGAATTGAAAAAAACTTCCGAAGATTGTAATCAAAAAAATGCACCTTTCCACAAATTCAACATTTTCCATGTGAAAAAGCATTCTAATTTAGAATGTTCAGGAAATTCATAGCTGAAAATCACTCCTCCCAACTCGAGATGAACTTTTCAACTCGCGAACGGTTGGAAATATATCAAATTCTGCAAGCGCCAATCGATTTATAGTGATGGAATTAGTGTACTCTGTGAATTTCATGTTGATGGAAAAACAAAAACATTCTCGAAAAAAGTCCTCAGGGTTACCCCCTAAAAATCACGAAAAATGCAATAATATCAGATTCGCAGCAAATTTCATGCTGATATCGAAAATATATGATTTTTATAAACTAAGATACAAGGTTTAAAAACAATTGATAAATCGTCAAAAATTCCCTCGCACGATCTATTTTTCGAAAGTTTTTATTGAGTTTTTTCAAAAAACCTAAACTTCTCTCAAATGAATTTTGACGAGCTGATTCCGGATCATACAACAAAAATAAATTTTGCAGAAGATCGGTCGATCGAATCAGAATAAAGATATTAGTTTTCACAGAATAGTTTAAGAAAAAGAGGAGTGCATTCTTCATCGTGCCAGAAAAAAAACAATTTTTTTTCATATTTTGAAATGGTTTGAAAATGTCGATTGTGGATAAGTTCAGGTTACAACGGTAAATTCAACTGCAATCTGACCAATCATTCTACTGAGAGAATGCAAAGAAACATGAAAGAATTGTGCATAAATAAAAATGATACACGGTGAAAAAAAAATTCAGAGAAATTAAAAAAATTTATCTCGAATATTTCCGGCACCTACAAATCCTGATCCCGAAAATATAGTAAGAAGGTGGAATTCACGAAAAATATGTCCTCGATTTCGAGAACTCATTTTTCTCTGCATCAATAGGTACTGGAGGTTGATGTGAGACGATTAATTCTCTACCAGAACTAAAAAAAATTACCGGTATCGACGAAATTTCAGTGACAGTGACATAAGCCATTCAAGCCTTCAACCCTTCTACTCGAACTGTCATTTTCCAACGGGTCATATCCAGATTAATTTAAACCTTCATATTATAATTGTTATTTCCAACAACAAACTTCAAGAGAATTTCAATTCATCCAAGATTTGGAAACTTTTATAGTGGCACATTAATCAACAATTCTTGACATGTCTCAAAGAAAGAAATGTTTTAACAGATTCGCAGTTCGGATTCCTAACAAACACGAACTTGTCAACTGCAGCTGTCATCTTCAGAGGCGTGTTTGAAGTACTTTCCTTGATGTTCCAACTGTTTTCTCTGGCACCAGCTACTCAATTCACTGTCAAATACAAACAATCCTTCTTGGGAATGGCAACCATTCGTGTTAGCGAAACGTCGAGACAAACTCGCAATCAAGGCCGGCCTTACATCCTGAAAAGTCACAACTGGGTCTTAGTGATCGGATGGACTGCGTTTAAAGGAAACTTTTTGGGAGTGACAATGGAATTTATTCGTATCAAGTTCATCTGAAAAAATAAACCATGAGTGGGTTTGAATTCGAAAATAATCTATTTCTGTATGGTCAAAGGGGAATTGTTGATTGATGTTATCAAGTACTTTGGCATGAAAGTATCAAGTGAGACATGAATCATGGGATTATATTTCGCACGTCAATGCTTTTATAGCTACTTGTAATTGATTGTTATCGATAAGTTGATAACTACAACACCAATTGACGTAAATAATAACAGTGCGATTAATTCAAATTATCTGTTTGCATTATACTCATGTCCTGATTGCACTGAATTGATTCTGATTTGTAAATTTTTCTGCATTCTTGGGATTTCCTGAAATAAGTGACTGAATGCAAATGTGTCCGTAATATTATATTAATCTAAGCGATTTTTGCCAGCAAATGGTTTTAGTGATGAAAAAGAAAGAGAAGAACTGAGACTGGCGTTAGCAGAATATATGATCTTAGATAAATCAAAAATAATATTTCACAGGTCCAAACTAATAAGTGCAACAAAGTTGAGACTTATCAGCATTTGAGATATATTCTCCCCACTTATTCACTCAATCACCATGCCGTGGAATCGAACGTAGCAGGAAAATGTTGCTGTAAAGAAGAGCAGTCGATAATACTATAACTGTCACAATTATGGCACCACACAAGAAGATTAGATGTCATGAAGATTTGGTTACAGATGGACAGAGAATATTGGACCGATGAAATGGCCAGCAAAGTCTCCAGATCCCAATCTTCTGAATACATTTTCATACAATTACCTCAGTACTTTCCTCAGAACATCACAATCGTGTTATGAGAAATGTTATACTAGAGAACCTGCTGTTTAGATATCAAGTATGGTTGTACTAGATGGGAGAAACGTCAATTATATTGCCATACGAAGAAGTTTGCAATATGCAAGTATATTGGTTGTTGCTCAGAATGTCAAAAGGAATATTCATGAATGATGTAGCATCTGGGAAAAGGACAATAGCACTATCAAGTGACATGTGCTGACAAATATCAACGCTGAAGAGTAGGGGTCCAATAACCTAGCCCCGAGGTAGTCCTTGTGGACTGGATGTTGAGGCATTCAATTTAAAAAGTTGTTGCCTGATTGATTTTGAGTATTGCTTTTTGCATACACTTGGAGGGTTTCTTGACACTTTAAAATAGTACCTTTACTCAATGTTGCCTGATTGTTCAGTATGATAAGAGTATACTGTGCGGTATTCCCCCTGATCCCGTAATATAATAACTAGAGCTCATGAGAGACAGACTCTTTACAGTGGTCTTCATTTTCCAGAGTCTTGACAATGCCCTTCATGACTTTGGCGAAAGCCAAATTGATAGTGTGTATCAGTTTGGAAAAGACTTCATTATGGAAACAGGACGGAAATTCTTAAAAATTTCAGCGTTATATTTTTTTCAACGAAAGCAAAACTAAGTAAATTTTCACATTAGTTCCTCTTCTTGGAGGACCCAGTCGTCTCTCTTCGGCATTAGAACGGTATAAGGCAGATCAAAATTGACTATTGGAAGCATTATAACAGAGGTTATTACCAGAATGCTGTGACTTACAGTGTCAATCAACAGTCTGCTAAGCTCTGTATATGTCTGTTATATGTAATTGGCAATATGCATGATTCTGTAGGTTATATATCTAGCCTTTCCCCCCAGAAAGATGTGGAGAGGAAGTAGGTCTAGTAGAGATTATCAGACAAAGTCTGATGGCTTTAGGAGAGATACAGAATTTCGGTAAAAATACCCCTTATTCTCTCCTTAATTCAGGCAGATATATGACAGAAAACAACTACTTCCCTGGCTAAAACCACGCCGTTGAATTATATCTGACAGATATCTGTGCAGCGTTCTTCCTAGAATCCGGGAGACACAGCCACAAATGCTTTCTGTATCAAGTAGCAGAATCCTGCCCGACATGATCAAGGACTTGACCACTTACATACTAGTTTCGAGGTGTATTGCCTCTCTTCGGTGCAAGGTAGGTCACACTCCTTCAAAGAAAAGCATCTCCTCACCAAAGTGCTATAAGTATATACAGAACAGGTAGCTGATTCAAAAAACAGTTGTCAGTTGGCTTGCTTTATGAAATTTCTGAAGTTTGCTACTGTTTTGTTCAAGAAATGTCTGCTAAGGAGTAGGCCAGGTTTAGTTTAAATTCAAGGGTGTGGAAATAGACAAGTATCAAAACTCCTGATGATCAATGTTCACGAGTTTGCAGTGATTTTATTGATACAAGACTCCAAAATGGAAGTGACTCTGTCAATGGTTATTTGGAGATCATAGGATCCTAGGACTGTACAATTATACTGAAACGGTACCAGTAATATTCCTACATGTCAATTCGTTCACCGATATGGAAGCAGGCAACTTTACAAGTAACGAATTATACCTTCGTGAGGCTACGAGTATCTGAACAACAAATCCGTACTTGAACTCGTTTAATCAGATTATCCATTGACGCAAATAATCTGAAAATATATCACGAGGTTGGTAGGATGGATCAACTCAAAGCCCTAGCAACGAGAAGGACTGGTAATGAAAAGTCAGTTATTAATTTTAATGAAGGGAATATAGGAATATATAGGGAAAATATTGATACAATCAGAGGAAAAGAGTTACAAAAGTATTATGAAACCTTTGTTGACGGAAAACCAAATAAAATTCGATAGGAACTGGAAGAAAATTGGGGTTGGTCAATTGGGACATTTGGGCTTGCTTTACTGAATTCTGATCAAACTTTCATTGTCGATATTTTTTCACATATATATAATATCCAGCAGCAGGAAAAGAGTGTGATGGGGCTATTTCCGCATTAAGACGATAAAGAATGTTATTCCAGAACAAATCATTTGTGTTCAACGTTATATTTCTTATAATCCTATAATAAGGTGCTGATGATGTCAAATGTTCCAAATTTTTGTTACTCGATCCTATGACTAGTTTTCGAAATACAGGGTGTTAAAGTTGGGAAATGACGACTTTTCTCCATCTTGTATCATAGAAAAGATCATCAAAAATTACGTTTTAAATATTTGAAATAGTAACATTAAAATGTCAGTCTGCAGGAAAAGGGGACCGATCTAGACGCCTACTATGTCACCATTCTTGTCTCGTCTTTGTTTGAAATAGAACGACTGATGAGAATCACTTCCGAACGAAAATTAGTCAAGTTTCACATTACCCACTATCTTCAGAGATAAGTTGATTATCTTATTCAATATATTTTAGAATTGACGCTCAATGTTTTTGGGTGATTTGAACAATCTGTTCAGAATTGCATAGTATACTCCACAAAGTTGTGAGATTGTTGTGTTTTTTCCTATTTTTGGAACAGCTTCAGCTTCGTAAGTGATATATCATTATGAGGGAGACTTGTGGAAACGTCATGTGAGTAATTTTGAATATTTCTTCTCTCTATTATTTCTCTCTTATTTACAACTTATTTCGGAATAAGAAACCTCTATTTATTGAAAGGAATTTTGAAGTAGCTTTAGCGAAATATTGCCTTATTGTTATCACGAATTGTTAGAGATGCAATTTATGCAGATATTTCATTCAGGTTTCTTGATAAGAGTTTATTTCGGAAAGAAGTATTGATCAATTCAATTCAATGGAAAGGTTTGAAAATGTTTCTGATAGGACATTTCCAATAATGTACAAATATACTGAATGAATTATGTAATTATTCATGAAAAGTAGCTCTAGTTTCAACTTTCTATATATACAAATTCGCTTTATTTATTTCTATCACAAAAAGTTATTTCAGTGTCATGACTCCGAAATTTTCAAACCAATTTGCCATTAAATTTCTGATTCAATTCAATTCAAAACTATTCTCTGTTCTCATACTCAGAAATCAAGGTGCTCTGGAGCTAAGAAAAATGGTATTAGACCAATCAAGAGAGAAAAATAGAGCCTTTTTTATGAGAAGTGGGAAAAGTTTGCCTTTTACAGAAATTAATTTTTTCAGGAATAAATTGAATCAGTATCAAAAGGATTGTTCTGATTGGAAATAGTCACCTCTTCAATAAGCTATAAACAGATTTGAATGATCTTATGTGTATGTATTTAGCTCTGAAGTAGCCTGTAACTTCCAAATTAAATTCAGAATTTCAAGGCGTACAAACAACTAAAAATATTTTACGAAGCAAAATGCAAAAATTGTGTTTTTAACAAAATCTGACTATTAAATATTCTCAAATGAATTTTGGCAAAATTTCATGAAAAAAGTTCTTCAGAAATATAGCATAAATAAAATTTAATTTACATTATTGTAATATTTCTATCATGTTCATCTCAATTTTGTAAATATTGATATTCACAATGCTCCTTCATGGAAAAAAATATTTTTGATAGCAGGCTTTCAAATTTATGTTGAGATGATATCAGTGAGATTTAATTACGGCATTAGTAAAGTTTATTGCACTAACAAATAAGTGTGCTGGATAATATTACAACTTTTATTTTGCTATATTTCTGTTAGATTTTGGTTACACCTAGTTGAGAGAGTTCTGAGAGTAGTAAGATTGTTCGTATTTGAAAAAATTGCCAAACATTTTTTTAAACATGGGCTTGAATTAATAATGGAAAATGGATTTCATGATCCAGTCTTTCACTGAAAACCTTAAACAATGAGTATTTCCGTCGGTAGAAATCAACTACTGCTCCCATACAACCGTTGAATTGAATCTGTTTGGTACTATTGAAATTATCGAAAAAATCTCAAGGATCCACTTCGCAAACTTTCATGCTGATTCCGAAAATACATGATTTGTATATGCTTAGTAACAAGGTTTATAAAACGTCAAAATCTCCCTATTCTCAAATGTATCTAGACAAGCTGATCAAAATAAATTTCGATGAAAAATTGACAAAATTTCAGAGGATTTTTGTCAAAAAATGCACGCATTTTTCTCCAATCTAAAAATCATACCAGCTTGCCGTGATGTGACAGAAAACCTAGCCGGAAGAGTGCAGAAGGCCGTAATTGGTTCACTCCGTTTACTCAGGGCACATGATTCTCGGACTCAGTAATCAGTCACCCCCACGGACGTGGGGAGTGTTTACTGGGGTTGATGACACACCAGCGCGCACTCCCATTGCATGGAAGCTCCGGAAACAGGGCCTGACTGAGATAATCCTTATGGAAATACTCCCTCATGAACACTTATAGAGTGTTCACAAAGTCATAGCCTGTGTGGCTACTATTATTATTTGCCGTTCATCAAATTATTGTGTAAACTCCTTTCTGAATACTACTCTCTCTTGATGATAATTTATTGACGTAGTATGTATAGTTGCTTGCATTTACACTTTCCAATAAATCTCGTTCCATTTTTCATTCAATTTGGTAAGGTGTTGCATATTAAGTCGGCACCATTGACAACTCCGTTATTATTGATGCTACGAATTCGGTTAAATGGGCAAACTAGTAGCATTTTTAATGGCATTCTCGATGCCGAAAACAAACAAAAATTGACAGTTGCGTTTCCAGAGTATTTCATAAAATGATATTTCTTTTAATTGAGCACCCCTATATTTTTTCGTGCATTTCGATTCGTAATAACATTCTCAACAACAAAGCTAAAGTGGAAAAATTTCTTTGTTTTGGCGAATAAAACCTTAAGATTGTCCAAACACCCAATTTTGGTACTTATACGAATGACAATAATTTGTTACTAATAGCAAAATAAGAGAGTAAAAAGAAAAAATTGCGCTGGGATGTAAACTCGTAAAACCCATGATCATCATGTCGCACCACTCAATTGACACCACTGAGCTATTTGGTACTAATGTACAAAACGATAATTTCCATCTAAAAGCCATTCCGCAAGCCGCATTAATTTTGTGAATCAAAATATGTCTGCTGTAATGATATCTTTGAAGCCGTTTATGTACAGAACAGAAAATACTGGAGGGTCATATGAATGTGTTTGGAAAAAATTTGTTTGATTCGATAAAACATGATTATTATGAGCAATCAAGTGTTCTTGAAACTTTGTTGAAATACAATTTGTTAAATATTCTCAAATATATCATGACAATGTCATAAATTATTGTGACTGTCAACTATTGTTCGAATGTTTTTCGAGATGCCGTTTTCCCATCAAGAAAAATGTGATATTTTAGAATCACACTTGGTTTGCCAGGAAAATAGCGTAAGAGCACTCCAACACTACAGCAATTCGTTCCCCTATCGTGAATTACCTAATCGGCGTTTTTTTGCTGTGCTTCATCTTCGATTCAGGAACTATAAAAAAATTTTCGAAAAGAGGAGAACTAAAAAACGTTTTGTAATATCTGAAGATACAGAAATTGACGTTTTATACTACTTTGAGGTATATCCAAATAAGTTAATCGGAGATTTATCTAGAGAAATGGCTGTTCCACTGTCTGGTATTCAACGAATTCTGAAGAAACATAAGATTTCTCCTTATATGTTAATACCAGTGCAAACACTAGAACCTGGTGATCCTGAAAGACGATTGGGGTTTTGTCGGTGTTTTATGAATAAATGCAGACAAGATCCAAACTTCTATAGACATATTATATGGAGCGATGAGGCTAATTTTTCAAATCGTGTAATGTATAATAGAAAGAATTTTCAATATTAGAGTAGACATAATCCATTTCTAGTCCATCCCCACAATCCGCAAAGACGATTTAGTATTAATGTTTAGTAGTAATCCGTTTGCTATGAATGTTTCCTATTGATAAAACTGTCTTATTTTCACCTTTACGAAAAAAAAGTCAAATGAGATTTGTTGTTGAGAATGTGTTTACGATTCGAAATGCATGAAAAAGTATAGGGTGTTCCATTAAAAGAAATATCATTTTGTCAATTTTTTTTTGTTTTCGGCATCGAGAAGGCCATCAAAAATGCTATTAGTTTGCCCATTTAACCGAATTCGTAGCATCAATAATAACGGAGTTGGCAATGGTGCCGACTTAATTTGGAACACCCTGTATATTTTTTATTATTTTTCATATGATATTCGTTTAATTCTGAACGTGAAAAATTAAATAGGTAATGCAGTAACTGAATATCTATTTATTCTTCGAACATCAACCGGTTTAATTTTGGGATCGAATCAGCCTCAAAAACTGAAAACGACACAAAGTAAAACTGGAAAGTAAATATTGTGATTTCATTCATCCAAAACAAATAATTGACTGCTCCTGACGCTGCCACATGCCTGTTATTTCTACGTCTCAAGGATGGGCAGAAAAAGTTTTGCCTTAGGTCGGAAAACTTCGACACTTCGAACGATGCTGAGGGGCCGACCTTCATCAGAGTTTTAAAATAGAACTGTCGGAGCAAAGTGCGATTAGAGTCATATGAGTTGAGGAAAATCCAGCTCAGTGCTGGAGTTAATTCGACATGGAAAAAGTGCGAAATGCTCCATTCCGAAAGACACGTCAAGAACTTCGAAGTGGGATGCGATGACAGCTCAAGAGTATTTGTGGTAATAGCTCGTTATGTCGATTGAAAGTCACCTCCATAATTTCATTCATATCCCGCATTAATTTTTTAAATATTTTCAGCGAGTCTGGAAAGGAAAATGCTCGGGAATGGAAATGAAAAGCGATGAATACTGTCAGACTCCCTAATTTCTCTAGGGTGATCAAGTTATTGTTTTTAATTGTTGCTAAATTCGATAAGGAAATACAGGGAAGGGGGACCAAAAAAGCGAAAAATAACCCCCTCCCAAAAATAAAAAAAATTGTTTTTATTTTTTCTTGAAATTGTTAAAGAGCTGAAGAAATGGCATTTTGTGAGCGTGTTCTGTCGAAGAAAGGGTACCTATGAATATTTTTGGAATTTTGTTGGGACCTTTCAATGGGGTAGAACATGCAACCACTATTCCATTATTCACCAGAACTTTTCAACGAAACAAATTTTTTTCAATATGGAAATATGCATTGAAGATACAGATTTATTGCATGTTTTTTTTTCAATTCCTCTGTTGACTCAGAGTTCTGAATCCTCCAAAGATTCTATCGCTTACTTGCTTTCGTTTCTTCATGAAAAATAATTCAACAAGTTGAAGAAATTGTCCCTGACAATCATGTTTTCCAGGTTCTTCTTTTGAGCATCATCCCTGTAGCTTTATATTTAATATGAAAAAATTATCGCCTCAATCTGACCAGCACAGCCACTCGACAAAATCTGCAAACCTTCTAAGAATACCTAGACTCCGTTCAACAATGGCATTGAAGAATTCTTCGGAAATTATTATTTTATCAAAAGACTTTATGACATCTTCCTTGAAAACTGGAAAGCCCTCAAGCCACATATATTCAAGCCATAAGAAGTACTTAATAAATCAGTGGAGAAGTATTTGGAAACACCAGTCATCTCACCATATCTTTCCTCAACACAAACAACAATATGATGCCTCATAATCTATCTACTTTATTATTATTATATTTTTTTATCCATTAACATTCATCGTTCAAAATTGAGTGTTCTGATCATCCCAATAGTATTACTGCTCCGTAAATCAATTCGAATTTGACTGTGATTTCCTGCTACTTCCAGTTGTGACGTCTCAAATATTGTGCTTTCTTTAACCTATTTTATTTATATTGTATGTATACTACTTATAAGTCGCTACAAATACATGTAAAAATGTGTAACATAGTCAATAAATCTATCTATCTATCAAATCATTCAGTTTCCTGCCCAGACTCATTAAGTTTTTTTCTGTGCCTGGGGTTTCGAGCATTTTTTCTTCTCTATTTGTTTTTTAACTTTATGAGATCAAGGATGTAGCCTGGGAGAAGATCTTGGTCTTCCCTTACAACCATCTTCTTGGTGATGGCTTGTCTCGTGGATAGTATGTTTCCAATCTACCTCTGAGACCCTTGGTCTATATTATTCTCTGTTATGTGGGGAAATACAAAGATCCTGGTCTGAAATTGCTAGAAGGAAAAAGAAAAAGATCGAGGAACTGTAAAAGATCCAAGGAAAATGCAGAGATTAGGAGTAAAATTATTGAGAAAAAGATCGAGGAAAAGTAGAGATTGAGAAAGAGAAAAAACTAAAGGAACACTATTAAAAGAAAAAGACTGAAGAATGAAATTAAATATTTTGCAATAAAAATTAAAGAAAATGTTGAAAAGAAAAATTAAGAAAGAAGAGCAAAAGGCAAGATGAGAAAAATTTAGGAAATAGACTGAGGAAATCAAAAATATCGAGGAAAAGAAAAAGATCGAGGAAGAAAAAGATCGAGAAAGAGAAAAAGATCGGGAAAAAGAAAAAGATCGAGGTGAAGAAAAAGACCAAGAAAACGAAAGGGGCCGAAGAAATGAAAAAGATCTATAGTCTTCCAACAAGTGCTTTGAAGGTCATAATTTGTTCGCCTTCTCCCAAAATTATGATTAAGGTGTCATTCGATTCGGGATGGCATGTAGATAGTTTTTGAGAAAATACTAAGGCCGCTCGCAAAAATTGCAATAGTTATAAACAATTAAGTGAAAAAAAGGGGGTGTGATTTTTCGTTCATATCACAAAAACTATTCAAATTTGAAGAAAGATTCAAAAAGAGGAGGAAATTTCCAAAAAAAAAAGGAAACGAAGTATCGACAAAACGAAAAAAAATTAACAAAAAAGATCGAGGAAACGATAAAGATGAATGAAACGAAAAATTGAGGAAAAGAAAAAGACCAAATTGAAGAAAAAATCATTGAGGAAAAGATCGAGGAAACTGGATTGACGAAGAGAAAAAGAAGAAGAAAAAGTCAAAATTGAAAATTTGCAATGAAAAATCAAGGAAAATAACGTTAAAAAAAAGAAAGAAGAGGGCAAGAAAAGGAAAGAAGAGAACAATGTGGATGATAGAAGAGTAGTAGAGAGGGTAGAGTAGAAAGTGGCGGGAAATATTCACAACGTTTCGATTGTTTCCATTGGCATTCGTCTTCAGTTTCTGCATACATTCCGTTTCCCGAATATGCTCGGAATCGATATAATTTTTTTTTCAAACGAATCACGTATCACCGTATATCAATCACCGATGCTGATGTAATCGAATGTCACACCGCAATTACCTGATTAGTGCATTAAAATTGCGAGAATAATTGCCGGTAAATACATCTAATTCACAGGAAACCGAATGACACAACTTTAATTTGCTTACAATGGAAACAAAAAAGTTACAGTGACCTCAATAGTTTCACAATTAATTCCATGAGGTCTGGTCTGGGGGGAGATTTGGTTGAGCGCTTGGTTGTTGTCATATCCAAACAAATAGTTGGCGGTGCTGACGCAAAACGTTCATTTTTTATTTCCAATTAATGAAAATAGCCCTGGTGACGCTTAATGGATCCGTTCCGTTCCAATTACATTCATTAGAGAATTTATGCGTCACTTCTGCCATTACTGAAGCCTAGGCTGGACTAAACGCAGTTCAATAATATCCCAATTTTCCAATTGAAATGTATACGATATATAAGATTATTCAGAATATTACAACAACTATAATAATTCGACAATTTTGAAGTATTATTTTGTCCACACACTACCACATAGTGAAAAAACATCTGATAGAAAACAACTACTTGCCTGGCTAATACCACGACGAACATTGAACTACATCTAACATTGTAATTGAACAGTAGATCATCCTTCTTTCAACTGGGGGTAATCACTTACAGACATACATGTTTAGAGGTTCGATTATAATGAATAAAATAAAAATAAATTCATTCAGTAAGTTCATCAAACATAATAGTGAATAAGTCAGTGTTGAGGTTGGTCGGACGAAATCACAGTCATCCTGTCTCGGTCCGATAAATAATGATCAATTGTTTGACTTATATTTCCTCACAAATGAAGCAGCGACGCACAACTTAGTTGGTCGCATCGCCATTCGTACGGAAAATCAAGAACAATACTCCTCGCAGAGCACAGACTCCCGAAAGAATTAGAATAGACGCTTGAAATCACGAAGCAGATTTTAAACTACCACTTCCCAGAAAAAATCAAAGAGAAATGTCAATCCGTTCGAAAGTTAACAGCAAGGGTTACTTTATGGAAAGACTGTATATGAAGTAATATTGATAACATTCCCTCAGTAACACTTGTGGAGTGTTCCAAAAGGCCTCTGCCCTTCAGGGTAGAGTACGGCTATTTTTATTATTTGCCATGGCGCTCTGGGGCCACTTGTTGTGAGCTATTACCTCCAGCATGCTGATGCGTCTCATGACACATATCTACCTGCCTGAGTCTATATTTTTTCCATCTTGCCACTATGAAGAGGAAGTAGTCCCAGAAGGTGAATGACCCCTGTCATCGCCATGCACGCTTCCTTAAGTGTACCCTCGGTAATTTTTGTTGACCTTTGCTGTAGCCAACTCCATCCATCATAGAACGTGATGGATGGTCGTTGGTACATTTACTATGTCTCTAAGAATCTTTTTTTTGCCACGAAGGATTCTTGGAGAAACTTGAGCACGATATCAAAGCATAAGCTGTTCGTCAGTAAATATTTTCTGAGATGTGAACTTTGCAACCAAATTATTTCAGTGTAATTTTCATCCAGAACATTCATAATTTTGATAGCAAGAAAAGATATTTCAGCTGTAGCACTCAGTTGGTATTGTTGAAGATGACATTCAGTTCAGAAATATTTTTTAATAGTACACGAGCCCTCATACAAAATCTGAAGTGTTAACTAGCAAATTGTAACTTTGTATACTGTTTAAGTGTGCCAAATCTGACAAGATGTCGCAGAGAGGATACCTTGAAACTGGTTAGTTTTCCGTTGCCGCCAAATCGAAATATTTGGAGCGACGGACTGCCGAAGATCCTTATTAATTTTGTCGGACGATGTGCCATTGAAAATCGCAATTAATTTCTCTATTTCCCTAGAGAAATCAGATTGCTGCCTGTCACCAACCTAAGTACTGATATCGAAACGTTTAGAGTGGGGGACAACCTAGAAGTACCAAACATTTTTGTCTGATATTTCTAGGAGAATACAATAATTCAATGAGATTTTCAATGGCACCATTGTCCGACAAAATCAATAAGGATCTTCAGCAGTCCGATGCTCCAAACTTGTCGATTTTGTTACAAAGGAAAACTCACCTCTTTCAAGGTTTTCTCTCTGCGACATCTTGCCAGATCCGTCACACTCAAACAGTATACAAAGTTACAACTTGCTGGTTATTATTTCCAATTTTGTATGAGAGCTCGCGTAGTATAAAATTTTTGTGTTTGTTGAGTTTAAGGAGAACATGATCTTCCCTTTTTGATACACGTATTGAGGAGTCATGGATATATGTGATGGAGAAGGCATTGGGAGATATATTACCAATCTCGTTTATATGAAAGAGAATTATTATAGGTCCGAGCACGAAGCCCTGTGGAACTCCCTGACTGATGTTCAAACAGTTTGAGTTCAAACATATTGGAATTTTGTGTGGTGATACTAGCATATTGTTGATTTTTCAGAAATGGGATCAAGTCTAATTGAGTGAATACCCCTGACACCGTATGAAAATAATGTAGAAACACTATCGATATCATACCGAAAGATACTAATTATTGATAATTTTATTGTGAGGAAAATTTTCTTTGTAGGAATAGAAAGTTATTGAATAAAGAAAGAAGCATCCGTATAAGATTCATCAACAATAATATCACTATGAGTAATCATAATTTATTCACATTCAGTTTCTACTGAAGACTATTCAGATGGCACTTTCTAGTACGCTTTGGATCTATTGTATGACTTGTGTTAACACTTTTGTTATAAGTAGATATCTCACGTGATGAAATGAGTTCACTCCTCCAAACATGTAGAAGGAATAGCTTTTGAATGAGTTATCAGAACTCCTTTTCAACAATTCGTAATACCTGCCTAGTATCTGAAACTTGAACTTGGATGGTCGACTTTAGTCGTAAAAAACGACCATTTTAATTGTTTACGCTCACCAGTAATTATATTCAGTTGATTGATAGTAACGGCGTTATAAAACTGACTGGTTTGTCGTAAACATAACCCAGCCGAATCGTTCTATACAGTGGAAAGTTTGGAACCACTTTAATAGATCTAACTTTTCCGGTTCAAGAACAATAAACTCGGATTTGCTTGATTGTTTCTATACCAGTTTCATTGCCAATCAATAGCTGGTTAAAAATATCAATTGATTGTTTTTACCAAACAGTAATTTTTCATGTGGGCTTTTGAAAGATCGCCTGAACATTATAAAAGTATTAGTATCATTACACTCATTGTGTGTACGATATCCATGACCGATATGAAACTTCTATTTTCCTGAATGCTACCGCAACGAATATTGAATGGTTTTCCCTAATGGACGTCATCATTTGAGATTATGGACATCTACTTAGAATGGTACACTGTTACAGTGGTACAGTCTCACTCATGTCACAATTTTGAACTGAATTGGAACTTCCACAGCGGACATCCATTGAAGGTCTCTTTGGGATCATAACCAGATGTCGTTAGAGACATTCATAGGAAGTCCTAATTTGGTACAGGGGACATCTGAGGAACTTTGTACTGAATTCGGAATTCAACCAAAGGTATCCATTGGACGTTCTCTTGGTACCATAATACGATTTTATTTACCAAGGTCGATAAGGGAGTACTGGGGAAGAGTACCCCCTCCTCACCCCAGGAGAAGTATTGGAATCAGAAAAATTGTAAAACATTCACGAGACATTCATGAATGATACAAATGATCCCTTTTCCAACACTAGAAAAAAAGATAATCGACGCGCCTGATTTTATTATAATCATTAATGAGAATCTGTCAATAATCCTTCAAAAAAACATAGTACTGGTCATACTTGCCCACGATTACAGTTCAAAAAATGGGTAACCAACTCATTATCGACTGTTGGTTCATGAAATCACGTTCAAAAACTTATATAACAAAAAAAGTTCATCAAAATTGAAAAAAAAATTAAAATTTCACAGGGGTGGTGAGTCTCAGAAGTGAGCATTAGTGGAATATTTCACAGAAAATCAAGAGTTTGAAATGAAATTTTTTTTTGTCGGAAATAACAATCAGGTAGAAAATCATTTCATTTATTGAATACCTTATCAAAAATGAATGAAATTATCTTTTCTAATATTCTGAATTGAAATCTAATGTGCCTGCAGTGAATTATCACATATAATCTCCCTAGAGCATGAATTAGTTCCCGAAATTTTCTCGGAAGTGCGAATTTTTCAAAAATATTAATTCATGCTCGCGGGAGATTCGGTAAAACATTTTTATACCAAAACTTTTTTGAAATAGAAATTAAATTGGTGACATACTTAGGTGACATATTATTATCCACGTAACGGACATCATAGTAGGCCGTTGTTAAGGCTTTGTCTCACAACAGCGAATTGCGAATTTTTTTTTGGCGGATTTGATATCAAATATTTTAATTTCCCAATGCTCTAGTGAAATGTGGTTTAAATAATTAAATAGAGAAGCAAATATTGTACCAAAATCACATAATTGTATAGTACTAGAGGAAAGGGAAAAAAGTTATGGTCTACTTCTATCGGACGCTAATGAATTACATCGGCGGCTCCTTCATTTATTATTCTCGGATTTGTTGTAACTTCCCTATGCTCTATTGAAATGTGGTCCAAATAATTAAATAACAGATAATAACATGTATCTATAATTAAGTTATAAATAAATATCTATCAAAAATATTTTACGCCACTGTGTTTATGACAGCTGTCAAGCCAGAGGGAAATTTCCTCTTATTAATTTCCCTCTGCGCAGGGAAATTTCCAAAGAAATTAGATTATTGTCATAGCAACATGTCCAAATGCAGGCATCTGATTGGCTCAAATCAACTGGTATAAAATTTTCCAAATAATTTTTCGCGGTTCTGTGATGGTGGTTAAATTATCAAGAATATTATTAAAAATTATTATTTTGATTTCTGGTGGAACATTACCCCTATCAACTCAAGATAAACTTTCCAAATGGGGAACGGTTAAAAATAGATCAATTCTGCGAACATCAATCGATTTAGAATGATAAAGTTAATATACTGAGTGAATTTCAAGTCGATCATTAATGAAAAATGTAAAATTATCACATTCACTTGAAATTCCCACTAGATACGCAAAATTTCATGCTGACTTCAAGAATATATAATTTATATATGCTCAGATACATGGTTCGCCATAAAAAAGGATTAAAACGTCAAAATTTCCTCGATTTTCGAAGATTTTTATTTTCTATTTGTCAAAAAATCGCAAACGTGTCTCAAATGGATCTCGACTAGTTGACAAAATTTCATAATATTTTTAGTAAATAATATGCACCTTTACACAAAATCAACATTTTCTTAGTGTAATGACGTTCTAATTGAGAAATACGAGCTGATTTTTGCAATTTAGAAATTCACAGACGATCAAAGTAAAGTAATGTAGTATTCTATGTTGAGAGAAACCGAATTTTCGAAAATATTTATTTTTCATCCATCAATTATTCACCAAGGTGGAGCTTCTGGAGCAGTATCCTGTGATGCACGCAGTAGAAGGCTTATCTGCTCGCTGTTTGGATCAGTGCGATCAAAAATATCCGTGGAAAACGGTTTAAATCGCAGTCTTTTTATCGAATTCTACTATCTACTTAAAACCAATAAAGGCACTACTTCAAGTGGTTCCTAGATGTGCTAAATGCTCACCGTTTCTATGCCTAGCAAATATTTTTATGCCGAGCAAATATCATTGGCGCGAAATTATTTCGACTCACAATTTAATATTTTTGTAAACACTCTTCTTATTGTCCTTTGTCACCTTCCCAGCATCACTTCCTGACAAGTTATTCCTGCGATTTTTCAAAATTAAATTAGTCGTTTCTCTGAGTCATCACCCTCATCCATCAACTCTACTCAACTCGCCAAATTACCCCTTGAAAACTCCGTTTATCGCGTAGAAAGAATTGCACCTTTCATTAAAAATAAATTCAAGTCGAGTCCCTTTGGACTTTTCTTCTTGATAATGAAATTTTTTTGAGTAATTTTCACTACCCTGCAGGGCGAACTAAAGTGCATAGGCGTAGCGATTTCGTGATTTCAAAAGGGTGCATTTCGTCATAATTATATGTACAGATAAATATATCAGCTAATTGAACAGATATGGAAATGGAATGAAATGTCATAGGAGTGAATCATCCATACCAAAAAAGTTGATACAAATACTGTCCCAAATTCATGCAATAACATTATCATTACTTATAATATTATAATAGGTATTTTAGTTTAAAACCAAAAAATTTGGAAACAAAAAAAAACTAGGACACTAAGTGCACTTTCTCGTTGCCACTTTTCTGGCTCTACTAAACGGTGTTCACACAATCTCAGAACATCGTTTCGCTTCGAAGAAACCATCATCAACGTTGTTTTTTATTTGGCACGGAAAGAAAGTACATCCTGTATGATATAGCACCAAGACTAGCCTCTTGGTCTCGCGAAGTCTTGGAGGTGATTTCACAAACGAAGGAAAGTTTGATATGCAGTCCATTTTAAGGCGTTCAGTAAATAGTTTGAAAAATTATATGATTACGAACCGAAATGCATGATGAAATATAGGGTGTTCTATTTGAAGATATATCATTTCAACTGTGAATCCAGCATCGAGAAGGCCTTCCTAATTCCACTGGTGTGACTATTTAACCGAATTCGTAGGATCAATAATTAGTTGGCAATGATGTCGATTTAATTTGAAACACCCTGTATATTCTGTTGAATTCAAAGAAATGACTACCCAAATGTAGTCATTTACTTATTTTCCTGATTTCTTCAGTTATTTTCGATATATCTGAACAAAACAAAAAACAGCAACACAATATATTGACCAAAGTAAGCTAAAATCATTTCTCGGAAAAACTACTTGGGCTTCCAGTTACTCTGCTGATACCCTTTACCAGGAAAACATATCTGGAAGATCTAACTACACTTCCTTTTAATTGCAAGATTATTCCATTTGCAACAGATGTTAAACATCTAGGGGTCACTCTTGATTAAAAAGTCACATGGAATGCTCATTTGTAAAAGGTTCTCCACGAAGCCAGAATATTCTTAGGGAATTGTAGGAGGATTCGTGAAGAATCTTGGGGAACAGATGCCATACAAGACCACTGGGAATATTTGGTGGTTGTTACTCTATTGACTACATACGGTGCCATTGCCTGATGATTGAAAACTCCACAGCAAACGGCCCAGGTGAAGCTCTCAAGTTTACAGAGACAAGCTTGTCTGGCGATTACTAGTGCCATCAGCACCACACTGTCAGCAGCTATGGAAGAAATTCTACTAGACCTACCTTCCCTCCACATCTTCCTTGAGAAAAAAGCTAGATAGACAATATAAAGAATCACAGCATTCTGGAAATGACCTTTGATAAAATGCCTCCAACAGTAAATTTTGACCTGCCTTTTATCGTTCTAATCCCGAAGAGAGACGACCGGGTCCTCCAAGAGAAGGAACTACTGAGAGCAGATTACTGTTGGTTCACAAATCACTTCCAGGTTCTGGTGCAGGTGTATACAGTCGTATATGTAGAACAGGATCATATGCGAGAGTATTCCAGGCGGAAATTTACGCCATCGATCTATGTGTAGAGAGATTGGAAGAAACCAACCTCACACAAAGATCAGCTTGTATCGATCAACGTCTAAGCTGGTGTCCAACTACCAGAGAAACTTTCCTCAATACGAGATATTAACTCTGGGTTGGTACGTACATAGGACCAGAACCTGCCATTGGTATCTCACCAAGTTTTGTCAACCTACCAGTATAGGCTCATTCCAAGGCATTCATACATTCCTCGAAGAATTTGACAAAACACTATTGTCTAACAGCAGGGATGAGCTACGATGTCTAACAGGCCACTGTCGTTTGAATCATCATATGACAAGACTTAAACTGTCGGAGGATCCGACATGTCGTCGGTGTCTTGAAGATGATGAAACAGCAGAAAACATATTTTGTGCCTACCCCGCCGCAGACCGAATTAGGTTGTTTTCGATGTTTGGCATCGAAAGAGCATACACCAAATAAACTGATAGGCTTCGTCCATCGGTCCCGGATCTTTTCCTTGCTCGCACAAGCTCCTATATAGGAGCTTCTAAGGAGTTTCCTCTTTCTGGAAACTTGGAAGATTCGTAAGAGAACGAAGAAAAAAAATAGACCCCTACGGGTCGCAGTGGAGGGCCGAGCAGACCCGCTCATTTTGAATCTAACCTAACCTAACCTTACTTTGCAGAAAATCCTGATTCTGCAATGAAAAGACTTGTTGTTGATAATCAAAAGTAGCACAAGAAAATATACAGGAATTGCAAATTGGGTGACAAAGGCTTTATTGACATCAATGATACAAAAAAAAAACGTTCAAAAACACTCCGGAAACGTGGAACTGAAAACTTATTACAAACAGTACAAAAATAAATTAAATTCGTTGATACAATAAAACAATACTAATTACTATAACAATATCATGGAAATAAATGGCAACAACACTATAGAAGGATGGGAGGTGGTTAACGACTTGAGTAAAGGTAAAAAATCTAGAAATCCAATACGTTTCCTTGAAAGTGACTCAGGTTTGTTTATAACAAACGAAACTCTCATCGACAATGAATTCCATACCAAATTGTAAAAACTAGAAAAACACTATCGATGTCCATAGATGCCATTTATACAAATCAGAAAAAGTGTTGGTCCTAGTATTGATCCCTGTGGAACACCGGTTTACATTTGCCTTCTGATCACCAGTAATTATTTTATGTAATCACAAGAAGTCAGATGAACGATTGTTCACTAATTTTCTAAAAATTTTGTTAGCTAAGAAATGAGGGCTATAGGGCGGAAGTTAGATGGATGTTTTAGATTTATAGGAGAGGATGGAAATGAACCAGTGTTGAAAGATTGATTTACCACTACTACCAAAGTATTCAGAGCGTCATCAGGGGGATTTTCGAATATTCTCATTGATATTTCATCAATTCCGAATACCTTCTTATTTTTCATGCAACAAATCACCTTCTTCAGTCCATTGATATCTGTATGATACAAAACAAGTTTCTCGCATGTACTTGGGTTCTCCAGATATATTAGTGGATAATGTGGAATTGAAGAGTTCGTTGTTAGCTTTTCAGCTATTTTGTAAAAATATCGTTTTAGTCCATTCTCAAGTACTAGGGGATCAATTCGATTTCCATATTGCTCTCCTCTGAATTCACTTCTTTTGATTTATTATTTGAATGAACAATTCTTTCTTGATAATAGCTACTTTTTGCATCACTGATCATCTTCCTAACTAATATTTGCGAAATAAATCATCATTGGTGAATTTCTTTATCGTCTGTGAAGTACTAATACCTCGTATGCCCAAATACGTTTTTTTACAGAAGGGGTATCGGGTTAGGAGCTATTGCTTGCACAAAATATTGATATTCTTATACAAGCTATTAGAAATTCTCAATTTCTACTGAAATAATTTTTTGTAGCTTACAAGTTGTCAGAGCATCATTAGGTATTGGCATACAGTATTCGTGAGTGCAATAATCGAATTTTTGATAATTTGTGGCATACGAGGTATTAGTACTTCACAGACGTTATGTAGTTATGCCTTTAGTTAACCATTGCTATTCCTTTTTATCTTTGATCTTATGGTAAAGAAGGGATTCATTGAAGATGGTGATGAGACAATTGTAGAATTCAATAAAAGGATTATTATTTTCTACGATAATTTCTCAGTTAGTCTGAAGGCATCACCGCAAAATTCAAGCTGCCACTGTGTTTCTTGAACACATCCCAACTATCTGTTTCGTGCACACGGGAAGTAGACAAAAAAGGAAGTAATAATTCACCCACTATTTTTTCGCTAAGCTCGTGCGTGAAAAATTTTCTCTGACCTGCGAACGAAAGAACGTTCCTCCACAAAGCCCCACAAAAATAAACCGAAGACCCTCTCATCGATGATAAAACTGCTCGAGTGGGGATCAATCTACGTCAATGGTTTAAAGCCGGTGTTTCGGTAACATCGTTCAGGTTAGTTGATTCCGTTCAGTCTGTTGGCTATTTCCATATATATCAGCGTGTTCTAGATTCATACAGAGCGTTGGTCGATCAGTGAAACCTCTGAAAAGTTCGCGACTTCTTGAACCGTCCATTTTCTTGTGTAGCGGCTTTTGTGCGGAAGTCTCCATAACATGGAGAGACGCGTCAGTGATATTAAGAATCGATTGTCCTCTTTAAGGTGAGTGTAGTTGTAATACAGTTATTTGCAGCTAGTGTAGGGCCGTATTCAGGTAGTAACCGCGTAGAAAATTTGTTTTTTAAATATTTTCTTTCGTGTTAGTGTTAGTACCACTCTCTCCGAACTGGGAGTACCCCAAGGGTCGATATTGGGACCCGTACTCTTTGTATTGTATTTTAATGATGGCAGATGACACGTCGATTATAATCTCTGACAGATTAGACTAGGTTTTGGATAAAAAATGTTTTGAAAGTTTTTAAAAGAATCAATTAGTGGTTTTCTGCGAACAATCCCAGGTAGCACCTCATATTGGCTGAATCTTGATTTCATATTGGGCCAATATGGAAATATTGTAAATGTAAATACGATGTCATACAAACAACGTTGGGTAAATATTGGCTCGAATGATTCTGAATATATATTGGCATTGTAATATTGGGTCAATATTGGTTGAAGGATTTTTAAAAATATCGATAAAAAAATATTGTTTATATATTGTTTTCAACATCTAGAATAAATATTGCAATCCCAATATTCCTCTCATATCGATTCTAGGAATATAAAAAACAATATTGTATATCCCAATTGGATTACACATTGGTTGAATGTTATTTTACCGATATTCAAAAAATCATAATAACCTATGTTATATTCCTCTCATATTGATTCTAGGGGTATAAAAACAATATTGTATATACTAGTTTTGTAGAACATTGGTTGAATATTACAAAAAAATCATAATCACCTTTGTTGATGAATTGTTGAACGAAAATGTCATGCCAATATTGAAATAATTATGATACAATATTACAAAGAAATTCTATTACCAATATTTTAATTTAAATATTGGTCGAATATTCAAAAAACAATATTGAAACGAATTATAATAAAACCTGTGTAACAAACTGCTAGAGGGCTCTAGATATGAAACCAACAACTGAAACCTAGGAAAATATATGAAGTACTTTTCACAACTTGTTTTTAAGACAGTTCACTCTGTGGGTATGACTGCAGACTCTGTTGACTTCTTTATTGAAGGAGAACTGTAATTGTAGAAGTTCCGAGTCATTACACATTTTTATGAAATAGTTTACTTTCAATATTATACCAATATATCCAAATGATATTGTACCAATACTTCAGAATATCGCACCAATATTATTTTCATAATGTCCAAACAATATTTGACCAATATTGCTAAACGGTTTTTCTTGTCAATATTACGTTGTAATATTTTGCCAATATTTGCATAATATTGTACCAATATTATCCCAATATAAGTTGCCAATATCACTGAATATTTTGAGGCCAATATTGTTTTTAGAATATTTTGGCAATATTACACAAGACATATTGAACCAAAATCGCCGAATGTTCACATTTTTTTCCTTGCCAATATTGCATTCAATATTTTGCCAATATTTTCATAATATTGTACCAATATTGTCCCAATATGAGTGTGCTACTTTAATGAGGTTCCACCATCGGCAAAGGAAATGTGATGTTCATAGCTGCAGAGCAAATGATAATTCTGACATTGTATCAACAGAATGTGAGATCTTGAAATTTTTAGGTCTTCACATTGATGAACATTTGAATTGACAAAATCGCTGTGAGTTCCTATTAAACAAAATTAACCCTGTTTCATATCAGTTCAGATTATACGAAACATTAGTGGCATTAGTTTTTGTGATTCTTGCAGAAAATCCTTCAAAATTTCCAACTTTTCCTAATAATCTTTCAACTTTTTACTTGTGGTTGTATTTTTTCTAGAATGAAAATAGGTGAATTTGTACTGAATAGACGTAAGTAAGCATAATAATGACACAAGACACGAAAACAATGTTTTTGTACCATTTGTAAAATTCAAATGATCATTTGAATCTCCTAATCAGACGCTACCAGATACCATGAATGTCTTCAAACGAAAATTTTAGGATTTTCTTGCAGATAATCATCTTTATAGTTTCCGCGAAGTTCTCGCAGTAGCGGCAACTAACACTCTTTGACTTGCCCATGTTTTTTGAGGTGACACCTTAGAGAGCAGTGCCTAGTATTTCAAGTATTTTTATTTAACTCAGGAAGCTGTTCAGCTTTCCTTAGCGATAGGCTCACTAGCCCCTTCGCTTGTCTTTGATCTGGCACTTTATTTCAGTGAGATTTCATTTCATCGAATTGCCATCCTTGAAACTCTCCTGTTAAGTGGGCTTTGGAGAGTCCACAAAGGGGTTCTGGGCCATGAAGTGGAATGTTTGCACCTTCTTTAGCACGGCAGTCTGCTTCCTCATTGCTTTTGATGCCCCTGTGACCTGGCACCCACATCAGGGATACCTGATACTTTGCTGCCAATCTCAGGGTTTGTTTACAGTCCTAAGTCAGCTTAGACTCACAAGTGTGTGACTTCTGCTGCTTGGCTTTCTGATAGTATATAGATTTCTGCCCTCTAGGTGCTCTTTTCAAGGCATTCCTGAACACAAATCTCTATAGCAAATACTTCTGCTTGGGGTTTCAAGAGCCTAGAATTTGA
Organism: Chrysolina americana; assembly: GCA_958502065.1. Taxonomy (NCBI): domain Eukaryota; kingdom Metazoa; phylum Arthropoda; class Insecta; order Coleoptera; family Chrysomelidae; genus Chrysolina; species Chrysolina americana. The sequence goes on along the minus strand of OY293419.1, from coordinate 61,681,226 downwards.
CCTTGTAACGCCAGCTCCAACCTCTTCATCCATCTTGGATCCATCTGTGTACCACACTATGGCATCCATTGTTTCCCAGGTCAGCTAGCCACTGCTCTTTCTGGAGCTTGACATTTGTAGCATTCTTGGCCACAATACTAGTGAGGCGTATGTTCAATGATCAGACCCCATGTTTTACCGAAAACTCTGCGGCATATTCAGCTTGCCGTTATATACATGGAAAGAATGTGGTTGATTTGGCTGTTCCATGTCAGTTTTCGTCGATTATGACGCCCAGGTATTTTACTTCTTTGGGAAATCTTAGCTGGGTCCCATTCAGGGTTGGGGCTTTAAGTTCATACTTTCGGCTCCTGGTAATGGAACCAGTTTCGTCGATTATGACGCCCAGGTATTTTACTTCTTTGGGAAATCTTAGCTGGGTCCCATTCAGGGTTGGGGCTTTAAGTTCATACTTTCGGCTCCTGGTAATGGAACCAGCACTGTTTTTCTAGTATTGACGTTGAGTCCTTCCTTAGCACATCAGCTTCTGATTGTGTTTAGGGCCAATTGCATGCGGTCGGAGATTACTTCATGTCTGCCCTTGATGGCCAGGTTATCAGCGTAACCTTGAGTCATGAACCCAGATTCTTGTAGCTTCACTAGCAGTTCGTCGACAACCAATAACCACACCAAAGGCCATACACTCTTTCTAGAGGAAACCTTTTTCCGCTGTCATCCTGACTGTCCCCCCAGGGTTGCTACAATGATTCTGCTTTTCAGCATTGCTCGTATCCATCTGATCAATGAGGCGTTGATATTCCTTTCCTCTAGTGATCTGGTTATGGAGGCACGTAAGGTGTTATCCAGGGCACCCTTTATATCGATGAAGGCACAAAGAGAATTTTTTTGCCACGTAAATCTTCTCAATGCTTTCAATCAGGCATTATGGAGCATTGATCGTGGATTTGCCTGCTTGGTGAGCTAACTGTGTCTTGTGGAGTGGTCTTAACTTGAGGATTTCGCTTCTGATGAAACAGTCTATTATTTTCTCTATTGCTTTTTGGAGGTAGGAGATGAGACTGATGGGGGGGGTAAGATTTTGGTTCGTCCATTGGGTGTCTTCTAGTCTTTGTAGTAGGGGAGCCCACGATGCTAAATGTGGATTTATTCGAGCGTCATAGAGACCTATTGGGTTGCAAAGCTTAGATGGGGAAAGCGGGTATTTTAAAATTTGTAAAAAAACTGTTGCATGGACATACTCGAGCGCGTCAGATTGAGATATATACAATATTTCATTTTCATGTCCTAGATGTGCTGTCGATTATCTATAGGAATTCGCCTAATCTGACAAAAAAAATAGGAAAACGGTTGACCCTAAATGCCATCCCTGCAATTTCCCGCTAACTCCATACCTAAGCGGTCAACATTTCACTCATTTTGTTTTTGAGCTGTGCGAGCTCAAAGGTATGATTTTTGTGTCAACATGAGCTCTCCGAGCTCAAAAGTCTGATAGAAGTTTATACAATAACTTTTGAATAAATGAACCGATTTTCATGCGGTTGGCGGCATTTGACGCAGTTTTTCAAGCCCCATGAAGAAACTTTAAATTTGAATTGATCGAACTAGAAATTTCAGAGTGATTTCGAAAAAACACTTTTTTCGGTTTTCTCGATAACTCACAAACGAATCAACCGATTCTGACCGGACTGGCGGCGATCGACGTGCCGTTTGAAAGTTATTACAAAAAAAAAACATTTGAAAAAAATTCGTAGTTTTTTTGAGATTTCTCAAATCTACCGGTACGAATCGGTTCAAATTATAATCAAAATCTGAATTTGGCCAAGCCAAATAGACAGAGAAAGAGTGAGAGAGAAATAGTAACGCGGAGAGGGGAATATGGGCATACTCTATTGCGAATCACTGAATCAAAGAACTTGGGAGCTATTTTTGATAAAAAACTCACGTTCTCAAATCATATTGAACACATCATTACTACTTCTATGAAAAATTTGGACTTTATTATACGAAACTGTAAAGACTTTAAGTCATTTGATTATTTGAAAAGCATCTACTTATCTTTAGTCAGAGGCAAACTTGAGTATTGCAGTGTTGTTTGGAACCCTTCCCGCACTAAATACATCATGGCTATTGAGAATGTTCATAAAAAATCTTTGAAATTTGCATTTTTCAAAAAACATGGTATATATCCCGCTAGAGGCTATAACTATGAACTTCTGCTTCATGAGTTTAATTTGATATCACTAAGAAAACATCGTGAAATGAGAGACATGTGCTTTGTATACAAAATAATACAAAATCAAATAGATTGTTCAACCATACCGTCACAAATGACTTTCAATATACCTCGAATCTCATCACGCTCATGTAACACATTTTACATACCCGTTCCAAACACTCTGCATAACTTCAACTCGCCATAACAACAATGGAGAATAAATAATATGCCGACTGTTGATATTTTCTTTTTGTCATTTTCACAATTCAAACGTGATATTCTCAACTCACTTCCTAATTGATATAATATTTTTTTCAATTAATTTTTTAATTTTAATAATTATTTTGCTCTTATCACCTTGTATTAATTATGTTTACTTCGACATTAGTCTTATCACCTAATTATAATTTTGTTCACCTGTGAATGGGCCTTGGCATGCTGGATGTATTAATAAATAAATAAATAAAAAAAAAATAAAAAATAAAAAAAAATACGAAGCTGCACGCATTAGACTTTATCGACGAATTTTTGATATTTCGGCTTGTGGAAATCGTCAGATTATATATTTTCCATTATCCTTGAATTATTCCCTTCAAAATAAAAAAAATATTAGCCACGCTCGAGAATGTCGGGATGATGTTTTTTTTTACTACTTTGTAGCCCTCTCCCTTCTTTACAGGCAAGAAAAAGTTGTATGTTCCCATTTAAGTTATGGACCTACAGAGTATTGTTTTTTTCCCAATTTTTCCAATATTTTTTTTGGCGGCTTTTTATAACGCCGACGAATGAAAATAGAATATCACAGTAGTAGCAACTGTTATCAAGTGACGTATGGTTTCAATAGCCAACTTTTCAATTTTTGGCTTTCATTTTGCTTCCATGGCCTACTCGGTGAATTTCAATAATAATTTTTTTCTGATCTAGTTTCTGGTTAGATATCAACTTGTGATATGTCATTAGAAAGGAAATTGAATGCTGAATAGAGCGAAAAGAAAAAAAAATAGGGTTTCCATTTAAAATAAGAAAGTTGATGTTACTTCCGGTCAGACCGGAAGTTAACTTCGACATGTCAATATGCTCAAATTCTAGCTCTTATGTCATTATATCGACGCTCCAAATTTCACAAACCTACTTCATACAATAACTGAGATATTCCGTAGGCAATACTTCCGTAGCCACCCGGTATATGAGGTTCATTTGCCGCGCTTCAGTAAATCCCGAAATCCCCGCTTGGGCTTCCCTGCTATTGGTATGTTAATAATAGGAAAATCGGTAGATGGTTTGATGGATCGTACACTAATGTAATTTTCAATTCTTGTTGTCAACAAGATATTTATATTGTAACTTGTAATGTTTAGAGCATTTTCTGTTAGACTTTGAAATATTTTTGCTGAATTTCATTGCGCCTTTAAGAAATTGCCTCACGTATATGAAATATTCCTGTTATATTGTTGTTATATTGACGTTGTGAAGGAAGTTATTTACATTAACTATACAATGGTTTGATTACGCAATTTAGAAACTTCTGTATACCGTTTGATATCATTGGGTCAGTACTTTCTTGTGCTATATATTTGTGAAACATCAATACCAGGTGATTCTCTATTTCACAACCAATTTATTTCCTTCGGTATTTTTTTTCATTGCTTTCCTCTAAACTGGATATTACGCAAACAGAGTCCGTCTCTGCTATACTGAAGACGTCATCGAGCTAGTTATTTTTACTTTCACTAGCTGAAATAATTGATTATACATTTTTATGAACCGAAAGTTGAAATCATGGTACCTACTTTCATAATTTCTCTGAATGATTTAATGAATTTTTTAATATTGAAAATCTTATTGGAGAGTTATGATATTTTAATGCATTGGTAAATACAGGGCGTTCAGTAAACCATGGATCATACTGTACCTGAACTTAACCTCAATAAAAACCTGACGGTTTTCAAGATATTGAAACATAAAAGAAATTAACTCAAGTAAAGACAAGTATTCTTTCGTCAACAAAACACAACAACACAAAGACACAAAATTAATGTTTATTGAAGTAAATGCATTTCTACTAAATTTCCTTACATTTTATCGACAGAAACACTTTCGTTCTGAAAGTTCAATCACGCAAAACTTCGTTTCGATATAACTTCCAGAGTACTTTCAAGAAATCCTCGCGTTTTCGAAGAACAGCTCAACTCAGTCTTGAAAAATTAATAGCAAGCTCCAAAAATAACTCCTGGAGTATACAACATTCATGGAATATCCAGTCTGTTAGTGAGTATGCATCATGTTCAATTTTTACAGGATGGAGAACCTTCTCTTTTACCTTCGCTTTTACTTCCAAGTACTTTTTTATACGCTTAATATCGATGTTATGGAATAGGATTGCGGATTTACGCATTCTGAAAGGTTTTACTTCTCACGGTATGACGGTATATTATTTCATGGATCAAAACTGACTTTTTCTAAGAGTTGTTTCTACAAATGTTTCTTCAGCAGGGGGCGAGGGAAGCAGAAAATACCCTTCTTTCTTGATTAAATAGTTATTTGTTCAACTAGGCCCTAGGGCAAAAAACGCAAAGGGGCGAAACAAACAATAAAAAAATAATTATAATGGTGGATTTTACAATTCCTAAGAAAATTACCCCTCTCAAACTCTATTTGAATTTTTCAACTGGATGGATCAATTATGTGGAAACCAATCGATTCAGAATGATGAAATTTGAAAAAAAATACTCGTTAAAAGTCCGAAGGGGTAGACCCATAAAAATCATGAAAAATACACATAATATCATGCTGATTCCGAAAATATCTGTATGTAATCAAATACAAGGTTCAGCATAAAAAACGAACAAACCGTCAGAAATTCCTTCGATTTTTTTTCCATTTTTAAAAATTGCAAATTTCTCTCGAATGAATCTAGACGATCGGTTTCAGAACCTTATCACAAATTGAATTCAATGGCGGATCAAATAACTTGGAATCGACTTCAATTTTGGTGGGCAAAAAAGGTTGAATTTTTAAAAAAAAAGTAAAAAAATTATGAACATATGATTTTGGAGATTTTCAGATTAACTTTTCAACTCGAGAACGGTTTGATATAGAGCAATTCTGCGAACGCCAATCGATTCGGAATGATGAAATTAGTATACTCTGTTGATTTCGAATCAATCGAGATAAGAAAAAAATCAGTCAAAGAAAGTCCTAAGGGACCCCTAAAAATCAAGAAAAATTCAAAATCGTCACATTCACTTGAAATTCGCACTATATATGCAAAATTCCATGCCCATTCCGAAAATATCATATTTGTGTATGTTCAGATAAAAGGTTCATCATAAAAATTAAATAACACGTCAAAAATTTCGGTTTAACAAAGTAACGAAAATTTTCAACTCGAAAGAAAAGAGGTTTTGTAAAGAGCCTATGAAGTCTTCAAATAACTCGAAATCGACTTCAATTTTGGTGGACATATTGAAAATAATATGAATTTTATGGAAGTGAGTTGAAAAATTATGGATATGTCAATTTGGAGAAAAATCATCCCTCCCAATTCCAGATGAACTTTTCAACTCGAGAACGGTTTAAGATAGAGCAATTCTGCGAACGCCAATCGATTCAGAATGATAAAATTGGTATACTCTGTTGATTTCGAATCAATCGAGATAAGAAAAAAATCAGTCAAAGAAAGTCCTAAGGGGTAGACCCCTAAAAATCATGAAAAATTCAAAATCGTCACATTTACTTGAAATTCGCTCTATATATGCAAAATTTCATGCCCATTTCGAAAATATCATATTTGTGTATGTTCAGATAAAAGGTTCATCATAAAACTGAAACAACACGTCAAAAATTTCGGTTTAACAAAGTAACGAAAATTTTCAACTCGAAAGAAAAGAGGTTTTGTAAAAAGCCTACGAAGGCTTCAAATAACTCGAAATCGACTTCAATTTTGGTGGACATATTGAAAATAATTTGAATTTTATGGAAGTGAGTTGAAAAATTATGGATATGTCAATTTGGAGAAAAATCATCCCTACCAATTCCAGATGAACTTTTCAACTCGAGAACGGTTTAAGATAGAGCAATTCTGCGAACGCCAATCGATTCAGAATGATAAAATTGGTATACTCTATTGATTTCGAATCAATCGAGATAAGAAAAAAATCAGTCAAAGAAAGTCCTAAGGGGTAGACCCCTAAAAATCATGAAAAATTCAAAATAGTCACATTTACTTGAAATTCGCTCTATAAGGTATATGCAAAATTTCATGCCCATTCCGAAAATATCATATCTGTGTATGTTCAGATAAAAGGTTCATCATAAAAATGAAATAACACGTCAAAAATTACGGGTTTAACAAAGTAACGAAAATTTTCAACTCGAAAGAGAAGAGGTTATGTAAAAAGCCTATGAAGTCTTGAAATAACTCGAAATCGACTTCAATTTTGGTGGACATATTGAAAATGAGTTGAATTTCATGGAAGTGAGTTGAAAAATTATGTACGTCATTTTGGAGAAAAATTATCCCTCCTAATTCCAGAGGAACTTTTCAACTCGAGAACGGATTAAGATAGAGCAATTCTGCGAACGCCAATCGATTTAGTATGATGAAATTAGTATACTCTGTTGATTTCGAATCAATCGAGATAAGAAAAAAATCAGTCAAAGAAAGTCCTAAGGGGTAGACCCCTAAAAATCAAGAAAAATTCAAAATCGTCACATTCACTTGAAATTCGCACTATATATGCAAAATTCCATGCCCATTCCGAAAATATCATATTTGTGTATGTTCAGATAAAAGGTTCATCATAAAAATGAAATAACACGTCAAAAATTTCGGTTTAACAAAGTAACGAAAATTTTCAACTCGAAAGAAAAGAGGTTTTGTAAAGAGCCTATGAAGTCTTCAAATAACTCGAAATCGACTTCAATTTTGGTGGACATATTGAAAATAATATGAATTTTATGGAAGTGAGTTGAAAAATTATGGATATGTCAATTTGGAGAAAAATCATCCCTCCCAATTCCAGATGAAATTTTCAACTCGAGAACGGTTTAAGATAGAGCAATTCTGCGAACGCCAATCGATTCAGAATGATAAAATTGGTATACTCTGTTGATTTCGAATCAATCGAGATAAGAAGAAAATCAGTCAAAGAAAGTCCTAAGGGGTAGACCCCTAAAAATCATGAAAAATTCAAAATCGTCACATTTACTTGAAATTCGCTCTATATATGCAAAATTTCATGCCCATTCCGAAAATATCATATTTGTGTATGTTCAGATAAAAGGTTCATCATAAAACTGAAACAACACGTCAAAAATTTCGGTTTAACAAAGTAACGAAAATTTTCAACTCGAAAGAAAAGAGGTTTTTTAAAAAGCCTACGAAGGCTTCAAATAACTCGAAATCGACTTCAATTTTGGTGGACATATTGAAAATAATATGAATTTTATGGAAGTGAGTTGAAAAAATATGGATATGTCAATTTGGAGAAAAATCATCCCTCCCAATTCCAGATGAACTTTTCAACTCGAGAACGGTTTAAGATAGAGCAATTCTGCGAACGCCAATCGATTCAGAATGATAAAATTGGTATACTCTGTTGATTTCGAATCAATCGAGATAAGAAAAAAATCAGTCAAAGAAAGTCCTAAGGGGTAGACCCCTAAAAATCATGAAAAATTCAAAATAGTCACATTTACTTGAAATTCGCTCTATATATGCAAAATTTCATGCCCATTCCGAAAATATCATATCTGTGTATGTTCAGATAAAAGGTTCATCATAAAAATGAAATAACACGTCAAAAATTTCGGTTTAACAAAGTAACGAAAATTTTCAACTCGAAAGAAAAGAGGTTTTGTAAAAAGCCTATGAAATCTTCAAATAACTCGAAATCGACTTCAATTTTGGTGGACATATTGAAAATAATATGAATTTTATGGAAGTGAGTTGAAAAATTATGGATATGTCAATTTGGAGAAAAATCATCCCTCCCAATTCCAGATGAACTTTTCAACTCGAGAACGGTTTAAGATAGAGCAATTCTGCGAACGCCAATCGATTCAGAATGATAAAATTGGTATACTCTGTTGATTTCGAATCAATCGAGATAAGAAAAAAATCAGTCAAAGAAAGTCCTAAGGGGTAGACCCCTAAAAATCATGAAAAATTCAAAATAGTCACATTTACTTGAAATTCGCTCTATATATGCAAAATTTCATGCCCATTCTGAAAATATCATATTTGTGTATGATCAGATAAAAGGTTCATCATAAAACTGAAACAACACGTAAAAAATTTCGGTTTAACAAAGTAACGAAAATTTTCAACTCGAAAGAAAAGAGGTTTTGTAAAAAGCCTACGAAGGCTTCAAATAACTCGAAATCGACTTCAATTTTGGTGGACATATTGAAAATAATTTGAATTTTATGGAAGTGAGTTGAAAAATTATGGATATGTCAATTTGGAGAAAAATCATCCCTACCAATTCCAGATGAACTTTTCAACTCGAGAACGGTTTAAGATAGAGCAATTCTGCGAACGCCAATCGATTCAGAATGATAAAATTGGTATACTCTGTTGATTTCGAATCAATCGAGATAAGAAAAAAATCAGTCAAAGAAAGTCCTAAGGGGTAGACCCCTAAAAATCATGAAAAATTCAAAATAGTCACATTTACTTGAAATTCGCTCTATATGTGCAAAATTTCATGCCCATTCCGAAAATATCATATCTGTGTATGTTCAGATAAAAGGTTCATCATAAAAATGAAACAACACGTCAAAAATTTCGGTTTAACAAAGTAACGAAAATTTTCAACTCGAAACAGCAGAGGTTTTGTAAAAAGCCTATGAAGGCTTCAAAGAACTCGTAATCGACTTCAATTTTGGTGGACATATTGAAAATAATTTGAATTTTATGGAAGTGAGTTGAAAAATTATGGATATGTCAATTTGGAGAAAAATCATCCCTACCAATTCCAGATGAACTTTTCAACTCGAGAACGGTTTAAGATAGAGCAATTCTGCGAACGCCAATCGATTCAGAATGATAAAATTGGTATACTCTGTTGATTTCGAATCAATCGAGATAAGAAAAAAATCAGTCAAAGAAAGTCCTAAGGGGTAGACCCCTAAAAATCATGAAAAATTCAAAATAGTCACATTTACTTGAAATTCGCTCTAAATATGCAAAATTCCATGCCCATTCCGAAAATATCATATCTGTGTATGTTCAGATAAAAGGTTCATCATAAAAATGAAATAACACGTCAAAAATTTCGGTTTAACAAAGTAACGAAAATTTTCAACTCGAAAGAAAAGAGGTTTGGTAAAAAGCCTATGAAATCTTCAAATAACTCGAAATCGACTTCAATTTTGGTGGACATATTGAAAATGAGTTGAATTTCATGGAAGTGAGTTGAAAAATTATGTACGTCATTTTGGAGAAAAATTATCCCTCCTAATTCCAGAGGAACTTTTCAACTCGAGAACGGTTTAAGATAGAGCAATTCTGCGAACGCCAATCGATTTGGTATGATGAAATTAGTATACTCTGTTGATTTCGAATCAATCGAGATAAGAAAAAAATCAGTCAAAGAAAGTCCTAAGGGGTAGACCCCTAAAAATCAAGAAAAATTCAAAATCGTCACATTCACTTGAAATTCGCACTATATATGCAAAATTCCATGCCCATTCCGAAAATATCATATTTGTGTATGTTCAGATAAAAGGTTCATCATAAAAATGAAATAACACGTCAAAAATTTCGGTTTAACAAAGTAACGAAAATTTTCAACTCGAAAGAAAAGAGGTTTTGTAAAGAGCCTATGAAGTCTTCAAATAACTCGAAATCGACTTCAATTTTGGTGGACATATTGAAAATAATTTGAATTTTATGGAAGTGAGTTGAAAAATTATGGATATGTCAATTTGGAGAAAAATCATCCCTCCCAATTCCAGATGAAATTTTCAACTCGAGAACGGTTTAAGATAGAGCAATTCTGCGAACGCCAATCGATTCAGAATGATAAAATTGGTATACTCTGTTGATTTCGAATCAATCGAGATAAGAAGAAAATCAGTCAAAGAAAGTCCTAAGGGGTAGACCCCTAAATATCATGAAAAATTCAAAATCGTCACATTTACTTGAAATTCGCTCTATATATGCAAAATTTCATGCCCATTCCGAAAATATCATATTTGTGTATGTTCAGATAAAAGGTTCATCATAAAACTGAAACAACACGTCAAAAATTTCGGTTTAACAAAGTAACGAAAATTTTCAACTCGAAAGAAAAGAGGTTTTTTAAAAAGCCTACGAAGGCTTCAAATAACTCGAAATCGACTTCAATTTTGGTGGACATATTGAAAATAATTTGAATTTTATGGAAGTGAGTTGAAAAATTATGGATATGTCAATTTGGAGAAAAATCATCCCTACCAATTCCAGATGAACTTTTCAACTCGAGAACGGTTTAAGATAGAGCAATTCTGCGAACGCCAATCGATTCAGAATGATAAAATTGGTATACTCTGTTGATTTCGAATCAATCGAGATAAGAAAAAAATCAGTCAAAGAAAGTCCTAAGGGGTAGACCCCTAAAAATCATGAAAAATTCAAAATCGTCACATTTACTTGAAATTCGCTCTATATATGCAAAACTTCATGCCCATTCCGAAAATATCATATTTGTGTATGTTCAGATAAAAGGATCATCATAAAAATGAAATAACACGTCAAAAATTTCGGTTTATCAAAGTAACGAAAATTTTCGACTCGAAACAGCAGAGGTTTTGTAAAAAGCCTATGAAGGCTTCAAATAACTCGAAATCGACTTCAATTTTGGTGGACATATTGAAAATAATATGAATTTTATGGAAGTGAGTTGAAAAATTATGGATATGTCAATTTGGAGAAAAATCATCCCTCCCAATTCCAGATGAACTTTTCAACTCGAGAACGGTTTAAGATAGAGCAATTCTGCGAACGCCAATCGATTCAGAATGATAAAATTGGTATACTCTGTTGATTTCGAATCAATCGAGATAAGAAAAAAATCAGTCAAAGAAAGTCCTAAGGGGTAGACCCCTAAAAATCATGAAAAATTCAAAATAGTCACATTTACTTGAAATTCGCTCTATAAGGTATATGCAAAATTTCATGCCCATTCCGAAAATATCATATTTGTGTATGTTCAGATAAAAGGTTCATCATAAAACTGAAACAACACGTCAAAAATTTCGGTTTAACAAAGTAACGAAAATTTTCAACTCGAAAGAAAAGAGGTTTTGTAAAAAGCCTACGAAGGCTTCAAATAACTCGAAATCGACTTCAATTTTGGTGGACATATTGAAAATAATTTGAATTTTATGGAAGTGAGTTGAAAAATTATGGATATGTCAATTTGGAGAAAAATCATCCCTACCAATTCCAGATGAACTTTTCAACTCGAGAACGGTTTAAGATAGAGCAATTCTGCGAACGCCAATCGATTCAGAATGATAAAATTGGTATACTCTGTTGATTTCGAATCAATCGAGATAAGAAAAAAATCAGTCAAAGAAAGTCCTAAGGGGCAGACCCCTAAAAATCATGAAAAATTCAAAATCGTCACATTTACTTGAAATTCGCTCTATATATGCAAAACTTCATGCCCATTCCGAAAATATCATATTTGTGTATGTTCAGATAAAAGGATCATCGTAAAAATGAAATAACACGTCAAAAATTTCGGTTTATCAAAGTAACGAAAATTTTCAACTCGAAAGAGCAGAGGTTTTGTAAAAAGCCTATGAAGGCTTCAAATAACTCGAAATCGACTTCAATTTTGGTGGACATATTGAAAATAATATGAATTTTATGGAAGTGAGTTGAAAAATTATGGATATGTCAATTTGGAGAAAAATCATCCCTCCCAATTCCAGATGAACTTTTCAACTCGAGAACGGTTTAAGATAGAGCAATTCTGCGAACGCCAATCGATTCAGAATGATAAAATTGGTATACTCTGTTGATTTCGAATCAATCGAGATAAGAAAAAAATCAGTCAAGGAAAGTCCAAAGGGGTAGACCCCTAAAAATCATGAAAAATTCAAATTCGTCACATTCACTTGAAATTCGCTCTATATATGCAAAATTTCATGCCCATTCCGAAAATATCATATTTGTGTATGTTCAGATAAAAGGTTCATCATAAAACTGAAACAACACGTCAAAAATTTCGGTTTAACAAAGTAACGAAAATTTTCAACTCGAAACAGCAGAGGATTTGTAAAAAGCCTATGAAGGCTTCAAATAACTCGTAATCGATTTCAATTTTGGTGGACATATTGAAAATAATTTGACTTTTATGGAAGTGAGTTGAAAAATTATGGATATGTCAATTTGGAGAAAAATCATCCCTCCCAATTCCAGATGAACTTTTCAACTCGAGAACGGTTTAAGATAGAGCAATTCTGCGAACGCCAATCGATTCAGAATGATAAAATTTGTATACTCTGTTGATTTCGAATCAATCGAGATAAGAAAATAATCAGTCAAGGAAAGTCCAAAGGGGTAGACCCCTAAAAATCATGAAAAATTCAAAATCGTCACATTTACTTGAAATTTGCTCTATATATGCAAAATTCCATGCCCATTCCGAAAATATCATATTTGTGTATGTTCAGATAAAAGGTTCATCATAAAAATGAAATAACATGTCAAAAATTTTGGTTCAACAAAGTAACGAAAATTTTCAACTCGAAAGAAAAGAGGTTTTGTAAAAAGTCTACGAAGGCTTCAAATAACTCGAAATCGACTTCAATTTTGGTGGACATATTGAAAATAATTTGAATTTTATGGAAGTGAGTTGAAAAATTATGGATATGTCAATTTGGAGAAAAATCATCCCTCCCAATTCCAGATGAACTTTTCAACTCGAGAACGGTTTAAGATAGAGCAATTCTGCGAACGCCAATCGATTCAGAATGATAAAATTGGTATACTCTGTTGATTTCGAATCAATCGAGATAAGAAAAAAATCAGTCAAAGAAAGTCCTAAGGGGTAGACCCCTAAAAATCATGAAAAATTCAAAATCGTCACATTTACTTGAAATTCGCTCTATATATGCAAAATTTCATGCCCATTCCAAAAATATCATATTTGTGTATGTTCAGATAAAAGGTTCATCATAAAAATGAAATAACACGTCAAAAATTTCGGTTTAACAAAGTAACGAAAATTTTCAACTCGAAACAGCAGAGGTTTTGTAAAAAGCCTATGAAGGCTTCAAATAACTCGAAATCGACTTCAATTTTGGTGGACATATTGAAAATAGGTTGGATTTTATGAAAGTGAGTGACGTCATTTTGGAGAAAAATTTTCCATCCTAATTCCAGAGGAACTTTTCAACTGCAGAACGGTTTAAGATAGAGCAATTCTGCGAACGCATAGTATACTCTGTTGATTTCGAATCAATCGAGATAAGAAAAATATCAGTCCTAAGGGGAAGACCCCTAAAAATCATGAAAAATTCAAATGCGCCGGATCCAATTGAAATTCGCACTGTATATGCTCATTCCGGACATATCATATCTGTGAATGTTCAGATACAAGGTTCAGTATAGAAAAGAAAAGAAAGAAACGTCAAAAATTCCCTTGTATGATCGAATTTTCGAAAATTATTATTTTTTATTTTACAGAAAATCGCATGCTATTCTCAAATGTACCTTGACGAACAGTTAATTTCTGTTTTTTAATGTACTTGTTGAAAAATAAAATTTTCCGTTGGCCGTTCATTTACGATGTATCGTTGATTAATGACCCCTGTTAAAGAAAGATTTTCTATTAGTCAACGATTTACTTATTTTTATTTTATTTTATTTTATTCATTATGTAATCAACAGAAAAGATCCAATTACAGATTACAATTAATCACTATTACATTGATTAGTACTAAGATAGAGTCTTAATTATAACAATTCTAATTATTGCTATAGGAAAATTACTTAGGCATAGAGAAAAAGTTTTCACGTGAACAGAGATACATTTTAAATAGTTTTTAGCAAAGAATGCTAAGGAAACAGAGTAGTTCTACTAATAATTATACTCATAAAAACGCAGGTAAATAAATTAATAGGTAATGCATAACATTTTTTCATTGGAATTATTCATACAATACAGGAAAATTAAGAAAAATATAATGGAAAGAAAGTAGAAATTTGAATTCAATAAGGAAATAATATTGATACTTTGTGTTTAAAACTAGAGAAGGTTTCGAAAAAACTGTCAACGTTGTGTAAGTAGTTATTTGCTATAAGACCCAACCTTTACAGGGGGGCGCTCATGCCAAGATTGGAACGAGGAGTCATTAGCCGAAATGAATCATTCACATTTCTTTTGTTGAATTGAGGAACATAAAAGTAAATCATACTCAGTAGCTCGGTACAGTTGATTTGATTGTTAATCAGTTTATGTAAAAATAATAGGCTGGCAATTGATCTTCTACTTTCAAGTTTTTTGAACTTGAATTCAATAAACAAAGTGTCATACGGAATATCAAAATACTAGACTCCATATTTTTTTAAATATAGATATCGAAGAAATTTTTTTGGACCTTTTGGATATTATTCTTTTGCTCTGAATACAAAGGAGACCATATGATTGATGCGTATTCCAGAATGCTTCTCACATAAACATTGTGGAGATATATAAGGATGCTCTCATTTTTGAAATGACACGAGTTCCTTATATCAAAGCTACACGTTTTATAAGCCTTGTTAACAAGGCTCTCGATGTGAGAGTTGCTACTGAGATTGGTTACGAATGACACCCCAAGATCTTTCACATGGTCTTTTGATTGAAGTCGTTCATTATTGATGTGGTAGTCAAATTTTGTAGCGATATTTTTTCTGGTATATTTTACAACGAAACATTTGGAAACATTGAATGATAGTTTGTTTACAACTGACCAGTTATGTATGTGGTTTAAGTCTTCTTGAAGGAGAACACAGTCTATGGAGTTTTCAATTTTTCGGTAGATTTTGAAATCATCAGCTAATAATAAGCTTTTAGAGTGATGGATAGTTTTGGGAAGATCGTTAACCATGCACAAAAAGAATAATGGACCTAAGTTGGAGCCCTGCGGTACTCCGGATAGAGTGGAAAATATTCTTGAACATTTTCCTTTGCATGCGACATACTGTTTTCTGTCCCTTAAGTAAGAGGCACAAAGCTTCAACAGGTTGAATGAGAGACCTAAAGAGATCAGTTTAGTCAACAAAATGTCGTGATTCACCGTGTCGAAGGCTTTGGCGAAATCTGTGTACACAACATCTATTTGCCCTCTGCTATCCACCACTTCGTTCACTATCTGGGAAAATACCATCAGATTCGTGACGGTAGACTTAGCATTCATAAAACCATGCTGCTCATCTTTTGTACATTTCCATGCTTTAGGAAAAATAGATGTTTGTATTATAAGATTGAAGATCAGACTTAGAGGTTCTATTATATGCAACCCTGTGGCGTAAGTAACCAAACATATTTATTCTTACCTACTAAAACATTTATTTTGAAATCAAGTAGCTGTGTTAGTACTATCTGTCATTATTTATTTCATTGCTGTAATTTCTTGAAATTCTACGTTTATTTTGAAATCAAAAGATGGATAGTGACGAAGTTCTGTAAAAAAAAATTCGGAAAACATCAAATATATCAGTACAGTTGTCAGTAGCATTAGTAGCTAGATAGTCACGCAGCCGGCTGGTAAAATGCTGGTTTGAGTCCTGAGGTGATGGCAAGGTCGAGGGTTCAATCCCCAAGTAGTACCATATTTTATTTTTTTTTTGAAAATTATGGTCAACGGAAAAGGTTTGTAACGAACTCGTGAATCAAAATGGCAATTAACAATCTCAAATTAACGCACTCGAATTGTTAATCGCCCTTAATAGTACACTTTTTTGTTAAATAACCATTAATTAAAATATGTAACTATATTAATTTTTCGGGAGGAAAAGTATCTTTCCCCCCCTAGGGAGAAGTGCAACTTTCAACTCCAAAATTAGAGGGGAAAGATCAATTTTTGAAGGAGGTTTTAGAAAAAACACAATTTGTTCCTCTAGTCGATTGAAAAAATCGAAATTTGAATATTCATCTCTGTCCGTATATAAACATCCAAAATTCTTTCAATGTAACATTCATCTGAACTATCTCAATCCCAACTCCATCCTCCCACCACTTTTCAGGATGAATGTTAATACAATGTTATCGAACCGTCAAACATTACCATTCCCATTTTTTTCAACGTGCGCGGTTTTTGCGCGGTAGCCTCATCGTTTCAAAAATAGCGATTGTATATAATAAGTAAAGTGTTTTCATTACACTTAGTTCCTATATCATTGGCGGGGTGCGTGATTTTATGTATACAACTTATGCGTCATTGGGCATTAAAATACCAACGTCAATCAACAATTATTAATTATACAGGGTCACCCAAGTTGAGTGGTCCATTAGACTTTGCTGGAGATCGAAAAGTTGTAAATACGCAATGGTGCCGTTTCTACTGATTACTTGAAGCAATTTAACGTTTTTGAAAATGAAAATATTTTCTTACAAATTTTTTTGTACAACTGTCTTCCAGAAGGAGAAGCCCCCGAAACGTTTATATTCAAACTTTCTGGAAATGATTTGAGCTCGATTATGAATGAACTTGAAGAAACTATCACAGTCTTTAAACTTGAAAGAAAAACTTCGACAAAACTCTGTGAGCTTGAAAGAAGAACTTCAACAAAATTCGATGAGTCTGGAAGATAAATTTCCTCAAAATTCAAAAATCTTGGAAGATAAGCTTCAACCGAATTCGGTGAGCCTGAAAGATACATGTCTACAAAACTCAAAGAGTTTGGAACAACATTCTTTAAAGAATTTGAATACTCTGAAAGAGGAACTTCTAGAAAACTCAAAGAATTTGAGAAAAGATCGTCTGGAAAATTTAAATGGACTCAGGGAGGAGCTTCTAGAAAATTCGAAGCGCTTGAAAGAACAAGGTTGTAGTGTGGAGAATCGGTTGAAGGAAACGCTCCACTATGAAATAAAAGGCGGAATCCAGACAGAAATCGGCAGTGTAAAGGAAATCAGTGAGTTGAAAAAGCAAATTGATACTGCACGCACCAGAGAAACGGTCAACAAAAAATTCAATGCTGGACCTGATTTATTTGTGCCCATGAACACTTTTGTTTACAAAGTCAATATCTACAACATATCAAAACAGGAAATTTAACCGGAAGCCATTTTCCATAAGGATGATGTAGAGTGCTTTAATCTTTGGATTTTTTTTTCACTTGAATGTTTCGGCTTGCTTCTTTCGGTCACTGGATGAACAAATAGTAATTTTTGTATCAAGTGCGTGAAATGAGTGTAATTTTTTAATAGCATATGAGAGTGTTAATTTTTTGCCAAGACCGCAGGTCGAGGCCAAAAATGTTCTCGAATGTGCTTCGAAAATACGAATTTTATGAACGAAATACAAACTACTTTTTTTGTACAACTGTGAATGTGAATTTACATCGTCTGAAATATATTAAAAACAAATACTTCCAATATATCTTGATTGTGGATTTTTGTCTCGATAAGTTATCGATTTTCAAGACTGTTGTCTTGAAAATATTATCCAATGTTTTCAGTAAAATTGTATCCAAACTTTTATCCTGTCTGAAAAAAATAAGTCCAAAATAACTAAATGATACTTCTCTTTTCCATACATGATATCCTCAATGTTATCAATACTTCCAATACAATTTCACAGCATCCAGTTACTATAGAAATTGTTTATAATAATAATAATATACTTTATTTTCCTTTTTGACAATTTGATTTGTATGGGAATAGTCAGGAGTCATAAACATAAATAACATACATGTACATATAAACTAATACACATTAAAATCTACAAATATTAAGATATATATATATATATATATATATATATATATATATATATATATATATATATATATATATATATATATATATATATATATATATATATATATATCAGTCACCGTGAAATATATATGCATAAGGCAATGAGTAACACATTAAAAGAATTCCTTGACAGGGTAAAAACATTTTTCAATTAAGTAAAACTTTAATTTTCTCTTGAAGTTTGTGAGTGTAGAGCAGTGTATCATATCTTTAGGTGAATTATTGAAAAAAATCAGACCAGCACTCTCTGGTGATCGATACGAAACTGTATATTTTGTCAATGGAATTTGGAAATTGTCTTTGGACCTCGTGTTTTTATCATGTACTTCTGACATCTTAACATATTTGTCTTTGTTCCTGAAAATATATAAGCACAATTCGAATATATAAAGTGAAGGTAGAGTCAAAATATTCAATTTCCCAAACAGATCCTTACAACTATGCTATTTGAGAACACCAGAGAGTGTTCTTATTATTTCTTATCTTCTGTGCATGAAACACATAATTCGCTTGTTTGTTGGCACACCGCGTGTTTAACTGTGTTTGCTCGTAGTTGCTTCAATTTAAAGTTATTTTTGAGCAAATGGATGTTGATTATGCTAGTGGTAGTGATACTTCATCAGATATGTATTTGAAAAAGCAAATGCAACAGTATCTAATAGATTTTGGTTGGTTTCCTGGTTTTGCCGTGGTCTTCTTTGGTTAAAATCTCCAAACGTTTCGATTGCAACTGCGGCAGTCATCTTCAGTGGAGTGGTCGAAGTACTCTTCTAGACGTATCAACTGAAACTAAAGCTTTCGAGTTTGCCATGTTATTTATAGTGATGTTTTTTCGCGCACTTTCTGTAATAGTGGGTTCGCGCGCACTTTCGGCGCGATTCGGGTGACATGGCTTCGTTTTGGCCCCTTTCAATACTGTTTCAAATTCTTATTATATTGAGATAAACCGCAAGTATTATTCGAGAGCAAAATGTATTAACCAACATGCGGGGATAAATAAAATAGGAGAAACTCCCAGCTTGGTTACAAAATGGCTTGGAAAAGACATGTATAAGAGCTGCACAGGTCACTGTTTCAGGAGAAGCTCTGCAACTCTTCTAGCCAATGCAGGGAGCAACATTACATCCATAAAACGTCATGGTGGCTGGAAAGCTACCTCCATAGCAGAAGCATATAGATAGTTTAAATAACAAAATTGAGATTTTTAACAAAATATCGAATTGTCCATCTTCTTCCAAACGAATTGAAATATCTGATAACATTTTGGAACCAACTCTTCAAGAAATATCTAACGTTTCTGATCAGCAGCAAAATGAAACATCTTCGGTAATTTATGTTGGAAGTAATTGTTCAAACTTCACTATTAATTATTATCCCAATAAATTCAATTGTTTTATGATGAGTTATCAAATAATAATTGACAATGTTGAAAATAACTTTGGCAGTAAAAAAAATTATTTTTTTCACTGTGAAAAAAAGTAAACATTCACGCATCAATAGAGATGCAGAAATGTCAAGTTTTTTCTTCAGTTGTACAAAAAAATATTTCAGTGCTTTTTTACAATCATGAAAACATTTTTTTTTGTATTTGTGAGAACTATGACTTTTTGTGTTTCACCTTCTCTTACGTTTCTCATGTCGGTATCTCTTCATCTGTATAGTTTGAGTCCGCGACCTACGCCAAAAAACAAGACATCTATCGAGTGGTGATCCCATGAAGGTATGCTGTTTATAAAAACGCAATTGGATCAAGTTCAGGACGATATATTCGGGACTGTTACTAGAACAGATTCCCCACATGAACAAACTGCAAATTATCCGATTCTCTTTCTCCCAAATGATTTTTGACCGCATTCCGACCTTGCCGAAAATAAATACCTAACCAGCTTCGACTTCAAAAATATTCCGAAGTGGAAATATTTATGATTCTCCAGACTTCTTGCCTTAGGCCACTTAAACCAAATATGTTTAGTCAATATTTTAAATGTTCTCCAGTAATTACGCCGGAGTCATAAAAATACCTTCCAATGTTTTGCTTATGCTGGAATATTTATTCTCGGTTTATTTCTGCCACAGAATAACATACTTCATTGTGCTGAAGTATGTTTATAAATAAGCGGTGGAATTCCAGAGGAAAATTCGCAACAGACGAGGAATACCTGTCGATCTATATTGCCACATGCTCTGGAATTCGATGGTGTTTGATTGGAATTCGAACTAAATATAACCGGCATACAAAGTGGTCAAAAATCAGCATAATTGCATAGTCAGAGAATTTTATGTTCTCGACTTTTAAGTATAAGACATTGGTATCAAAGTTGCTAACGAATTTATTTTCAAACCTTATTACCATCAGCATATTTTCACACATCTGTGATTTTAAAAATTAAATTTGACGACGTCACTGAATTTGCGATGCTTTCAAATGGATGTGACTAAAATTTCACGATAATTTTTTTTTGGCAAATGTTCACTGGTGTATTTGTTCTATCAGAAAAAAATTCTGCACGTGTTTTAGACTAGTAGAGACAAATTCGAATCCTGTGGTACCCCATTTTTAAGCTAATTATATTAATGAGAGTTACATTGAACGTTTTCAACACCCACTCATATTCAATTATACCCCATGAAAATCTTTGAGTTTTGAAAGAATATCATGTCTGGAAGGGAAGACAAATAGATTGGGTTATATAAAAAAAATAAATATTCAATGTATAAAGTGATGAATCAGTCAATTGTATATTGATTTTCAAATTGTTTTTTACAGTATCGTAGTTGACGATGTGGACGAAACAGAAACCAACGCGACCAAGGACAATGTCGTCATGGATTTGAAACATGAAGGAATTCAACAAAGAGTAAGATGCTCACCAGAAGTCCAGAGACAGATTCAGTGGACCCAAAACCCGTATCCAAAACACGTACTGATGGCTGCATCTGAAAAAGTAATGGTGAGTAAACTTCACCACTTGAAATGGTTATTAGGTGAAAACTAGTTGATTTATTCACGTGAATACTCCCTGGTCCTAGGTTACACATCAATTAACTGTAGTTCGCTAACAACCCTTCTAGCCAATAATACAGTTTTTGGAAAAACCATGGAAAACATACGGAAACACCATGAAATGAAAATGGTTTCCAAGTGGGAGGGACGATATGGTACAATAAAATTAATTTCAGACTTTTTGAATCGCACTATTTTCCTCGTGACCTTGTGATTCGCTGATTCATGAAATTAAATCAGACGACATTTCTCAAAATTTAATTGAATGAAACTTTGGAAAATTCTTGTTTCACCAAGAAAAATATTAAAATAATATCCATTTGGAACTGTATACTTGACGAAAAGAACATTCCTGGAGAAAAATTTTATTACAAATTCGATGGAAAATTCGATACGAGCGACTACATAGTTCAGGAAGGTACACCACAATACTCCGTTGAACCATTCTTAGCAATAGATGCCTCCAATATAGCAGTTGGTGCTCATCAAGAACAATTGAATAATATCATTCTAGAGCCTTCAGCAATTTTCGTTAAAGCACAATAATATAGAACAAAAATACTCCACAATCGATCGCGAACTTTCAGGAATTTATTTTTTGTCCATCAAACATTTCCGGTTGCTGAAATATCTGTCAGATGTAGTTCAATGTCTGTCGTGGTATAGTAGTTGTTTTCTGACAGATGTTCATGTAATTTCTTCACTCGGTGGAAACGTGTGGAACGAAAGGGTACTTCGACTTCGTCGATTTTATTTGTTTCATCAACTGTAATTCTTGTTTGCCTATTTTCCTGTCACTGAAAATTTTTTTTTCGTAGAATGATGCAGCTAGACGAAAACGGAACTTTTCCAAGTTGATCGATGAACACGAAGCTCTTGTCAAGTACGTGGCTAAGATGGAGAAAGAAAATGGTTCCCTGAACTCGATCTGCAATATGACGCAATCAACGATTATGACGTAGTTAATGAAGTGCGAAGGTAGTGCCTTGTCCATGTTTGACTGAATGTAACATTATTATTTTTTTTATTAAGTTGTAGATTGTAGCAGTAGATGTGTGGAAGGTATGCCGACACCATTTTATTTATTGTATAATACTGAGTTGAAGTCTATAATTACTTCATTAGTTTTTAAAACCACGCCTGGTTCAGGTACTATTCATTCAATTCTTCTTTGTATATTTGTTGTTTCTGAACTTCTCAATACTTCATTTCAGGCTAATTCTTTTCTTCAGAGTGGTACGAATTACAATTTTTCATTGAAAAATGATAAAATTTCAGTCAGAATCTATCAGTATTTCTCATAAAGGCCGATTCAGATACATGCCTATATGCATTTTTGAATCATGTGCCTCAAAACTGCATAACAATTCACATATGTGCCACTCACTTGCGTTAATATAACAAGGTCATGTTTTATTTGGTTCTGTAAAATTTTTGTCAATACTGGCGTATCTAATGCCATTTGTGTTTTTCAAATAATACCGACGTATTCTTCACTAACCCCATGCGTGCCCACCCTGCGTTTTTCACGCCTGCCGACAGGCACAGGTGTGAACATTGACAGGCATACATTCTTCATGCTGGTTGGGCACGCATGTATCTGAATTGGGCTTGAGCGTGTTGAAATCGTATCAAAATTTATACTGTTTCAGTGTTATCGTAGATTTTATGAATAATAATCAGTAGAAAAAATTAGGTATATTTATTTTTCATAACTCAGCAATGCTCAATAATTGTAGCATTTTTAAGACTGCTTATTGAATGTACATGATATGATCAGAAATTTTTAATATATTCATTTTGGAGTGGGAGCAAATTCTATTTTAGTTCACTGCCAAACCCTTGAAGCTATCAACATTTTTGATCATATAGGTGAAACTAGCGAAAACGAAATTTGGTTATTTTGATACATTAGGGTTAGAATCAATATTATTGTAGATGAAAAAATTTATTTTCATTAACCATACCACAACTTTTTTGTATCACCAAGAAAAACTTGCTCAGCAAATAATTTCACTCTGTATACATTGATAGGAATGTAACATAGCTTGTAACTCTAGGTATGTGTTTAGATAAGTAACTATCAGGATAATAAACACCATTTAATAGTCCAAAGTTTGTAAGAGCAAAAAATAAATACTTTAATTGAAACGGATCTTGTGTTTCAATTCCCCTCATGGAAATCAAGTTGTGAATCTATTTTGAGTCGACTTGTTTATTACCATAACATTGATAAGAACAAATATTTCTGACCATGAAAGTGGGACGGTTTTTCAGCTCCTGGTCCAAAAAGAGGAGGAAAAATGGAGAAGATACCGAGATTTACTCTTAGAACTCCGCAGGCTTTACAAAAACCACTCTGTCAGAATGGTGGATCTGATCATAAAGAAACTTGGTAGAATGATGGACACGCTGCTCTTGAATCTGTAAATTGAACCGGCCTAATAATAATAAAAATAATAGGACTCTGTTGCACTGGGGTGACCTCGCAGATACAACTGCGTTACCCCCAGAAATCGGAAGCATAAGGTCACTCATCTTTTTCACACTGATGACCTCAAACTATACCCCTCGAAAAAAAAAAAGATCTTTACCAGTCCTCAATGGTGGTGGAAGAGTACACGCATGCTATTGAAATGATGTTTGAGATGCGATAACCACAGAGGGAGATCGACACGAACTTGAAGACTCTAAGAACTTTGCTGCTCGGAGCACTGACGGGCTACATAACTATTGGTGGAGAAAATTCTCATGGAACATCTGGCAAGAGTTTTGATTCCATAACTAGATAGGGACCAAAGAATTGTGGACTGGTTTGTAAAGGAGCAAACCGTGCCTATCCTCAAAACCGGTAATTTGTAATATCAAGGAACTTACCAAACCGATAACATGCTTGAATTTAGAAATTATTGTTAAAATTGTTATTTCCGTCAAAAGTCCTCAAAAGTCTTCGAAAGACTTGTCCGAGCTAAGGAAGACGTAGCCCTTACCTTTGTCCGAGCTAAGGAAGACGTAGCCCTTACCTTTTAATGTGTGATGCCATACATGAGACCGATGATCATGCTGGGAATCGAACCCATGACCCTTAGGTTAAGAGACAAGTGCTCTACCATCATGACCATCAGGGTGTTATAAGATCTACATGCCAATTCTTCCCGCAGTTGAACTTGTGTTTGAACAGATTTATGAGAAAAGAGGGTCAAAAAATAAGATTGTTGGATCCAAAGGAATCCACTCATTGACGTAGGATTCCGTGCAGTACAAGCATAACCTTTTGATGGTCTGGATTGACTGCTACAACATCGTATGAGGGCATTATAGAATTGATGAGATCCCTTGCGGTACCCGACAGAATGGTTAAAGGCATTGTGGAGCTATGCCGTTCTGGGGGACTTGCTTTACATCAAGATCTGATCTGGTCAAGAGATCAATCCAAAATGGTTAATTCTAGAAGAAGTTTTCACATGGATGACCTCAAATGTTATGCATCGGAAAAAAATGCTTTTAGAGAAAATGATCTTCATCAGCCCCTAAGGATGGTGGAAGCTATCGGAATGCAGTTTGAGGTCGACAGATGTGCCAAGATTCGATAAAATGGGTGAGGGTATTTTTATTCCAGTTTAAAGGACGTCGTAAGTGCCCCAGGTTCGCCTACGTATCACCTGGCAAAATATCTAGCCGTGCTACTCCAGCCCCATGTGGGAAAAACAAACTCTTACATCAAGGATTCGACAGACTTTGGGGAAAAAATCAAGAATATAACCTTGGAGCAAAGAGATATTCTTGTCAGCTTCGACGTTCTGTCTCTGTTCACTAACGTCCCACTGGAAGATTCTTTGAGGGAGATCGCCAAGATGTTTCCGAGTGATATTTTCGAACTCCTCAAGGCATGTCTCACCAGAAGTTACTTCCGATAGAAAGGAGATTTTCATGAGCAATTAGCCCGGTGATAGCCAACTTTTTCATGGAGCAGTTTCAGAAGAAGGCAATCGTGGCTTTCGATTTACAACGGACCATGTGGCTACTGAACCACCATCCAAGTCAAGCCGAGATCAAGGATACTCTCTGAAGACTCCTTACCCCAAATCAAGGTTATCATAGTCGACTCGTTCGCGAAGAAATGGAGCTCCACAAGCACATGGTATATTTTTATAGGAAAGGAGAGACTCTGAACCTAGAGCGGATCAGGAATCCCATTTTCAAAAGTGCAAGGGAAAGAATAATCAAGAAAAATTCAAAGACATCAGAAACAAACATGATATCGAATAACAATGCTGTCACAAGTATAGGTGCGAATCAAGAAATTTTAATTGATGAGCCAGACTACTCGGGGCAGAATAGATATAGTTTGCAGAGTGGAAAACCTTGGATTATCGGTGAATTATCAAGATGAAACCTCTGAAGAAGTTGGCCACTAGTGCTAACGAAACGTTAGGAAAAATTTCCAAGGAACCAAGGCCTGTAAACTCGAATAAAAATAGCGATAAGTAGTGCCATGGTTCATTTCAAAAGAGGACGAGGCAAGAAATACAAAGAGGACATCAAGCTCATAGACGAAAGCATCCTCATCTTGATTCCGGAAAAACGTATACTCACTTAAGGGTGGAACAACGCTGCTTCCAAAAGGTAATCACAGTATTATATTAGCATGAACTCCGATGAATCTGGTCATCAGAACTATCGGGAAAGAACGAAGTTGCTGCAACTAATATGCTTGCCATTCCGATTCTATTTTACTCCTTTGGAGGGATGAAATTGACCCAAAAGAAATTTAAATCCGCAAAATGATCGTCCGTTTCACAGTTATACGTCTCCAGACTAAGAGGAGGCCATGGACTTTTGAGTTTGGAGTGTCTCTATAACAGAATGGCACTGAATGGAGCCTTAAAAGTCATCAGGAGTTCAGATCTTCTTATCTGCTTAGTCAGCGACAATGAAAAAGCTGGGATCGGTGCAATTCATTTCAAGCCTGCAGCTCGTACAGCCGATGAACTCGATCTCGTATTCGACACTGAATGAGGTAAAATAACTCATCTCAGATGATGACACGGTGTGTCGAAACAATTGCATGCGTTACTTTACAAGTATATATTTATTGTGTAAATTGGGAGCTTTTATTTCCTCTATATTTATCAGTCAAAATAAACTCTTTCCCTGAGTTCACTTCCAAATGCATAAAGACTTCTTCAAGAACATTGAATACCTCGGCGTATAAAAAAATTTGCTGTCTTCAGGTCAAGTGTCAAGTGTCCCAGACACTACAGACATGTGTATTGTATGGCAACTTAGCCTGTCAAGCTTTTGCGGTCTCAGCCTATATCCATAGCTTAATGCGACACTCGTACGGTATAGAAGAGACACCGGTGTTGTCTCATGATGATGTAAGTCTCCTCGATAATCAAGTTAGATCGATTTTCTTCATACATTTTTCAGCTTCTGAAAAAGGAAAAAATCGGACTAAATATCCAAAGAAATCTGTTCGAAAGGTGGTGAATTAGTGGAATGATAGGTATAATGCTCTCGAATCTAAGAATTATACCGGTTTAGTGGATACAGAAGACCGCAATTCTTGTTTGAAGGTTGTAGACGAAGTAGTAACTTGATCAGTTAGGTTTCGGACGTCCATCATCTTGATGGGTTGGAAGATGTTTGACTTCTTCCACTTCTTCACAACGTTTCAATTGCTTGTTTCTGAAATCGTCTTCAGGTGGATACTGACAAGTTTAGATGCTACGAGGTCTGTTATTGAGTGGTAATTAAGATGTAATCATGGCGGTTTTTCTGCCCCCAAAGTGGTCTATGAGCGGTCTCCATCCGTTTTCAATTTATACGCTCGGCTCGGCGTGGTTTCAATAAAACTAATGTTCTATGAAGTAAAACAAGCCTTGTCCCAAATAATTTGATGGTGTTCAGTCCAGGCATGATCAGCAATTTCCGATTTAGATGTCTACCCTCTTGAGTCCACTTTTTGTATTTGGTTATTCTTACGTGAGAATCTCCACGTTCACATGGGACCTTGGTAATGAAATTCTTGCTGGATTCTGCTGTATTTACTAGTTTCCTCTTGGTGATAAAGCTTTGTAAGGTACTACCGGATTGAAAGCAGGTCACAATGTGGTACTTTTTTCCGATCCTTATGATTTTCTCGGAGATACCTCTGAGGTATTGAAGGATGATAGCTGGATTTTGTGGTCTTGGTCCCATCGAGGTGTTTCTGTACTCCTCCTAGGATTTTTTCAGAGTATCCATTCTGGCGTAGGTTATTTCTGATATAATTCATTTCCGCACTCAGTGACTCCTGGTTATTACACACGTAGGTCCTGGATGCACTGATCACTCACACTACATACATACTCGGGGAGTGTTTATTGGGGTTGATGAACCACCAACTCGCCCTTCGAATGTATTGGGGCTCCGATGACAGGGCCTAAGTGGTGTTTCCCCAACGAGATAAAAAAAGTATATTCCCTAACAATTACTCCAAGAGTTACCCCGAACGATTAGAGAACGGCTATTATTTTTGTTTGCTGTGGTGTTCCGTGATGACTAACTGATTTTTGGTGAGATATTATTTACTTTTTACCACACACTCTCTCTGTAACGCCCATGCTGTGGAGTAACTTGGAATGGGTCAAAGTCCAATTTCAGGTTCCCGGTTATCTTTTAAATTTTCTTGTAAGAGAAGTCTCGAAGCAGACCGGTTTGTGAGATGCTGCTTCTCTCTGAATCCCAATAAGCGATTTTTGTGATATCAAACTAGTTTAACATTTATTTTTGCGCAATTACAACGGATGACGGCGAGTTCCTATCGAAATGTATAGCAAACATCTCGAAATAATTTATACAATTCACGTAGCGACTATTATTAATAAATATGATTGCGTTGATGGGTTCGCGTATTGACAGTTTTGTGGTGACCAGGTCAGAGTGCTTCCATCCAGCGCGGTTGTGGATTACGAATAGTTGAAAACGAGAACAAAAGGTGAGTTTGGTGAGTTTCATCACGTAAAGTTGTGTTGCTTCATTATATAGTCCGCAGTTTTATGATAATGAGTTTTATTGCCATCAAAACTTCGATGAGACATAGCAACTTCAACACAGAAAAAGGAAAACAAAAAAAAGACGTGCTCCAGATCTCCTAGTAAAAAAAATGCACCGTATAGAAACACGTGTTTTAGACTGTTGATGGTCAGTTGATCATCAGTACGGTGTAGCCACACTATTGTACGTTAGAAAGTCAAAAGTCTAAAACACTATAATTTGAGGGTCAAACCCAATCCATGTGTCTCTTTATAGCTTCATCTCTATCCTTTTGCTATATTCCTTATCATTCTTATCAGTACGCCTGCCTATTGAGATTTGATATTATTTATTTCTCCAGAGGCCCTCAAGACGCAAACTTTGCCATCGGTTATTAAGGCCCTTATAATTCCCTTGATACATGAATAACTATTAATTTTAACTGGCATGGTAGGGGCTTTATGGATCAAAATTCATTCACAAAGTACACACCAATATCATTACTGTCAATAATATTCGAAATAGAAAAATTCAAAGAAAAATGTATGGTTTCAAAAATTGTTCACCAATTTGAAAACAACAGTACATTCACAGACTGCCAGTATGAATTTCGAAAAGAAAAAACATCAACATGGCAATATTAGACCTCGGTAACAAAATAACGAAAACCTTGAAAAGCTCGAGTATACAGAAAAAAAAATTGCGATCTTAGTGAAACATTTGACTGTGTACCACATAACATTCTCTTGAAAATAAGAACAATACAATTTATCTGACAACAGTGTGATGTTGGACAACACTTATTTGGAAAATCTTTTTTAAACTGTGAGAGTGGGAGAAAATCTGTCTACAACACAAAGAAATCACAGTTGGTATACCGCAGGGATCCATTTCAGAACCTCTTTCGTGTATTATTCTCATTAATGATCTACTACATGGTGAGCAGGCGATATCATATATTTCATTTTCTGACGATACCACAATCCAATCAGATGCAAAAACTCTTGATGGGGTTCAAAGCCAATGAACTCTAAAACCTGGAATACTACCAGCGGATATTTATTTTTCCAGTCGTTTAGGAGGTTTCTTGAGAACTATGAAGAGTAAGGTACCTTTATTTTTGAAAATGTCAAAAGTTATTTTAGGAAAATGTTATTCAGAATTACAAACTACTTTCAGATATCCATGCAGAATTTTTTATGATTTTTTTTTGCAAATGTAAAAGAATAAATGAAAAAACATCATAGATGAATGTGATTCAATATAATAAATTGTTATGGAAAGAAGATATTGAGAATTAAAAACAACTTGGAGATAAAAAAAATTCTTCCCATAACAATCTTCGGCATTGTCGAAAATAAAGGTAGCTATTCTACTGAATAGTTCATACAATAAAATTTCACAATACTTCAACATAATTGCACAAGTTACACGCAATCATGAAGACTGGACTTTCAACTAGAGTTCCATGAAATACATCATAGTATTCCTGCGAATCGATAAACCACATGATCGTCATTTATTTGTTAATGATGTGATGATAGCTCAGGAAACAATGGTCTGGTAATTGTTTTGGATGGTGCGGGTACAGGTCGGTAGCTGTGCGAATCCAATAAATCATAATTTACGACTGATTCAGGAAGAGAGGACGTTTCCTATATTCAAAATAGTCATTTATAAGAGTTGCAAGTTTTGATAATGCTCATGCCAAAAGGGGTACCGTAAGAAGAGTATAATTAGAGTTGTGACACCAAACACTTGGTGTCAGAAATTATCCAGTAGGAATAACAAGCTTACTCACTGGCCACTGTTGTCTCAATCACCACATGTCAAGACTAATGCAGATGATGCATCCAATTTGTGCCTGCTCCATTGCGGACAAAATCAGAATTTTGATATTTGATAGAACCTCTTTCTTGTCATCAGACCTGAATGATCATTTACCAAGCCAACTAATCAGCTTTGTGAAGAAGCTAGATTCTTTCGATGAAATATGAATCGGCTTCTTGGCGAAGCCAATTCGTTCATTTGGTGTATGATCTTTCAGGTCTGAGCGTTTTTTTTTTTTTTGAATGTGTGAATGCCTTGGAATGAGCCAATGCTGGTGATTTTTCCAGAAGTTCGATACTTTCCTTGCTGTTCTGGTGTTCAATGTATATTTGGCAAAACTTGGTGAGGACCCAGTTGTCTCTCTTCGGTATACGGCAGATTAAAATTTACTGTTGAGAGCATTATTTCTTCACTTCCTTGAAATCTAACCTAATTTTACCCAGCCTAACCTAACCTAACTGAACCTAACCTAACCAAACTTTTTCAGGTCTGGTGGTGGTAAGTACACGGTGTAGTGTCCGGCTAGGGCTCCTGCCGCCCCTAAGCAGGCCGATACTGTTTTTAGGTGGATAATAAATGTATCATAACCCCACAATCAGAACCGAGCAAATTTTTATTGTGATTATAGATTGAAAACAATGAAAACGCAACTGTGAAAATTTATGAGGAAGTCATAGAATGTCAATGTATACCGCAGTTTTATATTTCCGGATATCTCTCTAGATACCTACGACTCTGAAGAGGAATTCATTTCGAGACTGTCAATTGGGGTTAATTTACGGCATCAGAGCACAAAGCGTGTATTAATTCATATTCTTCACACACGCTCGGGACAATCTATTATCTTCCGTGCCAAGGTTGTTAGTTATAACGACTGATGAAAATTAAAGATAGGTAATCGTTCTGTAATTATCCTTTGATAATGTTATAGACATACTGTACAAGTATATTTTCAATCCAGACAGTTGTTGTTAAGTCAGTCATGGAACAAAACTTCAAAAGTTTGTCTACTAAATTTTTTTACCAAAGATCGTTATAGCTAACATGAATTTGAGGTCGGCTTTCGCGATTGTCAGCGCGGTGTTTCGTGAGTGCTAGAAGTGTGTCCCGTCTTTCACCGATGAAGACAGATTTTCTGGTGTGAAGGAGGTGAGTAGTTGAATAATGCATACAAGATATTATTAATTTCGATGATACTTCACTGCACTTCCTGGCACTGGTGGGCAGGTTTTGAACCACTGCACGCAAGCCTTTTCTCTAGGACCCTTGATGCACCTACGTGTCTAGGTTTAGCTGTGCATGCCAGCTTTCCACGCGTGAATTAACAGTTTCCTCAGC
Organism: Chrysolina americana; assembly: GCA_958502065.1. NCBI lineage: Eukaryota > Metazoa > Arthropoda > Insecta > Coleoptera > Chrysomelidae > Chrysolina > Chrysolina americana. Next base: position 61,649,851 of record OY293419.1, on the reverse strand, counting down.
TGAATATTTTTAACGTCCTCTGCTTCAGTATACCTTTCCACAACATCTACCTTTTGCTGGCCACCAATGCAGGGCATTCTGTGAGATGTGGCGAAGTCTCTTCTGTAGGCACCACCTACAGAGGGGATCATCTACGATCCAGATGAGAGCCATGGACCTGTCCAGGTGATTGTGTCCCGTCAGGAGCCTTGTCATGGTTCGTTTCTATTTCATCCTATTGGTTTGTGCCTTCAAGTCCATAGGCGGTATGCAATGCTTTATATTCAATGTACAGGGGAAGAGGTGGATCTTCAAGAGCTCCAATTGGTGCCGTTCTCATGGTGCCTGTCGTTCCCAAGCAGGCTTGCTTTAAACTGTGTCCAAATCATTTCTGGCCTTGCTCTTCAGCATACTTGGCCACCACACAACGGCTCCTTACGTTATGGTTGGTCGAATAATTGCCGTGTATATCTAGTGTGAGGTGGTGTCAGACCCCACGTTTTTCCGAACGCCCTTCTGCAAGTATGTATGTATGTTTCATCAAAGCCCCTGGACCCTGACAACTTTGCCGTGTGATGCCACTTGGACTCTGTCCCAATTGAAAAAAGGAATCATACTCCTTTGATTGGGAGGCATGAGCGACGCACTCGCAAGTTGGGAGCTAAGATCAAGTCTGCGCGACAACACGCGACTTGTATCCAGTGTCCGGTGGGCTACATGGCGATCAATGGGAGCTTTTCATCATCGGACAGCATTGTCTTGATAAGATACGAAGAAGTCACTAGTGAGACAATGAACCTTCTTGCAACAAACTGTTGAATGTTTAAGATCATTTCCATCATTTTCGTTTTTTGTACTTTCATTGTAGAATAAGCCACATCCTTTCAAAGAAAACAAATTGGGTCCTGAATCTGAAAAGTTCGAAACTGACTTCACTCTCATATATCATCAATCAATGTGAATTCATTAAAGTATTTCCACACTAGCTTGTCAATGTCCAAGATTCAGTAGTCACTTCTGAATTTCATTACTAGTTTCAATTATGGAAAAATTATTGCTGAGATGTTTGCCATTATACGAGAACTTTTCCAAACAAGCTCGCACAGATTTTTTTCCGATAACTGCTCCCTTTACATGAGATATGAAAATCCATAGCTTTTCTTGAATTATTTATAAAGAGGTCGGCAGTTTCTGTGTCCAGAGTTCTCAGTGAGCTTTTCCTGGGAAATGTAAACCCATCGGTTGTGTATAAACATCTATGATGAAAGCAGAACTGTTGTGATGCAGCATTATTTCTCTTCTAGTGTACTATTTTCTGCTTATTCCACATTGTACATCCAATTAGAGCGTTCTCTGTTCCTTTTCCATTTTGTGCACTAACTTAGACTGCCAAGCTTTTGGTTTCCATGGCATATTTACCCAATGGAATTTTCGTTATGAAAGACGTTTGATATTTCTCATACCCTAGTGTTTTTAGAAGAGTTTTTTCTTTGTTGCCTACGTTCGGGAATGTGAGGGTTATATCCAACGAAGAGCCCGATTTCGTTACTCTCTACACCCTAAAAAGTTTTCAACTCAAATGTGGCCACAATACTCCTAAATCAAAATTGTTTTTTACTAACAAGTTTCAGAAATTGAAATTTTTCATTTGTCTTTATCTCATTTAATTGAATTTATTCGCTATAGAGACTAATAATTTGTGAAGCTCTCTTTTTTTAAATGTGTGTTTAAATTCAATGTAATGATTCAAATTGAGAACTGAATTTTAAGAGGATGCAAGTTTGAGGACAAATCATACATTTTCAATTTTTGAAGGAAAATGTTGATGGTTCATGCTTACACGATTAATTTTTTGAAGAACATTCTTTGAGAAAATGGTCTTTTCTCTTACAGTTACTACAATATTCATCATTTGTTGGATTCAATATTCTCCGTTGCCTGAATGAAATATAATTCCATTTGATTGAAGCTGCTGCTAGCGCATCATTAATATTGATAGGCTTTGATTTGCATAAAAAACTATGCCGTGCATTCATATAATCAGAATAATATGCCAGTTCGTATACTAAAAGTATCACTGACCGTAGATGCCTTTACAAGTTTTGATCCTATTGCTCGTTATAAATGAGCAAGTAGGAGATATCTGTTATCCTATATTATTATTTATTAATTGTTATCACAGTTTCGAAAATTATACACCGACGAAGATAACAGGAACTAATCCATGCGTCATAGAATTTATTTTGCAGTGAATTTATCCCACTTAGGAAAATATTTTTATTTTCTTTGTAGATTGATCCTCGGCAACTATGGCAACTATGGACACAGGAAAGACTGACGATCCTCATCCAGTAACAGGACTCACATCGAGAGATATATACCTCGTGAAAAGTTCGTACGAAGCTGTGAGGAAAAATCCGGTGGAAAGTGGTGTTAGCTTATTGAATTTGTGAGTGATAAGTTTGAAAAAAAAGGTTAGGTTGTGAGTTATACTGATTTTCGTTTTGAGGTATTATCGGCATGCATTTTTAGTAAGCACATGGAGTTAATCATAACAGAAAATTGAAAGGGCTATTGAAATTATATCTGTAATAATACTTTTGGAGATGTGTTCATTAAATTGCAATATATTAATGAAAAAGATCATTCTCCATCTCCTCCTGTTGAAAATTTGATGTTTCTGCACCTTCCATGGCTTCCGGAGCTGAGAAAAAAAACCTTCTGAACCTTTGACTACTACTCATATTCAACTAAAATTAAGCAAGGTCTATGCAGATCCTATTTTGGAAATGCATGTGGCCGTATGGTCTCAAATGTAACTTTGGGAGCACATTCCAAAGAATCATCCCCAACAAAAAAGACTGAGGAAAGGGCCTATTCGTGAAAAAGGAGAAGGTTTATGATACAAATGCCCCAAAAACCAATAAAGGGGGCTGAACTAATGGGAGAATCAGCCTTCCAAACAGCACAGAACAGTATGCAAAGGTATATCAGACAAAGATAACTACCAATGAATACCATGTCAACCACAACATGGCCCGAACACGATGGATATCAAAAAAGGGAAAATCAAGTACTTGGTTGGTCCGGAACATTATTCCACTCTCCCAAATTCACGTCACATCTTCTGATCCACGATCGAAAGGCCATCAGAACAGTGGGGTGTCTGTTGATAGATCATGGCCAGCTCAATAGACAAGCTAGCATGATGGATCTCACAGGCGATACAAAGGATTTCGCCAAGAAGCAGAAAAAATCAATTCAATTCACATGACGTAAAGGAAGGAAAGAACCATTGTTGAAGTTTTCGAGACTTATCAGGAAGACCCAGCTAAGCAACAATAAATCTGCAAGGTCGCAAAAGACTAGATCCAACTCCTTGTTATGATTATTTTGTTCTTTGATGCGTAATTCGAAATTATCTACATTTTTTTATGACTTTTCAGTATATTTTGGTATTCATTTCATATTGTTCATTGAGATTGAACATCTTTCTCGATTGTAGGTTATTCAAGAACCACCCAGAAACACAGCAACTTTTTCCGTTCAAAGACGTACCACTGGAAGATTTACCCAACAACTGCAGATACCAAGAACATTGCAATAGTGTTATCAATGGATTCAGTGCCATAGTTGACGCTATCGATAATGTCGATCTTCTAGTTCCTATTCTCAACAAAGTTGGCGAATCTCACGTGCCTAGAAAAGTTACAGAAACATCTTTCTTGGTGAGTGAATCAGAATCAAAAGACATACAGCATAGTGACTAATGAAGTGGAATGCCCTAACAAGGGCTAGCTTTGCTCGATCTTATTTGCAGTTATAGTATTCGTTATAACACCGTTATATAGTGCGACTTCTAATAGTCTCCCCCTGGTAACTTTTGAACGGTTTGACGTAGGAAAATAAAAAAATACATTGTTATTGCTCGATAGATGACGCGGGGGGCACATCAACTAAAAAAATTAAATGGCATGGGGGTCATCTGTCACATCTTTGAAAAGATAATTCAATTCTCTTTTCAGCCATCTAAATTCTTTAGATTTTCATTTTCACGTTTTTTCACAATATGCATTTGAAATATCAGAATAAGTGCGGATCTGGCGGGTCTAAATACCTTTTCTTACCTGACCACGATAACTTTTGAATGGTTTGATATGACATAACGGGACAGAAAACATTTTGAAAGAAATGAAATTCTAAAAATTTTTAGATGGTTGGAAAGAGAATTGAATTATCTTTTCAACAATGTGACACATGACCCCCATGCCATTTATTTTTTTTTAGTTTATGTGCCTCTCCGCGCCATATATCGGGGAATATCCATGTTTCATTTCAAAAAGTAGTATCGGTAAAACCCTCCAAACAGATTTTTTGTGTTTCTACGTCAACCGTTCAAAAGTTAACAGGGGGACTATTAAAATCCGCACTGTATAATATAAGGGGAGATGACTTCAGCATTTGTTCATGTTCTAACTTTCATCAATTTTCTCTATTTGAACATGACATCTATCAACTACTATTAGTGACAAAATCGTGTTGATGTAACTGAACTACTTTTTTTTTTCCAGCAACTGAAGGACACTATTATAGAATTATTCTCGACGTTCATGAAACCCGTGGAAATAGAGGCCTGGAAGAAAACTCTCGATGTAGCATTCAGTGTGATCAACAAAGCTGTTGGCGAAAAAGCTGAAAAGAAGTGACGTGTTTAAGAGATTGGTTTAGACGTTGTTTAATGTACATTTCATCACGTTATCGATGATATCATGTTTGGACCATGGAATTTTTATTTTTGGATAAATTAGAATAATTGAAAAGATTTGCTTTGCATTTTAATTCAAAGAAGTATTGACTCAATGAAGTTTGGGGAGGAACAACATATATCTTTGATTAAAAACAGAAATAGTTTCGTAAGGTCAATCAACGAATGCTTGATAATGGCTTGTGGATAGATTTCTGTGCACACATTCTTTGACTTGAGAGCAACATTTTTCAAGTTTTTACTTATATGTCGTTAATCGTCATATAAGTCATTATAATTTCTTTTTTCATTCCTAAAAATTAAATTTTTCTGAGCCGTTGAAAATCGCTATTGTTCGAGTCATTCTCACACCACGTTTTAGACATTCGAAGTGGTACCTTCTGAACCGTTACGCTCACAGTAAAAGTTGTCGGGAACAAAGTTGTAGACCATAGAGTTATCTTCCGAATCTTATATATAAGTCGCTCACTACGTCAATCACTACTTGCAAAATTATTGAAAATTCCGATAAGGTGCAAAAATTGCTGTTGTGATTTTTCTTGACCATTGATCACAAGATAAAATGTATTTCAACCATGTAGGAATACCCTATGAACTACCACTACTAATAAAAGTTTCAATGGAATATTGGTTTGTCATATGCGAAAGCTCCTGTGAAATTTCAGATCTATCTGTAATGAATCAGACACATTTTTGTACGAAAACTAAGTGTGCATCCAAAGAGAATTGATGATGGTTGTTGTTCTTGGTTTGTCTTCATTATAGACACATTGCAAAAAGAATACCCGCTGTGTGTATATATAGAAACCAGCGAAATCATCCTACGACATAACCAGTCCTCATCCTCTCATCCTTTCATTTCGTTACTCTCTTCAAATCAAAACACCCTAAAAAGTTTTCAACTCAAATGTGGCCACAACACTCCTCAAACAAAATTGTTTTTCAATTGTCTCTATCTTATTTGATTGAATTTATTCGCTATAACGACTAATACTTTGTAAAGCTCTCTTTTTCAAATTATTTATTCAATGTGATAATTCAAATTGAGAACTTCTACTGAATTGTAAGAGGATGCAAGTTTGAAGACACATCATATATTTTCAATTTCCAATAGAAAATGTTGATGGTTCATGCTAATGCGATTTATTTCCTGATGAACAATCTTTGGTTATATGGCCTTTTTTCTTACAGTTACTACAATATTCATCATTTGTTGGATTCAATATTCTCCGTTGCCTGAATGAAATATAATTCCATTTGATTGGAGCTGCTGCTAGTGCATCATTGATATTAATAGGTTTTGAACTGCATAAAAAACTATACAATCAAAATAATATACTAGTTCGTATACGAAAAATATCACAGACCGTAGATTAGCAGATGCCTGTACAAATTTTGACCCTGTTTCTTGTTATAAATGAGCGTGTAGGAGATATCTGTTATTCTATATTATTATTCATTAATTGTTATCACAGTTCCGAGAATTATACACCGACAAAGATAACAGGAACTAATCCATGCGTCACAGAATTCATTTTGAAGCGAATTTATCCCATCTGGAAAAATATTTTTGTTTTCTTTGTAGATTGAACCTCTGCAACCATGGGCTTTGTTTGGAGTGCCCTGGGGTACAAGGACACAGGAAGGACTGACGATCCTCATCCAGTAACAGGACTCACATCGAGAGATATATACCTCGTGAAAAGTTCGTACGAAGCTGTGAGGAAAAATCCGGTGGGAAGTGGTGTTTGCTTATTGAATTTGTGAGTGAAAAGTTTAAGAAAGAAAGTCATGTTGTGGGTTATACTGGTTTTGGTTTTGAGGTTTTTTCGGGATGTATTTTTAGTAAGTACATGGAGTTAATCATAACAGAAAATTGAAAATGCTATTGAAATTTGCTTAAATTTCTTGCTTCCATTCCGTAAAATATATCCTGTGTCAAAAATGAGCTTGAATCAAACGCAAAGTCATGTTAAATGTTTGCAAAATTGTTTTCTTTGGAATTAAAACTGATTTTTCACTATACTTGGATTAAGTAATGGTTGGTTTTTTATTGACGAAATTATTTGGTCGAGATAAATTGACTGAATGAAATGATCTGGGTTGTGTTGTGTTTGATTGGGAAGGTAGGATCACCTGGTCTATTTTGATTATTGAATGCCATTTTCCACACTTTCCACTTTTTGCAATAATTACAGAATTTAGAGTTGAAATGTAGTTTTATTGACAATATGTAGTTGATAGTTCATGCTTATAGGATTTATTTTTTGAATAACAATCCTCATTCACATGACCTTTTTTGTTGCATTAACTACAATATTTCTCGTTTGGTAAGCTTTTGGATTTGGTTGTTGATTGTGCCTGGGGTAGAAAATGTTCCAAAATTAAATTCAATGAATCAATGGATCCCTTCAAATTTGTAAACAAAGCATTATAAATCGTAAAAAATGCAAAACGAGTGAGAAGGTTGACTGACTCTTAGAATGTTTATTAGAATGCAGACAAACTGATGTGCTACTGATATATGCTGACCTACTAACATATGTCATCATCTTTGAAATACAGAACTTTTGGGTTTTTTCATGTAAACTTTGAAAGGCACATTTTGAACAAGTAGGCTTTGGATGACGCGGCGATAAAATAGAATGCAAATGTTTACTGGTAGCTGTCAAATTTTGATTCAGGCAGTAAAGACGCTCTTCAATTCGTGGTTTCTGTTCAATCTTCAAACACATTTGCAATGAAGTATGAGAGTTATAGAAAATTGGATATGATAGTTGTTTTGTACAAACCAGGGAAAATACAGAAGCAGTAAGCAATTTGTATTACGATAGGTTTCCAAAAAGAAGACAACTTCTTAGATATATTTTCGCAAGATTTTTGCAACCTAATTGATAGTGGTCAATTTGAAAAGATAAGGCTAAAATTATATGAATCAAATAGAGATAAAGAGTTGGAAGAATAGCTGTTGAAAATAATCCCGAAACGTCATAGCGAAATATGAAAATATCAACAGGCCTACCAAGAACTAACGTTAGGCGTATCCTGAGAGAGCACAAATACAAGCCATACAGGACCAGAGGAATTCATAAACACAAACCAGGAGATTTTGAACGCTATGGAGTTTTACCAGTGGTTCCTGGAAAATTGTAACCAAGAGCGTGATTTTTCATTAAATTGTATTTGGACAGACGAATTTTATGTGAACAGTGCCTGCATTTTCAACCACTACAATTCTTATACTTGGTTACAAACAAATCCTCATTCTATTGTAGAGCAGACAAGTCAAGGAAGATTTTGATTTAGTGTGTGTGCAGGTGTTTTCAGGGGTGGAATTATCGGCCCGTAATGGCACTGTCACATCTCAGAAGTATGTATAAATTTTAATGCAAAATATTGAACCCCTTGTTGACGAGGATTTGCCTTACAACACTGCAATTGTCACCAACTTTTTGGCTGCAAATTTTGGTAATAATTGGATAGCCAACAAATCAGGTCCTGAACATGATGGATATGAAAAAAGGAAGAATCAAGTACTTGAGAAAATTTTTTCTCACTCCTAAATTCACATCACATTTGCCATCAGAACAGTGGTGGGTCAATAGACAAGCGAAAGCCTTTGTAGGTTCCGCCAGAAAGCAGAAAAAATCAAATCAATTCACAGGCAGTACAGGGAGGAAAAAAACACTGTTGAAGTTTTCGAGACTTATTAGGAAGACCCAGTTAAACTACAATAAATCTGCAAGGTCGCAAAAGATTAGACCCAACTCCTTGTTATGATTATTTTGTTCTTTGATGCGTAATTCGAAATTATCTAAATTTTTTTATGACTTTTCAGTATATTTTGGTATTCATTTCATATTGTTCATTGAGACTGAACATCTTTTTCGATTGTAGGTTATTCAAGAACCACCCAGAAACACTGCAACTTTTTCCGTTCAAAGACGTACCACTGGAAGATTTACCCAACAACCGCAGATATCAAGCACATTGCAACAGTGTTATGTATGGATTCAGTGCCATAGTTGACGCTATCGATAATGTCGATCTTCTAGTTCCTATCCTCAACAAACTAGGCGAATCTCACGTGCCTAGAAAAGTTACAGAAAAATCTTTTCTGGTAAGTGAATCAGAATCAAAAGACATACAGCATAGTGACTAATGACGCGGAATGCCCTAACAAGGGCTAGCTTTGCTCGATCTCATTTGTAGTTAAAGTATTCATTATAACACCGTTATATAATGCGACTTCTAATAGTCCCCCCCTGTTAACTTTTGAACGGTTTGACGTAGGAACATAAAAAAACACATTGTTATTGCTCGATAGATGGCGTGGAGAGGCACATCAACTTAAAATATTAAATGGCATGGGGGTCATGTGTCACATCTTTGAAAAGATAATTCAATTCTCATTTCAACCATCAAACATTTATTAGATTTTTGTTTTTACGTTTTTTCACAATATGTATTTGAAATATCAGAATAAGTGCGGATCTGGCGGGTCTGAATACCTTTTCTTACCTGACCACGATAACTTTTGAATAGATTGATGTGAAATTACGGGACAGAAAATTTTTTGAAAGGAAAGAAATTCTAAAAATTTTTAGATGGTTGAAAAAAGAATTAAATTATCTTTTCAACAATGTGACACATGACCTCCCATGCCATTTAAAACTTTTTAGTTGATGTGCACGCCGCGTCATCTATCGGGCAATCACCATGTGTTTCATTTCAAAAAATAGTATCGGTAAAACCCTCCAAACAGTTTTTTTGTGTTTTTACGTCAACCGTTCGAAAGTTAACAGGGGGGGACTATTATAATCCGCATTGTATAATCTAAGGGGAGATGACTTTGACAACGAATTCAGTGTGCTATATTTTTCGATGATAATTTCAAGCCTCACTGGAATATGCGGATATACACAGGGTGTGTTGAAAAAATATATACCTCTTAATAACATGTCGGTTTGGAAATGATTAAAAAAAAAGTACGATGCAACTAATTTATGTGAAGCATAGAATTTTTAACAGGAAAACAATCGACTATCCATATCATATATTTTCTGTATTTTTTTTTATGTTCAAACTTTCATCAAATTACTCTGTTTGAACATCTACCAACTATTATAAGGGATAAAATCGTATTGATGTAACAGAATACTCTTTTCCTTTCAGCAACTGAAGCACACTATTGTTGAATTATTCTCGACATTCATGAAACCCGTGGAAATAGAGGCCTGGAAGAAAACTCTCGATGTAGCAATAAGTGTGATCAACAAAGCTGTTAGCGAGAAAGCTGCTGAAAAGAAGTGACGTGTTTAAGAGATTGTTTTAGACGTTGTTTAACGTAAATTTTATTACGTTATCGATGATATCATGTTTTGACCATGGAATTTTTATTTTTGGATGAATTAGAATAATTCAAAAGATTTCCTTTGCCTTTTAATTCGACGAATTAATGACCCAATGAGGTTTGGAGGAGAAATCTAGGATGTTTACATCTTCTCGACAGCGACACGATTTTCAACCATGTAGATATACATTGTAAACTACCACCACTCAAGAAAATTCAAATGGAACATTGATTAGTCATGTACAAAAGGCCTGAGGATTACAAGAGCTATCCTTCACAATTTAAACACTTTTTTGCACTACAATCGACTGCAGATTCGAAAAGAAACAATAAGGATGAATGACCTTATTCATACAGTGTAAAAAAGTTTGAAGACCATAAGTACAACTATAAAGTCCTCAGTGAGTTGACTTCTGTGTATTTCTTCCTCTGAAATAGTTTAATGGCCTATTGAGGTCTCCTTTAGCGACCTGCTGAAAAAATATTCTGTTGAACCTATTCATACCAAAAAATGTATGATAGATGTGTGATAGATATATCAGTGACTGAAACAGTTGCCACTGGATTATATGTGTACGGGAAGTTGGTTGGTGGTTAACCATATACAAAAGTAATTACACTGAAATAATACAGCATGTAATTCACAGTTAATGAATAGCAATGTTGTTTTAGGAAGTGTATCAATAAAATATCGTAATTAAAAAAGAGTTTGGAACCAAGGCCAGTCTAGAACAAAAGAGACGCGTGCATTATGGTTGGTCTGGAGGTACTCATCCATTTCATTACTGACCTTCATCACGGGGACCATTTGTGAGAAAATGTGTGGAAATGAAAAATATTTCGAATTGTTGCTAGTGTTCAATAAGTAGACATTATCTATCTACGTATGATATTATGAACAATGCGGCGTTGCCGCTTCTTCTAGAGTGTGGTAGAATTTTAGATATTTTGAATAGAACACCGTGTATATTATATCATTTTCACAAGTTCATCTAATATTTGTATATACCTATACAGCGTGACTCACGGTTAATGGTAGGTTGGGCCTAGTTATGGAAAACGCAACCCAGGAATTTTCTGTTTTCACCTCTTATATTTTAGTAATTTATAGAAGTTATTCACAGTTTAAAATATTCATCCAAAATGAAAGTTAATATCAATTATTGAAAAAAAGTTCTTCTGAAATTATTCCTTATACAAGAACATTGCAAACAAATCGTCAACTGTATCCTGAATAAACCCCAATGAAGGAAATGTTTGTGAGATAACAAAAAAATATCGTCAATAATTATAGCTGAAAGTTGAAGGCGCTTCCAAAACTACCGAATCCTGTCACTTCGAATAAGGACAGTATTTTTGACATTTTGGCATATTTATTATACATCCAGAAGCTTCTATTTAGAGCGACGAAAGAGATTTGGGTGTATATACAACCAATTCTAGAAAATCACGAAATGAATCCATAAAAATTCACCAAAGTTCAAGTTCTCAATGCTAACAACTTTGAACGTGGAGTGCATTTCGACGAATCCTTTTCAATACATACACAGGATCGTCGGGAATTCTTGGCAAAAATCATTTGCAGCGACGACTCAAAATGAATGAGGGATGAGATTTTCCATAGAAGGAACTGGTCTGGATCGTAGCGAGAAGCAGAATCCTGCCTGACATGATCCAGAAGGCATTTGTGGCTGTCTCCCAGATTCTAGGAGAACGCTACACAGATATCTGTCAGATTTAATTCAACGTCCGTCGTGGTATTAGCCAGGGAAGTAGTTGTTTTCTGTCAGATATCTGCCTAAATTAAGGAGAGAATAAGGGGTTTCTACTGAAGTTCTGTCTCTCTCCTCAAGCCATTAGACTTTGTCTGATATTTCCCAATATGATTTTCAGTCTAATCCACCAAAAACTCCTAATACACGCTCATCATAGAAAACCCTGTACATAAAAATAAATAAAATTTTTTTTTTTATAATCATCAAAATTATAAATTTTAACATTATTATTTTTCCACTATCAGCTACTCAGAGTTTTAGTTATAAAATTGAATTCGATTTATATTTATTAGACTGATGCTTGAATTTGCCTACCTTGATGAAATCTTATTGTCATTGAAACATTATTTCTTCCTTAATTTGTTTTCTTTGGATATATATCAGTCATTTTGTATCTTTATCGCTGTCTATAGTCAGGGAACAGCTGTTCAGTTCAGTGATCACTTTTCCAGGTAGATACGACTTCTCTGTGATGTATCGGTGGAAATGACTTCCAAAGGCCGTCGGTGACATGAATTTAAAAAGACTCCATATCGTGATAATAGTTATCTGTCTGGACGAATTCCCGTATGTTTGAGTATTACATAATGTTAGGTAATGAAATTTTGCACGGAACATTTTAGAATCCTTTGTTGACATTTGGACACTTCGAGGAATGAAGTTACTTGGCAACTCCGCTAAGGTTCTTGATTTCGGTCTTAATAAAGAAGAAGAGAAAGTCTCTTCGGTCTGGGTCATATGTGGAAGTGATGGAAATTTTCAGTTGAATATTGATTATTGATTTCTGCAATTCACCAGTTAATGGGATTATTCTTTCAACTGAATTAATGTTTTCCGTATTTTGTCACGTTGGTGATTTGATGGGAAGCTGGTTAATTTTTGGAAAACATGCCCAATAGGGCTCACTTCTAACCACATATTCTTTGGGTAAGCAGAACCCCCTTTACTTTATCCTTTGAGCCTTTGGCAATTTGGTTTATTTTGTAGGCATAATTTTTGGAAAAGCGTGTAAATCAAGCCTGACGTCGTTGACCCTTTGACTAGGACTATGATAGGAAAATATCATCTGTAACAGGATCTTTCCCGCAGTTAGCACCAGGCCGTCCTAGACAAAGGTATGAGGTCTAGTCAAGTTGGTATCAGACAGTCAATAATTTCATTTCAGGGTCTTTTGTCTCGGTGTACTTATTGTCATCCCAGAGCACTAGCCGTCTGGGGGGAAACTCATCTTGGTGTTAGCATCCTTATTGTTAGACTGGAGAACTCATCGTTTATTCAGTTGTCATCTTAGATTCCACCGTAAATGCCTGGCTGAAACCAATCTAACGTGGCACGCAAGTTAACCAGTTCACTCAATATTATATAATACCTTTTTAATTATAACTCTGAATTTATGTAAACGCTACAGGTAAGGTAAGCGGCTTTATTTCAAATCCTACCCTAAAGGGGTATATTGTATTGGGTAAGATAACTGTGGGTAACTACACTTAGATATTTTGAGCCTTGGGCTATTCTGCAGTTCATGTTATATATATTTCGTTTACTATAATTCACCTTGATAGTGTCTCTGATACTTCCTAATATGCCTTCAGCTACTTTGACTTTGATGTGATCGTAAAACCCTTGTCACCTCATATAACTCCAATCATATCATAATTGGTGAAATTATCTGTACAGGGGGCTCAGCATTCATATGACTGGCGCCTGCATTTTAATATCACATATTTTGTTTTGTACAACCCACTCCCCTCTTCACTGGAGCTTAGCCGCGAGCCTACCCTGTCACTCTAACAGCTTTTGGACACTTGTCTTAAGCGTAAGTGGTGATCTTGCCTACTAGATTACTTTAATTGTATGACGAGGGCAAACTGGCGCCCAACGTGGGGCCAGTTTGCCACCGTCAGCATCAGGAACCCCTCAAGACGATCCTGATCTCTCCGTCTTCAGCTTATGAGAAATGGATTTTGAATCCTCATCATGGTTAACTATGCCTAGACAAATACCGAGTAAAGTGGTTCAACTTATAACCCTTCATATCTCATTTCTTGTTTGACTCCGAATAGAGAATCCAGATCTTGAACTTATATCAATAACTAAGTTAAACAGGCATTTAAAAAGCCATTAACAGACCGACCCTGAAAGCACGTGTACCAACTTTATACAACTCAAACAATTAAATGCATTTCAGAACTTTCCGGTTCGCGTTTCGCATTGTGTCGCATGGACATTCTCATAATCTAGGAAATTGATTTTCCGTAGAGTAGCGATAATTCTTGTTTGGAAACTACTGGTTGTTCTGGTTCAAGAGTAAAAACTATCCTGAAGAACAAAGTTTTATTGAACCACAAACTCTTTGAAAGGAAGTAGTTGACGTATTGTGCCATTAATAATTCCGGCTACGTACGCAGTGGTACCAAAAGTGAACCATCATTTCATGATGTGTCAATAATGGTATTACCGTTTAGCAAATGTCTGAGAAACCTGTCTACTCGACGATTTGGTTCTTCTGTTCTCGAACAGGTAGCAAGACATGTGAGATTCTACGTCTTTTCACGCATTTTAAAATGATAATAATAGGAGAACCTGCTGATTGACAGATGCATCACGCAGTATAAGCGTAACCTTTCAATGGCCTGGATCGACTATCGCAAGGCATTTGATACAACATCGCATGCGATCATCACTATTTGCCCAGATGCCTTACGGTGAGATGCATTGAACAGCTGCTGTAGGTCTGGAAGACTCACAGAAGGGGCGGGTTTCAGGCAGACTCCCACAGCCCTCTTCCCTTCTGCATCTCACTATCGTCATTGTCCGTTGCACTACGGAAAACCCGCGGATATAGCTGCGGCACCCCAAGCAATCGAAGGCATAAGGTCACCCATCAGTTTTACATGGATGACCTCAAACTGTATGCCTCCAGAGAAAAAGATCTTCATCAGTCCTCAAAGATGGTGCAAGAGTACACGCGTGCTACCGGAATGGTCTTCGGGATCGACAAATGTGCCACGGTTCATCTCAAAAGAGGAGGATGCGAGCAATACGAAGAGGACAATCAGCTCGTAGACGGAAGCATCCTACCTAGAGGTGGAACTACGGTAACCACTGTTGAAAAGTTTTTCCGCGGCAAGTATCAGCATAAACTCTGACAGATCTAGTCATCAGAACTGTCGGGAAAGAACTAAAATGCTTGCTGTTTCGATTCTACTTCACTGCTTTAGAGTAATGAAATTGACTCAGGTCACTCACCAAAAGGCATAGCCTGTGCGGATAGACGACAGCTATTATTATTATTTGCCGTGGCGCTCTGGGACGACTCACTGATTTTTACTTGCGTATTCACTTTTCAGCTGTATGAAAACCCGGAAAACCTATCAATTCTGTGTTATGAATTTCGAAGACGGATCAGAACAGTAGCAGGAAATGACCTCTGGACTCCAGATGAATTGTTTGACTGATACCGAAAATATATAATTTATATCTGCTCAGACAAGGTTTGGGATAAAAATGTTATTTTCCATTTTGCAAAAAAGTCTTAGTTCGATATTGAATAAAACAAATTTTCGAAAATTATTTTAAATAATTGAAAGGTCCTCTAGAATGTATATTGGCGAGCTGATTCCGAACTAAACAAAAGAAATTGGCAGGAAATAATCCTTGAAAGAATACAGGGGTACCCTTATCTCTAAGCGTTTCCACAAAGTGGAAAATAAAGGCAAACATCTGTCAGAAAACAAATACTTCCCTGGCTAATACCACGACGGACATTGAACTACAACTGACAGATATTTGTGCAACGTTCTTCAAAGAAGACCCAATTGCAAGTGCTTGTCTCGTTATTAAACAGAAAATTATCCTTCATTTGGCTGGGAATGACCATCTGCAGACATGCATGTTTCGAGGTTTATTGCCTCTCATCAGTGACAAGGTAGGTCGGATAATCCCTTTCAACTCCTGATGACCTTTTCAACTCGCGAACGGTTGAAGTTAGATCAATTATGCGAAAGCCAATCGATTCAGAATGATGAAATTAGTAAATTTCGTGAATTTCAGAGTAGGTCTGTACTTTTTTTTTTCAAAAATATCATAAAAAGAGAATAAAACATAAAAAAATTCCTTGAATTATGGTATATTGTAGATTTTGACTTCCTCGACCAAAGTGTTCATGCACTGAAAAATCGGCAGAATAGTTTTCGAGATACAGAGTGTCAAAGTTGAAAAGTGAAGCTTTCTGCTCAGAATTTTTAACAATTAACAAAATAACAAAAACAAAACGCCTATTTCTTCTGGGAATACTATGTCTCAATGATGGTACAATGTCACCTTGATCTCGTATCCATTTGATTCCGAATCATACCACAAATATAAATTTTAGAGAGAAATTGACAACATTTCAGAAGACTTTCGAAAAATTTAATTTTTCAATTTTTCTAAATACCACCAGGTTCTCTCAAATGTATTTCAAGGAAATTATTCCAAATTATACCAAAGAAATTGGCGGGATATTACCAAACTACTGAGGATTATGTCGAACAATTGATAATATAATAGAAGATATCGAATATATGGTGCCCTAATGCAACAGCATGTTTTTCATTGTTGCTTAATTACTTCGTTTTATGATTGAAACTTCTCGATTCAATATTTCCATCCTTTAAAAAGCTCATTACAACGTTTCATCCTTCAGGCGAATTTCATGCGGTAGATCTCCCCTTGTTCGATTCTCTTCAAGATATGTACTGTCTTCTTTTAAACAAACTTCGAGGCAAAGTTATTTTTCCATCTTGTATTAATGAATAAACTGTTGTGAATTGAGATAGAAAGTTGTTACTGTTTGGAAATTTATCATTACTTCACAAAACACATTAAAATATGGCTATTATAGCGTAGAATATGATATGCGGTTTTGACAATTGATTTGTGTTATGTCGACGAGAGGGGAGGGTATGGTAGCGATAATTTTGAAATTAATAAAGATTCTGTTTACATATAAAAATTGTTGAAAAATCTGTGAGATAATTACCAAAGGTCTCAATAAGTATTAAAAACTTGTTTCGATATAAAAAACTTCATAAATATAACAATACATAAAATAAAATACGAAACTAGTTTTGAAAAACTGAAAATTATTGATATCTATAAGTGAAGATGAAAAAAAAAATATTATGTATCAAATAGTGATCAGGTTGGGAACTATACATTATGAATATGAATATTATCCACACAATATGTTTCTACAGTATTGTCGAGTAATGACTGAATAAATTGAAATTTTTCTTCGAAAGTTTATATATATACTTATCTCTGAAAATTCAAGTCAATGCATTGAGATCCTAGTTCGAGGGTTATACAGAAAAAATCTAAAACTTGAAGAATCTTCTGCCTATACCGTTTTATTTTGAAAATGATTTTAACTCTTGCGCTTTGCCATAGCAACTTTTGCCTATATCTTTTTAGTTTGGAATTTTTCTTTGTCATACAAACTTATTGAAGACTATCCAAACCTGTGAATAAAAATTATATACGAATTATCGTACAGATTGGGTCACTTTCAACTTTTTATTTGTCAATACGGATCTATATTTTTTGTAGCAATTTTTCAAATGCCAAGAGTGTACTGATATCATAATTCTGGATCGATTGGCGTTAGCAGAACTGCTCTAACTTCCACCGTTCTCGAGTTGAAAAGTTCATCTAGAGTTGAAAGACGTCATTTTCTTCCAAAATAAATTTTTCGTAATTTCGACTCATTTTTGCAAAATTCAACCTTTTTCTATGTGCACACATATGCGCGTATTTTTTATGATTATATCAATTGACTCGAAATTCTCAGATTATATTGATTTGATCGTTCTAAATCGAATGGCGTTCGCAAAATTGTTTTATCTTCAACCGTTCCCGAGTTGTAGAGTTCATCTGGAGTGACGAGTCATTTCGTTCTATATTGTTTTTCCAGTCCTACTCGTGACATTTCTGACTCTTTTATATGCCAAACTGCATACAATTTTGCATATATAGTGCGGATTGTAAGTGAAACTGACGAATTCGTATTTTTCTTGATTTTATGGGTCTACCCCTTCGGAAGTTTTTCGACTTTTCAAAATGGATTTTGTTCTCATCGATCTACTTGATATCCACAGAGTATACTCATATCATCATTCTGAATCGATTGGCGTTCACAGAATTGCTTCATCTTCAACCGTTCTCAAGTTGAAAAATTTACCTGGAGTTGTGGAAGTCATTTTCCCCCAAAACATTCTAGTATAATTTTTTTTAGTCATATTAATAAAATTCAATCTTTTTTGAATATGCACACCTAATTTGAAGTCGATTCCGATTCAAATGAAGATTTCAAAGGCTGTCTACGGAACCTTTTACACTTTTGAGTATTCGCTCTATCTTCAATTGTTCTTTAGTTGAAAAGTCCATCCACAGTTGAAAGAGGTAATTCCTCTTCAATATTTTGTTTTTGTAATTTTTCTATTCATTTTCACAAAATTCAACCTTTTTCCATATGAACTTATATGCTCATATGCAGTTTTGAATGAATGATTTTTTAATTTTCCATTATTTTCAGGACTATTTTCGAGTAATTTTTTTTAGCATAACTGGTAATAGAGGCTGGAATATTTACTTTGTTTATATCATTGGTAAAGAGATTGAAGATAATTGGAGCCAGAATGGATCCCTGTGGAACTCCCAGAAGTATACGGGATGTTGATCCTATAAGATAACTTAAAATAATATTTAGTAGGTTGCAACTATGATTGGTGTCTTTCCAAAAGTATTTCGCCTACTTGTTGAGAAGTGCATTTTCCTTTTTCATAAAATATAAACAACCGGTAATGGTGGACATTGGAAGGTCGAAGTTTTATATTCTTCAGATATAATCCAATAAAATTTATTGTTCCCTCACTACCAGTAATTAAAAAAATTCTCGTTATTTTTATCTTTGTATTCGGCACATTAACAATGAGAGATGTATTTACGTCTTCGATTTCATCAAGTGTGACTTCTGTCAATTCAGCTGAACGTAATGCACCCGCAATTCCAAAGATAAGATAAGATAAGAAAGTTTCGGAAAAGGTAAAGAATATGAGTCCAATTGGGATTTTGATGAAATTTTCACAGATGCTTTAAAATACGATCGCAATCACTTTTTTCGTATTTATTTTTTGAAAAAATGTATGTCGGCACTCACTTTTAAGACAATCCGTTGGACGGATTATTTAACATATTTTTTTAATTTAAATGCATTGTATTGTATCAATATGAATTTTACAGATACAGAAGTAGCAATTTATGAGAGGCATTTCTGCCCCTTGATGTATAATGTACTATTTCGCTACGCCACTGTTCATCGATTCGCCTATGAAATGCAAACCTGTGGGGCCAAAACCGCAAACCTTCGAGCAGCCATTCTAATAGAAGTTGCGATAAGATTAAGACAAATCGAGTCCATCCGGCAAGATGTATCCGTCAATTCTGTTTCCCTTCTGCTGGAGAGGCACTAGACAAATTAGTGCGATAATTCACACAGAATCCTCGGATAACACACATCGGGGGGGCTACGACCCTCCAAAACCAATTTGGCCAAATAGCCATGTAGTAGCTCGGTCGTTGTGACCGCCACTTGTCGCTGAAACAGATGCAGGATCGTCTGCTGGAGATTTGTACTAATTGATGCACGTGTGAATCGCGAAAGGCCAAAGGTCCAATTTGAAACATCCAACATATATCGAGTGGTCGATGATTTTGCTATTAGAGAGGCAGAAACGAACCAAAATTATTATGGCTGAGATACGTGGATGATAACTTCATCATATGGAACCATGGAGATGAACATCTGGAGGACTTCCTCTCAAGACTGAATAACACGACAAACTCAATCAAGTTCACGATGAAGAAAAAAACCAAAAGAGTACCTTGCCTTGCCGAATGCCGAATCGACAAATCCACTCCTTCACCAAGAGGTCGGCAATGGTGATGGCTTCTTGGTTCGGCAGGACATAGACTTCGGCCCACTTGCTGAAGTAGTCCATCGCCACAAGGATGTACTCATTCCAGTGATCAGATTGTAGGAACGGGTAAGCGATGTCAATGGGCTGCCCACATTGTACTGGCGCATCGGGGCCTTAGGTCTTGTTCGAGGCCAATTGCTGGCAGTGCATACCAGTCATTGACGTCAGCTTGACAATTGGTCCAATAAAACCGTTGCCTCAGTTTCTGGAGGGTCTTTGTTACTCCCAGATGTCCTTCGCTGGTTCCATCATGAATTTCTCGGAGCACTTCTTGTCTCCTGCTCCTGGAAACTGACGCCTTTCTTCTCCGCCATCCTCCGACTCCAATGCACGCTTCAGGACTCCATTGTCCAGGATGAGGGAGTTCCATTGGGCCCAGTAAGATTTAACAACTGTAGAACAACTGGATATTTCCTGCCACGACGGTCTTTGATTAACCTTCTTCCAGCCGATGACTAAACCAAGATCTGGATCTTTCTCTTGGTCTTTCTGGATCTTGTTATCATTCCAGTTATCATCCACCGCCTTGGTTCTACAGAGTGTCGACTCCTTCTCCTCTGCTTGTTTGGGATTTGTGCTGGCCCCATGTCCTTGAACGAGATAGCAACCAACTTCTCCAATTCTGGCTTGGTTAACAGTTCCTCGTACACTCCTAATCACAGAGGAAATTGACGAGCAGTGCCCCAAAATTGACATTCATTACCCTTACTGGCACAAATTTATCAGCATGCAACAAGGATTTCCCTAACGCAATTCTTCGTCCAATTTTCTTATCATGAAGCTTGGGCTCGAACGACGAAAGAACAGACACTGTTTGTGATATGGGGATTGAAGCTGAGATGAAAGTCAAGGATAACACCAAGATCCTCATTTTGGACAACATAGTTCTATAAACAGCTATTGATGACATAATCGAATAGAACTGGGTGGTGGAAACGATAAAAATGCATAATGTGACATTCAATGGGATTTAAGTCCATACCATTTGCTCAGCACCAGTTGATAGGTTATCCAGATCAGTTTTGAAGGAAAAAGGTTTCATCATTTGTTGATAATTCCGAAAGATTCAAGATTATCTATAAATAGTAAGGCATTGCTGTTGCTGAAACAGGAAGTTATGTCATCAATGAACAAACTGAATAAATGGGGCACCTGGTATGATCCTTGGAGTACACTTGAGGTTACTTGGAGTTCATGAGAGGAGTTATGATTAAGCCTGAATATCTGTGACCTGTTAGGTGAATAGCTGCCTAACCACTGGAAAACTGACCCATCCAAGCCATAGAGGTTGAGTTTGTGAATGAGGAGTACATGGTTTACCCTGTTGAATGCCTTAGAGGAATCAGTGTGATCAGAGTCGATCTACTGGCCACTCTTAAGGACTTTCGACAAAAATCTACGTATGTTATCAGACCCAACTCTTCCAGAACGAAACCATATTGTTGAGTGGAAATAATGATGGAACAGTCGAAAGTGAGATAATTATTCATTATGATATTTTCGAATAATTTATAGGGTAGTGTTGATGATATATATTGGTCGATAATTCTTGATATTAGATTCAATACCTGACTTGTGAATTGACGTGACATAAGAAATCTTCCAATTATTAGGACATTCTCAGGAATCAAGGAACTTTAGATTTTAACGTATTTTCCGGTTTTGTAATTCAATAAGTTCATGAAACAGGATGCTTTGACTATCTGGAAACAGCTATTTTGCATACTTTCACTTCATCCTCTGCAGAGAAAAAAATTCATCTTTCCTCAATAAACAAACACCTGTGATGATAGAGATTATCCATAAGTCAGCTGTGTCAGCCCAATTGAGTCTTGAATGGTCTGATGACTTACGTAAATATTGACATTCGTCTACGCGTCGAAAATGATAATTATCTATTGCAATAAATCAGGGAACAAAATTCATTATTAACAAGTGACTACGTGCGGGTTTGAAAACAATAAAAATTAAACGAAGTCAGAGTTTTGCGGCGAATGCAGTATTGCGCGCACTCGGGTTCATATTTTGTTTGTTCTCAGAGCGATTGTGTGAAATTATCAGCGGTAAGAATTGAATTCCCGAATTTTTCATTCATTCTTTATAAAGATGGTATGCATTTTTTTTTCATTACATGTGAATGTGCGACTGATTGATTATTTTTTGTGCCTACCTAATTCTGTATGTTAATTTTGAATCCGTTTTTTTTTTTTTCGAATAGCATTTTTTTCCTCGCTTGGCGTGTAAATAGCTATACAGGGTGTTTCAACTTCGATCCTCACTATTGGGATCTGAGAAACCATGATAGATACGATGTTGGTTAAATTGGGTTAAAGTTGCACATTTACCTGACTATCAATATGCTGTTGAGACAATTCTGAAATTCCCCTAAATCACTTTCATCTGTCCAAATTACATTTCCCAGGAAAACAGGAAAATGAGGTCTTCTTATTACCCAATTTAAAAATTTTAATCGACTTTTGGGATCACCTGATTGTAAATTTTGACATAAGTGTATTTTGTAACAGTTGAAACCGCTTTCTTTTAGTTGTCTCCATGCACTTGTGAGGTGGTGCTATAGGTTTTCCGGGTTTTCCTACGGTTGAAAAGTCAATAAATCATCAAAAATAACAGTGAGTCGCCCCGGAGCACCACGGCAAATAATAATAATAGCCGTCCTCTACCCGCACAAACTATGCTTCTATGAGTGTTTATGAGGGAATATTATTATTATTATTATCATATTATTACTTGTATGAAAAATATTCATATCAGAGAAAATTTGACGTGAGGATTTCCCCTGGTTCATATTTATCAGCAAATTAATGAATACACTGGAGTTTTATCCCAACACCAAACCACTATTTTCAACACCTCGACACGTGTTTCAGTCACCAAGTGACCATCTTCAAGAGGAAGGTTAAACAGTTTACTCGAAATTTCAGATATTTCTCAACGGCATATTGTACGGTACGGAGGTGTTCCCCCAATTAAATCGAAAAATAATTTCAGCTTTGATATATGAAATGCATTGCAAAGTGGTTCTTGTAGAAAACTTTGCCCCAATGCGCAACTTTGCCCCAATTCAACCATCTTCGTATCTCTCATAGTTTCCGAGATCCCATTGGTGAGGTTCGAATTTGAAAAACCCTGTATTATTCCCTGTCGATTCAGTATGGACTTCTGAAAACAATGATACAGAGTGCTACTAAGTAACAATATCACAAAATCGTATAATATGAAGTTTGCAATTTGAAAACAAAATTTATGTTTCAACATACGGGGTGACTCAGGGTAGCGTGCATGGTCCATACATTACTCTCTGTTCAAACTATCGACTTGATTTTTTTATCAAATGATAGTTACCATAATGGAGCAAATTCTGAAAAAAATTTCACTTATTAATACTCAAAAAAAAATGGTAAGAACGATATTCGGTATCAACAGCAATACTGTATTTTTTCAAATAATCTTGTATGAATTCAGCGCCATCTCTGGGTTCCAGTTTTATTGCGGAAGATTGGATTACGTAATCCACAATATTTCATTATTAGTTTTATGGTCTTCCGTCAAGTGGTGTCGCCCCTCTTTCATGATGTTTCTGGCTTCATGTTGAAGTCGACACGTAGTCGGAGTGCATTTTAAACTGGAACCCAGAGATGGCGCTGAATTCATACCTCAGTGTTTGTCTCAGGGATTTCCAATTAGGATGAAAGGATTTTTCGATTCAATTGGGTCGAACTAGCCTTCGCTGATGATTGGCAATGACCATGAAACCGGTACGGAGGTGTTCCCCCAATTAAATCGAAAAATAATTTCAGCTTTGATATTTGAAATGCATTGCAAAGTGGTTCTTGTAGAAAACTTTGCCAAGTATTAAACAAATATAATTCAATGGTCCTAGGGGGCAGTAGTTGTTTTTTGTTGAATACTTGCCGACGACTTTACCTATTGTATAGGTTTTATTGCGGAAGATTGGATTACGTAATCCACCATATTTCATTATTAGTTTTATGGTCTTCCGTCAAGTGGTGTCGCCCCTCTTTCATGAAATCTTGTTATCTTTCGAATTTTGCTTCAAACAACTCAAATTCATTAATTGAAACTGAAGAGTTGGGAATACCCACGAATGGATACTGTACACGATGTTCTCATATTTGTATCTCGAATTATCGAATGAATAAATCATGAACTCTTTATTGGTCGATAAATGTTGAACAACTCTTTTCGATCTTTCCAGCCGGAAGCCAACAATGGGTTTAATATACAGTTTGTTTGGATACGGAAATACGGGTAGAACAGACGATCCTGATCCAGAACTGAGACTCACCTCTAGGGACAAATATCTGATAAAAAATTCATGGACGACTGTGATGAAAGATTCTACTGGAAATGGAGTTAAATTTTTCATGAGGTGAGTTCGTATAAGAGTTGCTTGCGTATGTTGAGAAACGTTTCATGGAAAATCACGGCTTTCATCATACTTCATGAATACGGCATTTCTTTGGAAATATATTTTTTCAAAGGGTTTTACTTTCATTCAGCACAACAGAAATATGTATGCTGGTATTGTATTAGCATTCACTTTCGTTAGGATGGAGAACCATTCATAATAAAAACTTTTGTTTTGTGGTAGTGGGTTTTACAATATGGCCATCTCAACTGAGATATCTTAAGCTTCAAGTTTCGTTTCGTTATACCAGAAGTAGAGGGCAACCTCTTCATTTCAGATATTTTTTTTTGGTAAGGGGAAAACCCGTCATGGACACCAAGCGCTCTGATGTCAATCACACTCGGTAGTGTTGGACTCGTACCGACTAAAATCCCCCTGGTTTCTCACAATCAACCCGGGACCACCTGGAGGTAAAACTTCAGACTGATTGTGATTTCCTTACAGAGCATCCATCCCCAAGTTCCTTTCTTTCTTCCTCCTCTTCCCCAGCACATTCCTAACGAACTCTCTCACCATCCTCCATTCACTCTCACTCCCCACCATTCGCTCCACCAACTCTTTCACTCTATTTTCCAAATTAACTACTCAATACCAATTTCGTCGCACCCCAAAATTTTGCCCCTGTTATGATCTGAATAACTTTTTTCTGCTTTGAACAATTTGAATTCTGTTCACAATGTTGGCTAGCCCCATTATTCAGCAATGATCTCGTACTTCTTCAAAACATGAGGTTCTCTACATGAAACTGTGCAAAATTTCGGAATTTTCAAAGGGATCCCAATTAATAATAATAAAGCGTCTTCATTCACCATGAGATACAAGAAATAAATAGTAACATTGCGTAAGCCTAAGAAAATTTCATAGTGAATAGGCTTTCGCTGTTTTTAAACTCGATCTTGACAAAATATTCTTTATAAATTAATCAACTGAGAGAAAAGTAATCAATAATCTCAATCTACTTATTGAACACAAAGTTTTTTTGCAAAATAAACAAATTTTCTATATATTTGTGAGTTTAGTTGAAACCATGTAGGGTGAGCCATCGTCTGTATAAAAAAGAAAACTAACCAAGTAACAGCAATTTCAACCTTTTCTTGAAATTCTCTATTATGAAAGACCTATATTCACTGGGAAGTGTGTTGTAGAGTTTCGGGGCATTATACGAGAAACTACGTGTGAAAATTGAAGACTTGTGTTTAGGAATGACTAGGACTGATTTATTACGTGTGGCGAACCTATTAATGTTCGAAAAAGTTTTGAGTTTGTTCGATAGGTAGTCAGGCGTTCGGGTGAGTAAGACTTTATGCGTATTGGTTAACAAGTGTAATATTCTAAGATTCTTCAGTTTCAGCCAGCCTGATTCCCTCATTACAGAAGATATATGATCGAATTTTCGAACCACAAAGAAAAAGCGTAAGCAGCTATTGTGAATACGTTGCAGTCTCATCGAATCAGATTGCCGTAAGGCGAGTCCATAAATACTGCCGCAGTGAGAAATTTTGGAGAAAATGAGTGATTCGCATAATTTAAGCTTGAGTTTCGTAGTGAGTAAATCTCGATTTGGAAACAATTGAAGCAAAACATTTCGAAGATAGCAGAGGCATGAAGATGATCTGATTATCTCAAGATATTTTCTGAATTGTCTTCTCTTCTCTTTTATTCACAGGGTGATCTTAAAAAATCAACTTTTTGGATTTGCAGTAATATCTTTTTTCCTCGTCAACCGATTTCCGAAATATCAGCCTCATTTTGGAGCCGAAACTTCAGATGAAGATATATGGAGATCAGAATTAACTCGCGATGAAGGTTGAAGATCAAGGGTTTCCTCAAAGGTGACCCAGATCTGAAACACCCCCGAAACATTGGTTGGGAGGACAATTAAATGGAAATGACCTTGTTTCCGGGAGGATCATTCATTATGGATACGTCCAGATCTTTCTTGCTTTTTTGAAGAAAAAAAAACAGCCCATTGTTCAACTTGCTAATATTGATGCCGCATCTAATACCCGAAATAAATCTAAAGCTTTATTAAGGAATGACATCAATAAATTTATTCAAGATTCTGATAACGAAACAAATTCACTTCATAATATATAAATAAAATCATAGTTTCATAGGATTAGTAGTAATGTCAATATTGCATGTATAAGACACTGTTTCAGGAGAAGCTCTGTAATTCTTCTGGCAAATGCAGGGGGCAACTTTACATCCATAAATCGTCACGGTGGCTGGAAATCTGCCTCCGTAGCAAAAGCATAAATTGAAGATAGTTTGAATAACAAAATTTACATTTCTAACAAAATATTGAATGGTCCATATTCTTTCAAACAGATTAAAATATCTGATAAAATTGTGGAATCAACTCTTCAAGAAATATTCAACGTTTCTGATCAGCAGCAACATGACACATTTTAGGGAATTTATGTTGGAAGTAATTGTCCAAACTTTACTACAATTATTATTCCAATAAATGAAATTGTTTTATGATGAATAATCAATTAATAATTGACTGTTAAAAATAAATCATTCGAAAAGTAATATTTCATGTTTATTTTGTGAATTATTTTGACATTGAAAAAAATTCTTTCTTCACGGTGAAAAAAATAATCATTTACGCATCAATATAGATGCAGAAATATCCAGTTTTTTTGACAGTTGTACAAAAAAGTTGCTTGTTTCATTGAAGGCGAAATTTTTTATTGCTGTCAAGAGTGTTATAAGCTTGTTAAACATTGTTTATAATAAAATATTACTATAAATGTTTCCACTCTCATGCTAATTATTTATGTATTAGTTATCGAGTTCATGGATACTTTCCACAGGTTATTCGAGATCCAGCCGAAACATGTCCAGGCATTTCCATTCAGGAACATTCCTATGGAATACTTGGCACAAAACAAGAAATTCCAGGCCCACTGCAACTCTGTGATATACAGCATTGGTTCTTTAGTCGGCGTCTTGGAAGATCCAGAAGTCTTCATCAGCCTGTCTGAAAAAATTGGAATATCACATGCCCCCAGGGCTCTGGATTGGAACGCCCTGAAAGTGAGTATACGTGATGCTTAGTCTAGACATCCGCAAGGTATGAGACTACCGGGTGTTCGAGGAATTTGGTTCACCTCTATAAGTTTTTAGTTTTTACAATAATTTTTTCAACCGGATCTATATCATTTTCTGGCGAACGCTCTGTATAACTCTTATCGAATTGATATCAAAATTCTCCTACGAATAAATCGATACACAGTCGAAAATAAAAAAAATATTTGTCATTCTGCCAACGCTATTTTCAATATAATATCACTGCTTGTCAAGTCCACCATGTTTCGTTAAATAAAAAATATCACCTACTTTAGTTACACCAAATGCTAAAACTCAGATGGGTATTAGATCAGTCTTCGCCCTTCCATAATTTAAGGTCACTATAAAAGTGGTAGAAATGTATTTTTTTTGAAGTAATCCATAACACTTCTAATGTAAAAAATATAATATTAACATGGTTTGTTGCAGTAGTTGGCCGTGATATAGGCGGCCATGCTTTTGACAGATGAGGTTTATATTGGTAAATTACATTGAGTTACTGTATAGTGAACCAGCAAACATTGTGATACAATATCGAAATACAGGGCATAACTACACCTTATGACAAGACCTGTTTTTATATTAAATCTCCAATAAAATGTGTATTCCACAAAATTTAATTCATTTCGATCCAAACTTATGTGATTCAGGAAATCAAAGTTGTTTGGCGGACACATTACGCTATTTCGCTGAAAATATTGTTAAAAGCATGTTCTTAAACACTAACACAAAGTTCATATTATTCTCTGCTTTCAGGACGTTCGAGAAGCTTTAGTCGACACATTTTCTTTCATGAACAAAGAAGAACTGGAAGCTTGGAATAAATTCCTAGATGTAATGCTGAAGGAAATGTACAAACCTATAGCGATACAGAGGGGAAAGGAAGAATTATACCAAGCACTTTAGAGTACGTTTAGGGTTTGTTCCTGATTAATGGATAATTGAAAAAGTGCTCAACAAAATTAGACTATATTGTTTATATACAGTGACCTTCTAAAGTTCACCCCTAATAATTTTTGAACCACCTGGTATATCGCAACAAAGTTTTGAGGACTTGAATAGGAGATAAAAACCTACTTTTATGTAAAAAATCACAACTTAACGTTTGAAAATGGCGGCTAAGCGACATCTTCAATGGTTTCTCAAATAGAACACCCCGTATATCATCGCCCAGGAAAGTTTGTATCGAGAACCTCTCTCGCCATGCCATCGAAATAGGGAGGTGCCCCATCCTACTGGAATATGATTTCACTATTTTCAAACTCTTTCTGATTGTTTAATACAATTTGTCTCATTTGAGATTCAATTTCAGTTTCTAAAAGATTTTTGTGAAGAATTCCTGTAAGATTGCCTCTGACGAAAATCGGTCCAAGAACGCACACTTTCTCGGAGCAACTTCAGGCCTCAAAATACGCTAATCTAGTATTTTAGTCCGTTGCTAAGCAACGAACTTTTCCGAACTGTTTTCGGCACTAAACTATACGGGAAAATACTTTTTTCTACAAGCGTGCGTGTTCCGCCCTATTCCCGCACGCAATTTAGTTTGAGAGGTGTCATATTCCCGCACTAGTGCGGGAAAAATTTTCCCGCACGCTAATGTCACTTCAAGTGAGTTTTTCCCGCACTAGTGCGGTAATAATTTTTCCCGCACGTGAAAGATTGTTCAAGAGCATCACATAAGATGTTTCAATGCTCTTGTAGAAAAAATCTTGATCCTTACTCTTACGGAAAGGTACTATCCCGCACTCGACTGCTTACCCGAACTCCGCTTTGCGTCGTTCGGGTAACGGCAGTCTCATGCGGGAATAGTACTCTTTCCGTACTTGTTAGGATAATAACTATTCCCTATCGTAAACGATCCGGGAAAATTTTTGACGGCTTGTATACATTTTAGACAGTAAAGGAATGCACGCAAACAATAAGTATAATTCCTTAATTTATGATAATGCTGATTGCGATTTCCGAAAAAATAGTGTGTGTACCTCGTAGTAAAAGCACATTCCCAGACTTCAATGCTTGTTGGCCTCGGCTTATCGCCTCGGCCAACAATTTACATTGTCGTCCGGGAATGTATTGCTTTTACTACTAGATACACAATATAATATTGTTGACTTTTCCATGAAGAAAAAAGTGCATTCGTCTGAGAAACATACACATTTTAGGAAACTCTGATCTCAAAAGTTATAATAATTAGTAGGGGAAACGGCCCTTAGACGGGCACTGTATGTGTGGAATTTTTTTGGACGAGTGTAACGAAATATTCGTTTTAGTTTTCCACCAAGCATTTTCCTGTACAATATTCAGGATAGTCGCATACGTTCTTAGAAATAACAGTCCAAAGTTGTTTTCTTCCCGATATAAAAATGTATTTTGTCAAATTAATCCATTTATTCAATCTTCTTTGGATTTGTATTAGTGAGAAATTGAATTAGGTTTATGTGAACTGTGACCCGTAGCAGTTTTCACCATGACTGATCCTTGTGGCACTCCTCGCTGAAGAGGAAGTAGTGATGAGAATGCTTTTAACTGAGACAATTTTCAAGCAATGTAACAGCTGAAGCTGACATACCAACGTAAGCTGATATAGTTATCAACCACTTTTTTCTTTTCGGGATAACTTTCTTGGAATGAAAAAACTGCTAGTCTAATACTCACCTTGATATATTCACATCAGAGTTACTCCAGGGCAAGCCATTTGATAAATTTCTATGAATTGTACTTTTGATAATTTCACAAAGAAATATATTTTAATTTCAAATGTATGTGAAAGATATGTAAGATTATGATAATAAAACCAGAGTTTGATAAAAAAATAAAATTTAATGAAAACAATTATAATCTCTTTAATCCATTTTTCATTATATGATCTTTCAGTTGAACTAAAAGTAATACTTGCTGACAAAATTCCATTCTGGTCCATTGTTATTTGTTACATTCCTCATCACATTTCGTGGTTCATAATTCGAATTCAAACGTTTTTTGAAAATAATTTCAACAAAAACCTGAGAATCGAAACTCTAAAATCTCAAATCATATTCATATATGGATTTCATGGAGATTTTTTTAACATTTACTCGAAAATAATTGTACTTCATTTGTTTTAAACAATTGGTACAGAAGACAATTTTGCCCTAAAGTTCGTAAAAAGTGAGTAAATATAATTCATTTCCAAAAATACTCACACACTTTCACTCCACGAAAATATTAATTCGATATTTTTTTCATTTATCGATTGAAAAGTATTGAGAATTCATACAGTTGTGCTCCATTCTCAAAACCAACTCAACTGGAAAAGAAACAAAATGAAATTACCCCGTTTATCATTATTTATGACGCCATGGTGCCCAGTTCACAAGAGCTACAATTTGAATCATCTTCCTCCTATGAGAATGATATATCCATGAAGAAAATTAGTTGATTTTCATGTAAAACATGCCAAAATGAATAGAAACCTTGGTGTGTTCACTCAAAATAAAATCGCACTGAAAATTAACGTTCAAGATAGCACCCCTCCGCAAATAATTACTTCACCACCATCAAAAACGTTTTATGTACTTACTTTTTATGCTCAATACTGGACAAATTTTGACCACACATACGCGAAAAGAACGTCATTGGATTGGATTGTGGATTGTGTGCCATAAGAGTCCACGTATTCTTCTGTTTTCAAACACTCATTTAGAGCTGTTTTGAACTGTTTTTGCTGATTTTTGTAGTGTTTTTGTGCTAGGTAAAGACACCTGTTTTGCTGTAAATTCATTGACTAATTTTCATGAATTTTCCGTTAGGCATAGACACCTATTTGATTGTAAATTGTGTGTCATATGAGTCCATGTATTCTTTTGTTTTCAAATATTCATTTAGAGCTGTTTTGAACTGTTTTGCTGATTTTATTGACTGATTTTCATGGTTTTTCAGTTAGATTCAGATACCTATTTGGTTTTAAATTGTGTGCCATGATAGTCCATGTATTGTTCTGTTTTCGAACATATATTTGGAGCTGTTTTGAACACTTTCTGCTGATTTTTTAAGTGTTTTTGTGTGGTTTATTTACTGATTGATTTTCATGGACTTTCAGATAGGTATGGAGACTGTTTTGTTGTGAATTGTGTGCCATAAGAGTCCATGTATTTTTCTACTTTCAAACATATATTCAGAGTGTTTTAAACTGTTTCTGCTGATTTTTTCAGGTGTTTTTGTGTGGTGTATTCATTGACTTTGATTTTCATGTATTTTAGGTTTAGATACCTGTTCGATTGTAAATTGTGTGCCATAAGTGTCCATGTATTTTGCTGTTCTCAAACATTTATTAAAAGTTGTTTTGAACTGTTTTTGCTGATTTTTTGTAGTGTTTTTGTGTGGTGTATTCATTGACTTCCATTTTTATGAATTGTCAGTTATGTAAAGACACCTGTTTTGTTTTTAATTGTGTGCCATAAGAGTCCATGTATTTTTTTGTTTTCGAATTTCCATTCAGAGCAGTTTTGAACTGTTTTTGCTGATTTTTGTAGTGTTTCTGTGTGGTGTATTAATTGACTTTGATTTTCATAGATTTTTAGTTTAGTTCAAACATCTGTTTTGTTGTATATTATGTGCCACAAGAGTCCATGTATTTTTTTTTCCAAATATTCATTAAGAGCTATTTTGAACTGTTTTTGCTGATTTTGTAGTGTTTTTGTGTGGTGTATTCATTGACGTTGATTATCATAGGTCATCAGTTAAGACACCTTTTTGTTTGTATTGTTGTTTCCAAACTTTTATTTAAAGCTGTTTTGAAGTGTTTTCGCTGATTTTTTGTAGCGTTTTTGTATAGTAAATTGACTTTGATTTTCACAGATATTCAGTCAGGAATAGACACTTGATTTGATTTCAATTGTGTGCCATAAAAGTCTATGTATTTGTCTGTTTAAACATTTTTTCAGAGCTCTTTTGTACTCTTTATTTATTAATTTTGATCTTCATGAATTTTCAGCTAGGCATATGAACCTGTTTTGTTATAAATAGTGTGCCATAAGAAAACAAGTATTTTCCTGTTTTAAAACATTTATTTAGAACTGTTTTGAACTGTTTTTGCAAATTTTTTTTTCATAGTGATTTCGTGTGGTGTATTTATTGACTCAGATTTTCAGCCCATTTGACATGAGGAAGACTGAGGTATAATTTTTGAATGATCCAATTTCTGGTGCCACTTAAATGAAACACCTTTGGATTTTTGCATAAACGTAGAAAAAATATTGCATGCCTCGTTGGACAAAACGGTGACTGCAATGAACGATTACTCCTTGCACTTGTTACATGAGTTTCTCTTTTTTTTTTCTCGATTGGTATCCTTTTTTTTTCGTACCTACTCTCTCTGAAAATTGAAGATTCAACTTCCCATTTGATTTCATAGATGAAACGATGCAGAGGTTAGACTTACCCAGGTTTCTATTCATCTTCGATTTATATTTTCACGTTTTTCAGTTGGTATGCTCCACACATACACTGTATGGAAAAGCAATAGTGAGTACGAAAAAATCCCCCCACCCAAAAATAAACCGCGTTTTTTTTTGTCATCTCTCACAAGAACGTCCCTTGTATAGCTTCAATAACTATGATTTCCAAAATATAATCCAGCCAGTCGTAATCGATCTCTTTTCAACATTCAATAAAACAACCATAAACAGACACATAAATTGACTAGATAAAGCTTAAAATCTCCCACTCCCAATCCCCACAATTCGGATAACACTATCACAATCCTCCCCCTGCCCGCCTTCACACGACACTCGACCCGTGTTTCATCCCCCGCTCCCGCCCCATTATTATCACAACGTCGGACCCCCTGTTGACCGCGAAGCTCTCCACCATGCTCCTGGACTCGCGCAGCTGTCTAGGAGCTTCGCCAGCGAACAACAACCTAGGATTCTCGCTGAAGATGCGCGGTTCGCAGTCCGAAACGACGCCGGAGCTCTCCGGATGCGCGATAGGCACTAGGAGAAAGTCCGCGCCCGGCTTCCACTCCAGGCACTCCCTCTGCACGTTGTTGATGAAGGATCCGACGTCCCCCGCGGTGGCGGCGGCGCTGGGTGGCAGCTGGTCGGAGTTCCTGTGGCTGCTGCGGTGCGTGAAGCCTAGAGCTGTGAGAAGGTCGTCCACGACCCTCTGCACGGCGCGGCGGAGCTCTGTGTTCCGGTAGCCGTAGACCCAGGGGTTGAAGGCGCTGCTCGCTAGGATGGGGAGCGCCAAGTAGACTGAGATCCAGGCGGTGAGGATGTTGGTGCCTATGAAGACGTCCATCAACATGCATACCTGGAACAATAGAGAGATCGAAATAATTGTTTGTTTATAAATAATCGAAAGATTTGAGTAATCTTCATTTGATTAATTCAAGCGAGCTTGCATGATTGAATACAATATCACTTCTATGACAGTTGAGTGTTTCCAACGCAACCGTTGGCGCCATGGCCAACTGAGAATAACTAAACTCACGAATACGATATCCTCTGAACCAAAGGGAGGTTTATAGGAAAATATTTAAAAAACTGTTGAATGTAGGCATAGATGAAAGATGAAAATGAGTGGTTTCTATTGCAAAAATTAGACTTTCAGTAATATTTCGGACGAATTCGAAATGATGTACCGAAGTGAATTGAATACGGATTAGGTACCCTTCTCTTCAAGCGTTTCCACCAAGTGGAAAAATGAAGGCAAACATCTGTCAGAAAACAACTACTTCCCTGGCAAATACCACGAAGGACATTGATATTTGTGCAACGTTCTTGCAAGAAGACTCAATTGATTTTCAGTATTTTTTTTAAATCGCATCTATATTATATGTAAATCGCCCTTCATAACTCTCATCGAACTAATAACAGAATTCTGCTCAGTTGGGACCTTTTTTACGAGTACATTGATGAACGTTCAAAAATAAATGATCCTGTGCAGAAATGAAAGAACTTTTCGTTCTGCAAACAAACTTTGAGTAGATTCAAAACATATGATAACATGCAGGGAGTCCTATTCCACATTCTTGAAAATATTCAAGCCGGATAGATTCCATCAACAGTTGTGAACTTTTCAAAGTCGGCCTACTCATAATTTTCCAAATATTGATGAATGCAGTTCCCTGAGGGACCCCCTGTATACTTCCATAACTCGGGTGGTTACGCGCTTGAATGAGTGAAGGGTTGATTAGTTAGGAGCTGTGGAAAGAAACTCTATCATGAATTCACAAAGAAATGAACCAAGCTCAGATCTTACCTTGTGTGTTGTCCGTGTTTGAGAAATTCTGAGTCAACCGACTATTAATAGAATTATCAGCGGACATCTACACTTTTCGGAAATATTGAGAAAATATGTGCTTCACTTGAAAGTTGGGGTTGATAACTACACTAGTATGTGTGTTTGGCTTCGAAAGAAACCGTTTTCCAAAGATTTTTATTGAATTCTGAAAAATCTGCACTGTTCAATATCTGTTTTCTATTTTCTCTTGAGACTTCGACGTTGGTATCGGCTCTATTTGGCCGAGTTTTTCGTAAAAGTGTGGGAATAAAAGAAGATGGTTGGCATAGAAAAGAGTGAAAAATAGAAGTTTCTAAATATTACAGCATTCAGTCTGATTACCATGAAATATTGATTAAGGATGAAAAAAATCAAAGAACAACTTTTTGAAAGCGGAATGAGTGCTTGCTGGGTCCGACAATCATGGCCCTGAGTAGCCCGAGTGAACCGAGAATTACAGCCTTCTGCATTCCTCCAGCTCAGATTTATGCCATATCACGGCAAACTGGTATAATTTTTATATTCGACAGCAGCGTGACCATCATTCCACCAACAGATCAATTGTCCAATGGTTCAAAATAGAACAATTCTGCAAACGCCATTCGTTTCAGAATCAGGAAAGAAGTACAGTTCTCGAATTTCTAGGCGATCGGCATAAGGAACAAAGTACTCGAAAAAAGTAAAAAATTTCAAGTCCATCCCTTTGAAATTTTTCAAAATATCATGAAAAATATAAAATCATCAGATCCATTTGAAAATAACACTATATACGCAAAATTTCATGCTGATTCCAAAATTATATGATTTTCATGAAAACAGAATAAAACGTCAAAAATTCCCTCGCACAATAAAATTTTCTAAAATATCCAATTTCCATTATTCAAAAAATCGCAAACTTTCAACTGCATTTCGACGATCTGATTCTGAATCATATCAAATAAATTAATTCCAACTGGGAACTGACCAAATATTAGATTTTTTGTCGAAAAAATGCAACACATCAACAAAACCAACATTTTCCAAGAGAAATGACGTTGATATTCGAAAACACGAGCTGATTTCTCAATTCTCAGAGATTCACAGACAGATAGTCGAGTAAGCAATAATATTCCATGCTGAAGAAAACCGAATTTTCGAAAATTTCCATCCTTTACTTTTAAAAATATCGTATATGATTCTCGACGAGTTGATTCCAATTGAAAAAATTGAGAAAATTCACCCCCCTCAACTCCCTATGAACTTTTCTACTCTATGGCAAAAAATGTCATACTTTGATGGTCGAGAAGGACGATATCATGCTCATTGTCTTGCCAGATAGCAATGGGTGTTTGAAATGTTCTCCATCAATAGTTATACAGCTAGCCCATCAGGGCCTAGTGCAGCAAAGTCCTCAAATCCTTTGAGGCCCGTCGAACTCCTTCATTGAGCTGGGGCTGACGAAGCCTCCTGCAAAAAGCTTCAACCTACGCTAGGGCTATCTATCTATCTACGCGGAATGTCTGTGAATACCCAGCGACATTCTTAGAGAAGGTTTCAACCTGATCAGCGGTCGGTGGGTCATCTATAACACACGAAGGCTTCTATCTTGTGTACTTGCCGCTCAGGCCTCCCAATCAGAGGGGTGGTATCCCTCCCCTCTGTCCGAGACAGAGTCTGAGCAGCGTCAAGCCCTCGTGAATATTTACGTTCACCAGTGCCAGTTGTTATGAATTCAGGGGCTTGATGTCGTGGAACACTCTGAGGTTCTGAAACCTCCTCTGAAGCGTAGCATATTTGCCACTTCGTCTGAGAAAAAGCTCAGACATAGCCTCGACCTCCCTGCTTCACCAGGAAAATTATTATTTTCGTTATTATTATTACTTCAAGTATAGTCGTTGAGAAGATTCATGAATCAGAAGATAAATGTACTCACCTGGAATGGTAGCCAAAGTATAAGGAACATTCCCGCGGTGATGGCCAGCGCCAAGCCGTATCTGGGCGGCCCTGGACCGCCCGTCATCGAGGCTCGTCGAGCCGAGTGTTGGGAATGGCGCACTTCTGATCTGATGGCCCGAGCGTGACCTCGGGCTACGACGTAGATGTAGCCGTAGCAGACGAGCAGCACAACAGCGCTGGGGCCGTACACTGCGCAGAACATAAACAGCTGGATGGGCTTGGCTACTAGGCCGCCGAACGAGCA
Organism: Chrysolina americana; assembly: GCA_958502065.1. Taxonomy (NCBI): domain Eukaryota; kingdom Metazoa; phylum Arthropoda; class Insecta; order Coleoptera; family Chrysomelidae; genus Chrysolina; species Chrysolina americana. The sequence continues at coordinate 61,612,988 of OY293419.1, read as the reverse complement.
GATCTCGGTGCTGAAACAAAAAATACACTGAAATCTATATAACTGGACCAACAGAAAAAGATTTCATAGGTTTTTATACATTTATGGAGAGTAAATGTCAAAAGTGTTACGGAACTCATCACCCAATCGTGTGTCCGTAGATTGTTCGTCTTAGAGTTAAATAAACAGTGTGTCTCACTTTCCATAGGAACAAAAAAAAATTTAAATAGTTGTTTAAACGAATCATCCAGGTTTTCGTAAAAAATCCCTCGAAAGCAGAGCTTGTGCTAGTAAGGGAGATCCAAGACCCATAGCTTACTTCCACGTGGATTCTGAACCATTTTAGCTCAGTGGCAGGCCGTGGAGTTGAACCTGGGTAGCCTGGGTGAGAGGCAAACGCTCTAACAGCACGACAACTTCGCTTCACAATCTTTACTTTCTGAAATTATATTGTGAAATATACAGAATCAATAGATACATCAGAAATGAACAAAATCACCTAGAAAAGGGGTCATTTCAAGAGATACCAATGCTACGCCAGCAACGATTCATTTAATGTTTTGATAATCTTGTGGTTAAATCTGTCTGTCTGTCTCTATCAAAGAAGTGTTGAGAAACTCATAAGGATATTTATTTCGACATGGTATACTATCAAGTTTATTCCATTGTACAAACTCATAGATATACTCATTTCGACGCACGCATTTTCGAACATTGTTTTCTTTTCATACTTGGATAGTTCTTCCACGATATTATCGTCATACTACAACTCACTGAACACACTTAGGGGAGACTAGGGTATAGGTTGATACGCTTTGATCGTTGCTTTGTGGACTCATGTAAGCTACAACAAGTCATTGGTACTCCCAAAGAGAAAATAGGGGAATTATGAAATTGGCGGTGAGGATTGCGAGAAGAAGTATGTGGGTTTAACTGGAAGGGCCATGAAAGTACGGTTCAAAGAGCATAATACTCATATCCGATTTTTGAGACCAGAACAATCGACTGTGGCCCAACATGCTTTGGATTAAGATGACCGATTAGTTGGCAAAAGTTTTGGATTACTTAGACACTGTAACCCATCAATACTGCGATGAATGAACACCATGATAGTGAGACCTATGATCACCTACGGTGCAGTAGTGTGGCACGGCAGAACCGAACCCGTCATAACAAAGAAAATCCTGGAGAAAGTGCAAAGACTAGCATGTCTTTGTATAACAGCAGCAATAGAGGTAATTCTGGACCTCACTCCTTTCCATATCATGGTGAGGAGAACTGCTTGGGAAGCAAACCTCAGGTTGGCTAAAGTCGGACTCAAAGGGACAGCACACAACGAAAAGGGCTCAACCCCCACCGAAAGTGCACACCTTGCCGATCTCTCAGCTGAATAAATTACCAGGAAATCTAGTTTCAAGATTTTTTTTCGAACGGAATTAAATACCAAGAGTGGATGGAGCATAGAATCCATTCGAGCACTGGGAAAGAATACTATAATACACGAACGAGTCCAAAACTCCAGACGGAACTGGAGCAGGAGTCTTTGGGCCTCGCACCAAATACTCCGAACCCATGGGCCAGCTCCACAGTATATTTCAAGCAGAATTTCACGCCATAGAAAGGTGCATTCAATTCAACCTCGACAGGAAATACCGGAACGAGGAAATCGCAATTCTCTCCGATAGTCCAGCAGCCATCAAAGCATTGAGCTCATATAACATCAACTCAAAGATGGTCTGGGAATGCCTAGACAAACTTAATGATCTAGGCAGGAACAAAAAGGTGATCCTCCTCTGGGTGCCGGGGCACGTCGGAGTGGAGGGCAATGAATAAGCAGATACCCTGGCACGAAAAGTCGGGCCTGAACCATTCTGCGGACTTGGAAAATCTTACTAACAAGAAGAACTCAATAAAACTGAAGGAACAAGAGAGCCACATACTGGCAAAGACTTCCAGGGCCAAGGCAGGCCAAAGATCTCCTCGGCAACTTCAACCAAGCAAGATGAAAAACACTGATTAACCTCAGCAAAACTAGTCTAAAGACAATCACGGGATTTCTGACGGGGTACTGTAGACTCAAAGAACACCTAAGGAAGCTAGGCTTAGAGGACAGCACCTGCAGATTCAGAAACACCACACGATATATTGATGGAGTGTTATGGTGTTCATCACAAATGATTGAATATACTGGGATCACACTAGCTGACTGTGGGAGAAGTAGCACGGAAAGACTCCCTCAAAATCCTCAAATTCCTCAAGGAATTAGGGCTTGAGGGGCTGCTGTAAACGAGAACACCTTGAAATAGCAGAAGAAGATGGGGTACAATAGATCTAATTAGGTCGCAGCGCATCAGTCACCATGCATACTCACCATTACCATTACCATTCGACAGGTGCATTACCATAAACTTCTTGATGCATTCGGGAGTTTCAAAATTCAAAAATGTGAAAATAAAAACAATTTGGATGAGGGAACAGTACCGTACCATACCATTCATGTTCATAGTATAATAAATGCTTCTATTCATAAAGGAGTCATTAGTAAGAATATTGCCATTGAATTCGAAACAAAGTCTAAGGAGATAGATTAAAGCATGTGAATTATAAAATGAAATGAATAATTAGAGTACATATACAATTTAATGTAAGCAGATATAATGCAGGAAGTAGAGGAGGTGAAATTCCAAAATTATTAAAAAAACAATAATTAAAGTAGAAACATTTTTGTAGGAATAGTATAAATTGGATCAGAATATCCTGATGATGTTAATTTGGTTGACAAAACACGAGTAAAGTGAAATTTAAAATGTACTGAGTGGAAAGTAAAAGGGTAACATTCAGGGATTATCTATGGTACAATTGGGGATTGTTATAAGTCACCCAGATTTTTTTTCTGATTGGCATCAATTCTTTCAACAGATGCCGTCTAAATGGATATATGAGGTAAAGAACTCAATGTTCAGGAATATTCTAGATATGCTCTCCTGGTGGTTGTTAATGACGATGCAAAAATTCGAAAATCGCATGAATATAGGTGATAGGGATATTTATGCACGATATCTAACTTTAAGAGCATGTTGATGAAAATATTAGTCTGAATGGATCATGAGATGGCAATGAATTCTACCTGTAATTTGAAAAATAGAGGTACTTGATTCTTGAAGATATTTAGGAAAAAAATTACAAACCAAAGACCATACATTATTATATAAGGCGCAAATTCATCCTCATTTTTTCCTTTGTAATTATCATTTGTATGCAGACGACACACAATTTTATTATTCGTACAATATTCGCAACATTACATGTTGATTCCAAAAATAATGATTTGTTTATGCTATGATTTAAAATAATAAAAAGATATAAAGCGTTAAAAATTTCTTGGCATGGTTCAATTTTTAAAAATTTTGTTCTTTCATTGAAAAAAGTAACATTTTCTCGAATGTACTTTGATTTGTTCAATAATTTTCAGCCACCCTCCCAGTTTTCCCTATAATTTTTGCAAGATTGAACATCTTCTATCGTGCTTGAACGGTTTTTATTTTTCTCGTCCACTCCATGTCGAAGAAAATGTGTTTTATATTACCTAAGTATATTGTCTTTCGAAAGAAAATATCGCCAATAAAAGTTTGTCATGAAACCACTACAAGCATCGACTGGGAGGCCTTGAAACTCCCCTTGCAAGTCTGAGAATAATAAATAATAACCCAATCAGTTTTCTTCAGAACCAATTAAAGCCATAATTGATAGACAGTGGAAAGACGTTCCAACGTTGATGAGAATCTGTATCAAGCAATCCATTCCAGTAGAATCCATTTGATTCCTTATCATTGGGATCCCCTAGCAGACTCAATTTCCAAGCTTTCCGTTGAAAATCGATTAACAGTTCTTCTCGGAAATACTCGATTAGAATGGAACCAAGCCTTTGGAAATGCAAGAAAATCCGAAACTATGAAACTTGATTCGAATTCAAGACTCGATTCCTAGACGAAATAATCCAGTCATTTCATTATCAGCATTGCTATGTGGGTTTCTCAACCTACGCGTTTTTCCAGAAATTCGGAAAGGGAAATAAATTGGTGCTGACTGGGTGGTGGTTGGGCGGAAAACATGTTTTTCACCGGATTAGGAACTGTGGGAACGAAGCAACAATTTTCCAGACTTGATTAATTGGAAGTAATGTGCAGTCGGCACCAAATCGGCAAAATAAACTGTACGTCGAATGAAAGATGCATTTTCACGCAAGCTGAATCAAGCAGAGAAAATATGTCAAGCATATATATACCGGGTGTCCGCAGGAGGGGGCTATAACTTGATTGTTTCTGCAGATAATGATCAGTTAATTTTTCTGCATTAAATTCGTTTCATCAATTCGTTTCATCCTCATACAGTAAGCACCATAAGTGTCACCCCACTGATTTAACTTGTCACTGAACTCTTGTTAGAAAAATCGCCAAGACTTTTGACTTCTACAATGTACATTTTTGTATAAATATTTACATATAAGTTCATCCCTTACTGAAGGAGAGCAACCCTTTCAAAAAAGTTCAGTAGCATGGGGTGGTGAGTGATAGCCCATCTGGAAGGATGTGTTATCCTCCATTCAACTGTGCAAAATTTCTGTCACTTCGATTCGATTTTGCTTCATTTTATTTACAATCTTGATTCTTTCAGTCAATCAAAGGACCACGCATACACCTTATGGGAAAAAGTCTCCATTAGGTGTGTGCGTTGTCCTTTGGCTTTCAGTCATCACTTCACCAATCTTGAGTCTTTGAGTCGATTAGATTTGATATTGAGTCTTTTCAGAAACAATCTTGAGACTTTCAGTCAATAAAATTTTGCGTTCAGTCATTTTATTCCGAATCTTCAGTATTTGAGTCAATTAAACCGGATTTTAAGTATTTTCAGTCACAATCTTGATTCTTTCAGTCAATCATATTTAGCTTTCAGTCACCATATTCCCAATCTACAGGATTTGAGATGGTTATATTTGATTTGGAGTCATTTCAGTAATAATCTTGAGGCGTTTAGTATTTTCTTCTCAATTTTGAGTCACTTGCATCGATTTTGAGTCTTTTTAGTCACAATCTTTAGTGTTTTAGTCAACTAGATTTGGCTTTTAGTCAGTTTATTCTCAATTTTGAATATTTGAGTCACTTTAAATTGTTTTTCTGAGTCGTTTTCGTGACAATCTTGAGTCTTTCAGTCAATCCGATCTGGCTTCCGGTCTTTTCATTCTCTATTTCAAGTATTTGAGTCACTTGTATCGATTATGAATCTCTTTAGTCACAATCTTGTGTGTTTTAGTCAATCAGATTTGGCTTCCGGTCATCTAATCCTCTATTTTGAGTCACTTGCAGCGATTTGAGTCTGTTTCTTCAGTCGCAATCTTGTGTGTTAATGAGATTTGTATTTCACTCTCAAGTTTGAGTCACTTGGATTTGGTTTTGAATCTAGTCAGTAAGAATCTTGAGTCTGTCGGTCAATCACATTTGGCTATCAGTCCTTTCATTCTCAATATTGAGTATCTGAGTGATTGAGATTTCGTCTTTAATCTCCCTAGTCATACTTGCATTGATTTTGAGTCTTTTTAGTCACAATATTGAGTGTTTCAGTGAATCAAAGTTGCTTTCAGTTATTTCATTTCCAATCTTGAGTTTTTGAATCACTTGAATTTCATTTTGAGTCATTTCATCTCCAATCATATCATAAGTTTTTGAGTCAATGAGATTCAGTTTGGAGTATTTTCAGCCACGATCCTGAGTATTTCAGTCAATCAGATTTGGATTCAATTCATTTCATTCCCAATCTTGAGTCTTTGAGTTACTTGGATTTAATTTTGAGTCATTTCATCCTAAATCGTAAGTTTTTGATTCATCGAGATTTAGTTTGGAGTATTTTCAGCCACGATCTTGAGTCTTTCAATCAATCAAATTTGGATTTCAATCATTGTATTCCCAATCTTGAGTCTTTGAGTCACTTGAATTGAATTTTGAGTGATTTCATTCCTAATCTGAGGTATTTGAGTTTGAATTTGAGTATTTTCAGTCACAATCTTGAATCTTTCAGTCAATAGGATTCAGTTTTGAGATATTTCATTCCCAATCTTGAAACGTTGAGTCACCTGGATTTGATTTGGAGTCATTTCATTTCCAATCTTGAGTTTGAATTCTTTTAAATATTTTTAGTCTTGTATTCTTTCTAATAAGATATTTTTCCCTCTTTTCGTTTGTGAATTAGTGGAAGTTTCCACAATTAGGAAGAAAGTACTTGGAGGCATATCAAATTTTCGAAGTGAACTAAGTCAGATAACCCCACCACGTCCACTCCTATTACTCTAGTCGTTTCCGCTTCCGCTCCCAGTCTCGGTTTCCCTTATTTACATTCATTGTCGGTTCCGGAATGTATTATGGACGCAGTCTACCATCCAACACTTCCCGTGCGAACGCCAGCCTTCATACGTTCTGCGTCGGGACACAGACGAGGACTGATTAAATCCTGTCACACTTCTCACTCCAGAGAATTACGGACTATCGCCAAACGGCATCGGAACACTGGAACATACTGGAGGCGGTGAGGCGAGGTCTGGCTTATAGGATTTACATCGACGTAAGGGACGAGAGTAAACGGGTTCAGTTTAGCGGTAATCAAACAATGTTACTCAACTGATACTGGGAAGTGTCCGTTCATAACAGTGATGCTTGGACTGAGTTATGAGCACTTTCTTAATACCAGGATACATTCGTTGCCTACTATGAAGGAAAACAAATGGTAAATTGATGGATGTAGCCGTTACTACGTGGTAGGAGATCATCATAAAAAATACAGTGTAGTGAAGTTTTTCTTTCAAGCTCACCGAATTGTGTTGGACTTCTTTTTAAGCTCACCGAATTTTCTAGGAATGTATCTTCCTGAATTTTTTTGCAGTTCATTTTCCACGGATTTTGTAGATTCATCGAGTTTGTTCATTATCAAACTGAAATCATATCAAAAAATTTAGAAGAAGAAGTTTCCAGGATGTTAATAATGATAACAAAAATAATATCGATTTGCGGTACTCGATCAAATAGTGAGATCCATTGAACAGCTGATGCAGCTCTGGAAAACTAGCTTCACTATAACATCTGGTCAAGTCAGAGTCCAAACAGAGCAGGTTATATTCAGAAGGGGTGTGTTTCAGGAAAACTCCCTCAGTCCTCTTCTCCTCTGCATCTCACTATTGCCATTGTTCGTTGCACTACGGAAATCCCACGTATTAAATTGCTGCACCCCCAGCATGAGGTCACCAATTTTTTTCACATGGATGACCTCAAACTATATGCCTCTGGAGAAAAAGATCTCCATCCTTCCTTGAGGGAGGTGCAAAAGTACACGCACACACAATGTGTCACGGTTTATCTCAGAAGAGGACGATGCGAGCAATATGGAGAGGACATTCAGCTCGTAGATGGAAGCACCCTACGTCATCTGGATGCCGGAGAGACGTATACCTTGGGGTAGAACAACGCCATTCCCAAGAGGTAACCACTGTTAGAAACTGTTTCCGCGACAAGTATCTGCATAAAATCTGACAGATCTGGTTATCAAAACTGTCGGAAAAGAACAGAGTTGCTACAACTAATATGGTTGCCGTACCGAGTAATGATATGGACTCAGGAAGAGCTGCGACAACTCGACGTAAAATCTCGCAAAATGATGCATTTTCATAGGAGCTTGCATCCTAAATCATCTGTTCCACGGTTATACTTCCCCAGAAAACTGGGAGACCATGGACTTTTGAGTTTGGAGTCACCCACGTCAAAGCTGCGGAGTGTGAAAGGCTCCTACATAAGGATAAGCCAATGCATGGGGTCTCCTTCAAGAACATTGAAGACCTTGGCTTATCCAGAAACCAAACATTTGCTTTTCTCTGCTCAAGTTGGCTGAAGTCAGAAACCGAGGGATTCATAATGGCCTGCCAGGATGGTGTCTTCAACACCATCGTCTACCGTAGTCGCGTGATGGGTATAGAGGTCCCTGACACTAGATGCAGAGCGTGTCGTGGGGCAGCTGAGACCATAATGCATTTGCTGTCAGCCTGTCCAGATTATACGGTCTCAGCCTATATCCACAGACATAACGCGGAGCTACGAGTGTTGTACTATCATATAAAACACTCGTATGTTATAGACGAAAAACCTGTGTTACCTTATGCTCCGGGGGATATTGAGTCAGGTGTGGAGAATGTGAAGTGCCGAATCTATTGGAACTACTCATTCCTCACCCTCAGACAAATACAAGCCAATTTGCCTGATGTAGTCCCCCTCGACCATCAAAGTAGGACCTGGCGAAACGAACATCGTCCGAAAATCCTCTCTTTGAACTCTCCAGGCTTTACCCAAACAATTCTGTTGAAATGGTGGTTCTGATAAAAGGGGTCCTTGGTGGAATGATGGACACACTGCTATCAAGCTCAAAAATCATACGGGATTGCCATAATATGGCAGAAATCTTATCCGGACGAATGCAGAAGGCCGTGATTCTTGTGCTCAGGGCACATGATTCTCGAACCCAGTAATCCCTCACTGAGGAGATATGCACATTAAACTTCATCGAATCATCTATTACCAATCCTAAATTTTTGGAGCTGGATAGAATTGGCAAACGATCCCCATTCAGTTGGATATTGGGAATCGGCAAGCACCTATTCTCAGATTCCTTTCTTTCTTATAACAGAATCTTGGATATTGTTGGGTTGATTGAAAGACAATATTTGTCAGATTGATTCTAAATCATCATTCACGTTATTGCAAGCATTGTTTTCAAGCGGTTTCGGTAAAAAAATTATAAATTTGAGTACCGTCACCAAAAATATGTACCGAAGCGTATTGTGGAGCTTGGGAAAATTGTAAAGTGTAAACAACAAAAATCAACGGAACTATAATCGAGCCCTGAGGCACCCCTGACTGTACAGTAGTGAATTCAGATCTCGTATTTCTGAGGATGACTGCTTGTGATCTTCTGTTTTTTATAAGAGTAGAAGCAAATTTTGAAAAACCGATCTAGTGCAAGAGTTGTAAGAGCGATTGATTTTTCGCCGCAACCCACTATGGAGGAAAATAAATGTTGTACTTATAGTGTAAGTAGTGAAGTTTGTCTTTCAAGCTCTCCGAATCTTCCTGACTCTTAACTTTTTTCGCAGTTGATCTTACACGGAATTCGTAGTTTCGTCGAGTTTATTTATTATCAAACTGAAATCATATCCAGAAACTAAGAATGAGAAGTTTCCTGGACCTCCTCTGACTTGAAACCATTTTTTCCAGTGCCATTTCTAGAGTATGGCCTTTTATCCGGTTGTTTCTAATTCCCTCTTCTCCAACTCTTGTTTCAATTCCGCCACCTTCAAATCTACCAGACGAATTGTCCTCGAAAACAATCCTGCATATCCATCTGTTCAAAGAGAACTAAATTGTTACTAATAAGTAGGTGTATCTTGACCTTTATGGACTCCAATATATTTTTTCTCCAAATGACATTAAAAGCGGCCTTTTAAAAAAGTTCGTTGCTAGGCAACCTTCCAAGTAATAATTTAAATCAAACTGGTTATTAAAATTGACAATGACAAAGTAAACAGTAAACAAACAAATTCAACAAACGATAAACATAGTAACGCAGGGCCCAGCTACCTTTGATGAAATAATTTAGTTATTTGGATATTGATATTGAAACGCAATTTAAATATGAAAAAGTCGATTTTGCGTGGAATTGAAATTGAAATTTGAAGAAAAAATTATATGTTTCACACGGCAGAAAAGCAGATTTAATGCTTTGGCTGGTTTCATAGCCTCGCTACGCTCGGCTATGAAACACCAGCCGCGGCATTAAATCTTGTGCCTTTATGCCTAGTAAAACAAATAACTATTATTTTAGACATTTGGGATGAATATGGAAGATTTTCGGATTCTGTTCATTTTCATTGCTTGAATCCTGTAACTTCTCAAATGCTCTCCGCATCTTTCGAAAAAACTGTGGCCTGTCTAGCCTATATACAGGCCGTTTCTTTTATCATGTGGTAACATTGCTATATTCTAAACCGAAATAGATACAAAGACGATTAAATGGAAAAAAATTTAACTATTGTGGTGAGCAGTACATTGGTCAGAGAAAATATACGGGGACTCTCGCCCTTCCCGACTTATACAGGGAAAACGAAAAATGCTGTTTTTTACGAATAGAATTGTTATTTCAGAAAATATAAAAAAATTAAATAGGAATGTTTCATTGTATTCGAAATGTACTAGAACTACGTAACGATAAATTTTTAATTGAACGTAAAAAACCGAAAACAGCATTTTCAGTTTTCCCTGTATAAGTTGGGAAGGGCAAGAATCCCCGCAAATTTTTTATGACCAATTTACTGCTCACCACAATAGTTACATTTTTTCCCATTTAATCGTCTTTGTATCTATTACGGTTTAGAATATAGCAATGTTACCACATGATAAAAGAAACGGCCTGTATAAGTGCATTGCAATCCTTACGTGCAAGTCTGTAACCCCGGATTTATTGAATTTATTCCGTACAGACTTTGCGTTGTTGAAACATGAATAAAGGTTATTGTTAGTTCTGAATGCAACATTCAACTTCTATTTCTGAAAGAAAGGGAATATCTTGTTCGTATATACTCTCTTCTCGATTTACTACATTTGTTACAACAAACCAACAACCCCTCTAGGCCTTTAAAAAAAATGTTTATCCCGCTCCATGCAAACCAAGTCACTATGGCTTTAGCATATTCGTTGGAAGAAAATCTACGACTATTGGAAGTTTTTCTCAGGTTGAGGAGAGTAGGACGGAAAATTCAATACTTCTTCAAAATCAATTTTTATGATATGTTTTGAAATCAGCTTGTCGAGATAAAGCTGAGAAAAGTTTGCGAATTTTTGAGAAATGAAAAGTGAAAATTTTCGAAAATTCGATCGTGAATTTTCGAAGTTTCTTTCCATTTTTCTGCTGAATCTTGTGTCTGATGATATACAAATCATAAATTTCTGGAATCAGTATGGAATTCTGCGTATATAGTGCAGATTTCTAGTGACTCTGACGATCTTGTATTTTTCATGATTTTTAGGGGTCTACCCCTTTGGACTTTTCTCCTTTTTTCGAGTAATTTTTTTGTTTCGTCGATCGACTTGAAATTTACAGAATATACGAATATCATCATTCTGAATCGATTGGAGTTCGCAGAATTGTTCTATCTTGAGTTGACGAGTTCATCTGGAGTTGAAAGATTTGTTCGTCAGAAAAATCTTCCGAAATGTTGTGAAAACTCCTTCAAAATAATGTTTCGTGGTATGTTTTGAAATCAGCGTGTCGAGATGAGTTTGAAAAGAGCTGGCGAATTTTTGAGGAATGAAAAATAACAAATTTCGAAAATTCGATCGTGCGAAGAAATTTTTCGGCGTTTCATTCCATTTTTCTGCTAAATCTTGTGTTTGAAGATATACAAATGAAATATTTTCGGAATCAGCATGAAATTTTGCGTATATATATATTTATTATAAAATGTTTGTACCTTTCTGTTTGTTACTATTATGTTCAGAATATCCGGAGGGAGAAAAAAAAGAAAAGCGTCTTTTATACTCCAAGTATGAGAACTGTTTATAAGGCCTAGAACATGTCTCTGAATATTAGCTTTTGAACGTCTAACTCATTTGCTTCCTGGAATTTTTGACCACTCAGTTCAATCTTTAAAAAAATTTACTGGAATGCCCTGCTGTTACTAAGTGTTGGTTCCTCTGGATTCGTTTTCTCTATACTCTGATCAACACTTATCATGTCATTTTTTTTCTCTACTTCTGTGACAATGTTATCATCTTCTAAGTAACTCGATGTTTCCTCATTAATAACACTATCAAAATCTGGATCATCACTTTCAAGTATACGTAACATCTCATCGTCACTAAGCTTCTTACAATTATTTGTAAATATGAACTGACTCATTTTCAAAACGATGTACCTACTCGCAATATCACTAAAGACTTATCCGAATATTCGAGTGTCAATTATATGGGTAAATTCCCTGTGAGTGAACGAACCTCAAATGTATGGGATTTCCCGATTTTACTAACAGTTACCAGGATTATTTTATCGTACGTAAAAGGCTGACAGGAGTCTGTAGAGACCCCCGGAATACAAAACTATTTTGTGGTTGTAACAGCCACTAGAAACTACTGAATAAGGGCCAGTTTATCAATGTCGTGTTAGCGTACTTTCACTCCCGGCTAAATTTGACTCGTGGTTAGAATGAATATGACATTTGCTAAATGAAGGAATCTACTCACATTCTAACCATGAGTTAAATTTAGCTCGACGTTGAAGTACATTGAAAAACCGGCCCTAAGTATATCATATTTCATCAAAATAATTCATGAACTGCAGGTAGATGAAAGATCGAAGTTTAAAAATTCGCCTTTGCAGAGATACAGCAAAACATACGTCATAGGGTACAAACGGACCCTGGCCAGTCCTATGAAGGTTAAAAAAATACTCACCGCTGGTCGAAATGATTCAAGATGGAGTACCCCAAGGGCGTGAACCCCACCAGAGACGAGTACGCCCAGAACACCACGATGTATCTTTCCACAGCGGAATGCGTGATCAGATTATTGTACCTCAGTGGCCTCGCCAACGAGGTGAACCTGTCCACAGCTATCGCCACCATCACTAGCACCGACACACAACACAAAGAGATGGCAACACCGTAGCTGAACAAACAAATCCTGATGCTGGTGAAGTTCTGCGTGCCCCCCAGCTCCAAGTACATCCCTACGGGCATGAACATGCCTATGCCCAGGTCCGACGTCGCCAAGGACATGAAGAGGTAGTTGCTCGGCGTGCGCAGCCGCTTGAACCTGTACATGGCCACCAGGAACAGGGAATTGCCGATGAGGATCATCGGCGAGAAGAGAAACACCAGTAATACTGCTATGGTCACTGCCAGCGGCGAACTTAGCCTGGAGAAAGACCTAGTGATATTGACGTCCGAGTTCGAAACGTTGTCAGTCGAGAAGTCCGCGTGGTTTGTACTGTAGAAGGCCAGATGGCTTTGGTTGAGGAAGAAAGCATCCATGGATTCATTGATAAGGGTGAGGTTGGTAGTGGCGTTGAGGTCACGATGATATGGTCGATCTGGCAGGCCTGACGTTGTGCTTCGGTTGTTTTGGAGGGTTGTGCTGACTTAGTCTGGTGGTTTCTGCAAAAAAAGATAATTGGTGAATTCACTTGTACGTGTAAATGATTTTGACAGAATTTTCAGGTAACCGAATCAATTAAATGTTGAAAATTTCTGCAATACTCCATTCAAATCAACTTTCAATAAATGAATAATCAGAAGCAATTAGTGCAAAAAATTATTTCGATCTACCACAAAGCGGGTAAACTCGAATCCTATTTTTGAGATCACTTTAAAATATATAAAATGAATGAATGTATTCTGACCCACCACAAAGCGGGCCAACTCCAATCCTATTTTTGAGATCACTTCAAGAATACAAAATCAGACCACACTCCTCTGACGTCCCTACAATGACTTTTGATGATAAGAAGTCGTCAGTTGGACAGGAACAAATATTTTCTGACCCACTACGAAGCGGGACAACTCGAATCCTATTTTTGAGATCACTTCAAAATATATAAAATCCGACCGCACTCCTCATACGACCCTTCTATGACATTTGATGATGAGACGTTGTTATTTGAACGAGAATGAATGTATTCTGACCCACCACAAAGTGGGCCAACTCGAATCCTATTTTTGAGATCACTTCAAATTATATAAAATCCGACCGCACTCCTCTGACGACCCTACAATGATTTTTGATGATGAGAAGTCGTCAATTGGACAAGAACGAATATATTCTGACATACCACAAAGCGGACCAACTCAAATCCTATTCTTGAGATCACTTCAAAAAATATAAAATCGGACCGCATTCCTCTGACGACCCTACAATGACTTTTGATGATGAGAAGTTGTTATTTGGACAAAAATGAATGTGTTCTGATCCACCAGAAAGCGAGGCAAGTCAAATCCTATTTTTGAGATCACTTCAAAATATATGAAATCAGACCACTCTCCTCTGACGACCCGACAATGACCTTTGATGATGAGAAGTTGTTATTTGAACAATAAATAATGTATTCTGACCCACCACAAAGCAGGCCAACTCTAATCCTATTTTTGAGATCACTTCAAAATATATAAAATCCGACCGCACTCCTCTGACGACCCTACAATGATTTTTGATGATGAGAAGTCGTCAATTGGACAAGAACGAATATATTCTGACATACCATAAAGTGGGCCAACTCGAATCCTATTTTTGACATCACTTCAAGAATACAAAATCAGACCACACTCCTCTGACGTCCCTACAATGACTTTTGATGATAAGAAGTCGTCAGTTGGACAGAAACAAATATTTTCTGACCCAATACGAAGCGGGACAACTCGAATCCTATTTTTGAGATCACTTCAAAATATATAAAATCCGACCGCACTCCTCATACTACCCTTCTATGACATTTGATGATGACAAGTTGTTATTTGAACGAGAATGAATGTATTCTGACCCACCACAAAGTGGGCCAACTCGAATCCTAGTTTTGAGATCACTTCAAAATATATAAAATCCGACCGCACTCCTCTGACGACCCTACAATGATTTTTGATGATGAGAAGTCGTCAATTGGACAAGAACGAATATATTCTGACCCACCAAAAAGTGGGCCATTTCGAATCCTATTTTTGACATCACTTTAAAATATATAAAATCCGTCCGCACTCCTCATACGACCCTACTATGACATTTGATGATGAGAAGTTGTTATTTAAACGAGAATGAATGTATTCTGATCCACCACAAAGCGGGCCAACTCCAATCCTATTTTTGAGATCACTTCAAGAATACAAAATCAGACCACACTCCTCTGACGTCCCTACAATGACTTTTGATGATAAGAAGTCGTCAGTTGGACAGGAACAAATATTTTCTGACCCAATACGAAGCGGGACAACTCGAATCCTATTTTTGAGATCACTTCAAAATATATAAAATCCGACCGCACTCCTCATACTACCCTTCTATGACATTTGATGATGACAAGTTGTTATTTGAACGAGAATGAATGTATTCTGACCCACCACAAAGTGGGCCAACTCGAATCCTAGTTTTGAGATCACTTCAAAATATATAAAATCCGACCGCACTCCTCTGACGACCCTACAATGATTTTTGATGATGAGAAGTCGTCAATTGGACAAGAACGAATATATTCTGACATACCACAAAGCGGACCAACTCAAATCCTATTCTTGAGATCACTTCAAAAAATATAAAATCGGACCGCATTCCTCTGACGACCCTACAATGACTTTTGATGATGAGAAGTTGTTATTTGGACAAAAATGAATGTGTTCTGATCCACCATAAAGCGGGGCAACTCAAATCCTATTTGTGAGATCACTTCAAAATATATGAAATCAGACCACTCACTCTCCTCTGACGACCCGACAATGACCTTTGATGATGAGAAGTTGTTATTTGAACAAGAAATAATGTATTCTGACCCACCACAAAGCAGGCCAACTCTAATCCTATTTTTGAGATCACTTCAAAATATATAAATTCCGACCGCACTCCTCAGACGACCATAGTATGACTTTTTATGATGAGAAGTCGTCAATTAGACAAGAACGAATATATTCTGACCCACCAAAAAGTGGGCCACTTCGAATCCTATTTTTGACATCACTTTAAAATATATAAAATCCGTCCGCACTCCTCAGACGACCCTACTATGACATTTGATGATGAGAAGTTGTTATTTAAACGAGAATGAATGTATTCTGACCCACCACAAAGCGGGCCAACTCCAATCCTATTTTTGAGATCACTTCAAGAATACAAAATCAGACCACACTCCTCTGACGTCCCTACTATGACTTTTGATGATGAGAAGTTGTTATTTAAACGGGACTGAATGTATTCTGAACCACCATAAAGCGGGCAAATTTTTTTGAACTAATTTCTCATCAAGTCAGTCTTTTCCGAAAATGAACAAATTTGAAGTTAGTTTTACAAACCCATTTTTCTATCGGTGGCGTAAAGAAACTGAAAAACGAAAGAAATAAAATACTTATCTGCATGAAATCTTGTAGGCTGATTTGATTATCGACATATTTATAAATTCAGAGGCTATTCCTATATATAGCTGAAGGTTTCCGTTACAGAAAATAGAAGACCTTTCGTGAGCGCAAATTTTCAATGTCACTCAAGAGACATCAAATTCGAATTAAAATACAGGTGAGACACGTGTTTGATCTTCAACTAGAATATGACTGGATGGGATGGCTATGAAAGACAATTAAGTTTCGATATGAAAATCGAAATTTCGAGTAACGTGTCCAAGTATATTTGCCAGTGAAAATTATATAAAACCACTCTAGTCAAGTGTTTTAAATTCCACAGTCGTCCCTGACACGTCTCATAATACACTAGAACAGTTTGAGAATAATTGCTGAAATTCATTTGTCTCATGAATAATTGAATTTATATAAGAGTTACGCTGATGGTAAACAATTTTGAGGAAGGCACTCTGCGGAATTAGATCCCTTGGGGTCTGTGCCGGGAATATCACCAAATTCATATCATTCAGATTTTTTCACCGAACAATGTTCTACAGAAACTGGGAGTCATAGAACTATAATTGGAATAACTTGATAATACCGTTTACTTATTTCTCATTTCATTTCAGATCAATGAAAATAGGGGTGGATTTTTATTATCCATAAGATTCATTTGTCTTTCGGATTTCTATTGTCTAGCTTGAGAAATACCGAGTAGTTTTTTGTATGTTCTGATTCTCACCAGAGAATATCGTAAGGCCAAGTCATTGCATAGAATCCACTTGAATAAAGCCAAACGAGTCCGGAGTTGCAAAAGTGGTGGAGGCGCCGGTCAAAGACCTCGCTACTTCTCTAATGCTACGAATTGGTAACATATGAAAAAGGATACTAGTATCTTCGACACTGTTACTGAATAGACAATGAGAAGTGACGTGCTTAGAAATCCAAACCTTGAAAGGTAAGACACTCAAAATTCATAGCTCGCACAAGTCTCCTGAAGATTTGAGCCACAATACAGGAATGATGAAGAAATAAACGAATCAATTTGAACTACTCATTTCACACCCACAGGCAAATACGAGCTAATGAGCCAATTCAATTAAAATATTGATTTCAAAAACTGATTTGTTTGATATGATTTTCATATTAGGTGAATCAGACAGGAATTGTTTATTGGCAAGTAGAATATATTCTTGACATAGGAGTTAATGTCTCACGTATGTATTACGTTGAGACTCATAGTTTTTGATGTTGAGAGTTATTTTCAATACTTTTGCATCAATAATTTCATCTCAATTCAGATCATCAGAATGCTTTCAGTCTTTCCTGCCATAATGAAGACCCCAGTTTGTGAAAACATCGCAAGAAACTTTCGTACATGACAGAGTCAAAGTATACTCGTAGGCAACTCATATATTCGAAATTTTGTAGATTATTTGTTTCTTCAACAATACAACAATATACGAAGCAATTAGAACAGGAATAATCCTGGTGAACGACACTTTCAAGTTTATTTTCTTCTACTTCATTTTTACTGTCATTGTAATTTTTCGAAAATCCCGATATAATCTTCACATTATGTCGCTCTGATGGGATGATTATTATTCAAACTCTAGAAATTTGAACGGAGCTGATCAGTTCCTTGATCAATGAAGATGGAATGAAATCAGTTGATTTAGTTATAACAATTAGTGATAAATAATTGACTACAAATAGGAATTCATCGTTTAACACAGTTCAAGATTGCACAGAAGAATGAGAAGGAAATCATCCAATGACATTGGTCGTAGCATGTCACAAATCCATATCGATTTAGCTTCCGCAGAAAAATGTCGTGGTTTACCCAATCAAATGCTTTCGAAATATCGCACAGCACTGCTGCGACAGCTTCTTCATCGACATTAATCTGTGGATTGCATCATCATCAAGAGGTATCGGTACTGTTGCTCGCATCCACCACTTTTGTAACTTGTAACTTGTAACTTGTATTTACCCAACCATCCTTCCAAATTTAATAATGTGTATATGTATATGGCTTACTCTCAAGCTGAATTGGCAAGGGGTTATCGGTATATGATTGTTCAAAAAATATATCGTTCCATCAGGGAGGTACAGTCTTTTCTATTAATTTTTATATTGAATTATAGTTTTCTATTCCTGAGGAATATCCATTTTTGAGCAATAGTACAGCTTTGGTAACTTTTAATTGATCAGGAAAGACACTTTTCTCTATTGATTAATTCACTGAAAAGAAATCCTCATAGGAATTTTGTTGTCAATAATTGCTGTGGATGGATTTTAGAAACTCATCTTTACGACTACAAAAATTATCCTGGGAACTTATCTGCTACCATTTTCACGAATTCATTTTTCTTGTGACTATCATGTCGTTTGAAAGAGGGACGCCTTCGATACGCTACTTGATGCAAATCAGCCCAATAAGTCTGCCCACACCTTTCTCAAAGCAGCACAAAAAAGTAGACAACCTGTCTTGATCGCCACACAACAACCCTCCGATAAAAAGTGCACCAAAAACATACCGCCTAATGACGCCATCTCACGTTTCCAATCCGCTGTCACGTGTTTCGCACATTCGTGTCATAAAAGGCTTTCGAAAGTTAACGAGACACTCTTATCTTCGCACTGGCACATGCTTTCTCTCCATTTTCTAGGAATATCTCACGCTGAAATGGGTCAAGACTTTCTTCGAGATGGAACGTTTGCGGCCCAGCGGAAGGGGAAACATTGAAATGATAAACACTCGAGGTGAAGGGCTGCCGGCTATTTTATTGTGTCCAATATTGGATCCACGGGACATGCATGGAAATACGCCGGCTGCGGCCTTGGCATGGAAAGAATGGCCGTTTCTAAGGGAGCGATTGGAAAGACTCAGTGACAGCAATAAGTGTCCTAGGACGGAGAATTTCTTGCGTGGAGTTGTGGAGGAATTTTGTTATTTTTTCCGGGAAGAAACCGTGTTGTTGTTGAAGTAAAATCGTCAAGATGTGTGAACGTATCAATAAATGTAATTGAAGAAAATAGTGTTATTAAATTTGTAGCTGAGCGCTTCCGACTGTTTTATTTTTTTCTTCAATTCATCAATCATCATTTAAAATATTCATACTTCATGGCAAATGGATATAAATGAAAAATACACATTTCGTATTGCTAAATATATGACTAATTGATGTACACCTATGCTCCGTATGCTACCCAGTTCGTTTCCCTTGGATTCAAATAAGTCTATTTGCAGATGTCTGTTTTCATTCATTCATTCAAGTTCAAGTGTGTGATACGACCATCACTTCATTAGATACCTGCAAAGCTGTAAAAAAGTTGCTCACATATGTTGAAGCTATTGTTACGTCGATGATTCAGGGTGGTCCGGTGGAAGAAGGTCGATGCGAGTACTAGCTCCCTGGTCCTGAAGCCTTCCTTCATCTTGATGAACACTGCTGTAAAATCCCTGGGCAGTATTTTGATTATGGTTATACAGGTCCACGGGACTTCTGCCAATCTGCTGTAAATCAGATCTCTACAGTCTTCCCGCAGTCCTCTTATCACCCCATATCTAACCCATGGTTCCTGTATAAAGGCCTCGTCAAATCATCGCCCCCCAGCCGCTGCAAGAACTGCCGAAGTCGCCTCAGAATGCTGGAGATTGATTTGGGTTATCTCCATTCCCTCCTTCATTTTCTTCCTCTTCGTGTTCAGATCGGTGAAAAGTACTTCACCGAATCTGTACAGTCGGTAGTTCGTTCTCTCCACCACCCTGGAAGATGCGTCGTCCACTGGGAAGGCCAGGAGTTGTCCTCCTTTCCTCTCTGTGTTCATACTCAGCAGCGTCCATTCCTGCTTCCTCAGGTCCTAGTTCTAGAACTGAAGGTGCCATCTTAGCTCTGTTGGTTCTTCCTTTGCTGCCGCAGGCACGAAGACCAGTACCCTGTGCCACACCAGGAGGCTCTCAAAGTTGATTACCGTGAACTCCGTCCCCACCCAGAGCTGCCCCAATGCGCCTACCGCCCCTCTGAGTCAAATGGAATTCTTTCAAATTGCAGAATGCTACCGCTCCCTATTGGATTTCTGGTAAAGCGCATCTACAATTGCATTTTGGACCAGTTCAGATTGTTCCCGGATCATAAGTCTGGATGGCGTCTGTCTATCACTTCCATCCGGATACCTCTTGCCATCTCACTGTATTCTTGGCCCTTCTGAAATTGGTTGCTTGGGAGGATACTGAGACTCAGGTTAAGGGTTAAACATGATTCCAAAACGAAACAAAAATCATTGAGACAGTTGCAACACAATTAGGTGGCTATCCTTATCATCCTCATAATATTCAGGAATGAGATTTGAGGCCTGTCCAAAACCTCAAAAAGTATTCTCACCGCTTGTCTACCATGGCAGATATTCCTCATCGCAATTTTGGGGCGAATAACACCGTTTCCAGGGCTCAAAGAGACGGATTCACTTCAAATATAAAGCATCATCCACAGCAAACCTAACCTTACTTGGCTTATCTGTCGAGATGTTCTCACCATCTAACAATGTGGTCCAAATTCACCATATAATGCTACCACACTTGAATTATCGTTCTGTATCTGTTGAATCAAAGCGAATTATCTCGACTTGATAAATTACAGAATATGTCAATGAAGATGATACTATTTTGTTCAAGGTGATAGCTTAGACACATTAAACTCGACGTAACACTAACCTCAGTAACTTTGTTAAAGATTGGCATGCATCTGATGAAGAGCAACATCTGCAAAGAGAATCATCAGCTGATCCCAAGAGAAACGAAATGGAAATCATACAGAGTAGATTTAGGTCGCAAATTGTATGAAGATAGAAGACTCTCGAGAGTATGCCAGATTTCAGAAAATACTCTCGAAGGATACATGACCAGCAATATACTCCCCCAAAAATGGTACAAGAGAATATGCAATCAAAGAACTACTAGGAATTCACTTCCCTGGAGCTCAGATTGATCAGATACTTCCTATGTTGATCCCAAAGTAACTGAAGACTCTGATGAGTAGTGTCAGGTTGAGCTGGGACAAAGCAAAGAAGGTCTTGACCTATAACAAAGTTAAATGGGTAATAGGCACATTCTAATCCTTCAAATCACCGGGACCAGACGGGATCTACCCTGCCATGCTGCAGAAGGGACCCAAAGCACTACAAATCAGACTCAGAAACAGCCTGATTCTTGGGTATATACCAAAACCTGGAAAAGCAGGACAGGACCCGGCAAAGTCCATCACACCAATTAGTCATGTGATTTGTACTCAAGACTTCGCAGCTCAAAGATATTTCACAGGGAAAATCTGATACTCAGATGGATCCAAGACTGGAAATTGGGCTGGCTCAGGAATATTCATCAAGAACCCAATTACCAGCATCAGCTACTCACTGGGCACCCATACTGTCTTTCAGGTTGAGGTGTACGCAATCCTCCAATGTGCGAAGGAGAACAATGAAAGAAATGTTGAAGGCGCACATATAAACATCCTGTCAGGCAATCAAGCGGCACTCAAGGCCTTATGCAGCAAGGAAGTGAGAGTACTGACAGGCCAGAATCATGTCAAACTGATATGGATTTCAGGATACCAGGGCATGGAAAAGCAGACCAACTCGTAAGAAAAGGTTCGGAAATTTTCCCAAACCAAGGGCGGATGCTTGGGGTACCGAAGTGTGCAGTGAGAGCGTCTGTAAGAGCGACTATACTGGGGACAAACACAAAAACTACTAGGAAAGTATACGGGGCTCCTGACTGGTCACTTAGCGGTAAAGGAGCAGACTGTGTGGTGAGAATTCAGACACAGCTGCGAGGCACTAGACCGTAAAAGACAGGTAATTTTCAGACAGCCATCTGGCAGTACAGAATTATACAGTTCTCACATAGCAGAGGACTTTTACAAGACACGAAAGCACTGGAGTGGGTAATGTGATCACACGGCAGAAGTCAGATACAATGGGCCACCAGGATTAAAACTCACCGGAGGCAACAGTCGGAAGGGCCTCAATCGGGAGGGGGAAGAGTTTAGTGAGCATTTCTGACAAGGATGAGGAGGCAGGAGACTCTGGCAGTAGACCTCAAAAACTCAACCAAAGAGGTGTAATTGACGATTTAAGACAGTATGAAGTAGCTTTTTGTTTAAATAGGGAGAAAAGTGTTACTTTTCTTTGCACATGACCTTGAGCCCTCTGGTTGAAAACGTAAGGGGAAGAAAAGACTCTAAACTCCAGCATGAAACCACCAATCAATAATAAAGAATGTTTTGTTTCAAAAACATTGAACGATCCTATATTTTTCAATAAATACAATAAATGAGCCAAATTTTTAAGCTGAAATAGCCATTGGATTTAAGCAATTATAAGAATGCCTTTTACCATATACCAATGATAATGATAGATTTCATTGACAGGAATAACTATAAAAAGGCAGGATTCAATGTATGATCATGGTAGATTACCATGATCAAACCTTGCTCTTCCATCCAACTAAAGTGTATATATCTTTGAAGAAATACATATATACACAATAAAAACTGAGTATATTAAATAAATATCGCGCTACTGGTTGAAAGGTAGCAATATACAATAATATTCCATTGTTTTGAAGGAGGTATTCAATAATACTTTCAGTTTATTGTACTGAGTTAAGAAACTGTAATAAACCGATGCACACGATCAGATTCGTTCTGAGGACAACCAGAAAGGTTCAAACGACCGTCTTCCGTTCTCATAACGACTTGGTTGGCTTCTATTGGAAATTTATCGTACAATGCCCCTAATTCTCGAGATAGAGTATTGTTCGAACTTTATTATCTCGGCATAAACTTCCAATTGAATGTACTTTTCATATAACTTCTTATATGTATAATAAACGTCCGACTGGCTATTAAACGCAAACACAGACGCCAGTAGCGTACACACAATCATTTTTAAAGGTAAGAGGAATTTCAGAAACTGATTTTTGGGTGGAGTGATTTTGTTCATAGATTTAGAGGAAGACATCGTCGTAGTAAGCGTTGATTTCTTCAGTAAACTGTTTATAGTTGAGTAAGATTACTCCTTCAATTGCATCCACAATTTCTATCGTAGAATTTTAGAACGCCGATGGAAATGTAATCTTGGTAAATTCGAAGGAGGACTTATATGTTAGTCGGGATGTATTCGATGAAGAGCATCTTTTCAGGTTTGAAAATTCATATTCTGTATCAACTTCCATCGAATACGAATAACATGGCATCTGCCATAACAATCTATATTTTACGAAACTCTATCATATCCTTACCTCGGTAGTCAACTCTCTACCATTGCAAATTTCCAAGCTGAAATCCGTATCATATCAACTCTCACTTATGACTGTGAAACCTATGTCAACTATAGACGATATCTCTAGTGATTGAGAAAATACTATCAACGTTGTCTTGGCCAATTCTCAAGTGAAATGGCAAGACCAACCTACTAGTATCGATGTCATGAAGGTAACCAACACCACTTACTATCATCATCAAAAATCGACTTAAAATTAACACAGTATAATAATTTCATCATCCCGAATACATCGGCGTTCGCAGAATTGGTCCATCTTCAACCGATCTTTAGTTGAAAAGTGCATCTGGACTTGAGAGGAATAATTTCCCGCAATTTCATTTCATGATTTTCATGAATTTTTGTGGAATTCAACGCTTATCGTGTTTGCTTTCCAAATCTGAAATTGATTTCGAGTTAACTGAATATTTCATAGACTTTTCTCGTCATTTTTGGAAATTGGGTTCCCCTCAATAAACTGAAATATGAATCATTCAAAAATGCCAAATCCATGTTAATTTTATTTGAGTTGATAGAAAACTTCATTTTGAATTCTAAAATGTATTTTTTTGTTATTGAAAAAAGTTTAATTAAAAAATGTTGATGTGGATGGGTGCATCTTTTTGACAAAAAATCTTTCAAAATTATGTCAACTGGACATCGAAATTCATTTTTCTGAATTAGCTCATCGAGATATATTTGAAGGAGCCTTGAAATTTCTGAAAAAAAAATGGTAATATAAATTTTTTTAAATTTGTTTGTGCGAGGATATTTAGGACGCTTTTCTTCTTTTCTATGCAAAATATTTTATCTGGGCATAAAAAAATCATTCTTTTTTCGAAATCGTAATGACATTTTGAGTATATAGTACAAATTCCAAGTGAATCAATGTAGTTTTGTTGATTTTTGGGGTTTACCCTTAGGAATTTTTTCGAGAAATTTGTTTTTCTTTGGATCGACTTCAAAATCATAGAGTACTATTTATGTAAACACAACATGAAAATATATTGAAAATTTCAATAATTATTGATTGCCCTAATACATTTTTCTTGTGAAGTCGTCTTGGAATCCAATAATTTTGCTGTCTAGATGGAAAAAGTAATACTTTGCCATTGGTATTAGTATTCTGCTGTCGTTCCAGAAAACAATTTTTTATACAAGTACAGAAATAATTTTTCCTGACAAGGGTTTTATTTGAACAATAGCAAATGAAAATTTTCGAAAATTTGTTCGTGCGAGGGAATTTTTGACATTTTAATTCTTTTTTATGGTGAACCGTGTATTTAAGCACTCACAAACCATACATTTTCAGAATCAGCATGAAATTTTACGTATATGGTGTTAATTTCAAGTGATTTTGTATTTTTCATAATTTTAAGGTTTTTTTCCGAATAGGTAATTTTTGACAGGGTTGAACACCTACCATTTATTTTACTGTTTTTTCATTTGATTATTGTAAAACTCAAAAAAAAATTTATGTTTTTTTCGAGCCTCAATTGAAGATATCATTGGCTTTTTACGGAATCTGTACAATTTTTCTATTAATTTTCGTAAAACTCCACTTTTTTTAATATGCTCACCGAATTTGAAAATGAATTCCAAGTCAATTTGAGATTTCATAGGCTTTTTACGGAACCTCTGCAATGTCAAGTGGAACATTTTCGAAAATTATTATCATTGAAAAAAAATCGAAAACATCCTTCGAATGTATCTCGACGTGCTGAATCCGAATCATACCACAAAAATTTTAAGTTTTTCTTGCTCTGCAACTAGGACCACAGCTTCTATAACCACTTCGTTAGAAGAAAATTTATAAAATTTCAAACTTTTTTTCTCTAGCAGTGAAATATGTTATGTATTCCTTAATTAAATAAAAGATTGGTTATTGAAATGCGTTTCTTGTTGACATCGCAGAGGTCTATCAACATTCCATTAATTTTTCTATTAGCAAAATCTCTTTGTTGCTATACTGTAGACGGGTTATCTTTCGTCAAATTCCTGCTCTTTACGATTATCCCAAAATAACTATAACCTTTTGTCCTGAAATCACAATTGTAATAGCCAGTTTTTCGGTAACTGGAGACTTTTTTCATTTACGTTTTCATAGACTCAATATTTCAAACAGCTCTTCATTTTTCAATTTTCATTTATTGAAAGCTTCTTTTGAAGTCCATTTTTGGAGCGATTCAAGGTCCTTTTCGTTCTTACTCGTATGATGTTGACAAAAATTTTGATGAGTTTAATATGTTAACTTTCAGCCAGAAATATTCATTCTGTATTATCTGATACCCTAAGTTAAAAGGTTTTATAAGATGCTGTACATTACCGTGCCTATGCCGTAAATCAACTTCCCCAGGAACGGTGGGACTCACCCGCAGCTCTGACGCTACTGCACTATAAAATTAATCGTTTCATGAAGCAATCTCAGGACAAAACACCATCTGAGTAGTTACCTGGAGATTACCAGCGAACACGTTATAGAATTTCCACAAAAGACGAAAGCATTTTTATTGAGGCAGGAAAATTAGTCCTGCTCCTTTTATACACGAAAGCGAGACTAAAAGCGAAAGGGATTTGATGTTCAGTTGTTGGGTTTGGAAGCGAACAAAGCCATCGTGATAATTCAATGGTGACAATAATTAAATTTCAAGAGCTCGGGTTGGTAAATTAGTTTGCTTACCTGTCGTTACTTGAAAACCCTTTCAGAGTGGAATGAAATTAATGATGCTAGGCGGGACGAGAATTAATTTGCCCAAAGATCCGTTTAGCTAATAACAATGATAAGTTCAATATGCATCAAATGGTAAGAACTCGAAATTATCCCAATGAACTGGTGTGTTTCAACAAAAATAACAATGATAAGAGGATGAAAGTGTTGCAGTTTGAAATTATAACGTTTATTTGTTCTATAGTAGATGTAAGTTTGAAAAGGATGGTGTGATGATTCTCTGGACTGAAGTGTAAAAAAAGAACTGATCTGCCAAATACAACAATGGAATTACACTGTGAGATAACGGTTATTCAACTAGTTAATTATCAGCTCTTATTAATCACAAAATATATCGTAGCCCAAACGAAGATTATGACATTCACCTTAAAACTATCAATTTGTTATTGACAATTTAAAAAATGCCATAGGACTAAAGAATTTCTGTCGTAGATAAATTCCTTTAATTTCCATGAAGAAATATACTAAGAAACGAGAAATCAGATCACCCTTTATAATTTTCTCTTGAATTTTGTGAAGGATACTGTCACGAGAGTGTGGGATCCAGGTCTATTCGATTATTATATCATTGTCAATATGAAGTTGATGCTAAGCATTGAAAATGGAAGCCATAACAACAAAATACATTACAGATCCTACAGAAATGAAACAAATTTTATTATTTTTTAAAAAATTACCGTTACAAAATTGGGTATTCGTTGATCGTAATTAACTGAGCACAAACGAAAACTTTCTCAAATTCATTGATACACTCATGTGTGGACAACTGGTTTTCTTTTGAACAAAGAAATAATAACAGAAAAAACAGATACAAATAATGGTTCAAAAATAACTTCCAAATTATGAAAAATCAATTACAATTCATATCAGAATTATGCCAAACTTCCAATAATATGAATATGAAATATTTATAAAAATGTGTGAACTAAGACCTATATCAATACTGCCCACATTTGGCAAATTGACAACAGAGGCTGTAATGCAACTGGTAGATAAGATCGTCCAAAGCTTCCAGATATATGTTCGCGCAGGCACATTCGATTGTGTCAAATGAAATCCTGCTTGGAAATTGGATTCGATCAAATTTGAGAAAAACTCAATTGACATTGTTAGATAATATTAATCGGATCACAGAAAGTACGTTTTCCTGAATAATAAGGCATCAATGATATGAAAAATTTTCAAATATCAATTTTAGGACCAATTTTGTACTCGATTCACGCAATTAATTTCAAGACTCACGATAACTCTGAGAATACGCAATTTGTTGACTATACATCCTTATCACACCAAAATAGAATCTACGAGACATTAGTCAATGAAATGAAGGAAGCAGAATCAAACGCAACATTACTTTTCTACACATAAACAACTACTGCCTATACATCGAAATGTATCTTGGGAAAAATATGTGGAATTTGTGAATGAAAAGCGACAACACGCGTCTCGTATCTAGTGTGTATTTGACAACATAGCAAGACCTCATTATGCTTTTGCACAGATGCCATGCTGTGTCTAATAAAAAAGTAAGATGCATTGAACTACTGATGCAGCTCTAGATGACTGGTCAGTCAGAATCCAAACAGAGCAGGTGATGTTCACAAGAAGCGTGTTTTATGTAGACTCTCTCAGCCTTCTCTTTTTCTGGATCTTCCTCTCAACATTGTCCGTTGCACTTTGGAAATCCCGTGGAGACAACTGCCTCTCTGCACGGTCCATAACCATCAGAAAGCGGGTATCGGTTAATTTTTCAAGGCAGCATCCAGTCCAGTCGACGAAATTGGTCTTGTGATCGACACTGAACGATGTGATGCGGATACTGAAGTAATCCTGTTTGTTCAAGAAGCTCTAGGTACATGAGATTTTATTAATGTACTAAGAAGAAAATATTGATACTTACTCATATGGAGATATTCTCATTTCAGACACCTCAAGTTTATTCTCAACATAAATATTTAATATGATAACCTATGAAGTTTCTATGAATTTTCCTCGATCCCCTCTTCTAGTTGACCTACTACCCCCTTTATCATGAGTTTGACATACTGCTTGTATTTTCCAAAGACACAACATGCTTTTCCACATCACAATCGAACGATCAATAGCCTACATACTCGTGATGTTCAATGTGACTACGAACTACAGAAACAGAAATGATATTTCCGTTCGATTCATAATTCACCGGCTGTCGTTCAACAGCTGGAAAACTAGGGCAATGCTGGGCTGATTATTATATAGGGGAATTGAATATGAAGCTTTCCATTGCCTGGTGAGAACAAAATAATGGGTTTATTATAATTCATGAAAACCTTGTCATAATTCACAAAATGAATACAATCATTTCCTCCAAAAATCATTTTTAATTTTCGTAAATTAAACTAAATTTTTCCTGTATATGCAGCTCAAACTTGTGTCTGTTGGTTTTGTCATTTCCAATACAGAAAATATCCTTATTTCATCATTTTGAAATGACTGGCGTTCGCAGAATTGCTCTAGCTTCAACCGTTCTCGAGTTGAAAAGTACAAGAGTTGAGAGGGATCATATCCATCCAAAAAATTTCAATTTTTTTTATTGTATACTTATGCGTGAAAAAGAATCTTGTCTGGATATGCAGACAAAATTTGAAGTCGATTCCGAGTCAATTGAAGATTTCATAGTTTTATACGGCGCCTCCGCCATTTCCATCTGGAAAAGGTATTTTTAATGTTTTTTTCCTGATTTATGCTGAACATTGTATCTGAGCATGAACAAATCATATATTTTTGGAATCAGCATGAGATTTTGCGTATAAAGTGCGGATTTCAAAAGAATCTGATGATTTTGTAGTTTTCATGATTTTTGGGGGTCTACCTTAGGACTTTCTTGGAGTAATTTTTTTCTCTGCCTGTTGATTTAAAATTCATAATACAAACCAATTCTATCATTCTGAATCGATTGGCGTTGATAGAATTGCTCTATCTTCAACCGTCCTCGAGTTGAAAAGTTTATCTAGAGTTGAGAGGGGTCATTTCTCTACAAAATTTGTTTAAATTTTTTTGTATCCATATTCGCGAAACACAATCTTATTTTAATATGTCTACCAAATTTGAAGTCGATCCTGAGTCAAATGAATATTTCATAGGCTTTTTTCGAGTTGAAAATATTCGAACATTTGATAATGTCTTCATTCAGAACTTTTTTCTGTTGTTTCATCATTTCCAATTCATACGATATACTAATTCCATCATTTTAAAATGATTGGCGTTCGCAGAATTACTCTAGCTTCAACTAACAGTCCTCGAGTTGAAAAGTTAAGCAAGAGTTGAGAGCATTTCCCTTCAAAAAATTTCGAATCCCTCTATTGTATCCTTATGCGTGAAACTTAATCTTTTCTCAATATGCACACCAAATTTGAAGTCGATTCCGAGTCAATTGAAGATTTCAAATTATTTACGGCGCCTCCGCCATTTCCATCTTGCAAAGGAATTTTCAAGGTTTTATTCCTGATTTGTGCTGAGCATTACAAATCATATATTTTCGGTATCAGCATGAGATTTTGCATATGTAGTGCGAATTTTAAGTGAATCTGATGATTTTGTAGTTTTCTTGATTTTTGGAGGTCTTCCCTTAGGACTTTTCTCGATAAGTTTTTTTACCAAGTCTGCTAATTTGAAACTCACAAAACATCCTTATTTTATCATTCTGAATCGATTGGCGTTCACAGAATTACTCTATCTTCAATCGTTCCAGAGTTGAAAAGTTTATCTAGAGTTGAGAGGGGTCCTTTCCCTTCAAAAAATTTACAATTTTTTTTCTGTTTCCTTTTTCGTGAAAAAATCTTCCTTGAACATTCCCACCAAATTTTAAGTCATAGTTAATACATATAATTTCAATTCAGTGAAAATTAGAGTAGTAAAATATTTCTCGCTGCATCAACCACTGTTCATATTCAACGTTTATCGCTCATTTTGTTGACATTCCATTATCTCTGCCTCTTGTGATGTCATTAAGGCTCACCTCAAAATCCATTCCAAACAATCGGCTTCAATGTGATGGGGAAAACGTATTAGCCTCATGTAAACGATTTCTATGCTAAGAAGTTTCAAGCTTTGCTCAGTTGTTACCTCCAGGACTATTCAACCCCAGACAATGACCCATGTCTCCATTTCCAAAATGAAATGCTTACAATGAATGGATTGCAACAAACGTGCTTCACGTGTATGGTAGTCTCGGTAACAACTGAAATATATCGACTAAATGATAATGGAGTAATTGTTTTTTCGAAGTACTTTGATTGATGACTATATAGATTGAATTATGGTTTATCATCAACACTCAAGTATGGATTTCTGGAATATGATTATGTTTCCATATTTTATTGCTTCCCGATGTATACGAACAGATTTCATGAAGTAGGATTTTTAATATACTGATAGGCAGAGATAAAATATATAAATATATATATATTCACCAACCCATTTTATTATTAGACTCAATCACAAGCGAAAACTCATCTATAGATATTTGAATTGTTGAAGTTAATTTCCTCGTACTAACGAATTTGAAAAATATTTCATTTTTAATTTTTCAAAAAATTGAAAGGTTTCCTCAATTGTATCTCTGATTTCGAATCAAACCACAAAAATTAAAATGAATAAAGAATTGACAAATATTTTCCCTGAATTAAGTTGATGTGCTGAAAAAAATTACTCGAAAAAAGTACCAAGGGCCCAAAAATCATAAAAACTCAAAATCATCAGATTCACTTGAAATTTGCACCATATACGCAAAGTCTAATGCTGATTCAGAAAATATATAATTTTCATATGCTCAGATACACTGTTGAGCATAAATCAGAAAAAGAAACTTTGAAAATTCCATTGCAACAAATGGCGGAGGTGCCAAAAAACGATGATTGTGATTGGTCTGCATATTCAGAAAAGATTTCGTTTCACGCATAAGGATACCATAAAAACATTTGAAATTTGTGGAAGGAAATGATCCCTCCCAATTCTTGATGAACTTTTCAAATCGAGAACGGTTGAAGCTAGAGCAATTCTGCGAATGTCAATAACTTCAAAATGATGAAATTCGTATATCCTCTGAATTGAAACTGATAATACCAACAGACAAAAGTTTTTATGAACACATTTGCAAATTTTTGGATATTTTCAACTAGAGAGTGCAAAGGTTCCGTAAAAATACTAGGAAATCGTCAATTGAGTCGGAATAAACTTCAAATTTGATAGGCATATCCAGGAAAGATCGTTTCCCAAGGATGACGATACAAAAAAAATTTAAACATTTTTTGAAGGGAAATGACCCATCCTAACTCTAGATAAATTTTTCAAATCGGGAACGGTTGAAGATAGAAAAATTCTGTGAACGCCAATCGATTTAGAAAGATGAAATCAGTATATTTCGAGAATTTCAAAGCAACAGGCAGAGAAAAAAAACTATTCGATAAATGTATGGGTAGATAGACCCTCAAGAATCAAGAAAACTACAAAATTATCAGATTCATTTCAAATTCGCACTATATACGCAGAATGTCATGCTGATTCCAAAAACATATAATTTGCATATGCTCGGATACAATGTTGAGCATAAATCAGGAATAAAATGTTGAAAATTCCCTCACAACAAATGGCGAAGGCGCATAAAAAACTATGACATATTCAATTGACTCGGAATCGAATCGAATAAACATACAGAAAAAAAATTGTAAATTTTTTGGAGTGAAATGACCCCTCTCAACTCTAGATAGATACATTTTTTAAATCGGGAACGGTTGAAGGTAGATCAATTTTGTGGACGCCAATCGATTTAAAAGAATTAAATGAGTATATTTGGTGAATTCCAAACCAACAGACGGAAAAAAAACTGCCTACTCAAAAAAAGTCGTTAAACCACCCACCAAAAATCAAGAAAGCTACAAAATCATCAGATTTACTTGAAATTCACACTAATAACAGAAAATCTCATGCTAATTCCAAAAACACCTGATTTTTGTATGCTCAGATAAAATGTTTAGCATAAATCAGAAAAAAAAAGATGAAAATTCCTTTTCAACAAATGGCGGAGGTGCCTTATAAAAGCTATGAAATCTTCAATTGACTCGGAATCGACTTCAAATTCGGTCTGCATAATCAGAAAATATTTTAATTCACGCATAAGGATACGATAAAGATAAAACTTTAATTTTTGGAAGGAAATGGTCCCTATCAACTCCTGATGAACTTTTCAACTCGTGAATGGTTGAAGCTAGAGCAATGCTGCGAACTCCAAATATTTCAAAATCATGAATTAACATATTTCCAAATGTTTGAATATTTTTAACTCGAAAGTGCAGAAGCTCGTAAGAAGCCTAAAAAATCTTCATTTCACTCAGAATCCACTTTAAATTTGCTAGACATATTCAGAAAAGGTTGTGTTTTACGGATAAGGATACAAAAAAATCTCTCTCAACTATTGATGAACTGCTCAGATAAAAAATAAATGAAGAGTTAAAAATTTCCTCCCACTTACGAATTTTGAAAATATTACATTTTTTTCATTTTTCAAAAAGTGCACGGCTCTTTATTTGGATCTGCTTATCCTGAAGAAAATTACGAAAATAAATTTCTATTACAAATTGATAAAATTTCGGAATATTTTTTCAGAAGAAACTCTATAACAACATGAGGACATACACAATAGACCACATCATATGTTTTCAGAACCACGACCTCATTACATCTTATATTTAAAAACTAAAAATTAATAGGGTAAGAGGTTATCTACGAGGCTAATTGGTCTGTAGTTTCCAGGATCGAGTTTGTACCTTGTTTATATTAGAATTAACAGAAGCTAACCGCCATTGAGTGAGAAGGCAGGAGTGTGAAAAAGAGTATTCGAAAATATGGCCAAGGGGTTTTGCATGTCTTTTCAAAATTAATGCTGGTAGATTATCCGGCCAAGGTGAGACACCTGTTTTGTCATTCCTCAGTTTTATCTCCACTAATTTAGTTGGAAAATACACATGGGTTGTTGTTTTCGCCGTTTTTCTCCTCTAAATTTTTTTGATTCATAATATTGTTTGTGAGATGGCGATGCTAGTGCTTTCAATGTACTGTTCGTTTGTCTGAACAATACTTCCATTATATCCATGCAAGATATGGCAAAGTTATGGAGCCATTACAATAATACCCTTTTTTGTGTAATCCCTTTTTCGTTGACCACGAAGTTGCCACAGACCATAAAGCTCGTTGGAGAAGTTGAACTAAAGCTAGGGCAATTTCCTAATTCCTATGTTTTGTGGGCTACTCTAATGTTTTTCGTGATATATTCCGCTATAAAAACAACCTAAACTTCGTTAAAAACGTATCAAATTAGTTTCGAATTAATCCTCCCTGTTTTCTTTGTGATCCAGATAATCGGTTAAGCAAAATGAGGATTGGTCTTGAAAAACATTCAACTCGTCTGACACCCTTTGCTTCGAATGCATTTTTCTTTAATTCTTGAATATTCAGTTATGAGAATTTAATTTTTTTGTGTTTCTTCGTCAAATTTTCTTTAACCCAAATGACTATTACCTAGAACAACCAGTTACCTAACCCTATTTCTGATCTATATTTTTCATCCTTTCATATCTTCATTTCTATGATTTTCTTCTTTTTTATATGTTTTCATTGATCTCATCGAACGCTTATTGAAAATATTGGAACGTTCCCAGACTTTTGAACGAAACAGCTATGTTGTCATATTTCGAAAACTGCATTAATCAAAAATCTGAGATTTGGAGACATAAGTAATGATTAGATCAGCATTTTAAAAAAATAATTTGATATTGTGGTTCTCTTTATGAAAAATAATATATTGGAGGGAAAAGCCACCCCGTAAATACGAATATGTTTAGTCATACGTATTTATCATGCAATAGACGTTGAATTTAGTTCGTGAGTTGACAAAAAAAATCGTTGAATCTGGGCATTTTCAGTTTCAACACCCCGTATCTGGAAAACTAGTCATAGGATTCAGTTAGGCCCATTGACACGTTCGGTTACTAGGTCGAGTATAACAATATACCAAAGTTACAGAAAATTTTACCGGTCGCCACTTTTTATAAAAAATTCTCCCAATACGTCAAAAAAAACCTTCTTGTAAAAATAGCTGCTGAAGCATAAAGAAGAAATCTGTGTCAAACGGTAATCAATCTAGAGTTAAGTGTGAGGTTGGGTATTGTTTGGGAGAATTTTTCAGGCACTGAAAAGCTTTTTCTTTCAAAAGCGCTATTTGAAAGAAAAGTTTGAACATCTATATAATTGAGTAGTACTTGTAGAAAATTTATTTTTGAGACCCCCTTCATACTAAAAAATTCGAGATGAGTTATAACTATGAACCTCGCTAAAAAAATATAAAACCTAATAAGTGATATTTCAAAACAAGTTTAAAAATTTTAAAAGAATGAAATCACAATAAATATCACAAATAAATCACTACAAGAAATAAAGAAGATATTAGAAATGTATTTTAAACATGGAAGAATATATTTTTTGTACCGTAATTACACTAAAAAAGGTGAATTAAAGAG
Organism: Chrysolina americana; assembly: GCA_958502065.1. Lineage (NCBI taxonomy): Eukaryota > Metazoa > Arthropoda > Insecta > Coleoptera > Chrysomelidae > Chrysolina > Chrysolina americana. The sequence goes on along the minus strand of OY293419.1, from coordinate 61,578,235 downwards.
AGTTTTTTTGTGTATTGTGTATTGTGTATTTTTATTTTGTCTTTGTTGAGATGGCAAGTTTCCCATTCAATTTGAATTGATAACCGTATCGTTCTTTAATACTTGATTATTAAAATATTTATATTTTTACTATTACATCTAATTTCATTTTGTACAAGTCAAGTTGAAAAACACTTCGCAATAAAAATCACTTCAATACTCGAATTTCAACTACCATATCTTTCAAACTAGTAATGGGCAGTATTTTGGTTCACGAACACCCAAAATAATGAGAACACTCAAGAATTTTATATCTACACCAATAACTAACAAAGTACAATTCTTATTTTCCTTCGATGACAGCTTTCGATATAGCCGCATATCAGATCAAATGGCCCTGTTTTTTATAACAAATATAAAGCGATATTAGCGAGCTTTCCTTCAACATGGCCTTCTTTCTCTATTCCAATTTCGGTGATCCGGAATAATAAAAATGAAACGGCGCCATAATGAATTCCTCGGTCCTTCAGGGGGGCATGAGACGGAGAGGGCTGTGAAAGAGTGCGATTTTGCTAAAATTGCTGAAAGACTAATTCAATTCATGGGATTCTTTCCTGGATAAAAAACATCCACTGTTTGAACGTTAAGGAAAAGTATTGGAAAAGTATTAGACTCTTCAAGCATTACATTTCTCATGTACCGTTGACGTTCATACATTTTGATGGTTCACTTAGCAATCAGTAGAAACGATATGACATTCAAGATAACAGCACCCTGCGGTATAACTTACGTTCAACTCACAAGCATATCAATCTGTACATTTGATTGTTGAGTATATGGACAGGCTGTGTTTCCATATAGTTTCTGATGATGAATACACGAACTAAATGTTTATCATCATCCATCAACGAACTTTGCGATTTTGTACGTTCAATCAATACATCGAATAATACCTTGAATTTGAATTACCCGGTATAATAGTATAGTGAACAACAAGTTCAGAATAGCAGAGTTTTCCCAAACAAATAGAGCATTCGAATACAAAAATGAGTGAAATAATATGTAATATCAGTCAAAATACGAAAAATAGGCTGAGTGGAAAATGGGAAAATGCATTCCACTTTAAACTGACCGTTTCCAGAAAAGTTGTTTTTGGACAATTTGGAATAAAAATTATCAGGATTATTATTATCAGTATTTACAATAACCCCCTTAAATTAATAATAAAAATAGTTTGAAAAATCGAACCATTAGCTAACTGAATCCTGTACCACTTATTTCAATCACCAACTTCATATTATTCATGATACTGTCTACCAAAATCACATTGAGTTCTTTGAAGACCTTGTTGAAAGAAACGAGATTGAATGGGAACTCTAAGAACTGTAATTTCTGCATATTTACCTCGATCTACATATAATCCCCTCATCATTGCCATCGTTCACTTCATTCTGCTCGATTGGTTCTGAATAAATCCTCACGAAATGATCAAAGAACCACTCAAATGACACTCGTCAAAAGGAATTTCGAAGGGCATTAGTGTTAAGTGCCTCCTTTAGAAATTCCATCAAGAACATTCCCAGCTCTTGTGACTGACGACAAAATTCTTTCAACGAAACTGGGAAACTTTTTGTTTTTCATCAGGCTCGTGTGTCCCGTTCGGTAGTTTCGGCACGTTTTGATGTTTTTACAGAATTTCCATCCAGGCTGTCTGGTGTGCCGTGGGTAGAAGATTGGATTTCTTTAGGTATTGTTTACGTGAATAATTTTATTAATATTGAAACAGTTGAAATATGTAGATTATCTCTCGCAGGCAGTTTTTGTGAAAAATTATTCATACCCAGACAGGACCATTCTTGGGCCTTGCACTGTTTTGTCTATCGATGGAAGATATCTCACTGGAACCATCATTTATGAATATACCTGTTGGTATGCTGAAGATATCATTCAGCAATTTGAAAAAAATGGCATAGAATTAAACCACAGTAAATGCTGAAAAGTGAATACACCATCAAAAACATAAAAAAAAAATTATTGTCACAAAATTCCAAAACATATTCAATTAATACTGCGGAAAATTATAATGTATCACTTTTCCATAACTAACTACGACCACATGAATAATACAAAATAAGATAACACATACCAGTTTTTTTTTTTATTTATTTCATATCCTGGTTTGGAACCACCCAAAACCCCAGATCTCAATGCTTCAATCATTGAAATGAACAGGGTGTCGAAAGTAAACAACTTTTAGTAGATTCTTAGTCGAAGTGAACGTTTTTCACTGTCGAAGTTTTTGATTACTGAGAATGTCACCGCAATTTTTATCGATATTTTGGCAAATGAAAAAGTTTGTTCATCCAACTACAATGGTACTGAGACACCACTGTAAAATATCACCAATGACGAATCTATCGAAGTTCATCCCCTATTTAGGAAAAGAATAAAAGAAATCGGAGATTTCCATGATATATTCAGTTATTACCAGTGAATACGTTGATGTTATCCACCACGTATTGAAACCCTTTATTTTCTCCGGGGTTTCCTCCAGATTAACCCCTTTTATTCACAAATTGCACTCCTAACTTGATATTGCTTCAACTTTCTTCGGTGTATATCCAGGAATTGAACTTGAGCAGCAAACAAGATTATCAGCATCCCCATTCCGTTTCCAAGGTCCGCTATGAAATTAGAGACAGGAAACTCGTTGGATATTGGATATAGTAGTCTCCAGCTGAATCCCTTGCTTACAATTCATGCGTAAAGTTTTCATTAATAAATATTCATGGAATTGCATGAGCCATATCGATGGAACTTCGTTAATGATGATGAAAATGTTAAAGTAGAATACAGTCTTTATGCAATTTTGCAAAAAATGTAATTACTTTCTAGAAGATTCCACAAAATCAATCAAGAGCAAGATACCTGTTCGATATATCAAATGGAAAAATTGACACTCTTCTGAATATCCCAAACATTTTTGCTCAAATTGGTGTCGGGAGTAGTATGCAATTTTCAATAAAATCTTGACACCATTGTGATCACTGAAAATCCTACAATTTCGCTCTCTCAGACATTAGTATACTAATGCATAAATGGTCCCTCTTGTTCCTACAAGACTTCCAGTATCCTACTGCAGCCTATTTGAGATGCACATCTGACACAAGAACAGATATCTCGGTAAAACTTGAAGATTCTACAACTTTGCTCTATTAGCTAATGAATGGTCCTCTTAATCCTTTGAAGACTATCAATAGACAGATATAGCTGATACAGAAACAACTTGAAGATCCCACAATTCCGTCCTTTCAGATTATTAACGAATGTTTTTTCATTTCCCTTCAATACTTTCAGTAATTTGGGCAGATGTAACAGGATGTTTGACAGATTCAGAACAGATGACCACGATTTTTTATCTCAGTCATGTCTCTCTGAAACTTACAGTGTCCCAAGGCAGGTAAGTAGGCTGTTTGACAGCTACAGCTAACACAGGAACAGGTTTCTTGGTATAACTTGAAGATCCTACAACTCCGCCCTCTCAGACTACTTGAATATCCTTCAATTCTGCACTCTCAGACCACTAATGAATGATACCTCCTGTCCTTTCAAACTTAGTGTTCTGAGACAGATAAGATAGTCTGTTTGACAGTTACAGCAGTTCCAAAAACAGAGCTTGGTACAACCTGAAGATCCAACAATTTTGCTCTGATGAATGGCCCATCTTGTCTATCTAGAACTTACAGTGTCTTGAAGCAGATTAAACCGGCTCTTTGATAGCTGATACAGGAACAGGTTGCTTGGTGTAACTTAAAGATCTTGCCCTCTTGGACCACTAGTCCCCCTAAGTGTCCAGAAGCAGATAGTATAGGCTGTTTGATAGCTACAGTTGATACCTGAAGATCCTACAATTTTGCTTTCTCATACTAGTAATGAATAGTCAATTCTAACTCTCTGAAGTTCTGAGGCTTATAAAACTGATTGTTTGATAGCTATCATAGCTGACACAAGAACAGGCTGCTTGTTATAATTTGAATATCCTAAAATTCCACCCTCTTAGACTACTTGAAGATCCTACAATTTTGCTGTCTTAGTTCACTGAGAAATGATGCTTCCTGTCCTCTCAAATCTTAGTGGTCTGAGACAGATAAAAAAAGGCTGTTTGACAGCTACAACTGATACAGAAAGAGATAGATCGGAACAGTTTCGCTCTTTCAGACTACGAAGGAATGGCCCATCTTGTCTTTGTATAACTGACAGTGTCCTGAGGCAGAAAAAATCGGTAGTTTGATAGCTACCACTGATAGAGGAACAGGTTGCTTGGTATAATTGGTTAAGATCATAGAACTTCAACCCCTCAGACTACTTGAAGATCCTACAATTTTGCGCTGTTGGGCCACTAATGGATTATGCATCCTGTTCTTCCAAATTTAGTGTCCTGAAGCAGATAGAATAGGCTGTTTGACAGCTACAGCTGATGCAGCTTGATACAGCTTGAGATCCTAGAATTTTGATCTCTCAGACTACTAATAAATGGCCCATTCTGTCTTTCTGAAGCTAATAGTGTTCTGAGGTGGATGAAACAGGCTGTTTGATAGCTATTATAGCTGACACAGAACACGTTCCTTGGTATAACTTAAAGATCCTACAACTCCGCTCTCTCAGATTACTTGAAGATCATACAATTTTGCCCCCTCGGACAACTAATTGATGATTTCATATGTTTTTTCAATACTGTCCTTTCAAAATGGTGTCCTGAGGCAGATAGAATGGGGTGCTTGACAGCTAAAGCTGATACAAGAACAGAAAGATCCTACAACTTTGCTCTCTCAGACTTTTACTGAATAACTCTTTTTGATTTTCTGAAGCTGACAGTGTCCTGAGGTAGGTAAAATATGCCGTGTGTCAGCTACAGCTGATACAGGAACAGGTTGCTTGGATAACTTGAAGATCTAACAACACCCTCTTGAACTACTTGAAGATCCTCCAATTTTGCTACCCCCATACCACTAATTGATTGTTTTATTTTATGATTCCAAGAATGACGCTTTCTTCAAGCAGATGGAATACGCTGTTTGACAGCTACAGCTGATACAAGAACAGATATATGGTTTGTGGTTATAAAGAAGTAAATTTTTTGTATAAAACAGTTGTTTTTGGTGGAAGTTATCGTGAAATTATGCCTACAAAAGAAGGAGGTATGTTGTATGATTGATTCCTTTCAATAAATTCTTCATGATGAAAGATTCGGAAGGTTATAATTGAGACACTCGATTTTTTTTAGATTCGTATTAAGGAAGCAAAACTACGTAAGTTGAATCACTTTTTTCCAAGGCGTGACCCGATATACTTCACCGATTAGTTGATACGTAATTTACACATATCACTGTTTGAAGACATTTTTACAAGAAGATATGGAAAAGAGAGTTGAAGAAAAACAATAAATAAAGAGTAGAGAGATATTAAAAACTGTAGGATGATGGAAAAAAGTAATATGAGAGTGAAGAGCTGAGAGTGAAACAGGGATATAAACTCTTTCCCAAAAAGAACAAAAATAATGCCAGAATGTTTAAAACGCTCGGCAAAATAAAAATAAAGGTATAAGTAGTTATTGGCTCATGAAAATGTGCGAAAAACGAAGAAACACTAGAACTGGCTGCGGAAAACTGAAGAAAAACAGACATTTGAAGAATAGCATAAGCCTAGTTTGATAGTTTCGCAATACCAAGTGCAAATCAATGATTAGTGAGAAAGTAACTCACGAGAATTCGAAACATCTGGGTGAGTCGAAAACAGAAATTGAAAATGAAAACGGAAGCAAATAAACTCAAGACAAAACATCCACAGGAAAACTCCAGTTTAAATAGTAGACAGTAAATATGAAACACCACGGAAATTCAGTTATTTGGCCTTATTGCATTCTGTGCATTCAATTTCCCACATCTGGTTTGCTAAAAAAATTATTAGTTCAACAAATAGGTTGCGCCACAATAAACAATGCAAAACAAAAAAAAATCCATTCCGTTGAAAAGTGTTTTTCATCCCGTACAGGAACAGAAAGGAAAATACGTCGCAGAGGTAGAGGATAAATTTCATATTCATGCTTTTATTTGCATGTTTCAATTTGGTCAACAGAATGCTTATATCTTGTAGCGGGTAGTATTTTGGAAACGAATGAATTTGCCAGGAAAGAAAACAATCCAAGATGTAAACAATCATCCATCTAATTTCGTTTTGCATTATTATTTTTCCTTGTTTGCCGTTCCATCTGCAATTATAATTTCTACTGTGCTGCGTCATCTTGTAACCGCTATTACGGTTCAATAAACAGAAATTATTTCTGTTACACGAAAACTGAGCTGGATACTCTAGAAATGAACTAAGAAATAATCATTGGAAAGATTACTTTGCATATTTTTTATTAACATTGGAGGAGACTGGAGCAAAATTGACTACAGGGGTGGAAAGAATAGTTCAAATATAATTTTAATGACTTATGTTGATTTGGCAACACTGCTATTTTCTGGACAGAATCCCATATGCGCAAACTCGTAACATATCACAGCCGACTAAAGCAATAATGTAATTAGTACAATTTACTTCAAGTAGATTAGAAATCTGACCATGCGCAAATGTCGAGTACATGATAGAAGACAAGCCTAACATGGTTGCCGCATTTCTGAAGTTTCGCACAATCTACTGCAGTAGAATATATAAGAATTATTATTAGTTGAAGATCGTCATGAAATACTGTTTTATTTTATCACGTTTCGATTTCGAAGGCATAAGTCTGGATGTTTATGACTCATAGTTTATCAAGAGCCAACTCATTTATCTGGAATTATGATAATTTAAAAATTGACAATGAAGTAAGGGTATCAAAATTACGACGAGATTTTTTTTTTTGTATCCTAAAATGAAACTGAGCTTCGTACATATGAAATTCATTACTTCCATATCATTGAAATCATGAGCAGTTTGAAATTGAAATAAATTTAATCAAAAATACTAGCGTAGCGAAGTTGAACAAAAGTTCATTTAAAAGATACGTATTCAAAATTGTAGCAATTTTACTATTTATGTTGACACTACATACAAATATATTGAAAAGTATTATTGAAAAATGCCCTATAAAATTTTTCTTGTCAGAATATATTATTGTCAAGTGAACAGTCGTCGTAGAATTCAATAATTTTGCTGTCTGAAAAAAGTAATTGTTTGCTATTGGTATAAGTATTTTGTTGTCGTTCGTAGAGTTTTTTACACAAGTACATAAATAATGTTTACTTGACTAGGGTTTTTTTTCTGAACAATAAACAATGAAAATTTTATTGTCCGAGAAAATTTTTGACGATTTCTTCCTGTTTTCTGCTAAACCTTGTATATAAGCATATACAAATCATACATTTTCAGAACCAGAATCAAATTTCACGTTTATAGTGCAAATTTCAAGTGAATCTGATGATTTTGTATTTTTTATGATTTTTCTCTTCGAAAGATTTGAAATTCACGGAGTACACAAACTCCACCATTCTGAATCGATTGGTGTTCGCAAAATTGCTCTTTTTTCAACCGTTCCCCAGTTGAAGAGTTCACCATTTATTCTGAGTTTGCGTTTATTGTTGAGTTCAATCTTGTTGTTGAGTCTAGTTTAGGTTGTTTATAGTATCGAATTATTTATTTTCAAAAAGTTACGTAGTAGAATTTAATTCATCGAAAGGTTTCCTGAAGTTTTGTTCAATCGATCGTATCAACCCTACATACAGTAATAACGTAAACTTCAAATTTGCATATCTTAGTAACACCACATACAAATTTGAAAAATCTTCCACAGTTAATTTATAGTCAACATTTTCGAAATGGTACGAATGAAATTAGATCCAAATTGACCGAACAGTTTTTGAAATATTCAATAAAAACATTATGAATGAACTAAAAAATACTAACGCACCCTGTATCTAAATGAAGGGTAATATTGAACAACTGAATTCATCACAAAGTTACTTTAACTTCTGTGTTATCGACAGTACCAAGGATTTTTTTTTTGATGTCGAAAACGATCTGTTAAACTTTGTTATTATCAAGGTATTTTTCAAAAGTTTTAAAATTTCATATTTCAAGCAGAGAGAGTTACCAAAAGTGCTAGAAAAAAAAATCAAAAAAACGATCTTTTTGAATATTATCATTGATAAGATTATAATTTGAACATGTTGAGTTACGATAAATACATTTTCATCCTGAATTTGTCTTATTTCGACCAACAAAATAGTTTTTTTTTCATTTAGATCTCACCCAACTACGATTTTTTTTTACGAAATTTGACCTCTTTTATCTCATACAAAATCATTTGAATTCGCACCTTTTTCTTACAACCCATGCTACTACAATATAATACAATTTCAGCCGATTTGACCGAGAGCCAATTTCCTATATGTTTTCGTGCGGTATCCTTTGAAATTAATTTTTCATGCGACCTAATGCTTCACCGACCCACAAATTCTGACTGGGCTATTTGCGTGGGAATTCAGCATGTTCTGCTATGCAATGTCACATATTTCAAAGACTGGGTTCACAGTGTAGTGAATTGCCAGAATTCACACAGGAATTTCGGGTTTTGTAGTTCGGAGATACTGGAAAATACATTTCAAGGGAACGTGGCAGGAATTTCAAACAGGGTTACTTGTCGGGTATTTCAATGTGCTCTGTTTATGTATTCCTGTGGGATGTTCAAATGATACATCTTGAGTAGGCAGAAGTGACAGAAGGCAATTTTCAGTGGGAAGTAAAGTGACTATCGACGTGGTTGTAACGAATTTTCAGGCCCGCTTTGGTAATAAACTTTTCTGTGATAATTTTTCTCCATGGAGGATTTCAGTCTGGACGATTTGTGTTGCACTTGCCTTTCGTCCAGGCACATTCTTATTTATAATTGCACGAGAGGTTTGTATTTTATCAGTTGTAATATCACAAGAGAGTGAGAATAAAGTGAAAATAATTCGACAGATTCTTCGAAAACTTGTTGCCAGGCAATGGACACAAGAGCCCGAAGCCAAATGGCAACAAGTTTGAGAAAAATCTGGAGAATTATTTTTCACTTTATCGAACTCTCGTGTGGTATTCGATGATTATTTTTTGATACCCCAATCATAGACCCAATCTCTATATAACATTTTTAATTTAACAATTTACTTGAATCACTATAAACAGAATGAAGTTTGGAATTTGAAGTTCTCATCATGAAATATACAACTATTATGGATGTTATGTCCTTGGCTGGAGGATTTCGTAACATTGTTTTGTTGGATTGAAAGCTATTGCTTTCTCTGTCTCTAGGTTATCAATTGAAACTGTTTCCAAATTTACACGTTACTCAAAATAGTATTCTCACATGCATTTTCTTCAATTTTCTTAAAATTTCATCGAATGATAATGTACTAAACCGTTTTCGAATAATTTTTGACTTTTCATGCAAACTGATGACAGACGTCAGATGAAAAGTATCAGTTGTCACATAATAAAAACAAAATACCACAACAAATTCCCGCGGCAATTTTCAAGGTAGAAAATTCCCACAATAATAATACTGTGATTGGCCTGAACGTACATGAATGCTTTGAATTGATGGTTTCGTTGGTTGCAAGAATTGTCAAAAAAAAAATCAATTGTATTGGTTGAGATCCCAGCATCAAGAATGTTCAAATTGTTAAATAATTATTTATTGAAAAGTTCGATTATATCTTAAACATAAATGGGTTTATTTGACTAAATACATTTTTAAATCTGGAAGAGAACAATTTTGGACTGTTATTCCTTATAACTAAGAACGTATGCAACTCTCCTATATATTGGTCGTTACCAAATTTATGGATATTTTATATATTCACAAATTTTATATCAAACTTTTTCTGGGATACTTATTAGAGCTACAAATCTTAAAAAAAACACTAAACTTCAAAACTTTTATTGAATCGTCTTGTTCACTCATAAATCACACTACCAACTATAATGGTATTATGGTTAGTTATTTGTCATTATAATTCAAAATGAAATTGTGCCGTTCATAAAGTTCGCGTTTCATTATTTGCAATTCGTAATTTATTGGCATTATTTCCGGGAAATGAGTTATCAGGAAGTGCGTATTCGCAATGACAAATGAAGCCATTATTTATTGCGAGTTCGATTCCAATATACGGGTTCAACCTCATCCAATGACAAAGAGACAAGGTATTTCCGCTTGGTCACAAAAATTGTGCTGTTGGTTTTCATACATATTCTCACATTTTTGTCGAGTAATCTTGATAACAAAGTTTCTTTCAAACTAGTGAAAAATATATTAAAATATGTCGTGAAAAATAACATTTAAAATAAATAATTAAACGTCCGTCGTGGTATTAGCCAGGGAAGTAGTTGTTTTTGGTGGATATCTGCCAAAATTACGGAGAGAATAGGTTTTTTACTGATTGAAATAAATAAGTTTGACTTGACTCAGGTCAGTTCAAATACATAAAAATACAGTTAAAATGAATAATCACATCGAGTACAATTTCTTAAAAGTCATTATAAAATTCTTGTATAATTTAATGATTCGCTTAAAAAACATTTCACAACCTTCCTGAAGTGTTGTAAAGGTTATATTTCTTTCATGTCATTCGGCAAATAATTGAATATTTTACAACCATTATAAATAAAGGAATCTTTTATGATGATCATTGGTATCGACAATTTAATGTTACTAGAAAAAAGTATTCTACAAGAATCTGTACGTTTTGATTCGCACATATATTCTAAGGCTGGTTTTTGCAAAACAAAAATATTCTGTAGTAGAAAACCATTACATACGCCCCAAAATGGAATTCTATATGATATTCCACGAGAGAGTAATAAAAATTCTTAGGTGCTGATAAATTCAGCTCATTTAAGACTACTCTAACTGCATAACAACCAGATCATATTTTGTTACAAAGGGCACGAATATGATCTTCAAATTTTAATTCACGATCAGTATGCAATCCTGAAAATTTCAAACTGTTTTTGTTTTCAATAATATCATTTCTGAGTATATTAGTTTTCGAAATATTAAGAGAAAGACGATTTGAGTCACACCAATTCTTGACTTTCTTCATATCAGTAGACATGATTTTCCCCAAATCATTAGAATTGTCAGAGTGCCAAAAAAAGTTAGTACCGTTTGAAATGAGAGTGAATTTTCCCGCGATTTCTATACTTATCAAATCGTTCATATACATAAGGAATAATGATGGCCTTGGTATTGGACCTTGAGGCACGCCACTACATATTTTCCCTATTCCTGAAGTTCTTGGTGCTCAGTGATTAATTTAATATGGATCAGATTCATTTCTGAGAGAGAAATACAGTCCTTTTTATTACATTTTGCACTTGTAGTGTAATTCCTCTAATCCTTGTGAAGTCGCGAATCCACCATACGCTTAGATGCTTCACAATGACAATTTTCTATTTTGTTTCAGTTTCCCAACGTCTTGTATCAAGAAAACATTGGTTCCACCGCAATCTAGAATCATCTCAACATGAGAGACATGGTGTGAACGTGTGAGAAAAAACGATGAAAACTCCAATTTCAGTTTCTCAAGTTTATCCCCCAATCACGAAATTGTCTGCCTACGTCCAGCGCCAACATGAAACTTTCATAATTTCCTCTCGCTGCAGAAATGATATTGCTTTCGATCTCATCAATAAATCAAGCTTAATTTGTTCGAGATTGAAGGCAACGAAACACCAGCCTAATATGTGTTCATCGTCATAAATTCCATACACGATGCTTCAGTTAATCGAGTTGCAGAGCTGGACTTGCGTCAGATGATGCCAGTTTGAACCTTGTTAAAACCCTAGTTCTTGTCTGGAAAATATGCCAATCTGAAGAATCCGTAACTTCGAAATAAAGCTGATTTTGGAAGTTTCTAATTTTACTAAAACATCTTGAAATGGTCAGTTTCATACGTGAACGAAATGATTTGAAACTTGCTCTTCAATTCTGTAACAGAATTGTCTATGTGAAATCTGGCGAGGCTGGAAAACTCTCTGACAATTTCATCACTGAAACGTTGATCAGCAGTAACTCTCAATAATATAACAAGGTGGTCGGTACATTTGGAAGCAAAGAGATCACTTCAAAAGAGATCAAGATTTCTCCTCCTTCCAGTTTTGTTACAAGTCTAGTCAATGAATCTTGGGTTTGCCAACAAAACATTAAATGGGATTGATACTGTATTGTATATCATCATTTCTTATAATATATACAGTGCATTCCATTTAAAACGAGCCATCCTGAATAACTTTTGGTACAATGATTTTCGGGAGAAATACGTCAACAATAGTATACAGGTGGACACATTTTGATATATTCACATTTGATCTAACTTTCCCTATCGCACCCCCAGAGCATGTCACCACACTTCGTTAAAACACTTCTCCAAGGAGTTATTTTTCATTCAGAGAGAGCAAATATCTTTCTTTCCGCAATTTTCTTCACCAACAATATATTCACGCCGCGTTTTCTCGACCACAAGGTTTCAATCATCAGAAGACGAAGTGCACAAATTCGTCCTTGTAGTAAATTCTTATTGGAAATCATTTTGAGAGGCTCCACCTAGAGAAAAGATCAATGGGAAGTTTGTTGGAACTTCCATTTGAATACTATGGACATAAGTGGACACCTCATGTTGAAGTCGAAGTACTCTTTTTCTTCACACGTTTCTACCAAGTGGAAAAATGAGGCAAACATCTGTCAGAAAACAACTACTTCCCTGACTGATACCATGACGGACATTGAACTACATCTGCCAGATATTTGTACAACGTTCTTCCAAGAAGACCCAATTGCAAAGGCGTATTTTGTAATTTAACAGTGGATTATCCTTCATTTGGCTGGGAATGACCACCTGCAGACATGCATGTTTCGAAGTAATGGCTCTCATCAGTGTCAGGGTGGGTCGGATAACACTATAATTTTCCTGTCCCTGCCAAATCAGAATCAACTGACTGATATCTCTTTACGAATGGAGCTACGACCCACAATTGAGTTTTAGGACTTCTGGAATAACGTTGCACAAATATCTGTCAGACAGATGTTTGCCTCATTTTTTCACTTGGTGGAAACGTGTGTCGATTTCATCGGTTTAATTTTTGTGATACTCTTTGGCACATATTTTCGAACTTTGTTCGAGATGATACCTCATGTTAGAGTGCCCAGTACACTGTGGAATGAAACCGTCTATCCAGTTTCAACAACATGATATTTTCTCTAGAAACTATTGTTCAGTTTGACACTAGGTATATGCATTTGAATAAGGTCAAAATATGTTTTAAAGTCAGCGTAAAGCAAATTTGAAACTCGTTATCAATTTAGATTTTATGCAAACTTGGCATTTTCAAATGAAATTCACGAAATAACCATTCTGATGATGATCGGTTATAGAGATAGAACACGAACTACAGTTGCGAAGTGTATCGCCGCTTTGGGGAAAATTTTCCAGGATCACCACTCTTATCACAAGGTACAGTTAGCAAAATTTTGAAGTTTGGGGACCAGGAGTATATACTACGACAAAAAAAAAACAACGAAATAAAATTAAAGGTATTCAAATGAACCTCCTCAAATGATTAACGCATACCTATGTCATTTTTGCAAATTCGAATTAAATATATTTCAAATTTGATATATATCCTATTCATTGAAAAAAAAAAGATCTGTGCGAGGCACTACTTCGGACACTTTGCGTATTATGGACCAAGCTCGTGGCAGAGTGGAGCCTGGATATACGGTGCGATGTGCGGTGTGATGTGCAATGCAATATGCGAGGCGATGTGCGGAGTAATGTGCGAGGCGATGTGCGGGGCCATGTGCGGTGCGGTGTGATGTGCGGTGCAATATGTGGTGCAATATGTGCAGCAATGTGCGAGGCGATGTATAATGATATGTGCGGCGCCATGTGCGGAGTAATGTGCTATGCCATGTGCCGTGCGATGTGCAGTGTTATGTGCAGTGTAATAGGCGAGGCGATGTGCAGTGCAATGTGCGAGGCAATGTATAGTGCCATGTTCGGTGCGATGTGGGGTGATGTGCGGTGCATTATGCGAGGCGATGTGTAGAGCGACGTGTGATGACATGTGCAGTGCGATGTGCAGTGTGATGTGCGGTGCAACAGGCAAGAAGATGTGCGAGGGGATGTACAGTTCCATGTGCAGTGCCATGTGCGGTACGATGTGCGGTGCAGTATGCGGGACGATGTGTGGAGCTATGTGCGGGGTAACGTGCGATGCCATGTGCGGTACTATGATGTGGACATACGCATATGTTATGGGCCAAATTTGGAGCAAAGTAAACTCTGGCTATGCACCACGCTGAGTGAGGTATGTGAGGTGCGATGCGCCAATGTGGAAATACGTTTCCACATTGCACTATTCCTTAGTGCAAGGCAGAAATCCAAATGGAATATTGGATATTAGACAAGCCCCAAAGGACATCTAAATGTCGATTCAGATACATGCGTGCCCCTGCAGGATATTTGAAGCACGTGCGCTTTATACGCATATGCATGAAAATTCACACACGTGCTTTTCACTTACGTTTTTATGACAAGGTATGTTATTTGGTTTTGTGATAATTTTTTCTATATTGGAATAATGCCATTGGAGTTTTTTCAAATAATTTCAACGTATTTTCTAATATAAATATTTATTATATGGATTCTCCAACATTATAAAAATATTTTTCTACCCAGTATTCTTTTAATGGTTTTCTGAATGCTTGACACAATTTTGAGCTCCTTATATTTTTTTAAATCTTACTGAAGAATTTGGGACCAGCATAAATTTGTGTATTTTTTTTATTTACTCAAGTTGCATTTAGTGAGATGTATATTTCTAGCATTATCAGTTTACTAATCATGCAAGTTGATTTTCTTAAGAAAGTTACTTTCATTCATTTTGAATAAGTAGATGCTCTTTGAAAAGAGTATTATGTTTTTCTCAGAACTGTTCTACGGGAATCTCTGTAACTCATGTTGAAAATTATTCTTATTATTCTCTTTTGCAAAGTGAATACTCTAGAATCTTCCGTTGATTAAAACCATACGACTATATTGTAGCTTATCAAAAAAACTAAGAAGTAATGAGCTGTAGATTTTTATCTATTTCTTTCTTTAAGTTCAAAATTCCAAAAGTAGCTCTGGCAAGTTTTGGACATAGATTGTCCATTTCTAGTGTAACATTTAAGTTTTTGTCTATAACACTTCCTAGAAATGTTGTCCTTTCATTGATTTCTATACTGTTTATTGTAGGGTTATCACACTCTTCATATCGAAAAAGTATACACATACAGATTTTGATTAATTTACCATTAGTGATCTGTTTTATAATTCATTCAATTATGATTTCCAATTCTGTTGATGTCTTATTCATCACAGAACATAAGAATGTGTCCCTCTGTAATATATGTCCTATGTCTGGAAAGTCGTGATAGTGGTCCCAATTCAGAAGCCTGAGGAACACCAATATCAACGCATTCTTCGATTTACCTCCTCTACAGACACACTAATATTCCTGTTGGATATATATGATTCCTTCTCATCTCAACAGATATTGATGATTTACACAGTCGAGGGCTGAGGTCAGATCGAAGAAAAATTCAGCTACTCTCCTGCTTGCATCTAGATGTCCATAGATAGTTTAGAAGATAGAACTACTTTACCTATCTTTACATCGTTCGGAAACTGTGCTAGCTCAATGGATTTGTTCAAAAGAAATGCGATAGATGTTTGGAGAACTTTGATCGAAATTTCATTCATTATAGTTGAACTTTCATTTTTCAAACTTTTTATTAATTAGACTACCTCTGTGCTTGTGACAGGTTCAACAAAAATTGTTATGTTGAATGTTTCGTTTTGGTGTGGTTGGTATTTTCCAGGAACCTATACAGATGTTGTGAAATAGTTCACAAATAAATCTCCAATTTCGGTGTCATCATATTTTTACGATGTATTATTTTTGAAAGTAGTTTTTTGTTGCGAGCAGCACAAATCCACTGCCCTGTCGACCTATTCTATAAACCGTCTTAAGCAGTAATTGGATAATTTTACGTGAGCACAGATGAAGCAAGTAGTCTTGTTTTAAATAATATTGAAAATATTGAAAGTTAGTGTCAACCTTCCGCAAAAAAATTCGCGTAGTATCAAAATCCGTTTCGTGATTCAGAAGAAGTAATCAGAAAATCACTCGAATGCAGAATCGAATAACTATTCAAAGTGGAAATTATCAAATACGATACAAAATGTTACACATTGGTAAATTTTTAATGACAGTAGATTGCTTTTCGTCCCGATGGACGAAAAGCTATAAAACCTGTTTATTCTGAACAGTCGATAAGGGAGTACAGCCCGACCCTGCTCAGCTATTGGCACCGGTATCGATTTCCCTATTACAACCAGAAAAAACGCAATATGAAGATGAAAGTCGAGAGCCAGCAATTTCAACTCTACAGTTCCGCATGTGTTATAAAAAAGCTGAAATGTAATTGATTCGGTAATGTGCGAGGTTTCATAAGGAACTTCAGTCGTTTCATATCTTTTTCAGTGAACGATGAAGCCATTAATTTTTCAATTTTCCGCTCTCGAGGGAAAAACTCATTTGGAGTTTCATTAACGGGAAACAGCGTAATTTTGGAGAAACTACGATGAAAAATACGCTATTGCGCTACTGTGAAAAAAAAATCTGTGTATTTCTGTTCACGATTACTATCCATCACAAATGAGGTCTGTTGAACAAATAGGAACACGCATGATTCTATTTTTAGGGTTATTTGCAACAATTACTAAAAATAAGGAGAGGAAAGATATGACTTATAATTTCCACTATCAAATAGTTATTATAATCAATTTATTGAACACAAATAGTTGTTTCAAATACTTATTTTTTTGACAGCAGTAGCAAGCATGGCCTCCTATAGTGTCCAAACATAATACTCGCCTGTGCTATGCGAAAGCTATAAATATAATTAGTTCGAATCAGAAAAAATTTGAAATTTTTACCTTCTTGAGTAGTACAAAATTGTCAACAAATAAAAGAAGAATAACCAAACAATTTTTGAACTGCTTTTCGCAACTGAAGTTAGTAGTTTGGTATTCTATTTAAAACGATAATTTGGGCATCAATGTATAGTAAGCTCGGGTAAGTGTGAATTTGGGGCAAGTGTGAGTTTGCTCGCTATCTTCGCTAAACCGGGCGACAGCCCAATGCCATCTATTGACAAATAGCCTACACTCATAATGAATCCATAACCATCATATAAAATACAAAAGAGATCTTGTGAAATCCAAATATTTTCCCCAATTTTCTAACCTACAATTCATCAACCCGAACGAGTATATCGAGTTTATTTCAATCTTTGAGTGTATTGTTAAAATCTAAGGTAAGAATCCATTTTATACACTTTTCTTCTGCCTAAACAATGAATCTAACTATAGATTGCCGTTTTTTCATGAAGTTGTTTTTTTTACATTTTTCCATTGCATGTCTCACTTACCCCGAAATTAAATGTTATTGGCTATAGTGTGACCTATCTTTCGGGGTAAGTGTGAACCTGGTTCATTTGGCCAATCTAAACAGTAATATCTTCTCAGCTATAGTACGATATTATATACGGAAATCTCAGAGAGCCAAACAATATACCTGGCCAGATGTGGAAAACATTTATACACTTTCTGAGGATGAAATAACAACTGTGCTTCCATCACCACTCGTCAGAAGATGGGGATCAATGAAATTCTCATTTGATTTTTCAGATTTCTACCTGTAAATTTTTCTTTTCAACAAATGTTCACTTTCACGATTATTTTTTGTTTTTTTCCAATGGGGCATTTCAAATTCAATATTAAAAAGTTCCTAATTATGTTTTGAATAAAGATTTCTCGAAACAAATAAATTGTGGTGAAAGTTCCTTTACTGTTCACTCACACCTGCCCCAAAGAGAGATTTACGTGAATTAATATCTTTAAATTTGGCCAGAATCACACTTGCCCCAAATTTCCGGAGAAGTGTGACCTACGGAGATGTATGTCTAAATATATGAATAAAATTCATAGAATACGTTTTTCAACAGTTTTCTGTGGTGTATTACAAAAACAGATCTTCGAAGTAAATACCTGCAAAATTTCATGGTTAATATTAGTTCAGGTTCATCAGATGGACTAAATGCAATGCGAACTAATGAAAATCACGGTCACACTTACCCGAGCTTACCTTAATTTATAGTCAATGTGAATTATTTACTAAACATACATTTCTACCATCTTAAGTATATTGTTTTTTCACCAACAAGATTGTTTATGAGGCGTGATCAGAATTATAATGGCAATGATAGTTTCGCGTTACAAAAATACCCAAAATTATGAAAATTTAAAATAAAAACATGAAACTTTCGTTATGTTGCAGCCTTCACAAAGCTCCTCCTGAAACAGTGACCTGTGTAGCTCTTATAAATAACTTTTCCAAACCATTTTGCAATCAAGCTGGGAATTTCTCCTATTTTATTCATCCCCATATGTTGGTTAATATATTTTTCTCTCGAATACTTCAAAAATAACCTGTACTGAGGTGGCCGTAATGCTCTATACTTGTGGTATATCTCAATATAATCCCAGTATATCAATATATGGTGTGGTGTTTCTGCATGTTTCCCACAGAATCTGCAGGTGCTGTCCTCTTCTAAGCCTAGCTTCCTTAGGTGTTCTTTGAGTCTGCAGTGCCCCGTAAAAAATCCCGTGATTGTCTTTAGACTAGTTTTGCTAAAGTTTATCAGTGTATTCGATCTTGCTCGGTTGAAGTTGTCGAGGAGATCTTTGGCCTGCCTTAGCCCTGGAAGTCTTTGCCAGTATGTTGCTCTCATTGCTTCTTCAGTTTTATTGAGTTCGTCTTGGAAATCAGATTTTCCAAGTCCGCAAAATGCTTGCTCATTGCCCTCCACTCCGACGTGCCCCGGTACCCAGAGGGGAATCACCTTGTTGTTCCTACCTAGATCATTAAGTTTGTCTAGGCATTCCCAAACCATCTTTGAGTTGATGTCATATGAGCTCAACGCTTGACTATCGGAGAGGATTGCGATTTCCTTGTTCCGGTATTTCCTGTCGAGGTTGAATTGAATGCACCTTTCTATGGTGTGAATTTCCGCTTGAAAAATACTGGGGGACAGGCCCACGGATCCGGAGAATTTGGTGCGAGGCCCAAAGAATCCTGCTCCAGTTCCGTCGGGAGTTTTGGACCCGTCCGTGTACCATGTTATGGTATTCTTTCCCAGTGCTCGAATGGATTCTATGCTCCATCCACTCCTGGTATTTAATTCCGTCCAAAAAAAATTCTCGAAACTATATTTCCTGGTAATTTCGTCAGTTGGGAGATCGGCAAGGTGTGCACTTTCGGTGGGGGTTGAGCCCCTTAAGTTGTGTGCTGTCCCTTTGAGTCCGACTTTAGCCAACCTGAGGTGTGCTCCCCAAGCAGTTCTCCTCACCATGATATGGAGAGGAGGGAGGAACTACGAGCAAACACAGTCAAACATGTGGCGTGCCCACAAACCGTTTCTATAGTAAGAGCACTGGATGCTGTGAAATTGTATTGAAGTATCAGTTAGTTATTTTGGACTTATTTTTTTCAGACAGTAAAAAAAATTTGAATGCGATTTTACAGAAAACATTAAATAATATTTTCAAGACAACAGTTGTTTAAAAGCGATAACTTATCGGTACAAAAAAACACTTCAAGATGTATTGAAAGTATTTATTTTTAATATAATTCAGACGATGTAAATTCACATTCACGGTTGTATTTCATGTATAAAATATGTGTTTTCATATCACATTCGAGACGAATTTTGTCTCCAAATTGGCTAAAAATTAACACTCTCATGTGCCATCGAAAACACACTCGTTTCAAGCACTTAATTCAAAAATTACTATTACATTTATTTTTTAGCCATTTTACTAGCAAAATGTATGTCTATTTTACACTGTAACAAAAAAATTATTCAAGAAGTGCAGTTTGAATGTCTCATTGCTACTAAATCTAGTATGCCTTTCATTTTGTCCATATTCCTTCAACCAATCGCTGTAGTGTGATCTATCATAACCGTGGTATGTTTTATTTATGAACCGAAGACAATATCGATGTTCCCAATATAGACACTCGTAAAAAAAGGGAATCGATATCAACACTAGGTCGTTTAACCAGTATCCACTTATTTCAAAAATAAAACTGATTCGCGCATGGTGATCTATTTTTTACACAGAATGGTCAGTCCGTAGTCCGGTCTATTTAGACATTCGAAGTTACCTAAATTCCCACCAAGCTGAAAATCGGTAAGATTGTTTAAAATATCATTAAAAACAAAATTTTAAAGTTTCCCATCTTTCCCCTGTAAGGAAAAAATTTTATTCAAGGTCAAAGGTAAAAAAAATTAGTTTTTCGCGATTTTCAGCAAAACGGTAAAATTTATCATAAAAATATTTTCAACAAAAATTGTTGTGTTTTTTTCTACGAGCCACCGTTTTTGAGATATAACAATTCAAAAAGTTGTAAAAGTTGTAATCGTCATAATATGCACACGTTTCCTCGCCACCTATGAGGTAGTGTACTTAGCGCGTTTTTTTTTTGTGGTTTCCCCAGTAGGCCTATTCCACGGGTCAGTTTTGATCCTGTTTAATTCGAAACTATTGAAAAATAATGGATATTAGCAGAGATTGAAAAGATAAAAGCAATTTAACTTAAAATAAAGTAGTGAAATTTAATCGTCCGAGTCGTAACTTTCAAAATCTTCTTCTTGTTCTTCTTCTTGATCTTCTTGTTCGTCTTGTTCTTGTTCTTGTTCTTCTTCATCTTCATCCTGAGTGCATGTAAACTGCGTTAATAGCGATGTATCGCATGTTGCCTCGTTGGAATCAAACGGATCCTCTACTGTTGGTGATTCAATATTAGAGCACAACCGGCCTTGACAATGTGTACATGCCGGAGAACAGAACAGTCCGACTTTTTTGCAACCACATTTAGCACTGCATCCCTTTTTGCAGTTGCAAAAAATCGAGTTCAGCAGTTTTTCCGGCGCAGGTGGAAGTAAAGTGTTCACTGGTTCTAATATATTGTTGACCAACTTCCAACCCCAGTCTGTAGGGTCTAGCTGATAACCAAGCCACACTTGAACTTGGTAATATACCCTAAAAAGATGTTGATGAGCAGCAACTGAGGTTGGAGGAAGACAAGCTAATTGTACTTGTTTTTTACTTTTGGTGTTTTTAACGAAACATGCATATCTATACTTATCTAAGCAGGTAGTTTTTTTAGGAGCTCCGTACATAGAAAGAAGAAAGCGAATGCCGTTAGTAATAATTTCTTGTCGAGTAGAACTACTATTTTTAAAAACTTCAGCACATTCAATTAAATTTTGTTTCTCAAATAGTTTGAAGACTGTTATTTTTATTTTATTTTTATCACAGCCAGTTATTGCGTGTAAAAATAGTACATGATTTTGACACTTTGCAAAAGTGGATAAACTTTTTGATGAATACATTTCCGATTGATGTTGAGCTTTTCCTGGTTTTAAGAAGAAAATAGTTTTTTCAGTTGGAGTTCGAGCAGTCAGTAATACGAGTAAGTCTATATCTTCACCAACAACAATAGTTGTATTTGTCAAATTGAATTGCTCAATTGCTGTTTCAATTATCAATACATCAGCATCATTATTAGCTTGTCTTACCAATATATTTTCATGCATATTATGACGATTACAACTTTTACAACTTTTTGAATCGTTATATCTCAAAAACGGTGGCTCGTAGAAAAAAAAGTATTGATTAATTTTTTGTAGATAATTTTATGATCCACAATTTTTGTTTGAAATATTTTTATTATAAAACTCACCGTTTTGCTGAAAATCGCGAAAAACTAATTTTTTTTACCTTTGACCTTGAATAAAATTTTTTCCTTACAGGGGAAAGATGGGGAACTTTCAAATTTTGTTTTTAATGATATTTCAAACAATATTACCGATTTTTAGCTTGGTGGGAATTTAGGTAACTTTACTCTTATTTTTTGGTCTAATTTGACCGGACTACCGAGGAAACGTCTGTGCTGTTCAGGCAAGTGTGAACGGGTAATTTAAGCTATTGATAAATAATTATCTGGTTTACACAATTCGAATATGTTTAGCTAAAACATAAACAATGTTAAGCAGAAGTATGTCATGAATTAGAGACGAAGAAATTTGAGAATGAAGTAGCCAAAAGACATAGGGTCGAATAGTTCGGTCAAGCTGCCATAAAATGGAATCATACATTTTGGTTTGTTTTAAAGAAACCAGTAGAAATACCGAACGAAATATGGTGTCACTAGGTCCTTGTAAGTCCTCGTAAATTCATCAACCGGAGTTTTTGACTACCTCAAGAATTACTTGAAAAATTCACTCTCTAACTCCGATAGACAGATTCAGTATTCGAATGACATTGAGGTCTAGACATTTTCATTGCAATGGTCAGGTCATAATTTTCATCGCTATCTGGTGACACTAAAATTCGCCTCCGAGTTTCATATTCCGACATACTTCATTACTTTCATTTGACTGTTCGAAGTTCACGACCCGCCTATCTTGAGACACTTCACTTTTTTATCGGTTGATATGAAATTTTGAAAAGTCGTCTCTTAATGGAACAACTTGAAACAGTGTCTGAAAGCTTTTCTGTACAGAGACATCATTCAATATCTTCGACGGAAATATAGAAAAGGAAACAGGGCGGGAATAGTTATTTTCCTACAAGCGTGCGTGTTCCGCCCTATTCCCGCACACAATTTAGTTTGAGAGGTGTCATTTTCCCGCACTAGTGCGGGAAAAATTTTCCCGCACGCTACTATCACTTTAAGTGAGTTTTTCCCGCACTAGTGCGGGAATAATTTTTCCCGCACGCAAAAGTTTGTTCAAGAGAGCAACATAAGATGTTTCAATACGCTTGTAGAAAAAATATTGATCCTAACTCATACGGAAAGGTACTCTCCCGCACTCGACTGCTTACCCGAACTCCGCTTTGCGTCGTTCGGGTAACGGCAGTCTCATGCGGGAATGGTACTCTTTCCGTACTTGTTAGGATAATAACTATACCTTTCCGTATGAGTAAGGATCAAGATTTTTTCTACAAGAGGATTGAAACATCTTATGTGATGCTCTTGAACAAACTTTCACGTGCGGGAAGAATTATTACCGCACTAGTGCGGGAAAAACTCACTTGAAGTGACATTAGCGTGCGGGAAAATTTTTCCCGTACTAGTGCGGGAATATGACACCTCTCAAACTAAATTGCGTGCGGGAATAGGGCGGAACACGCACGCTTGTAGAAAAAGGATTTTTCAGCAGAATCCAAAAACACATTAAGCAGGAATCAAGTTAGGACTATAACGGGTTTTCTCATTGGTCACAGTCCAATGAGAGGACACCTGCACAAAATGAGCCTATACAGTGGAGAACTTTCCTGCTGACAATGTGGCAAAGAGACAGAAACGGCCAAACACGTACTGCCAGAATGCGAGGCATTAGATAACAAAAGACAGGCCATTTTTGGGGAATGCTTACTCCCGAAGAACACAACATCCAACCGTTGGAGAACCTGTACCCGATCAATTTGTGTAAAAAATACATGTCTTTGAGACCAAAGAATTCTTGTTCTAGTCGCTTTTTTGTTTTTTATAAAAATATGAGGTGTACCAGCCAGTGTGTGGGAATAAATACATTGTCGAAGATACCTTCAAGAATTGCAATGTTTTTGAAATTGGAGGACAGCGCTCTACACCGGTCACTGCCTGAGAAGGTTTTCGGCGACTCTTTTGGGCAATGCCTAACATGACTACTTTGAAGCGTCACGGAGGACGGAAGTCGTCGATGGTAGCAGAAGGATAACTTACTAGTAAGTTATGGATTGAAACACACTAGTGTGTTATTTGATAGTTTACTTGTTTAAAATGATATTAATAATGATAGTAATAACTGTCATGTGTTTGATAAAAACGTTTTCCTCCCGGCGAGAGGAAGAGTTGAAAAAAACTATTTTTATCACTCATCTCTGTGATTCTGATCCAATTTCATCCATAAAGCAGGACTAAGCAGAAATACCAATTTGCCGGAATCTCTGGTTCAGAAGTGCAATTTCCAGCAAAAATCACAAGACAATAAAAACAATTTTCAAGTTCCATCGTCTTTCATAGCCAATGATTCCGCTCCGAGACGAAGTTCAAGTAGTTTGTTTTCCATTTTGATGAAATATTTGAACGGGACACATCGTCAAACAAAAGAAACAGCCATTCTCCGTTTAACTCAACTTTGCAAACTTCTTATTGCGAGTTCGAACTTTCTTCTGCTTCTTCTTTGCTCCGCGTTATTGAAATTCGAGATCTTCCGAATATCAGCTGCGATATTTACCGACGCCTTTGGTAAATTTATCGTTGATGAGATTCTCGCAGGAAGTTTTCACGGCCGACTGTGAGTTGGAAGTTCAAGAACTCGGTTTGGATTTTCGGGAACGTTAATTACAGAGTCTATCTACATTGTTACCGAGCGAATGCGGCCGGTATTTCCAAGGTTAGGGGTGTGCTCGAACTCCGAAATCGACAAAAGATAAATATTGTACCGGATGACCCATTTAGAAAGTTACGCCCAAATATCTTCGAAAATAAGACCAGGGAATGAACAACTCCACGATTGTAGATAAATTTGTTGGAAAACAATACAAAGAAGAATTATACGAAAAGATAGAGAAGGAGATAGAAAAGATACCAAAGATGTCGTACTAGTAGAGTTATACGAAAAGATAGAGGAGGAGATAGAAAAGATACCAAAGATGTCGTACTAGTAGAGTTATACGAAAAGATAGAGGAGGAGATAGAAAAGATACCAAAGATGTCGTACTAGTTCTTTGCTCAAATAGGGAAAAAGGATTTCATAGAACAAATTGCGGGAAAACACACAATCCACGAATATACGAATGATGATGGACAAAAAACTATGTAACCTGGCAACAAGAACAAATATGATAATAAGCTCAACTAAATTCAAGCACCTCAAAATGCACAAAGTAACATGGAATTTACCAGACCAACAAACATATAACCAAATAGATCATCACATACTATCAATAAGAGAAAAAATCAACGGATCACTATACGGTCACAGCTACGAACAAACAAAGAGTAAAAAAAAAGGATAAAAACGAATTGTCAGAGGAAAAATTGGGATATAGCTAAACAATATAATATTTCTGTGAGAAAGGAGGAAGTAACAACACAACTAATGAATAGGAAAAGGGAATATGATATCGAGACAGAGTGGAACAACATCAAAGAAAGTATGAAAAAAACAGCAAAAAACATGTAAGACTGATACAAACCAACCCCTTCAGGCATGAATAGTACAATGATACGTAAAAAAGTTACAGAAAATAAAATACGGGCTAGGGCTAAATGGATGAGGACTAAAAAAACGAAGACAAAGAAGAATATGAAACACGAAGGAACAAGCGAAGAAGAGGCAGTGTAAAAGAGAATGGACGGACAAGAAAGTGAAGAAAATTGAACAAGAAAGTAAAAATAGAAAAACAAAAAGTTTCTATAATAAAATTGAAGAACAAAATGAAAAAGCAAGAGGAACAGTGATATTAGAAGACAAGCAAGTTTGGATGAAACACTACAAAGAATTATTGGTAGAAAAAATACGAAAAAAATATTTCGCGGAATATTACCCCTCTCAACTCCAGTTTTCAACTCGAGAATGGTTGAATATTTTGAGAATTTGAATTGGAAATGTCATCAGAGAATAGTATGAATGAGTAAAATAGCAGACTTTCGAAAATGTACAGCTCGAAAATGCAGAGGTTGCGTAAAATGCCTATGAAATCTATAAGCGACTAGGAATCGATTCAAAATTTGTTGAACACGTCCAAAAAAGATTGATTTTCGAGAGTGTGGAGTGAAACAATATTTGGCGGAATATTAACGCTCTCAACTCCAGATGAAGTTTTCAACTCGAGAACGGTTGAAGATACAGCAATTACGCAAACGCCAATCGATTCAGAATGATGAATTTGTGTACTGGAGATTTCAAATTGAGGATGTCATCAGACAAAAGTATGAACGAGTACGATACCAAATTATCGAAAATTTTCAGCTCGAAAATGTAGAGGTTTCGTGAAAAGCTTATGAAATCTATACAAGAATCGGAATCGATTTACAATTTGGTGGGCACATCCAGAAATGATTGGTTATAAAGAATTTGGAAGGAAAAAATATGAAAAAAATATTTAACGGAATATTACCGCCCTCAACTACAGATGAAGTTTTCAACTCGAGAACGGTTGAAGATAGAGAAATTTTGCGAACGCCAATCGATTCAGAATGATGGAATCAGTATATCTTGGAAATTTTAATTGAAAATATCATCAAACAAAAGTATGAATGAGCACAATGGCAAAGTTTCTGCTCGAAAATGCAGAGATTCCGTAAAAAGCCTTTGAAATCTATAGTCGACTCTGAATCGATTTGATATTTGATGAGCACATTCAAGAAAGATTGATTTTCGAAAATATGGATAGAAAAATATGAGAACAAAATTATTTGGAAGAATGTACTGCTCTCAACTCCAGAGGAACATTCCAATTCGAAAACGGTTGAAGATAGAGCAATTTTGCGTACGCCAGTCGATTCAGAATGATGAAGTTAGTACACTAGAGATTTCAAATTGAGTATGTCATCAGACAAAAGTATGAATGAGTACAATACCAAATTA
Source organism: Chrysolina americana (assembly GCA_958502065.1). Lineage (NCBI taxonomy): Eukaryota > Metazoa > Arthropoda > Insecta > Coleoptera > Chrysomelidae > Chrysolina > Chrysolina americana. The sequence continues at coordinate 61,551,420 of OY293419.1, read as the reverse complement.
TTGAAAATTTTCAGCTCGAAAATGTAGAGGTTCCGTGAAAAGCTTATGAAATCTATACACGAATCGGAATCGATTTACAATTTGGTGGGCACATCCAGAAATGATTGGTTATAAAGAATTTGGAAAGAAAAAATATGAAAAAAATATTTAACGGAATATTACCGCTCTCAACTACATATGAAGTTTTCAACTGGAGAACGGTAGAAGATAGAGAAATTTTGCGAACGCCAATCGATTCAGAATGATGGAATCAGTATATCTTAGAAATTTGAATTGAAAATGTCATCAAACAAAAGTATGAATGAGCACAATGGCAAATTTTCGAAAATTTTCTGCTCGAAAATGCAGATTCCGTAAAAAGCCTATGAAATCTATAGTCGACTCTGAATCGATTTGATATTTGATGAGCACATTCAAGAAAGATTGATTTTCGAAAATATGGATAGAAAAATATGAGAACAATATTATTTGGAAGAATGTTCTGCTCTCAACTCCAGAGGAACTTTTCAATTCGAGAACGGTTGAAGATAGAGCAATTTTGCCTACGCCAGTCGACTCAGAATGATGAAGTTAGTACACTGGAGATTTTGAATTGAAAATATAATCAGATATTCATTCACTAATTTTCATTTTAATTATAATTAAAAATTAAAGTCTTCAATGAGGAATTCTTCTGAACGTAAAGAGTTTTTTTACAATTTACAAAACTTTTTCGTTTTGTTAATTTTTCTGATAAGGAGGGGTAAGTGGTCTTCCTATTGTACAGTATGGAGGAGTTTATTTGGGCTGTTTTGGGAATAGGAAGATCAATATTATGTACGAGTCGAGTTTCATATTTTGACTGGTGATGTAATACTTCCTCTGAAGTTTTTATGTATTAAGCAAACTCTGTTGGTTCCCCCCATCTTGCTTCGAATTTTTGAGAAATTCATATCAGCAACTCTTGGATTTGACACACTGTATATTTCGACTGACGCTCGTATCAAATCAGTTAATTCAGTTGGTCAGCGATTGAACCATACGATCGTTCAACCAATCATTTCGTCATTGCCCCAATTATCTAAACAGCCGATAAATTACCCAATAGTACAATCAATCAAGCCACCATATAAACACTCAATTAATTAATAAACAAGCACTCAACCAATGGACCAATGAATAAAGCGATCAATCAAGCTGAAACTACCTACGATAAATCGTTGCAAATGTTCGAAAGATTTCAGAATGTCTTTCGGTGTGTTCGAAACTAGCCAAGTCTTGCCAGAATCGCAAGTACCGTGTGAGGACATTTTTTTCCATAATTGTTCGTGTTTCCCATGAGGGTTGAAGAGGGTGGTATTTTCACAATGGTGTTTTGAATTATATGAACAAAATTGAGAAGCTGATGCGTAAATACGATCAAGGTCACTGTACACCGCCCAAATGCATGTGAATACCAGGATAGGCACTTGACCTACATACTTGTTGATATTATATTGAAATGTTGTTTTGGTTGTGTCCGTATTTCATCCCTCTGTGCCGCTGGTTTTAATTGATTAAACATTTATTCGACTCTGTTTTCATATAATTTGTCACTTCGCATTTAATTATAGTACTGGGTGAAGTAGCTATTTACTTATACATATATTTGTATGTGGGTAAATAGTTCAATTTTTTAAGAATACATTAACACTCCAAAATCTTCACTAACGATAACAAATCCCTGTTTACTTACCCAAACTACTTGAAAATATACAGAAAGATCAAATTTTATCATTATAATTTCACGAAAATACCATATTTTGTGAAGGTACGGCATTGGTGCAGGATGTGCAAAGCTGACAAAAAATGCTTTAAGCACTAAGCACTTTTGAATAGTGCTCTAAAATCGTCAGCAATGTGGCCACCAATTTAATTTCTATCAACTGACCTTTATTGTCAATGATTTTTAGAGGAGAATTCTATTTCACTAGTTTTATAACAATGTCCAATTTTTAATTAAATTTTTTATAATTTTTTTTCTGAAGCTAAAAGATAGGTTCTGCAATAATTTTGTCAATACTGAAATATTGCCATTTGAGTTTTTCAAATAATTCCGAAGTATTTTCCACTGTATCTCTTGTTTAAAATAAAACATTTCCTAATTCCATGCCTGCTCACCATGCGTTTTTCACGCACGCCGACAGGCATAGGTATGAACATCGACAAGCATGCATGCATCGGCCTTCAATTATCTAACAGTTTGATTGCTTATGCTCAATGCTTCCTGAGTAGAATTTTTTTGACAGTACTCAGTAATCGTCAGCATTTTATGAATAAAAATGCGTAGTGTTCAAGATCACGGAGCACTTTTTAAGAGTGCTCGAAGAATTTTCTGTCAGTGCTCAGCACAGCTCTGTTTGGCATATGAAATAATTGAAATGTCACAAATTCCACGGATGGGAATGAAAGAAATGTGGACGAAAATAGCACCTTCCAACTCCCGATGAACTTTTCAACTCGAGAACTGTTAGAAATAGAGCAATTTTGCTAAAGTCAATTGATTCGGATTGATGAAATTAGAACACTCTATGAATTTTGAGTCATTCGACATGAAACAAAATTATTTGAAAAAAAAAAAACAAAAAAGTCTTATAAAACAGAAAAAATATAACTCATAAAGACAGCCTCATAATTTGTAATGAAAAATATGTCAAATCATCAGAAAAAAAGTTTACCAGAGAATTTCTGACAGATGACAAGATGTAGATAAATATAATCAGTCAATAAACCATTGAAAAAAATATGAGGGACTTTTATACCATAATTATATTCACTATATTGCAGAGTGATGAAAATGTCTTTCGTCAATCAGGAAAAGATCGACATGCAATCAAGGCGCACCTTGTACCTTTCCACCATGATCATAATAATATCACTGAGTTTCCCATCTCAATGCATCGTTTTTAGGTGGTTGCTCCGTCACAATCCCCTCACTTACTAAAGAAAGAATGATACGTGTCTTCCAAGGAGAATAGAACACGATACTGCCTTACAATCTCAGACAATTTCCCGGATTTTCCCGGCGTCAGGTGAATGTACGGTATCAGATTACCGTCGGGAAATTCATTTCTGCACGTTGCATGACGAGGTGGAAGGTGAGCAAATAGTCGGGTCGAATGAGAGCAACTGCACAGTCGGGAAATTGTGTGAATTCAAATTATTAAAAGGCTTGAAGCAAGCGGTGCACGAAGTCATAGCTTGACTAAGAGAAAATGAGGTAAACTTTTTAAGTTTGTTGTAACTTGCTTAGGACAATGCTCCGTATAGAAAAGTGGAAATATCATCTCCAGCGCTGTTATTCCTGCCAAATCTAAGTGCCGTTACACAAGGAGCGTAAGATCAGCGCGTATTGCCAGCGATTACCATGTACCCATTTTTCAAACACGAAGTAATCCTTTCACATGCTTTGCGTATGGTCAGTAACCAACAAGTCACTGCTGCCTCTTCAACTGTTACATTCATGATATATTTTCGTAGTAGGATAGTAAAAACGAAAATAGAATAGATGCTGTTGCTGATGAAACGAAGAGAATAAAAGAAAAAGGAATAAGATTGTTGGTGCATCCTATCGTTGGTGAAATGTTCTTGAGCCACCTCATATTATACAACAGCAGCAGTATCTTGTCTTATCTTTTTAAAAATATCAATTTACCCTCAAATATGTCTATGAGCTATTGTGAATTTGTAAATGTTTTTTGTTGAAAAATTTAATTTATTTTTGGTCAAATATTATATTATCGATCCATAATAAGCGCCATAAAAGGCTCTACAAATTTCATGTTTAAAATTAATATTTTTTCTTAAAAAATCTGGAAATTCGTCCTGTTTCTAATGAAACACCTCATTTCTTCATTTGGTGCATAGTTTTTGTCCAACCCTTTCTTTAAAATATCGCTTCGTGTCATAATTACCCGTTTAGAATATGAACAAGTTGTGAATTCGACCATACCAATCTATTATTTATGTTGTTACCAATGATTTCGAAATGTGTGCTATTATCTTACTCACGTTCTTTGGCTTATGAGGCGAGAACTCAACTCGCTAACCAACGCGGGCATAAATGTATTTCCTGGAATTCAGTTAGTTTGGCAGGTCAATTTGTCTGTCAATATGTATCACTATTGAAATCTTTGGGGAATGCCAGTATTAGGGCCAGTTTATCAATGTCGTGTTAGCGAACTTTGACTCCCGGTTAAATTTGACTCGGGGTTAGAATGAATATGACTTTGATAAATGAGGGAATCGGCTCATATTCTAACCATGAGTTAAATTTAGCTCGAAGTTAACGTACATTGAAAAACCGGCCCTCAGTACGCAAGCCCTCGTACAAAGTGGTAACCAGCAAGTGGTAACATTGTATACTGTTCAAGTGTAACGAGTCGCAACCTTGAAACCTTGAAAGTGGTGAGTTTTCCTTTGTCGCCAAATCGACATCTCTGGAGCGTCGGACTGCTGAAGATCCTTATTAATTTTTTTGGACAATAGTGACATTGAAAATCTCATTAAACTATTGTATTCTCCTACGGCACATATAAATAGAGAAAGAACTGGCACAATGGATAGATCTCTGGAGATAGGTTGACAGTGATCTCTGTAACCAGCACTAGTAATAACTCTAACGGCTCTTTTTTGCAATCCGAAAACTCTAATAGCGTGATGAGAGTTACCCCATACACGAATGCTGTAATTCATATGATAGTGAAGAAATAAATATCAACATGTTCGAACTGTATCGAAGCATAAATGTTACGCAACAAATATATCGAACTTGATGATTACTGATATATGAGACGACCAAGCAGTATGCCATCTATAACCACCCCAACAAGCAGTTTAATACACTTCCTGCATTTAGAGATAAAGGAGTTGCTAGGTTTGTCGTTGTTCAGTTTGAGGTTGTTTGCACTGAACCCATGTTGCCCTTCATTGAGAGAATCTACCATTGTGGTGTGGAGACTTTCTACATCCGAAGCAGTATTCAGTAAATTTGTATCATCAGCATGAGTCACATATCTATTGGGAAATGGAAAATTAAAGAGAACATTCACATGAATAATAAATAATAGAGGAACGGATCCCTAAGGTACTCCATATGAAATGTTCTGGAAGTCAGAATGTGTTTTATTTTTATATACTGCTCTCTCCCTGTTGCGTAAATAGGCCTTTTACACCATAATAACGCAACTTTTCGATCAAAGCAGTTTGAGAGACGCAGAAATTCGTACAGCTTCAGTGGCCTCTATATTTGTTACCGGCTCCGGAAAGAAAGATAAACAAGGTGTAAGCAATCTTTAACAAAAATCCTCTGGAGTTCGAAAAACTATTTTCAAAAAAACATTTTCTTGCATCTTAAGTAAAATAACGCAGATTCCGAATTTTCAAGAGTTTATAGACGATTACAGTCAACTAATGCAATATTCAATATTGAAGACAACAAAATTTTCAAAAATTTCTATATTTCATAGTTAAAAAATTATGAAAAATACAGAATTATCAGATTCACTACATAGAAAGTGAAAGTGTAATTTATTTCTACAACATATTTTTGACGTCAAAATACGATTTGATGTCCATAGTAACAAATACTCAAAATTCTTGCACTCAGTATGAGCCAGTTTCTAATTCAGTGTGAATAACCTCACTATAAAACCTCTCTTCACTGAATTCATGAATATATCAGAGCCGACATCGGTTATTCCGCGGCTGTTGATGATGTTTAGCATCCATTAGGGCCAATTTGAAGCCTTTCCAGACCTTTTTGCCCGCATAATCCAGTGTAGTCTGCGGGGAACAACCCCATATTTTCCTCTTACGCAAGGAACTCCATCAGGAACCGCATATTCATGGCTTGCTGAATAATTTCTGAGCTGACTTAATCAACGCGATGGTAAACGCAGATAATGCAATTTCGAGATTCAAATTGTGATATGAGTGAGTTAAAGCGACTGCAAGTCCAGTTATATGGGGTTTTTACCAGGAAACAGTTTTTTCTCGACGGTTTTATATGTATTATTGTGAATATCTGTATTATTGTGAATTGCTCTCAAGTTTGGTTGACTATTAATTTGATTTGGCAAATTTTGTTTTCATAATATCTATTTTTATTTTATTATTTCTCTTCTATGTTTCGAGTTTCTTAATATTTTGGATAGACTCTTATTATTAACTTTACTCTTTTCTCAGAGTTCCATAGAATTGGCCCGATTATGTTGTTTCTGTGAATTCCTTTTTGAAAATGAAAATCCCAGACCATCCTGTGACAGTATTTGATTTCGGAAACGATTAAATCAGTTTCACATATATAATCAATTTTGAAAAAATAAAAATTATCTATTGTAATCATTCTTACTTAGTATTTTTTATTTGGGTTCTCCTTTTTAAATACATTTAGAATGATTTTGGTTTGTATCGATTGACTTGAAATTCACAAGTTGTACTTATTTGATTTTTCTGAATCGATTGGCGTTCGCAGAATTGCTCTATCTTCAACCGTTCCTGAGTTGAAGAGTTCATCTGGAGTGAAAAGGAGTCAATTCCCTCTGTATATTTTTCGAGTCTTATTCGTTACATTTATGACATTTTATTCCTTTTATATGTCAAAAAAATCATATATTTTCGGAATCTGCATGACATTTTGCGTATATAGTGCGGATTGCAAGTGAACGTGCCAATTTTGTATTTTTTATGATTTTTAGGGGTCTACCCCTTTGGATTTTTTTTGATTTTTCGAATAATTTTGTTTGGCATCAATTGACTCAAAACTCGCAGATTATACTAATTTCATCTTTCTGAATCGATTGGCGTCCACAGAATTGCTCTATCTTCAACCGTTCCTGAGTTGAAGAGTTCATCTGGAGTGAAAAGGAGTCAATTCCCTCTGTATATTTTTCGAGTCTTATTCGTTACATTTATGACATTTTTTTCCTTTTATATGTCAAAAAAATCATATATTTTCGGAATCTGCTTGAAATTTTACGTATATAGTGCGGATTGCAAGTGAATGTGCCGATTTTGTATTTTTCATGATTTTTAGGGGTCTACCCCTTTGGATTTTTTTCGATTTTTCGAATAATTTTGTTTGGCATCAATTGACTCAAAACTCGCAGATTATACTAATTTCATCTTTCTGAATCGATTGGCGTCCACAGAATTGCTCTATCTTCAACCGTTCCTGAGTTGAAGAGTTCATCTGGAGTGAAAAGGAGTCAATTCCCTCTATATATTTTTCCAGTCTTATTCGTTACATTTATGACATTTTATTCCTTTTATATGTCAAAAAAATCATATATTTTCGGAATCTGCTTGAAATTTTACGTATATAGTGCGGATTGCAAGTGAATGTGCCGATTTTGTATTTTTCATGATTTTTAGGGGTCTACCCCTTTGGATTTTTTTCGATTTTTCGAATAATTTTGTTTGGCATCAATTGACTCAAAACTCGCAGATTATACTAATTTCACCTTTCTGAATCGATTGGCGTCCACAGAATTGCTCTATCTTCAACCGTTCCTGAGTTGAAGAGTTCATCTGGAGTGAAAAGGAGTCAATTCCCTCTGTATATTTTTCGAGTCTTATTCGTTACATTTATGACATTTTATTCCTTTTATATGTCAAAAAAATCATATATTTTCGGAATCTGCTTGAAATTTTACGTATATAGTGCGGATTGCAAGTGAATGTGCCGATTTTGTATTTTTCATGATTTTTAGGGGTCTACCCCTTTGGATTTTTTTCGATTTTTCGAATAATTTTGTTTGGCATCAATTGACTCAAAACTCGCAGATTATACTAATTTCATCTTTCTGAATCGATTGGCGTCCACAGAATTGCTCTATCTTCAACCGTTCCTGAGTTGAAGAGTTCATCTGGAGTGAAAAGGAGTCAATTCCCTCTGTATATTTTTCGAGTCTTATTCGTTACATTTATGACATTTTATTCCTTTTATATGTCAAAAAAATCATATATTTTCGGAATCTGCTTGAAATTTTACGTATATAGTGCGGATTGCAAGTGAATGTGCCGATTTTGTATTTTTCATGATTTTTAGGGGTCTACCCCTTTGGATTTTTTTCGATTTTTCGAATAATTTTGTTTGGCATCAATTGACTCAATACTCGCAGATTATACTAATTTCATCTTTATGAATCGATTGGCGTCCACAGAATTGCTCTAACTTCAACCGTTCCTGAGTTGAAGAGTTCATCTGGAGTGAAAAGGAGTCAATTCCCTCTGTATATTTTTCCAGTCTTATTCGTTACATTTATGACATTTTATTCCTTTTATATGTCAAAAAAATCATATATTTTCGGAATCTGCTTGAAATTTCACGTATATAGTGCGGATTGCAAGTGAATGTGCCGATTTTGTATTTTTCATGATTTTTAGGGGTCTACCCCTTTGGATTTTTTTCGATTTTTCGAATAATTTTGTTTGGCATCAATTGACTCAATACTCGCAGATTATACTAATTTCATCTTTATGAATCGATTGGCGTCCACAGAATTGCTCTAACTTCAACCGTTCCTGAGTTGAAGAGTTCATCTGGAGTGAAAAGGAGTCAATTCCCTCTGTATATTTTTCCAGTCTTATTCGTTACATTTATGACATTTTATTCCTTTTATATGTCAAAAAAATCATATATTTTCGGAATCTGCTTGAAATTTTACGTATATAGTGCGGATTGCAAGTGAATGTGCCGATTTTGTATTTTTCATGATTTTTAGGGGTCTACCCCTTTGGATTTTTTTCGATTTTTCGAATAATTTTGTTTGGCATCAATTGACTCAAAACTCGCAGATTATACTAATTTCATCTTTCTGAATCGATTGACGTCCACAGAATTGCTCTATCTTCAACCGTTCCTAAGTTGAAGAGTTCATCTGGAGTGAAAAGGAGTCAATTCCCTCTGTATATTTTTCGAGTCTTATTCGTTACATTTATGACATTTTATTCCTTTTATATGTCAAAAAATCATATATTTTCGGAATCTGCTTGAAATTTTACGTATATAGTGCGGATTGCAAGTGAATGTGCCGATTTTGTATTTTTCATGATTTTTAGGGGTCTACCCCTTTGGATTTTTTTCGATTTTTCGAATAATTTTGTTTGGCATCAATTGACTCAATACTCGCAGATTATACTAATTTCATCTTTATGAATCGATTGGCGTCCACAGAATTGCTCTAACTTCAACCGTTCCTGAGTTGAAGAGTTCATCTGGAGTGAAAAGGAGTCAATTCCCTCTGTATATTTTTCCAGTCTTATTCGTTACATTTATGACATTTTATTCCTTTTATATGTCAAAAAAATCATATATTTTCGGAATCTGCTTGAAATTTTACGTATATAGTGCGGATTGCAAGTGAATGTGCCGATTTTGTATTTTTCATGATTTTTAGGGGTCTACCCCTTTGGATTTTTTTCGATTTTTCGAATAATTTTGTTTGGCATCAATTGACTCAATACTCGCAGATTATACTAATTTCATCTTTATGAATCGATTGGCGTCCACAGAATTGCTCTAACTTCAACCGTTCCTGAGTTGAAGAGTTCATCTGGAGTGAAAAGGAGTCAATTCCCTCTGTATATTTTTCCAGTCTTATTCGTTACATTTATGACATTTTATTCCTTTTATATGTCAAAAAAATCATATATTTTCGGAATCTGCTTGAAATTTCACGTATATAGTGCGGATTGCAAGTGAATGTGCCGATTTTGTATTTTTCATGATTTTTAGGGGTCTACCCCTTTGGATTTTTTTCGATTTTTCGAATAATTTTGTTTGGCATCAATTGACTCAATACTCGCAGATTATACTAATTTCATCTTTATGAATCGATTGGCGTCCACAGAATTGCTCTAACTTCAACCGTTCCTGAGTTGAAGAGTTCATCTGGAGTGAAAAGGAGTCAATTCCCTCTGTATATTTTTCGAGTCTTATTCGTTGCATTTATGACATTTTATTCCTTTTATATGTCAAAAAAATCATATATTTTCGGAATCTGCTTGAAATTTTACGTATATAGTGCGGATTGCAAGTGAATGTGCCGATTTTGTATTTTTCATGATTTTTAGGGGTCTACCCCTTTGGATTTTTTTCGATTTTTCGAATAATTTTGTTTGGCATCAATTGACTCAAAACTCGCAGATTATACTAATTTCATCTTTCTGAATCGATTGACGTCCACAGAATTGCTCTATCTTCAACCGTTCCTAAGTTGAAGAGTTCATCTGGAGTGAAAAGGAGTCAATTCCCTCTGTATATTTTTCGAGTCTTATTCGTTACATTTATGACATTTTATTCCTTTTATATGTCAAAAAAATCATATATTTTCGGAATCTGCTTGAAATTTTACGTATATAGTGCGGATTGCAAGTGAATGTGCCGATTTTGTATTTTTCATAATTTTTAGGGGTCTACCCCTTTGGATTTTTTTCGATTTTTCGAATAATTTTGTTTGGCATCAATTGACTCAATACTCGCAGATTATACTAATTTCATCTTTATGAATCGATTGGCGTCCACAGAATTGCTCTAACTTCAACCGTTCCTGAGTTGAAGAGTTCATCTGGAGTGAAAAGGAGTCAATTCCCTCTGTATATTTTTCCAGTCTTATTCGTTACATTTATGACATTTTATTCCTTTTATATGTCAAAAAAATCATATATTTTCGGAATCTGCTTGATATTTTACGTATATAGTGCGGATTGCAAGTGAATGTGCCGATTTTGTATTTTTCATGATTTTTAGGGGTCTACCCCTTTGGATTTTTTTCGATTTTTCGAATAATTTTGTTTGGCATCAATTGACTCAATACTCGCAGATTATACTAATTTCATCTTTATGAATCGATTGGCGTCCACAGAATTGCTCTAACTTCAACCGTTCCTGAGTTGAAGAGTTCATCTGGAGTGAAAAGGAGTCAATTCCCTCTGTATATTTTTCCAGTCTTATTCGTTACATTTATGACATTTTATTCCTTTTATATGTCAAAAAAATCATATATTTTCGGAATCTGCTTGAAATTTCACGTATATAGTGCGGATTGCAAGTGAATGTGCCGATTTTGTATTTTTCATGATTTTTAGGGGTCTACCCCTTTGGATTTTTTTCGATTTTTCGAATAATTTTGTTTGGCATCAATTGACTCAATACTCGCAGATTATACTAATTTCATCTTTATGAATCGATTGGCGTCCACAGAATTGCTCTAACTTCAACCGTTCCTGAGTTGAAGAGTTCATCTGGAGTGAAAAGGAGTCAATTCCCTCTGTATATTTTTCCAGTCTTATTCGTTACATTTATGACATTTTATTCCTTTTATATGTCAAAAAAATCATATATTTTCGGAATCTGCTTGAAATTTTACGTATATAGTGCGGATTGCAAGTGAATGTGCCGATTTTGTATTTTTCATGATTTTTAGGGGTCTACCCCTTTGGATTTTTTTCGATTTTTCGAATAATTTTGTTTGGCATCAATTGACTCAAAACTCGCAGATTATACTAATTTCATCTTTCTGAATCGATTGACGTCCACAGAATTGCTCTATCTTCAACCGTTCCTAAGTTGAAGAGTTCATCTGGAGTGAAAAGGAGTCAATTCCCTCTGTATATTTTTCGAGTCTTATTCGTTACATTTATGACATTTTATTCCTTTTATATGTCAAAAAAATCATATATTTTCGGAATCTGCTTGAAATTTTACGTATATAGTGCGGATTGCAAGTGAATGTGCCGATTTTGTATTTTTCATGATTTTTAGGGGTCTACACCTTTGGATTTTTTTCGATTTTTCGAATAATTTTGTTTGGCATCAATTGACTCAATACTCGCAGATTATACTAATTTCATCTTTATGAATCGATTGGCGTCCACAGAATTGCTCTAACTTCAACCGTTCCTGAGTTGAAGAGTTCATCTGGAGTGAAAAGGAGTCAATTCCCTCTGTATATTTTTCCAGTCTTATTCGTTACATTTATGACATTTTATTCCTTTTATATGTCAAAAAAATCATATATTTTCGGAATCTGCTTGAAATTTTACGTATATAGTGCGGATTGCAAGTGAATGTGCCGATTTTGTATTTTTCATGATTTTTAGGGGTCTACCCCTTTGGATTTTTTTCGATTTTTCGAATAATTTTGTTTGGCATCAATTGACTCAATACTCGCAGATTATACTAATTTCATCTTTATGAATCGATTGGCGTCCACAGAATTGCTCTAACTTCAACCGTTCCTGAGTTGAAGAGTTCATCTGGAGTGAAAAGGAGTCAATTCCCTCTGTATATTTTTCCAGTCTTATTCGTTACATTTATGACATTTTATTCCTTTTATATGTCAAAAAAATCATATATTTTCGGAATCTGCTTGAAATTTCACGTATATAGTGCGGATTGCAAGTGAATGTGCCGATTTTGTATTTTTCATGATTTTTAGGGGTCTACCCCTTTGGATTTTTTTCGATTTTTCGAATAATTTTGTTTGGCATCAATTGACTCAATACTCGCAGATTATACTAATTTCATCTTTATGAATCGATTGGCGTCCACAGAATTGCTCTAACTTCAACCGTTCCTGAGTTGAAGAGTTCATCTGGAGTGAAAAGGAGTCAATTCCCTCTGTATATTTTTCGAGTCTTATTCGTTGCATTTATGACATTTTATTCCTTTTATATGTCAAAAAAATCATATATTTTCGGAATCTGCTTGAAATTTTACGTATATAGTGCGGATTGCAAGTGAATGTGCCGATTTTGTATTTTTCATGATTTTTAGGGGTCTACCCCTTTGGATTTTTTTCGATTTTTCGAATAATTTTGTTTGGCATCAATTGACTCAAAACTCGCAGATTATACTAATTTCATCTTTCTGAATCGATTGACGTCCACAGAATTGCTCTATCTTCAACCGTTCCTAAGTTGAAGAGTTCATCTGGAGTGAAAAGGAGTCAATTCCCTCTGTATATTTTTCGAGTCTTATTCGTTACATTTATGACATTTTATTCCTTTTATATGTCAAAAAAATCATATATTTTCGGAATCTGCTTGAAATTTTACGTATATAGTGCGGATTGCAAGTGAATGTGCCGATTTTGTATTTTTCATAATTTTTAGGATTTTTTTCGATTTTTCGAATAATTTTGTTTGGCATCAATTGACTCAATACTCGCAGATTATACTAATTTCATCTTTATGAATCGATTGGCGTCCACAGAATTGCTCTAACTTCAACCGTTCCTGAGTTGAAGAGTTCATCTGGAGTGAAAAGGAGTCAATTCCCTCTGTATATTTTTCCAGTCTTATTCGTTACATTTATGACATTTTATTCCTTTTATATGTCAAAAAAATCATATATTTTCGGAATCTGCTTGAAATTTCACGTATATAGTGCGGATTGCAAGTGAATGTGCCGATTTTGTATTTTTCATGATTTTTAGGGGTCTACCCCTTTGGATTTTTTTCGATTTTTCGAATAATTTTGTTTGGCATCAATTGACTCAATACTCGCAGATTATACTAATTTCATCTTTATGAATCGATTGGCGTCCACAGAATTGCTCTAACTTCAACCGTTCCTGAGTTGAAGAGTTCATCTGGAGTGAAAAGGAGTCAATTCCCTCTGTATATTTTTCCAGTCTTATTCGTTACATTTATGACATTTTATTCCTTTTATATGTCAAAAAAATCATATATTTTCGGAATCTGCTTGAAATTTTACGTATATAGTGCGGATTGCAAGTGAATGTGTCGATTTTGTATTTTTCATGATTTTTAGGGGTCTACCCCTTTGGATTTTTTTGGAATTTTTGAATAATTTTGTTTGGCATCAATTGACTCAAAACTCGCAGATTATACTAATTTCATCTTTCTGAATCGATTGGCGTCCACAGAATTGCTCTATCTTCAACCGTTCCTGAGTTGAAGAGTTCATCTGGAGTGAAAAGGAGTCAATTCCCTCTGTATATTTTTCGAGTCTTATTCATTACATTTATGACATTTTATTCCTTTTATATGTCAAAAAAATCATATATTTTCGGAATCTGCTTGAAATTTTACGTATATAGTGCGGATTGCAAGTGAATGTGCCGATTTTGTATTTTTCATGATTTTTAGGGGTCTACCCCTTTGGATTTTTTTGGAATTTTTGAATAATTTTGTTTGGCATCAATTGACTCAATACTCGCAGATTATACTAATTTCATCTTTCTGAATCGATTGGCGTCCACAGAATTGCTCTATCTTCAACCGTTCCTGAGTTGAAGAGTTCATCTGGAGTGAAAAGGAGTCAATTCCCTCTGTATATTTTTCCAGTCTTATTCGTTTCATTTATGACATTTTATTCCTTTTATATGTCAAAAAAATCATATATTTTCGGAATCTGCTTGAAATTTTACGTATATAGTGCGGATTGCAAGTGAATGTGCCGATTTTGTATTTTTCATGATTTTTAGGGGTCTACCCCTTTGGATTATTTTGGATTTTTTGAATAATTTTGTTTTGCATCAATTGACTCAATACTCGCAGATTATACTAATTTCATCTTTATGAATCGATTGGCGTCCACAGAATTGCTCTAACTTCAACCGTTCCTGAGTTGAAGAGTTCATCTGGAGTGAAAAGGAGTCAATTCCCTCTGTATATTTTTCCAGTCTTATTCGTTACATTTATGACATTTTATTCCTTTTATATGTCAAAAAAATCATATATTTTCGGAATCTGCTTGAAATTTTACGTATATAGTGCGGATTGCAAGTGAATGTGCCGATTTTGTATTTTTCATGATTTTTAGGGGTCTACCCCTTTGGATTTTTTTGGATTTTTTGAATAATTTTGTTTGGCATCAATTGACTCAAAACTCGCAGATTATACTAATTTCATCTTTCTGAATCGATTGGCGTCCACAGAATTGCTCTATCTTCAACCGTTCCTGAGTTGAAGAGTTCATCTGGAGTGAAAAGGAGTCAATTCCCTCTGTATATTTTTCCAGTCTTATTCGTTACATTTATGACATTTTATTCCTTTTATATGTCAAAAAAATCATATATTTTCGGAATCTGCTTGAAGTTTTACGTATATAGTGCGGATTGCAAGTGAATGTGCTGATTTTGTATTTTTCATGATTTTTAGGGGTCAACCCCTATGGATTTTTTCAATTTTACGAATAATTTTGTCGATTGGCGATCGCAGAATTGATCTATCAACCTTTCTTCAGTTGGAAAGTTCATCTGGTGTTAAGAGGGGTGATTTCTCACTTGGCGATTTTTTTAAATATAGTAATTGGAATTTTTTTTAAATTTGGTTTTCTTCAAAACTGATTATTGCATTCAGTAGATCCAAATATATTACCCAATATATTGTATGCTAAGTCAAAGGTAGCTTGAAACAGATAAGTATACCACTATTAAAATTATAAGCAGCTCTCTTGTTAGCGAACCTGGTGGATAAGCAGATTCAATCATTTTACTGCAGATATTTTTGGACTGATTCAAAGATTACTTTCTTTTGTATTAAAAGTGATCCTACCAAATGGAAATCCTCTGTGGCTAATAAAGTAACTGAAATAACATCTATCACAAACGTAAATGACTGGCATTATGTGAAATCTGCAGAAAATCCCGCAGATATCATTTCAAGGGGTATGTACGCTGAATCATTGCTTTAATTTTAATTATGGTGGCATGGTCACTTTTGGTCATTGAAGGAAAATATTACTTGGAACGAGGGTAATAGCATTTCATACTCAAGATTAAATACGTTTTTTCGTTCGTGAACTCTCTCCTCACGAAAAAACAGTATTTTCATTTCGTGTTGGAAAATATACCATTACAGTTCACAACATAATTGAAATCGATTATAGAAACCAGTGTCAACAACCCCTTTGGACTATTTTTTGCTAATCGAATTGAAATTCACAGAGTGTACTAATTTTGCCATTCTGAATCAATTAGCATTCGCGGAATTGTTGTGTCACCATTCTTCAGTTGTAAAGTTCATATGGAGTTAAGATGGGAGATTTGCACAATTTTTTTTATAATTTGGAATCAGCTCGTAGAGATAAATTTGAGGTGACCTAGCGATTCTTATGAATATCAATTAAAAGTTTTTGGAATATTTGGTTTCCTTATATTATTGCATTACTTGACTTCAAGAGTCTGAATCCCTTAAAAATGCGAAATAAATTCGTATTTTCCAACTAAAATACCATTTCACTTGAAAAATATAATTTTCATGGATAGATGCATATTTCTCGACAAAAAATCTTCTGAAATTCTATCAATGTGTCCTCGAAATCAGTTTTTTTGTATGATTCGGCATCAGCTTATCGAGATATAGTTCATAAATGTTTGCCATTTTTTGAAAACAGAATATAAAAGTTTTTAACAATTATAAATGATCCGAAGTAATTTTTGACGTTTATTTCCTTTCTGAGCCTTGCATCTGGGCATATAAAAACATATATTTCTGGAATCATCCTGAAATTTTGGGCATATAGTGCGAGTTTCAAGTGAATCTTCACATACTATACTAATTTCATTATTCTAGTCGATTGGTGTTCGCAGAGTTGACCTAAAAATAAAAATAAGTTTTCTACATATATTCGTAACTATTTTCGTTATTTTGTTAATCTGTCTTCAAAATATTTATCAGAGAACAGAAAAATTATCTGGGAATTCACTTGCCACCAGAACTAACCCCTAAACTTGTCCGCACAGTGGTTGATTGTGAAACAGGCGTGAAAAGAAGGGAAAAATCTGTGTTATCTGTTTGAGATCAAATGAACCAAATCTTCGCTAGATGGTAATAATGGTAGACAAATCATAGCAAACATAATGGTTCATTTCTGGTACCACCGGGCATATAGCCCAAATTCTTTGTGGCACACTATGTAACCACTGCCCTCCAAAATCTCGGTATTTCAAAGTACTTGTGTGATGCATCATTTTTAATTTTGTCAACTGAATAATTCCTCTTCCGAAGAATTTTGCGACATAACTATTGAAAAAAATATATATATATATTGCGTTCCATATAAAAAAAACATGTTTAATCAAACCTTCCGCAACCACCCCAACCCGAACCACCCCTACACCCCATCGACAGAAGTTGACACGATATTATCGAACGGCTTCCAGTAAATAATTCAAAACTCACCTTCCGCATGCGAGCCGAAATACTTTCGAACTACTACGTAACCTGCACGTTTTTCCCGGCGCCTCCACTAGAACCGTTCATGACGCGGCGTTTAGAACTACTGGCGTCGGAAACAACTGAAATCGACGCCTGAAAGTATTCGGGGCGCGCGCTGCAGACATTTCTCTTGGTTTCTGCGGTTTGGGGCGGCTGGTCGGGGGAGTTCCAGAATTTTGTGTATCGGAGGGTGACAGTTGTGGACGGAGACTCGGGTGACAGTTGGGAGATGGAGATAAATGGATGCGGTGGCGGGGCTGACAAGAAATGAATATTTTTTTATGAAAAAAATTATAAATAAAACGTTTTATGTTTCAATACCACTTATATTAGTAACAATAATGTTACTCCGGTTCGTTCTTATGTATCTTAAATAAACCCAGAGCAATCATTAACCAGAAATTAT
Source organism: Chrysolina americana (assembly GCA_958502065.1). NCBI lineage: Eukaryota > Metazoa > Arthropoda > Insecta > Coleoptera > Chrysomelidae > Chrysolina > Chrysolina americana. The sequence continues at coordinate 61,533,803 of OY293419.1, read as the reverse complement.
CCTTTAATTCTTATTATAATCACTGAATCAGCAAAGGGTGTATAGGATGTTTAGGCGTGACCACGGTGGTACCAAAAAGAGACCTTGCAAGAGATTTTCCCAGATCAGCTCGCCAAGAAGAACTACTGGGGACCTCTAGAGGAGACAACAGTGTCTATAATGAATGGGCTGCACAGTCGTGACCACGGTGGTACCAAATGAAGCCTCTAGAGAGACTTTCTCAGATCAGTTCGCCAAGAGAAACTACTAGGGACCTCTAGAGGAGGCAACAGGATGTGGATTGATCAAACTGCCCAGGTATGGCCACGCTGGTACCAAAAAGAGGCTTCTAGAGGGACTTTTCCAGATTGACCAGACAAGAAAAACTTCTCAGGAACCCTAAGAGAGACAACAGTGTCTAAACTGAAAAGGCTGCTTAGGCTTGACCACATTGGTACCAAAAAAGGCCTTGCAAGGGGGACTTTTTCAGATCAGCTTGCCAAGAAGAACTAGTGGGAACCTCTAGAGGAGACGAAAGTGTCTATAATAAATAGGTGGTCCAGGTGTAACCACGATGGTACCAAAAGAAACCTCGAGAGAGACTTTTTCAGATCAGCTCGCCAAGAGGAACTACTAAGGGTCTCTAGAGGAGACAATAGGGCCTGGAATAATCAACCTGCCCCGGTATGGTCACAGTGGTACCAAAAAGAGGCTTCTAGAGGGACTTTTCCAGATTGGCCAGCCAAAAGGAACGCCTGGGAAACCCTAGAGTAGACAACAGTGTATATTGAATAGGCTGCCCAGGTGTGACCACGGTGGTACCAAAAAAAGGCCTCTGGAGACACTTTCCCAGATCGCGTCGCTAAGAAGAGTTCCTGTAAAATCCTAGAGGAGACAACAGGGTCTGGAATAACTAGGCTGAGAAGGCGTGGATATGGTGCTCCAGAAAGATGACGTAAGAAATACTTTTCTAGACTGCCCGCCAAGAAGAAATCTTGGGAACTCCTAGAAGAGACAACAGAGTCTGTATTTACCAGACCTCCTAGGTATGGCTATGGAGGTGCGAACAAGAGACCTCGAAATATTGGTCTGCCAAAAGGAACTCCTGGGAAACACTAGAGGAGACAACAGTTTGAATTGAATAGGCTGCCCAAGCGTGACCACGGTGTACAAAAAGAAGGCCTCGGGAGAGACTTTCCCAGATCGGCCAGGCAAAATGAACTCCAGGGGAACCCTAGAATAGGCAACAGTGTATATCGAATAGGCTACCCAGGCTTGACCACGGTGTACCAAAAAAAGGCATTAGGAGATACTTTTCCAGATCGGCTGGCTAAGAGGAATTTCTGTAAAACCCTAGATGAGACAACAGAGTCTGGATTAACTAGGCTGTTCAGGTGTGGCAACGCTAATACCAAAAAGATGATGATGAAGATGAGAGATATTGTCCTAGACTGACCGGTCAAGAAGAAATCTTGGGAACTCCTACAAGATACAAAAGAGTCTGTATTTACCAGGCCGCCTAGGTGTGGCCATGGAGGTGCGAACAAGAGACCTCGAAAGACTTCCCCATATTAGTTTGCCAAATGGAACTCCTGAAAAATTCTAGAGGAGTCAAAACAGGGTCTGAATTAACTAAGCTATCAGGTGCGGCTACGATGGTACCAAACAAGATGCCTTGGGAGATACTTTCCTAGACTGGCCCGCCAAAAAGAACTCCTAGGAACTACAAGAAGAGACAAGAGAATCTGTATTTACCAGGCCGCCTAGGTGTGGCTATGTGGGTGCGAAAAAGAGAACTCGGGAAACTCCCCCACATTGGCCCGCTAATAGGAGTAATCTGGGGTTGTCTCACATTTTCTCAGGGGAGAGTTAGCAGCTGCGGATTAGGGGTAAGTGATCAATAACTGTCGAATTGCCAGTTATAGCGCGCCCGTGAAGATGGACCAATAGTTCTCCCAGAAGTGAGCGAAGCCATCAAGAGCAACCTGCTCCGTACTATGGGTTGCCCCCAAGGAAAAACCAGAGGCCCAAAACTGAGCACCAACCATTAATGGCTGTATCCTCAGCAGATGCTCCGTGGTCGGTGAGGATTGACTTCTGAGAACGTTCGATCCTTGGATAAACAGGGCATGTTGCTCTTCTACTAGCTAGTACGTGAAGTGCCGCTAGGGTTTAAGATAGGCGTCTCCAGTCAAAGCGATGGTTCCTCGGATAGAAACAGGAAAGGACCATCTCCATTTAAATAAAAATAAAACGCAATGACGATGTTGAAGGTAGGCCAAATAATTTTGAGTAGTTCTGAGTAAGGCAGCCGGACTGGAAATACCAATGATGGCGATTCTGGCAGAGGCCGCTACTTGGGATTAGGGATGCCAAAATTGCCATCTTAGAAGTTGAGCTGAAATGAATCAAACATAGGGTTATGGTGAGAAGCGTGTCCACCGTATGACAATGCACACTCGCCCCTAACTCAGTAATGATTTGAAAGAGTGAGGTTTAGGAAGGAAAATGGCTTACGTATGATATTAGTCCGCAATGCCAACATATATACGATGATGACAGTAAAGATGTCGATTCGCGTGTTGAAACACTACTAGAATATGTTACGATGACTAGCTTGTAGATACTGAATAGAAATAAGGAAACAACGTTTTTCAACCTCATCTGATTGACGGTATGTTGGCAACAAGAGATATATTAGGTAACATAGCGAACTCAAGGGTATCGGAAGGCACATTGATGTCAGATCACTAAATTATAATGCTGAATATATAAGCTGAAATACGAAACGTTCCCTAATGCCGGAACCCTAGAGCAATCAACTATGACACCTTAAAAATTATCTCAGGGCTCACAGCAGATCAATCAGAGAAACAACTCGACCAGGAAGTAGAAAAATTAGGAAACAGTGTCCATGACATTTGTAGAGGCATGTCCTTTAAGAGTGGTCCCAAAGCACCGGGTTGGCTGGTGAAACCAGTCGATTGAGGGTCTGAAGAAAACGACTAGAAAGATCCATGAGCGAGCTATCAAGGAGGGCAATGATTGAGAGTGGAAATACTACAGAACCATGAGAAGGGAGTTCAAAAAGGAGCTGAGTAAAATATGAAAGAAACTGCTGTAGGTCTCAATGTGGGAAACTTAACTCCCTCATAGAATCCGCCAGACTTATGAGAATTCTGAGTCAGAAGACAGAAGATTCCATAACAATCTTGAAGAAACCAGATGGGACCAACGAAAATGGTCGAAGAAAATTGTGATATGTTCAGTAAAATTCGTAGCAAGTCAGCATTCAGATACACTGACAAAAGAATTGTCGCAAACATGCTGTGTACAGTAAAAAAACTCGAGTATCACTTATTCTTAATATTTATTGTTAATCCAACGCATGCTTTTTCGTGTGTTTCGATTCTATCAGGGAAAAACTTTCTGCCGCATCTTCGACACTGCACCAGCTCAGCTAAATGGTTGTCCCAGATCCGGTTGAAGGTACCCATGAAGTCTACACCACCGGAAGCTGAAATGAAGGAAATTAGGGATCAATTGTGTGTGAATATTACATTAAAAATTGAATTCGACAAAGGGGTAATAAAAAGACGTTATAAAAAAGGGCAATTTTTTCGACGAAAAGATGCATCTACCCACAAAATCGATATTCTCTAAGTGAACTACCGTTCTAATTCGAAGAACGAGTACATTTTCGCATTGAGAAGGAAATTTTCTATCGGATCAAATAATAGTCGCGGGGGTTTTGCATTTTTAAAGTATTCACAGGTGATCAAAGTCGAGAAATACAATATTCAATATTTAAACTTTCCCCTAACGTATCTGGACGAACTGATTCCGAATATTAAGTCAAAAATTGAATTCAACAGAGGAGTAATCAAGAAGGGCAATTGTTTCAACGAAAAAATGCATCTACTCACAAAATAGACATTTTCTGAGTAAATTATCGTTTTAATTCAAAGAACGAGTGCATTTTCAGATTTAGAAGAAAATTTTCTATCAGATCACGTAATATTCGCGGGAATTATGCATTTTTGAAATATTCACAGGTGATCAAAGTCGAGAAATACAATATTCAATATTTAAAAATTGAATTCGACAAAGGGTTAACCAAAAAAGGGCAATTTTTTCATCGAAAAGATGCATCTATCAACAAAATCGACATTTTCTAAGTGAATTACCGTTTCAATTCAAAAAACGAGTACATTTTCGGATTCAGAAGGAAATTTTCTATCGGATCTAGTAATATTCGCGGGAATTATGCATTTTTGAAATATTCACAGGTGATCAAAGTCGAGAAATACAATATTCAATATTTAAGCAAATCGAATTAAATAATTTTCATTTCTCGAAAAATCTGAAACTCTCCTCTAACGTATCTTGACGAGCTGATTCCGAATATTTCGTTAAAAATTGAATTCGACAAAGGGTTAACCAAAAAAGGGCACTTTTTTCGTCGAAAAGATGCATCTATCAACAAAATCGAAATTTTCCAAGTGAATTACCGTTTCAATTCAAAAAACGAGTACATCTTCGGATTCAGAAGGAAATTTTCTATGGGATCAAGTAATATTCGCGGGAATTTTGCATTTTTAAAATATTCACAGGTGATCAAATTCGAGTAATGCAATATTCGCTATTTAAGGAAATCGAATTGAAAAATTTTTATTTCTCAAAAAATCGCAAACTTCCCTCAAACGTATCTTGACGAGCTGATTCCGAATATTACGTTAAAAATTGAATTCGACAGAGGGTTAACCAAAAAATGGCAATTTCTTAGACGAAAAGATGCATCTATCAACAAAATCGAAATTTTCCAAGTGAATTACCGTTTCAATTCAAAAAACGAGTACATCTTCGGATTCAGAAGGAAATTTTCTATGGGATCAAGTAATATTCGCGGGAATTTTGCATTTTTAAAATATTCACAGGTGATCAAATTCGAGTAATGCAATATTCGCTATTTAAGGAAATCGAATTGAAAAATTTTTATTTCTCAAAAAATCGCAAACTTCCCTCAAACGTATCTTGACGAGCTGATTCCGAATATTACGTTAAAAATTTAATTCGACAGAGGGGTAACCAAAAAATGGCAATTTCTTAGACGAAAAGATGTATCTGTCGTCAAAATCGACATTTTCCTAGTGAATCAACGTTCTAATTCGAATAACGAGTACATCCTCAGATTCAGAAGAGAATTCTCTATCGGATCGAGTAACATGTGCGGAAATGTTGCATTTTTGACATATTCATTATTGCTTTTTTTGAAGACGTTATAGATTTTGTGGAGGCAGTATCATTAGAATGGATTTCCTCATTTTTAAAACACAGTCATCAGTACGTATGTGTACCAAATGTCCAATCTCAGAGTGTTGGTTTCATCAATTCGAAGAATACACCCATTAATATGGGTGTCCCGCAAGGTTCCGTCTTACTGTACTCCAACGAAGTGGATAAATTCTTGTAAGGTGTACACGTAACAATGTATGCAGATGACACGACATTGATAATGTCAAACAAAAATTAAATTCGTATGCACCAAGAATCAGAAAAATTTTCAGAGCTGATGCAGAACTGGTGCAGCACCAATTATCTGTATTGATTTTGGAACGCCTTATATACACTTATGAAAAAGGTCGTAAATAACGAATGAATCAAAAAAAATTGTCAGTCAGCAAATTTAATCAGAATCTCAAAAGTCACTCCATAAGTAGGTATACAAATGTCATCACAGTCAACATCCTTTACAACTCTTTTCGTGTATGTTGACTCTGTCGGGGTTGAAAGTTCTCGAACAATTTTTGCACGGAACGAGCTGACTCAAATGGCACTGCCAATTCGCCTCGTTGGTGGCTTCAAAGTCTACCTTGCCGTCACCTGAAACAGAAGACAGTGTTCTTACCATTTAGTACTTGCATTAGCAATGATAAGGGTTGCTAGTTGCTTCGAACGATTATTTCTAGGCATGAATGCATATTTTGTGCGTACTTAACGTGAGAATTTCATAACATTTATGTATCTCATTGAGATCAGGTGTATACGCGACAATATTTCAAGCGGAAATCGTCGGGATACACCATTGCGCTCAACAGCTAATAAAGCATGAGTTTTCAGAAATAAACATTGTCATTCATTCAAATAAATGCAGTCGACCCAACCAAACTTGTTTGAGACTACATTAAAGCCCTAAAAGAGCTGGGTAGTCAGAACAGACTGACCCTAGCCTGGGTGCCAGCACACACAGATTATAGAGGCAATAGAGAGGCTAATTCACTAGCCCGTCAATGGGCAAGTAAGGCCCTGAATGGCCCAGAACCGTTATGTGATATGGAGAACGCTGCACTAAAAACAAATCATGGATTCAACAGAAATCTCAAAAATGGCGGAACAATTCACCAAGAATGAGACAGGCCAAAGAACAGAATATGTAGTATGCCAGAAGAGGAGCACTACTAGAATATTAGTAGGAGTTATCAAAGGACATTGTAGGCTCAACAAACATATGAGTACAATCGGTCTGGCAAGATTAATGTTATGCAGGTTCTGTCAGGAAAAAGAGGAAACCTCAGTATACATACTATGCCACTGCGAGAGCTGGTCAAGGCTAAGGTTTCTGACGCTGGGAGAAGAGAAACCAAGAGATCTCAGATGCCTGGGAGTTCTGAAAACAAGCCTATATGGAGTATCTAACTTAATCGAAATGAGACTAACTTATCATTGTTATTATCTGTTGTCTTGTCTTGTCAAAGAGGAATGATTTGAATGGCATCTTGTGACTGCATGAGTCATTCACATAGATGGCAAATAAAAGAGGCCTCAAAACGGGCCCTTGTGGAACGCCATGCTTGATCCATTACTGCTTGTTGACGATTTGTGAGATGGGTTTCCTTAAGATGAGCGTAATTCCCCTAACAGCGTAATACTTTAATTTTTTTTATAGAATTTCTTGTCATATGCTACAAAGCAGACACCCACTAGCACAAAAACTACTTTTAGCACATGGACTGTGCACACTTTTCAAAACTGAAATAACTGATTCGACAAACTTTCACGAGTCCTTATCGTCAGATCTTGTTTACCGCCGAAGTAACGTTGAATAATTCAAGGAAATAATCAAATTATCCCCCAGTGTCAACGACCTTTATCGATCATTAGAATAATTTGCCGAACGGAGAAGTTCACGCGACACACACGACTTATGCCACATGAAATTATTATATCCCGCCACTGCTATTAGATATCACGGAAAGAAAATGTGACTAGAGCGATTACACGTAAAACAGTTCTGACAATGATTTGTGCCGGGTTTGATTTTCCTCACTTAGATTAAAAAAGAATTGTATATATTTTTTTTAATACTCTGCCATCCTTAATTAAGGGAGAGAAGAGAGAGAAGAGAGAGAAGAGAGAGAAGAGAGAGAGAGAGAGAAGAGAGAGAGAGAGAAGAGAGAGAAGAGAGAGAAGAGAGAGAAGAGAGAGAAGAGAGAGAAGAGAGAGAAGAGAGAGTAGAGATAGAAGAGAGAGTAGAGAGAGAAGAGAGAGAAGAGAGAGAAAAGAGAGAAGAGATAGAAAAGAGAGAAAGAGAGAGAAAGGGAAAGAAGATAAAGAAGAGGGAGAAGGGAAAGAAGAGAGAAAAGAGAGAAAGAAGAGAGAGAATAGAAAAAAGAGAAAGAAGAGAGAGAATAGAAAAAAGAGAAAGAAGAGAGAGAAGAGGGAGGAGGAAAAGAAGAGATAAGAGAGATAAGAGAGGGAAGAGAGAAAAAGGAGAGAAGAGAGAGAAGAGAGAGAAGAGAGAGAGAAGAGAGAAGGGAGAAAAGAGAGAGAGAAGAGAGAATAGAGAGAGAAGATAGAGAAAAGGGAAAGAAGATAAAGAAGAGGGAGAAGGGAAAGAAGAGAGAAAAGAGAGAAAGAAGAGAGAGAATAGAAAAAAAAGAAAGAAGAGAGAGAAGAGGGAGAAGAAAAAGAAGAGATAAGAGAGAAAAGAGAGGGAAGAGAGAAAAGGAGAGAAGAGAGAGAAGAGAGAGAAGAGAGAGAAGAGAGAGAAGAGAGAGAAGAGAGAGAGAGAGAAGAGAGAGAGAGAGAGAGAGAAGAGAGAGAAGAGAGAGAAGAGAGAGAGAGAGAGAGAGAGAGAGAGAGAGAGAAGAGAGAGAAGAGAGAGAAGAGAGAGAAGAGAGAGAAAAGGGAAAGAAGA